>OY744476.1:149549377-150226660 GCA_963556175.1 Tipula confusa | reverse complement strand
TTATAAATTATTATAAATTATTATAAATTATTATAAATTATTATAAATTATTATAAATTATTATAAATTATTATAAATTATTATAAATTATTATAAATTATTATAAATTATTATAAATTATTATAAATTATTATAAATTATTATAAATTATTATAAATTATTATAAATTATTATAAATTATTATAAATTATTATAAATTATTATAAATTATTATAAATTATTATAAATTATTATAAATTATTATAAATTATTATAAATTATTATAAATTATTATAAATTATATAAATTATTATAAATTATTATAAATTATTATAAATTATTATAAATTATTAAAATTATTAAAAATTATTATAAATTATTATAAATTATTATAAATTATTATAAATTATTATAAATTATTATAAATTATTATAAATTATTATAAATTATTATAAATTATTATAAATTATTATAATTATTATAAATTATTATAAATTATTATAAATTATTATAAATTATTATAAATTATTATAAATTATTATAAATTATTATAAATTATTATAAATTATTATAAATTATTATAAATTATTATAAATTATTATAAATTATTATAAATTATTATAAATTATTATAAATTATTATAAATTATTATAAATTATTATAAATTATTATAAATTATTATAAATTATTATAAATTATTATAAATTATTATAAATTATTATAAATTATTATAAATTATTATAAATTATTATAAATTATTATAAATTATTATAAATTATTATAAATTATTATAAATTATTATAAATTATTATAAATTATTATAAATTATTATAAATTATTATAAATTATTATAAATTATTATAAATTATTATAAATTATTATAAATTATTATAAATTATTATAAATTATTATAAATTATTATAAATTATTATAAATTATTATAAATTATTATAAATTATTATAAATTATTATAAATTATTATAAATTATTATAAATTATTATAAATTATTATAAATTATTATAAATATTATAAAATTATTATAAATTATTATAAATTATTATAAATTATTATAAATTATTATAAATTATTATAAATTATTATAAATTATTATAAATTATTATAAATTATTATAAATTATTATAAATTATTATAAATTATTATAAATTATTATAAATTATTATAAATTATTATAAATTATTATAAATTATTATAAATTATTATAAATTATTATAAATTATTATAAATTATTATAAATTATTATAAATTATTATAAATTATTATAAATTATTATAAATTATTATAAATTATTATAAATTATTATAAATTATTATAAATTATTATAAATTATTATAAATTATTATAAATTATTATAAATTATTATAAATTATTATAAATTATTATAAATTATTATAAATTATTATAAATTATTATAAATTATTATAAATTATTATAAATTATTATAAATTATTATAAATTATTATAAATTATTATAAATTATTATAAATTATTATAAATTATTATAAATTATTATAAATTATTATAAATTATTATAAATTATTATAAATTATTATAAATTATTATAAATTATTATAAATTATTATAAATTATTATAAATTATTATAAATTATTATAAATTATTATAAATTATTATAAATTATTATAAATTATTATAAATTATTATAAATTATTATAAATTATTATAAATTATTATAAATTATTATAAATTATTATAAATTATTATAAATTATTATAAATTATTATAAATTATTATAAATTATTATAAATTATTATAAATTATTATAAATTATTATAAATTATTATAAATTATTATAAATTATTATAAATTATTATAAATTATTATAAATTATTATAAATTATTATAAATTATTATAAATTATTATAAATTATTATAAATTATTATAAATTATTATAAATTATTATAAATTATTATAAATTATTATAAATTATTATAAATTATTATAAATTATTATAAATTATTATAAATTATTATAAATTATTATAAATTATTATAAATTATTATAAATTATTATAAATTATTATAAATTATTATAAATTATTATAAATTATTATAAATTATTATAAATTATTATAAATTATTATAAATTATTATAAATTATTATAAATTATTATAAATTATTATAAATTATTATAAATTATTATAAATTATTATAAATTATTATAAATTATTATAAATTATTATAAATTATTATAAATTATTATAAATTATTATAAATTATTATAAATTATTATAAATTATTATAAATTATTATAAATTATTATAAATTATTATAAATTATTATAAATTATTATAAATTATTATAAATTATTATAAATTATTATAAATTATTATAAATTATTATAAATTATTATAAATTATTATAAATTATTATAAATTATTATAAATTATTATAAATTATTATAAATTATTATAAATTATTATAAATTATTATAAATTATTATAAATTATTATAAATTATTATAAATTATTATAAATTATTATAAATTATTATAAATTATTATAAATTATTATAAATTATTATAAATTATTATAAATTATTATAAATTATTATAAATTATTATAAATTATTATAAATTATTATAAATTATTATAAATTATTATAAATTATTATAAATTATTATAAATTACTATAAATTATTATAAATTATTATAAATTATTATAAATTATTATAAATTATTATAAATTATTATAAATTATTATAAATTATTATAAATTAAATTATTATAAATTATTATAAATTATTATAAATTATTAAAAATTATTAAAAATTATTAAAAATTATTATAAATTATTATAAATTATTATAAATTATTATAAATTATTATAAATTATTATAAATTATTATAAATTATTATAAATTATTATAAATTATTATAAATTATTATAAATTATTATAAATTATTATAAATTATTATAAATTATTATAAATTATTATAAATTATTATAAATTATTATAAATTATTATAAATTATTATAAATTATTATAAATTATTATAAATTATTATAAATTATTATAAATTATTATAAATTATTATAAATTATTATAAATTATTATAAATTATTATAAATTATTATAAATTATTATAAATTATTATAAATTATTATAAATTATTATAAATTATTATAAATTATTATAAATTATTATAAATTATTATAAATTATTATAAATTATTATAAATTATTATAAATTATTATAAATTATTATAAATTATTATAAATTATTATAAATTATTATAAATTATTATAAATTATTATAAATTATTATAAATTATTATAAATTATTATAAATTATTATAAATTATTATAAATTATTATAAATTATTATAAATTATTATAAATTATTATAAATTATTATAAATTATTATAAATTATTATAAATTATTATAAATTATTATAAATTATTATAAATTATTATAAATTATTATAAATTATTATAAATTATTATAAATTATTATAAATTATTATAAATTATTATAAATTATTATAAATTATTATAAATTATTATAAATTATTATAAATTATTATAAATTATTATAAATTATTATAAATTATTATAAATTATTATAAATTATTATAAATTATTATAAATTATTATAAATTATTATAAATTATTATAAATCATTATAAATTATTATAAATTATTATAAATTATTATAAATTTTTATAAATTATTATAAATTATTATATTATTATATTATTATATTATTATATTATTATATTATTATATTATTATATTATTATATTATTATATTATTATATTATTATATTATTATATTATTATATTATTATATTATTATATTATTATATTATTATATTATTATATTATTATATTATTATATTATTATATTATTATATTATTATATTATTATATTATTATATTATTATATTATTATATTATTATATTATTATATTATTATATTATTATATTATTATATTATTATAGTATTATAGTATATATGTTGAAGGGAGTAGGACCTTAAAGAAACCTTTTATTGGTTATCGGTTGGATATTTGTTGTCCGATGTTGCATTACAACAGTGCGGTTTGTTAGAAATTAATAGATCCAGTTTATTGGGTATCGTGGGAACCTATTTTATCATGGGAACTGCATTTTGTGTTGTGTAACGTGGCGGTTTATAGCTTCTGTAGTATATTTTATATAGTAAAAGGCATATTGAGTGAAAAAGCATATTGGCCGATAGCTTTTGGTGAGCATCTCACTTTTGTTTGGTTTTTTATTGCAATACATTTTCCAGTTTTTTGGATAAATTTGCATGGTCCAAATGTGGTTGAAGTAATCCAGTATATTTTTGCTAATGTGTTCGTTCTTTTCCGTCAAATGGTTTAGGTTTTATCCTGTACGATATCTAGTTTTCAATTGAGGAACTCAAAAAATCCGAACCTAAACACGAAATCATTTTCTAATAACGTTATTAAAAGAAAGAACACACAAAACTGCACATTTCTTCATTGATAAAATTAAGAGACATCTAGTAGTTCCTCATAAATTTTCATTTAACTATTACTATTTACTAGGCATTTTGGGCTAAAAATTACACAAAAGCTTGTGAAAAAATCTATTGATCGATCGATCTACTTTGATAGTTAGAGCTAGGACAATTTTAGATGTATTTCTTGACGACTAATCTGATCCAGATCAGATTACGTATCAAGAAACGACATAAAACAACATACTAGATTTAGTTCACCATTTATGATCCAAAAACGAAATTGGTTCAATTTGCATCTATGCTTACTATGTAAATCGTGATCTGAGTTGGATCACACTTCGTTAAGGAATACAGCTATTATGTTAACGTAAATAAAAAAAGGAAGTGATGCGGTTTGGCAAGAAAAGATGAAAGTAGCGGTAGTTCAAATGTGGCAGCAGTTACCAATGGCACTATTTTGGCCTACCATCAAAATATGATTTTTTGAAGGACCAGGGCCAAAACATACAATTTTATGAAGCGGAAGCTTTAGATGGTTTTGATGAAATTGAGGATTCGTCAAAAAAAAAAACAATAGAAGTCCTGGGAAGGAGAGAAGAGGTTCACTTAACTTTGAAAAATTATGTTAATAATAACTCTACAATCCCCTTACGATCCTGTTTATATTCAAGTGAGACTGTTATGATATTTTCTGTTACCGATATTCCCAAGATTGGACTTTCGATTTAAAGTGATTGTTTTGAGCGGAACTCAGCTTTTAAATACCGAAATAATAGAAGAACTAAGGCTAGAAATATTCTCCCAATAAAACGAATTTCCCAAAGTTAAAACATCTTGACTTTGACTTTAGCTGGCCCCGATCCAAAAGTTGGATTAGTTATTGGTAAAGATGGTGTAACAATAAAAAAGTTACAAGAAAAAATGGAGATCAACAAAGAAACAATGGAATATTATCGGTCAATTCTAACACCGTTGCATGCGCACATGAGGCTTAAATGAATGGAACAGGTCAACTTAATTCCCAGTGTTCAGAAAGAAGGAGTCCCATAGAAGTAGAGGAACAATTATATGCATGTTGTAATTTAATTACGAATAATTTAAAATAGTAATGGTATTTAAAATAGTAATCGTAGAAGCCTTCTAAACGAGCATATTATCCTTAGAATTCCACCACAGCATCCTTGGCTTGTGGTTGGATGCGACTAAACAAAGGTTTGACCACTGGGCTGAATACCCGCAACCTTAAAAATCTTAACTGTTAAAAATAACAACAAAAGAAAATATGGATCCGCCAAAAGTAAACCTCACCCGTGTTAACATCGATCCAGTGCTTGACACTTGGAAGGTGCATTTCTCTAATTTACTCAATGTTCAACAAGTGTCAAACACTGTACATGCAGAGACTAAAAATAAACCGTTTTTTGGGGTTGATTGTATTAATCCCGAGCTCTTGATATTTGGACGGGTTGCTTTGGAAAACTATCTTTTCGACCTTATTCGATTAGTATGCCAAAGTGAAGTTATACCTGGTGAATGAAAGTTGAGTTGTGCCCTATCCTTAAAAAATGAGTCACTCAAAAATGCGAAAACTATCGCGGAATAGCTCTCCTTTGCAAAGCATATAAATTACTCTTACATAGTATTGGAGAGAATCACTCCACTGGCGGAGAAAATTGTAGATGACTACCGTGCGTTTATGTAAAATGACAGTAATACAGTCCCAATGTTGTGTCAAAGTTGAGAACTAGCAGCAATTTTTGTAAGTAGCTATGGTGTAAGGCAAGGAGATGCTCTGTTCCTGATACTCTTTAATCTCATGTTACAATTTATCTATCGTAAAAGTAAAACACCTCAGGACAAAATCTTGTACCGTCAGTTTACCCAGATTTTGGCTTATGCAGATGATATATGTGTTATTGACTTATTGGACTGAATGGCAATGGTGTTAAAGAACTACTGGATCCACTTGTACGATTCTCGACTTCTGTTTGTCTCAAAATCAATGAGTTTAAATCCAAATATTTGATCACTGGTTTTAGAGACTACCCTAGCGTCTTGTTGGTGGCAACCGTGCTTTGTATCCCATACGTCCACTGCTAAAGTCAAAATACCTTGTAAATGCCGACAAGCTATATAAAAAATGATTAATGACGTTCGACAGAAGAGTCATGATATATGACGAGTTCTATTTAACCACATCATCAGAATTTAAAGAAAATTCCTGATGTCGTTCTTCAAATAAAAGGACACCGATTAGGCTGACTCGATCACGTTTTGCCAGGTGATCCTAAACGGATGATGCAGCGATCTTTGAGAAGAGATGTGATCTCTGCGCCTACCATCATTTGGTAGGCGCAGAGGTCACATTTGGCGACGATGACTCCTCGGAGTAGAAATCGATTCGTTTTTTTTAGAACAAGAAGAGCGAGATCAGGATCGATTCTGATGGAGCCAGACTGTTGATTCGGTATGGGCCAGCAATGGCTCGTAAATCCAGTTTTATTTGAATTAGATAAAATTTAGTTTAGATTAGATCGCTTCTTGAATATCTCTTCTTTAAATATTAAAGTTCAAAAATCATATTTACATAGTAAGTACATAGGTTTTGATTTCAATTTAAAGCAATTAGGCTTCTCGGTATATCCTTAAACAAAATAAATTGATAAGTTCAAAAGTGATAAGCCCGATATGAAATTATAGATATCAAGTGTTGATAAATCGCATTCTCTACAGTTTGGACATTTAATCAAGACATATATGTACAGCCACTGTGGTCGGGGGAAATTTGCATGTTTAAAATGTTAAGATAACCGAAGCTATATATAAGTATATAGGCACATGGTAAGGAAATTTAATGTTCAACGTGAATTCTGTAGATAAATGTTTTCACTTCGCCCTGGCTTTTCAGAAAAAGAAAATAAATCGTTCTTCTGCCGTTGATTACATTAAATCATTACTGTGGTAATATTTTTTCCTTTTTCGATTAGTGTGGCAAACCGAAGTTATCCCCGATAAATGGAAAGATGCCGCATTATGCACTCTATTTAAGTAAGGATGCGAGAAAACTATCGAGCGCATAACTCTCTTTATTACGAAAAATCTTCATACCGTCGTTAGCGGCGGAGAATATTAAATTGATAATATTCTGAGGGCATGAAATCAATTATAGCCGGAAACGAGTTAAGACCAGAAGAGGAAAAAAGTCATATTGAATTTAGATGCCTTGTAATGGATAAATGTGGATACCTCTAATCACTGTTCAACACATGCCTACATTTCTACGTCCCTCGGTAGAGAACTGGCTTCTTCTAGTTTTCAAGAACAATACAAACTTGATACAGTACGAACCAGCAATGTCCTGTAAAAACCGTTTCATTAATATATTTAGTGTCATGAACTAAACCTGTGATTATATTGAAATACTGTACGACATGGATAAGTTTTGAGATAATTTGGTTACATATTAAAACAAATGAGTTCAAATGGTTCAAGTCATCTGAATTTATAGAAATAATCAAACAATCCGACTATACTAATTGATACTATCGCTAATATTTGAACTGTATATTTGCAAATATCTACTAAAGGTCACGATATTAATATTACGTCATATAAAATTTTTGTTTAAATTAAGTATGCCACCTGGCACCCACTAAGTCCAGTTCACTACCCTGATTTATAATTATATGTTTCTAACACGATTTCAAGGTGAAAATTGTTTAGAGAAATAACCTAGACCACTAATATCTTAAATTTTGGCTAACCACTTTGTTTATTTTAGAGACTAACAACATAACATAGCATTGGGGCACGATTAGACTATATACACAGATGACACACCAAATAATTATCCATGCAATTCAATTATGATGTACATACAAAATATATAATTACTGATTAGAAAATTAAGTCATCACATCATTATGACACATTACGATTTAATTTTGATTATAGATCATTTTCTTAATGTTAAATTTTATTTTAAATTGTGAATTGGTTACCGAAAAACCATGTTTAAAAATATATGCCCACCAATCACTACTGTGTTATTGACAAAATTTACAAATTAATTTATTTTTGATTTGAATACAATCATATTGTGTAAAAAATCCAAGAGATACTGAACAATGAACAATAATACAAGAAGAAAACCAATAAGACATTTATTTTTATCAAAAGAAAATAAAAAGAAACAAAAAAAACAGAAACTATATATAAAAACAAAATGATAAGAAAAATGTACACAAAATAAATGATTACCTTGAGTAGCTGTTTCTTTGTCGTTTTGCTGAGTGCCTGTCATCTTCACCTGGCCCCATTTCAGTAGTAGCACGACGTTTACCACGGGGCATGGCCGAAATATGAAACAGGATTTATTAGTTAAGCCGCGTATTATGCGCTGGCCCTTAGTTCTCTTTTTATTTTTAATATTAATTAATTCAATTGTATATTTTAATATTTTAGATCACTTTCTTGAGTATATTGGCTTGTAATTCAATTTGTATATTTTATAATCGAAAGAATTTGTTCTTATATTATGCAATTTTTTAAGTATATTTAGAAAATAAATAAATGCAAAATAGTAAGAATAATTTAATTATAATAACACATCATTATTGCGTATCTAAAATAGAATAGAATTTTTTTTTCTTTAATTAAATGAATTTAATTTCGTCGAATAAAAATAAATTTGTTTTTGAGGTTATGTTCCCTCAAGTTTCATTCATTTGGAGATACATATGTACGACATTGTCAACCCGATTTCAACTTTGCTGTGCCCCCAAATGAAATCGTACAAATTCATACGGTTTACGATAATTGTTATATGAATTATAAATGTATTCAATAGATAAGTTATGTTAAGCATACGATTTATTTATTCCAGAAATGTTTTTTTCTTTTCTAATATGTATTAAATCACTACAAAAAATTTTCTTTGAATTTTATCGATTCTAAAAAAAAAAAAATTGAAAATTGACAGACTAGCAACTAGCAGCAACTTAACAAGAAAAAAATTGAATTTAAAGGAACATAAGTTTTTTTTTTACCATTCATTTTTCAATGGTTTAAATTTTTTTAATTTACATTTTCGTCATAAACTTATGTAAAGAAATCCATATTTTAACTTTTTCTAATGTAATATGCAATAATTTATGTATTAAAAATTATCTATTATGGTTTATTGCAAGAAACGCGTATTTCCGAAAATAAAATATACAACACACACACACAAATTTTTATTTTTCAATGCCAAAAAAAATTTCTGTTTAGGTTTTGCGTCTTGTAGACTATGGTCAGACGGTGATTATGGAGTTTGTTGAACGGTTATGGTTATAAATGACATTCAACGTTTTTGTTGACCAATGTGCGATTATACTGATGAAATTATCATTAGTTTAAATTTTGTTCAATGAAATTACTCTGGAAAATTTAGACTTAATTTAGTTATTTTTCCTATCAACCTTCCAAATGGTGGCTCTCCTATCATAAATCATAACTACATCCAATCATACTATACCCTCGGAAAGATGCGCTTTATAATCACCTCATACACAATGCCCATGAGTTACAAGGGATCTGAGGTTCCAAGTCCTCATCACTCATTCAAGTGAGTGAACAAGACTCAAATTTAAAATTCGCGACAATAAATCTGTTTTTATGGTAGCGTAATATTGCTTTATGGGGCATAAAAACAAGAAGATCTCAGAAAAACCAACCGTTTTTGATTTTGATCAGACGATAGTTTGTTTTTGAAGAGAATAGACGTTGAATAGACTCGTGTTTAACAAAAAATAAGTCTTAAAAATCACGTATGATAAAAATACATTTGCATGTACACACCGTACCCTCAAGAATACGAAATAAAAATCAATTTGCGTTGTCTTTTTTCGGCGATAGTACTGTAGCGCAACGCCATTTTGCTTCAGAATACAGAAAAATTAAAAATAAATTCATGACTACACCGGGGTCCGGTGTAATAAGGCTTAAGTGAACCAAACAGAATTCACTATGGTGACCCCAGTCTCCGATGTATTCTAACATAGTGGTCCGGCAACTAGAAAATTGGATTTACATGCGTGGCACATGTGAATATTTTTTGGTGTGAATCAGAGCTTCATCGAACGAATGATAGGTCTCTCTCGTAGAACAGGGCAAAGTGTGTTCCTGCGAAGTCGGGATAGTAATACATCCTCTGTCGAAAGTGAAACATCTGACGCGGAATACCAATTATGCTATTACCACAAACGATATGAAGATAGGGCACTCCGATGCATGCCAGCATATTCACGTTACAAGGTCTTTGGTATTAAATGCGTGCAATGAGAGACGGCCGAACACCGGGACAGCTAAATCTCGATCAGGAAGCAGGAACAATTCCTGATGGTGCTTTTTTTCAAAACGCCTTTTATTAAACTTTAAATGTGCAGTTTAATTATAGCACATATGACCGTAAACTATTGGCAGCGTACTTAGCAGTTAAACATCTCCGGCAGCCACTGGAAGACCAAAGTTTAAATTGATTTCGAACGAAGTCTAGTGGCTGAATATGAAGAAGGGTTCCAATATCAAGCCGCGTAATTGTTTCAAATGCCAAAGGTCAAAAGGGTCCAGATATACAGTCTGCTTGAGGATAGTACAATGTTACACCACACAGGTTTAAGGACATCTATTTAGATACGATGTCCGTTAGATACTCCATTTAGATACTATGCCTATGCCTGTTGCCAATATCATATGGACCAATACCAGACGACCTGAAGTAATTCCGATGCCTGACATCACCATCATACAGTCGCACTTGCTATTCTTTGGATGGATTCCTAGAATTGGCGTCCCTGTCTTAATTACCACAAATATGGCTTTCACCGGACTCTTAAGGCGGTCATTATGTGCCACAAACGCTACGACTGGATTACAAACGCTACGACTGAATGTTCAACCTACAATTCTGCTAGGGCTCCGCACCGTATTCAGAGATCTAGGCGCTTATAGAGCCGAAATAAAACAATGTGAACAATTTATAGAAGGATTTTAATGATTTACGCCCGACACCAGCTACAGCTCGTTACAGCCACCGTATTCTGGACCTTATTCAGTGATCCAGCGAAACAAAACGTTCACAATAAACTTCAACGATAAAATCGTAAACGTGTCCTTCGACCATGTTAAACGCTTGACAATTTTCAAAAACAACGTGAACAATTTAAATGTTTACTATTGAATATACTACTGTTTTGTCTTGAGGGGCTATGGTTTGATGCCATTTCAGATCAGTTATTTCTTGAGGATAATTTTTTCTTATGTTTTTCCTTTTATTATAGATGTGCTTTCCCATACTGATCTCTGAATGTCCTTAACAAATTGCTTAACTTCTTCATTTCGTTCATCTATGCGTTCTGTTTGAGTTATATGTTGTATTTTGTTATCTAAATAAATTCTAAATAGTGCCAATTTGTTTACTTATTACAAAAGTTGGCTGTGTTTTTCTTTTTGTAAGATTTCTTCAGTAAAATCCTTCCACTGAAATGTAATACTTTGAAATATTCATCGTTACAAAGAAGTCGATTAAATCTTTTATTTTGATTAGGTCCGTGGCTTTCTTTAATTGCCGTCAAGGATTTCTTTCCTTTAGTCGTTGTAACTGCACGTCAAACGAATTGAGCTTATTTAGAATCACTTTGAGGGTTTCATTAATAATTGATGTGTTTAATTATTCGGAGCATTAGCAGTTACTTGCACTAGTTCTAACTGCAGTATTTTTACTATTTTTCATGTAATTTAAGGACGATTAGGCACTTTGTTTCTGTGAGTTGTGTTCTTGTCGCTCATTGGTTTGTCTTTAATTCTCTACAATTCGACAGTGACTCTGCATAACTAGTTGGGTGATCATCTCCGCAGTGTACTCACTGTACAGTGTATATAATGTGTTTGATGGACATTTTGGCCATTACTCGTGTATTTAATATAGTCCTATTTTTGAGTGCGTTTGCAAATTACATAATACTTTCCCCATTAACAAACTGCTATAGTACGGTCGCAAGATAAAATTAACAAATTAAAAATTTTAATTATAATCTTTATATATTTTAATGTTTCTACGACTAACCTCTTTTATAAAACTGAAATATCTCTTTTATAACGGTATTCAAAAGTTTTTAAATTGACATTCAATTTGTTATCGGTTGAGTTAAACCGGTTCAATCTATTTATAAATTTCAATGTGAACGCAATCAATTTTATGGATGTATATTTTTTTTTTCATTTTTCAAATATCATTTACGTGATAACATCACATTTAATTTGTAAATTTTGTGATAACGCCAAATAAAAAAATAATAAAAAACCTTATTTTTCATCTAAATAATGTTTGAGGGTATGTGTTGTAAAATAAAAATAAAATCATGTTGAAAATGACATAATTTATGTGTTTTGAAAAAATCAAAACAAACACATTTGCTATAAAAAGAATGTAACTATAAAAACAAAACGAAAAAGGACAAATATATAATTCCCGTTTTATTGATATAAAATATTTTTCGTAGCAGTTTTGACATTTCAATGTGTCGCTTCAAAATATTTAAACACGTCAAGTTTTTTAATCTGTTTAGAGTTTTTATGTGTAAATAAATATTTTGTAATTCGAAAATACGTAATTTAACATAGTATTTTTTTTAAATGATTTTACGTAAAATGGAATTATATCGTTATTTGTGTTTTTACTAATTGTGATCGAAAAATATATACGCATATATTTTGAACGTGTAAATTAATTTATGTTATAAAGTAATCAACAAAATGTCTGAAAATTTTACGAGGGAAGGAAAAAAAGCAAATCGAAATCATTTCAACAACAATAATACGTCGAGTAATAATAAAAATTTAAAATTCAATAATGAAATCATTTCGAATGACTGTGATGGTATATTTGCCCAATTAACTGATATGTTTGGTGATGTTATTGCGTCCGATGTTATTTTAAGTGTTTGTAATAAAAGCGAATGGGATTGTAAGTGTTTTCATATATTAATATATGCATTATTTGTATTTTTTAATTTATTTACTATCTTGCAATTGATTTGAAACTTTAAATCTTATGTGGATGAGTCATACACTCAACCACTAATACGATAATGATATGGCATTTAGTGTGTGAATGTGATTTATGAGACATTCCAAATGTATGCTTTGTGTCGCATACATATTGGAGGTCAATGCTAGTTGATTTGGTTACTCCCTTGATCTGATTGATTTGGTATAGGAAACTTGGTTTTCAGTACGACCCAGTTTTAAAAATCATTAAACTGATAACGAGCTAGAGAATATAGCCTATAAAAAATTGCGAATTAGATTTACAATCGTAGTTTGCAGACATCTGGAACACCATAAGACTAAGTGCGTTTATATACAATGACAGTAATGAAATGTTGGGTAAGCTGAGAACAAGATTTCGGGAATTTTTGCAATTAAATCTCTTAGGTAGGGGACAACAATGGTCTGTTAACACTGTTTATTGTTATTACTCCCTTGAACGACGTGCATGCGTTTTAATACTTAGCAAACGAATGAGAAGTTGTTGATTGATTAGAATTCTTTGTAATGACGTTGGAAACATAATATATTTGGCACTTTAAAACCCAGATAATGCTTATCTTGAGTTTGTTAAAATATTTATATTGTTAAAGAGGTTTCTTATAATTTATAATAATAACCGTTCCCTATCGAATTTCAGTAACTGCGTGCATTGAAAATTTAATTCAAGAATCATCAGAACAAGCATCCAATACCACACTCGATGAATCAGCAAAAAATATCAATCAAATACGGAATAATTGTAAAATTACAGGAAATGAGCTATTAATCAGTAATAGTAAAAATAATAATAATGTCGTCATTGGGCCCACCAGTGAGCTGGTGGAGGCTCAATTAAAAATACCCAATGATAGTGTCGACAATACGGATGTCGATATAGTTATCGAATCTGAAGAACAAATACTCGACATTGCCAAAAGTGAGCTGATAAACGATACAAATAACGTAAATCTGGGTGCAATTAAAAAACAGTTAACCCAAAAAACAACACCAATGGAAAATATAAGTAATTCAAGTGCCTTAAAACCATTTAATTTCTCGTCATTACTTAAGCAGGGTGATAATCATATGTTTAATTTAACGAACTCTCAAGATACGATGATGTTGCAAAAAACGAACAAGGCACGAAATATAACAAAAAGTCCAAATTATGAAAAAATCGTTCATCTAATCAATCAGGGTATTAAAATAATGATTATAATGCGTGGCGCCCCGGGTTCAGGTAAATCATATTTAGCCAAACAAATTATCGACGAAACCGTCAAGGAACCATATCGAAATCATATATTTAGTAGCGATAATTATTTTTACGATGCCCAAGATCGTTATTGTTTCAATGCCGATAAATTATCCGAAGCACATACTTATAATCAAAAGCTCGTGGCAAAAAAATGTCAAAAAGGATGGAGTCCTATCATTGTGGATAATACAAATATTCAACTTTGGGAAATGTATCCGTACATTGATAATGCAGCAAATTTTGGATATTTTATCGAAATTCTAGAACCACAAACACCATGGGCAACTTCACCAAGACAATTGGCGAAAAAAAATACGCATGGTGTCTCATTGTTGTCGATCGAACGTATGCTCGATAATTATGAAAAAATTAACGTGTACAATTTGATGCGAATTCGTGGACTTGAATTTCATTTAAATATTTCGCCTCAGCTACGTCGGTACCCGATTATTAATCCTAAAATTGATAATAACGAGGCATCAAATGTACCAATTAATAATGAACCGGCCATCGAAATGGAAAATCAATCAAATAATAGTCCTTCGGTAGTTGTAATGAAACAAGGAAACGAAATTTCAACAATTTCCGATAAAGTGCCACAGCTACAAATGAAACGTGAATGGAACGAGGATTGGGTCGATCATCAATTTAACGATACGCCAAAGGCTGAGAGTGATGATGTTACCAATACGCCGAAACCACCAAGAAAAATGAAATATTTGAATAGTGATAGTTTAAAAGAGGAAGCAATCAAAAATGTTAATTCAAATGTTGACGATGTGATAGAAATTTCTAATCAATATAATTTAATTGATTGGAAAGTTCATAATCAAGAGATGCAAGATTTTTGGTCAAAAGCTAATGTTCCAGTTTCGGAAGATAAAAATCTAACACCAGCGATTGAATTACAACAAACGTCTAAATCCCAACGTATACTACAAAAAAAATCGTCAAACGCTGTTGCCCTAGATAAAAGTGATGTGTTAAGTATGTTGGGCGAGATTAATTTTCACGATAAATTAAAACCAGAAACGTCACTTATCGACGATCTAGATCTGACGGTCTGTGCTCCTAAACTAGAAATGCATCAAGTTGGTTGTGAAAATGAGAATAAATCATTTTCACAAATTCGTGAAATTTATCCCACCGTACCCATTGAATATCTATGGGATTTGTTTGAAACGTGTCGCGGCGACGGTGACTGGACAATGGACATCTTGCTAAAAGACGAATCGAAATTGGTCGATTTTACTATCCAATCGAAGAATAGAAATACATTTAAAAATTTTGATTGCGGATGCTCGAAACAAATGCATATTGATTTAATTACGTTCGATGATCCCCCAGCAAATTCGATCGATGCGGATTTAAAATCTGTGCAGACAACGTTAAAAGCTGCAGCACCGTTACAATCGTCGTTGTCATCACCAAATTTAACAAACCAAAAATCAACAAGTAGTCGAAAAGAAAAAGGTGTACTATCGGAAGAAATGCGATTGGCGAAACGACAAATTGAAGAAAAAATAATTCTAGGGGATGAACACTATACGAAGCATATGAAAAAAATCCGGGACATTCGTCGTGGCGTACCACCGACTACAGTGACATCGAATGATATCAACAAACCGAATGCCGAATCAGATCAGCAAGGTGCATCGTATAATGGTACCCAGTCGGATGTTGACGTACAATCAAATGACGATACAGAATCATCGGAAACCGATAATGAAGAACTCGTTGAAGTAGCACTAGGTACTGAATTGGTATCGCAGCTCGATAATTTATTTGGTATAAACGCATATCCCAAAAATACCTTAAATTCGATGAAAACCAATGTGTTCATGTCAAAAGGACTGGCGAAGCAGTTATACGCGCTATGGATGGAATCGATGTATAATCAAATCGAAGAACAAAAACAGAAAAGTCTAAAGGAGGACGAGGAATTTGCCAAACAATTGCAATCGAAAGAAAAATATCCAAAATTATTTAGAGAACCGACAAATTTTAAAGAAATTATGGATATGGAATATGCATGGGCCGCTTATAAAGCTGAGATCGACGAATGGAAGGTAACGACACCAGAAACTTTAGCGTCACGATTAACGAAAGAAAAGTTACATCATATTTTCCCTGATGTCGAAAAAGACATTTTAGAAGAGGTTTTATCGGCGCATAACAATAAGTTCGACGAGACGGTCAACACGTTACGTGATTCATTAAAATGTAATATCAACGATGAAATTTTAGCGGAAAGTAATGATTTGTTTGAACAGGCACGAATTGAAGTAGAAAAGGTGAGTAGATAAAATTTGACGTACTGGTCTCATTTCGACACAGTTTATATAATAAAAATTTGGGTTTTAGCCCGACGACAACTATCCAATAACTCGATCAATTTCGGACGGTTCAGCCAAATTTTCGGATGTCATAAAAGTAAATCCAGTCGAAGCTAAGCGACTGATTTTAATCGATTTCGAAGATTATCGTAATAATGCTATGCACCATGATCAATTGAAATCGCAATGTTATGCAAAAGCTCAGAGCGCAATACAAAGTGGCGAAACTTCAGTCGCTCTTTATTATTCACAAATTGCTACTCTACATAAAAACAAAGTGGATATGAATAATCAAAAGGCGGCCAATTGTATTATGGAAGTGCATAGTCTGACGCAAAATAATCCCGACATTATTGATTTGCATTATTTACGTGTTTCCGAGGCGGTCGAATGCTTAGATATATTTTTGGACAAGCATATCAATAAGCTGAGAATGTTACCAAAAAATTCAAAATATTTACACATTATAACGGGCCGGGGATTACACAGTGCTCGTGGAATATCGACAGTTAAGCTTAAAGTTAAAAATTGTTTAAAGGAACGTAATTTAAAGTAAGTGTACTTGCATTAAATTAAATTGCATGAGTGAAAAA
Organism: Tipula confusa; assembly: GCA_963556175.1. NCBI lineage: Eukaryota > Metazoa > Arthropoda > Insecta > Diptera > Tipulidae > Tipula > Tipula confusa. Next base: position 150,208,929 of record OY744476.1, on the reverse strand, counting down.
AAATAAAATATTTTAATTTTGCAGATGCATTGAAGTCAATCCAGGATTGTTGAAGGTGAAAATATTTTTAAATTCAAAACTATCGCAGATTTAAAATTATAGTTATGTAATCGATTAGTTTTTATAGTATTAGATCCAAAAGTACAGTTTTTGTGTACTTATAAAATGCCAGGAATATGATAAGTTTTAAGTGTACCAATTGTTTTTACGGTTTTTGTATTAAACTATTTTTTTTTATTATTAAAAACGTTACAACGCGTGTTAAGCATAATGAATTAAATCATAGTTTTAGCATTACTATATGGCATTACAATCGAAATATTGTTGATTTTTTTTTTTTGTTGTCATTTTTACTATTTCGCTTATTATTATTAAATTTTCATGTACATTTTTATTCTATATATATATATATATATATATTATTACGAACATAAATTGTATGTACCACATAAAATAGTTTTTAATAGTTCTACAAAAGTAAAATGTACCTGAAAAAAAATGTGAAATAAAGATTAAATTACCAATTTTATTTTTATTACAAAATCGAAAATTATTAATTATTTTAATTTTTATAACCCATAGCCATTAGCAATGATTCTTTATGTTTACATGGATTCATGCCCCATGCCCGTTCCCGAGCATTTATTGCCGAACACTTATCGATATTACGTTTTGTCATTGTTGCATTTGAATAAAGCGAATCGGATGGCGTATTCGAATTTTTCGTTAAACGATCGAGTGAATGAAAACTTCGCATTTTATCTTTGGCATTTGTCGTATTACCATTTTTTACTTGTCTAGAACTATTTAATTCGATATTGAGTCGCAGCGACGGAGTTGAATCGTATTTTCGTTTCGTACGAAAATCATCGAAGTACGTATGTTCTAGCAAATGATCAACATTTATTCGAAAATCGGGATGATATGCCAACATTTTTGAGAGCACATCGATACCGTTACCGCTTAGCAACGGTATGAATTTGTGTAGTGGAATTGGTTTTCGTTTTGTAAATTCAAGATCGATATGCTTATGTCTAAATTTGGCTAGGAGTTTATCGGTTGGTGTTCCCATTACTTCGTGAATTTTTGTCAATTGATCGAGTTCACTTTTGCCCGGGAATAGCGGATGTAGTGTCAACATTTCATAAAATACACATCCTAATGCCCAAATATCCATTTTTGAACCGTAGTAACCAGATGTTAATAGACATTCGGGTGCACGATACCATCGTGTAGAAATATAAGCGGAATGCGGTTGTGGTAGTTCGGAGAAGCATGCCGATCCAAAATCTGATATTTTTATTGTGATTCTCTGAAATAAATTTGTGCAATTTAGTGATAAAGATCTTAGATTACACTTTGGATATTTATTACCTTGCCTGGATCGTTAACAATGCCACGATTCGTTTTAATTAAAATATTTTCGGGTTTTAGATCACGATGAAAAATACCAAATCGATGTAAATGTTTTAGTCCACAAATAATTTGATATAAAAAATGTTTTGCTCTCGTTTCTGGAACAGTTCGCGTTCGCCTCATTATATAGTCGTACATACTCATTTCCATTAGTTCCAAAATCAAAATTAAATGTCCTGGAGTTTTACAACTAAATTTAAATAAAATAAACGAGTTTAATTTTAATATGGAATAATTAATAAATTATGTAACCTACTAAACTATATCGGCCAATGCCACAACATTCGGATGATAATCGATACTCTTATTTACTTTTAGTTCTGTACAATTGAATGCTTCTTCAGAGCTGTAAAATACAAAAAAGCGGCTGTATAATTAAACAGCATTCACGTAATCGTAGATTTAATACTAGACACCTTGGATAGGTTTGTTTTAAAATCTTTGCTGCATAACTGGTTCCCGTTCGAATTTCTTTAACTTTTATCACTTCGGAAAACGAACCATCGCCAATTTTTTGCAAAGCTGTATATTCTGCAGTGAGAAATTTTTGTTATATTTTTTAAACCATAAATAAGTGAGAACATAGTCATAATAATAATCGGCATTGCTGGGCCGTATCCTTCGAGCATAAAAATACCGTAAAATGAATCCGATTCTAAAAATTGTTCTCTTCATATTGGTCTAAATAACTGGCCAATTCGTTCTCTAGTCCAACGAGCCGTTGTCGCCGTCAAAGGCCTACCAAATGGCCGTCCCTTTCTTTGTACCAGTCTTTTTACTTACAATTTTATTTTTTATTTTTATCACTTTCTTCAATCTGGACGAATTCAATTTTTGAGTAATCTATGATTATGATTATTTTTTCGTAATTTTTGCATGCTCTGGGAAAGTCTTCTATTTGCATGTCTAAACATGCATTAAGGAAGCGTGTGATACTATTCCCGTATGGAGTTGGAAGTCACCCATCGGGCACATCCTCGTGTGGATAGAAGAACCATCTAACCAGATTGAGTCTACCAAGTGAGACTGCAATTTTCCAGCAGTGGGAAACTTGACTGGCGGAGTTAAAATTGTTACAAGTTTGTTTAGTTCAGCTAATCAAGAAGCAGCCAAATTTGGGTAAAGCTTTGATAATTGTTACTCAACCACGAGACCTATTCAAGAGAAGTAAGAGGCTGATAAGATCACCTACTGACACACATATAGCAGCCTCACTTCTTGATCTAAATGAGGCCTAGGTAAATGAAGGTAAAATAATTGAGTTAGAACGTCTGAGTGTTTCGAAATTATCTGCAGTTAGAAAGCAGATAAACAACCTGTTCGACCGAGCAATTGGCGCAGTGGTTAAAGCTGCGGTGCTTGGGTCGGGAGGTACCGGGTTCGAATGCCAACGGGAGAGGGTTGCAAAAGGGATTTTTCATCACTTGATTACGATCGGTGGAGTGCAGAATCCATGTGCCGAATCTTTGTCTATGGCTGGAGCAATGCAATATGCAGATGGATATTTAAAGCGGAGCTGATTCGTGCGCCCTCGATTTGGCTAATAATGACGTAAAGTAGGACGTTAAGTTAACCGCGAAAGAGTTGGGAGAGCTTCGGCCCTACACAACAGATGACATGGAATAAACTAAACCTGTTCGAATATGTAAAGGGTAGGAACAATGTGCACGGCGAAATAAACAGGCTGGTTCGGATTAAACTATTCTATAATGAGGTGGAAAAGGAATTTGAAGAACTTAGTGAAAAATCCGAAAAACCGCAGGTGGCTCTGAAAAAGGATCGTGAAGATGCGGGTCGGCATCCTGAGACGGATCTATATATAATAGCGGAGATTGTACGCTCCAGCAGTTTAAGACTCCTTGTTAGTGCGAAACCAGCAAGCATTTCGTTTAATCAAGATAAAGGTATAATTAAAACCCTGGAAGCTTCTAATGCAGGCCTCGCTAAAAGTAAGAGATTCACGCCCCCAGACTCGTCATCAGTTTGGCAAAAAGACACGCACTACAACAAATGCGCATACTCTGATAAATCTGAAGCCAGCCTTGGAACCATAAAGAAAACTTGAGAAAGAATGGTAAAAAGTAATACCAAAACGGCGGAAGAGAAATCGAAAACGACCAAATTGACCGGACGCATTTTTGATTACAGAAATGAGCTGTATGGACACATAATTTACTGGTCTGGGGAAAAAAGTGTTCGCCAAACTACGAAAGGAGATCTTTTGCTAAAGTTGGAAAGCATTGCGAACCAACAGCAAACAACTGTTTCCCAATCTCAATTCGTGAAAAGTTTCTATTCCTCTATAAAACTGCTAAATGCTTTTAAGCGTGGGACACAGATAGCAGTGCGGTTAGCCTTCCAAAGAAAATAAAAAAGAGAATGTCATATTCAAAGGTAAAATAAGAATTAGCTGAGTGATTTGCCGAATTCGAGAAATTAAAGAGCCTTTAAAATGTTTTAAATACCTCGAATTTGGTCACTAACCTCAACAATGTAAGATTTGTGTAGAACATGTGGAGAAAAGGGTCATATTGAAGAGGGCAGCAGCAATGATCCGAAATGCATGCTTTGAAGTAATAAAGCCGTTCGAGGGAACATACATTCTGCTAAATCGTAATCAATATGAAGCTGCGTAAGATCCACTATAGCAAACAGTACATAGGAGAGCCGAGTTACTAATAATAGAGATACAGCTCTACTGGAAGCATTTTCGTCACTTCCAGTGGTAATGCTGAATAATGGTAACACCTCCACATTTCGCAGGGTAGTGCATGCTTGATAGTTGCTTTCACATGAACTAGTGAGTGTCTCCTAACTAAAGTATTAGGTTGAGAAGAAAGGGATTTATACACACACACAGCAAACACCAACTCATTGTGTGCGTCTTGCATGATGGCAAACTACTAAGGGATGTTTCAAAGAAGAAAAACTAAAATTGAATGGGCGGACACATAAAATGATTGACGAAAAGCTCTTTATGTTCATGTCGGAAGGTAGAGGTTTGTCAGAAATTGCAGAAAATAAGGAGTCTCAAATGACAGATTACATATATTACAATAGCTTGTGATGCAGGAATGCCATACGGAGATCAATAGATAGCTGGAAGGTCCCAGTGTACTAGAGGAGCAAGGAAATAGCCGAGTTGCATAAAAAATCACTTCTGCCGAAAGATCAAATCAATCATCAAATCGTACAATCTGCTTGCTAGACAATGTTGGTAAAATATTAGAGAAGACCATATGCGAAAGAAGGCCATTAAAAACAAAGATGACATGTGCAAAACTAAATCTAGATTCCATAAGAAGGCACGCTCTACCATTGACGCGATTAAACTCGTGGTAGAAACCGTTCCGGGAGGCGATTGTAAGAGTCATATGGAAGGGAGGTTTAAAAAAATAACGAGAGGTGGTCACATTGGATGTTAAAATTGCCTTTAACTCGGCTAAGTGGGAATGCATATTAGACATCCCACTTACTGGATTTACTCCAAATTTTTGTATCTATCAAAGCTAGTGGCTAATTACTCGAGTTTTAAATAGAGTTTTAAAGTACGAGAGCAATGGAGGCATAAAATACTATCATATAACCGGAAGAGTAATACTAGTCGGTGAGACCGAAATAGTTCTGATTTCCAATAGGAAAGGGATGGACAGCATAAAGGTTAAAGTGGGTATCTGGGAGTGATAATTGACGCTAGACTATCATTTAAATCCCATTTGAACACTGTGTATGAGAAAGCTGGAAGAGTAAATGGAGCTTTATCGCCGAACGTAAGAGGTATTCGCCAGTGTCGCATTTTCTGATTTTAGGTTAAGCGCCTTACTAGTGGTTTGTGCATTTAGAACAGTCTTGGATGAGGCCGAGTGTATCATAGCGGGAATAAGCCAGTGGATTTATTTGGTAAGGAGCACCTATCTATGTATGCCTGCCGTGGAGATGGAAAAAAGAAGGAAAATCGTAATATGAACGAGTGACAGGTGAGAAAGGACAATTAACCGAAAGGATTTCGGACTCATCGATTTATCTCTTCTGTGAATAAATAAACAAATACGAGATATGGAGAGGTGGATTTTCGTTTTCGTGCTTATCTATCTAAGTTCAAGCACGATGATTCTCTATACTGCCCTGAGTGCGAGGGTAAAACTGAGAATGTAGAGCACGCGTTTTTTGAATGTCAAATTTAGGTATGTGGGGTAAACCTAAAGGGGTAAACCTACCCCAGTCTGTGGGGCATGATGGAGTCCGGGAGAATATAAAGAATGATATGTAGTATGACTGCAAAAATTATGAAAAAACTACTACACTAAGAGAGGATTAGGCAAGATCGCTGTTAATTAAAAATAATTGCAGCTTAAGCTGAGCTGGCTCCGTGAAGTAATACTTATCGGTAGTTTCACGAGGCCAAATTGAAAAGGAATTTAAGGTGTTATGGTTTAGTTGGTATGAATCTGACACTCTTGCAAGATTATTACGGTCTCTTGCAAGGTCTTTGAAGATTCCATTTTCTCCCACCGAAAAAACAGATCCTTTGTATCACTTTGACCTCAATATTATCAAGTCCATGGTGGTCATAATAATGGTCATGGTGAACTTCTGCCAGTATGGGTTCCTCGATACACATGAAGAACAAGGCTCAAATTGAAATTTGGAGTTGATTTCGAAAAAATCACGATTCTGTATTTAAGTTCGGGAGTATAGCATCAGAAAGGTGTAGTAAGCTACCCTAAAACCCCTATGTTAACGGAGTTACAGCAATTTAAAAATAAATGAAAATGGAAGAATTTAACACCTCTATGGCAAGATTTGAATGAATTTAGATAGAACACCTTAAAACCAACCAAAAACTAAAACGAACGATAACAACGTAAAGCAGCAAGATGTGATACTGATAGATAAGTCCAACAGCTGCCTAAGGATAATTCGGTCAATTTTGGGATTAATTTGATGATGTAAAATTTCTCAGTTCTGAGCAATAATTCTACGTGGATGGACTAGTGATTTCTGAAAAGAGAGGTCCTCAGCAGACAGAGATCTTTGACTTCTTCTGTTTGTATATAAAGAGCTGGTTTGGGAATAAAAAATGACGTTTTCTTACAAGGCCGTGATCTTAGGAAGACTAACCTTACGATCCAACTGTGAAAGCCTGATAAACTAAGACAACAAGGCCATTTGATCTCGCAAACATAAGGCTTATAGCCGACTTCAAATTTTCGAAACACAAAAATCCTGAAAAACTGTCAACTATCAACCAATATTGATTACTGTGAAATGAAATAAATCATTGGCGACTATCTGAAATGCGAATTTAGGTATATGTTTCTGCAAAATAGGATCCTTTACTAGACTTCTTTGATTTCTCACAAATAAGGCACTTTTCGATATACTTCTTAATGTCATTTGAAAACCTGTCCGAAGCATATACGGTCTTCCTCGCCTCTGTGATATCTTTATGCCAAAGTGATCATGATGCATGCATTTAAGCATTCTGGCTTGCTGCAATTCTGAAACCCCATTGTGCTCCAAAACAACATTTGCCTTTATATTAAACCAAGACTACTTCTTTGATACATTACTATATTTGTGATTTGATCTAATTTCTCCATTGTTACCGCATCTACTAAAATGTCAACCATAGAGGACTCAATCTTTGGAACTCCTCCAGTATCTTTGACATAGCCTTCTGCAAGATTTCAGGCGCTGATGATAATCAATAAACGGAACACGTTTGCATATATATACCCCAGGGAGTAGCAAACTATCCTTACAATAACCATTGCGCAACTAGAGGAGTTGGTTAAGAAACTGAGCTGAGGGCTTAAGATTACAACAACTCAGCAATGAGCACAGTTCACGTAACTTCTTTAAAGGATTCACCGAACTGCACCATATCTTCAAACCTATATCTATTGGCCTTCGGGACTGTAGATGAAAGCTGCAAAATGCAGATTGCGGAGATGGGCTCTGAGGTCAGAGGACCCATCGATCAACTCACACAGTTCTGAAGTTAATTGGAGCTCTTCATATTCGGAGGGGGTATTTTGTGGAACCTTCTCTGTGGACATATTCGGTTAGTATGGAAAAGCGAAGTTTTGTCTAAAGAATGTAAGTGGCCACAATATATATTATATACCCCAGTGATTGCTAAAAATGCAAAACCAATATTAGATAGGATCACTCGTGTAGCGAAGGAAATTGTAGGTAAGACCAAGCAGGATTTCGTTAGAATCGATCAGTCTTTCTAAATATTACGAGACATCTCGTGATGTACTTCTGGTGTTCTTGTATTTTGCAAGCCTATGACTTAATCCACCGGAGAGTTTATGTTTTGCTTTGCGATATCTAGAAATGCCTGAATATGTGTGCTTATCTAGAATGACCGTAATGTAGCCAAAATGCTATATCAAAATTGAGACAATATTGTGATGCAAGGAAATTTTCTGTCCCCAACACTTTATCTCATGTAAAAATTTATCTTTCGTACAATTGAAACAACTCAAGGCCTTGAACCGTCAGTCCAGACAAGTCCTGGCATATGTAGATAATATCTGTGTGAACTGCTTGATAACAGTGTATAAGAACTTTTGGATCCAATTGTACGATTCTTAAGATTTTTAAGATGTTGATCAGAACCGTTGTCATGAATTAGTGTAAGAGTTGGATCCTCACGGACGAGTATGAGAGATGACTGATGACATTTGACATGGCGACACTTACCGAGTTTTATTCAACCAAGATATCAGAAATTTTAGGAAATTCCAGATGTTTTTCAAGAAGTAAAAGGAAACCGACGGATCTAGATTGTGGATACGGTACGGGCCAGCAATAGACTGTAAAAACCATATTTGTTGCATGTAAAAACAGCATATGATAGATGTGCAGTTAGGTTTCCAACGTCATAAAATAAACGTTAAATATAAACTGCGAAAGAATTGGGTATGGTTCGGCCTTGTCTTGTAATCGGCATTTACCCGCTTAAATTACATTAAATTCTTAAACACATACACATAGCAATAGCCATACTCTTCAGTCTGACTCTATCAGACTCCTCAATCCCCAAAACCAACGTAAAGTAGAAGTGTAATGTCAAAATATTGTTGATATGTAATTTTTTTAAAAACCTTAAACACGATAGGAATATTTTAATAATATAATTACAGTAAATCATAATATAGTTTATAATTAGATGTAATTTTTATGCAATAACTAATGTAACGGTTAAATTATTTAAAAATATATAATAATCTTACTGTCTTTTAGTTGATCTTGCCGATCAAAAAATTCCATAATTAAATCACAAAATTACTGTTATGATCTGTTTTATTAAATAATTAATTAGTTTAAAATTAAAAATAATTATTAAAAATTGGCATCCCTATGTAAATAAATATATAAAACTATATTTGTATTTCTAATATTTTTTTTCTATCAACAAGAAAACAAAACTGTTATATTTCAATTTACAAAAAAAATGCGCGATTTCAGTTGCCATGAATTACCGAACTCATCCAATTATTCGTTATAACGAATTTATTTCATCCCCCTCGATTTTTTTACGATGGGATCGTTAACGCATTGCTTAAATATGGCAGATCGGTTGTACAAAGAAGTTGTATTATGTGGAAGACGAATAAATATTAAATGAATTATAAATTTACAATCAGTAATCGAATATACATTTAAGTTTATTTAGTAATAAATTGTACGTATTTTAAAATTATTTATGATAAAATCTAAGACATATTTCTGTTATAATATATTGTTTAATTTTTCGAAATGTTTTGTTTTGTAAACAGGGTGCCTACACACACAAAAAATGAGTGTCAATGAATGTAGATCATCATTTGATAATACAAATTTCAGAGGTTATTTTAATTGAAATACATTTTTTATTTGTATCTAATTGCTTATTAATATATTAATTGCGTATGTTTTAGGTGACAGAGATATATTATTGTCTAACATGTACGAAGAAACTATCGAAGAACGTTTACGAAATTTAAATATAAGTGTTTCAAATCCACCATCGCCTAGTTCGAGTAAATGTAGTTTATCACCCAGTTTATTGGATGATTTCGAAATAAGTGGCCTTAATCAAATCACAAGCGATGAATTACCGATATTCTCGATAAAATCAATATCGCCAACGGGTTGTTCACTTTCACCGATAAATGATAATGATTATTTTGAAGATACACTAGAATCGCCTCGGTTCAATATGGCAATATCCCCAATTTCCCCATGCTACGATGACAGTTCGACAAATTGTGATGATATCATGACTTTAGAAGAAATGCACGAGAAAATCGGAAGTACACCAAAGAGCAATAAACCGAATAAAAATTTAAATTTAGAAACAATATTCGAAGGCGTGTTTCTGGAGACACCACCAAAAGCAAAAAAATGTTCAAGAATTATGGCAAGATTTTAAAGACGCGCCTGTCTATGATTGATATGCGTAAGGTCATTTTTATTTTAAGTAAATTACGTTTATATTGTTCAAAATTTTAAATGTATATATATAGATTTAAATGTATTTAAAAAATAAATATATAAATAAAAAATATTCAAAATATTTAAACTGAAAAATGTTATTCGTAAATTCATAAATTGCAATCAATTTTTTATATCAAAATCTAGTACATTTTATTTGCTATAAAAATTATCTGTCATGTTGACAATACATTTTAGCTGCCAATTTGTTTAATTTTGTTTTGTTATTACTCAGTTTACATTTTCTAATTTATTTAATTTTAGCCCATAATATTTACAATCAATAATAAATTTAAATAGTTTTTATGATTACACTGTAGATAATAAACATTTAAATAATGGATAATTCTTTCTTAAATTTGGTGAGTACTGAGTAGACAATCGAACTTTTTTTTGTTTACATCATATAAATATTTTGATTGTATATTTCCTTTATTTATTTAAGTTTTTTTCATTATTTTGATGATTAATAATTCATTTGTAGATGCATTCAAATATTAGTCACCATTTCTGGTGCATATCTGATCGTTTTAGTTGCACGTTAATTGAAAGGGGCTATATTGACATATAAAAATTAGAAAGGAGTGAAAGTCCTGGCTTGTGGTTTCTTATGGATACTAACAGAAGCAATGATTTGCTCAATTGCATCGCTTCCAAATGAATCAACAATGATGAATCTAAAAACGGGTTTTAAACAATGAGAAGGAGTTAAGGTTAGAAAGTGAGGCCTACCAAATAGCAGCTATCCTCTCAGAGGTTGCTGTGCTATTCATTTAGAATCGGCACGAAGAACATGACCAAGCCAGCGGACCCACTGTTCTTTACTTTATAAACGACACCAGGAATTTTCGTCATGTTATTGACCTACATTTTAATCAAACTTCTAATTCCAAGATTAAAGAGAACCCGGTAATTGTCGCATTTGGGTCCAAATATCAAGCATTTTACAACTTCTGCTTTTGCAAGCTATTTAGATTTAGTAGTTTTGGTCTAAGACCAGTTATCATGTATGGCCTCTAGAATGCTAGTTTCTCATCCCCATTTATCTGACCTTCACAATGGATCCATAAAGTATGTTTCCCTGTGAGTCTGTGACCCATGGTCATTTGTATCGGTAGCTAGTTAGTATCGTGAAAACGGGCCTAAGTCCTATAAGCTCACATAAGTCAGCCTAGTTTTTGCTAGCATTAAAGCTACTAATAACTATTCTGACGTCGTGCTCCGGACCTCCGGTATGAAATTGAGTAATTGAGCGCAATGAAAGAATAAGAGAATACCTGCATATAATAATTGCATTTAGGAAACCACCGACAACAAAGTTCTAAAATACTGAAGTATTGTCACGGAAGAAGGGCCATCTAGCATTGGAGCAGTACTATTTCGGAACACTTCGAGAGAATAGCAAAGGTTTTGACAGGTTGACTACTTGCATGAGTAAACGTAGCTTTCGACGCTTGTCAACTACTTTAAAATCCTTAACATATTTTTATCTGGGGCTTTAGAAAAACTCTATCATTTATATTGCCGCCATCAAATCGACTGTAAAGGAGCTATTGCAATGTCTAGGGATACAATATGGTCTCAACATTTTTGCCCATTGCGTTCCAAATGATCTTTTTTGGCTGAAAATTTGCTAGAATTTTTTCTAGCTAATGCATCTACTAAATAAATAAAATTCCACTAACTTATTATTTCAGGCCCATTTCAACAGTCGCAAAGCAGACACTCATTTACGTTATCGTCGTTTTGACGAAGCAATCGAATGTCATCACCAAGTTGCGGGCTATTTAGACGAAGCAATCAAATCGACCACATCGCTTATAGCGATCGATTCACTTCAGTTGCAAAAATCGTATCACTTAAAACAAACGGAATTAATTAAAATAAAAAAGTTACAATATGAAAAATATAAAACTGTTATCGATCAGCAGATGAATTTAAAAAATCTTAATCACAAAAATCGTAACACAATCAATAATCCGCAACAACAGCCCAAAGGTGCGGCTGGTAAATCAAAAACCGAAAATTCATGCCAACTCCAATTGGATATCTATAAAACAATGGAGGAGGCCGATTCTCTATTAGAAATTTTAAGTAGAAAAGGTAGTGATACGGATAGTTTAAAAAGTCTTGAATCCGATATAGATGATATTAAGCTAAGTACAAATACAAAAGATGATATTGGGACGGGAACCTCGTCATCGCCAATAGTTAAAAAATCGATAACAACAAAAGATGATTCGGTTGTTATCGAAGAGCTACGATCGTTAAATCATCAATTACATATTATGGTGTTTCAATTGGTAACACAGTTGGACGAAAGTATTCAAGAAGCTGATGTGCTACGCGACAAAGTGAGCGAGTTGGAAAAAGAAAAACGAAAATTTTATAAAGCATCACTTGATAGTAAATTTAGTGGTGGTGGTGATGGTACAGTTACAAGCCATCACGATTTAAGTGCTGAAGCGATTGAGGCACAAGAAGAATTTCCAGCACTGGCCCCACTCGAATTACCGAATTTTGATTATGAATCGTTGTCTAGTAAATCGATAGAGGAAAGTTTATATAAATGATAAATATTGGCTCGTACTTAGATAATTTTTTTTAACATTTTATTTTAAAATATTTTGCGGATTTATGTAATAAAATATTAAAAGATAAATTTATTTATTTTTAATACACTTTTTTATATTTATAGACTTTTTACCAGACAATTTACCAAACAAACAGATGATACAATTTTTATTATCATTTCACTTTAAACAAAACTGGAGAAAACTCTACTAGAGTTAAATAATACAAAAATCGGTCATGCTTGTTTTAAGAACTAAATTCCCAAATCAGAATAACGATTAGTTCTGGTAAACAAAATATTATAAATCTGCTATTTGAGGCTGAAGCACCATCCAATTCAATCGCCACTCGATTTTTACGCTCTATACTTAACAATGCTTCCAGTTAAATCAAAGAGCAGATATTACTTCGCTTTCATTTACCCTTTTCAAAAAATCCTGTCGCCAATCCAGTTTAGGATTACCACGTGGAAAGGGCTGTCAATCAAAAACCAGCCGCGTTTAACGGCCCCATTTTCACAATGAACGCGGTTAAATCACGTTGAGACAAAAAAACACGGTACCCAAAAAGTGAAGACCATGTGTCACAAGGCTATACATTGAACTGTGGAGATAACTTCGGCAATATTGGTCTTGAATTTCTTCTAGGGCCCAGGCTAAAAAAAAATTTGTTTAGAATTTTTAGGAAGTCGATAATCGTATGTGTAACCTACGTTTCCGCATGCGACATCTAATCAAAATAATTTGTAATCACGCAACCACGGCAATTGGCCAATCCGAAGATAAAGACTCAGTTTACTTTATTTTGACTGATCTGATTGAATCCATACTGACAAGAATTAACTACTGATGCCGCGGAATGGATGATGATGCAGTTTGCGATCGCACATATCTCAATGTGCTAAAGGTAGACTACCCTCCAATTTGTTATGTTGTACCGTTGGCATACTACTCTATATCTAAAGCTCGTAATCATAATCGAATCATATGATTTCACATCTCGAACGACCGAGGGACTAGGCCTACTCGACGTTTGGAAGATTTATCATAGTTTATCTTTCATAAAACATTCATTGTAATTTTGTTGAAACTATTCTTCCTATAATACCATTAATAATAAAACTGGTTTTATAGGCCATTGCTGGTCCATACCGAATTAAGATTCTGTCTTCATAGGAATCGATCCCAAGTTTGTTTTTCGTATTGTTCTAAACAACCAAAAGAAGACAAGTCGTTCTCTACACCGACGAGCCATTGTCGCCGATAGCAACCTCTGCGACTGCAAAATGGCGCCTCACCTCTCTGAGATCACTGCACCATCTGTTTAGGATCGGCTTGCAGAACGTGATCAAGCCAGCGTATTAGCTGTCCCTTTTTATTTCATAAAATACGTCAGGAATTTTCATTTAATTCCTGATCTCGTGGTTGAATAGAACTCGGTGAATGTCAACCCTTTTTCGAATTAACCATCTCTCATAGCAGAGGGCAATACTACTAAGATCCATTGCGTTTTGATCTCTAAAACCAGTGATTATAAATATATTGGCCATCGAAAGCCGAAAATGGTACAAGTGGATCCAGAAGTTCTCTGACATCGTTGTAATTCAGTCCAATTACACATATATTACCTGCATATGCAAGAACCAGGTTGGACTGACGGTACAAGATGTTGTCGTGAGGTGTTTCGCTTTTACAAAAAATTAATTCTAACAAAAGTTTAAAGAGTATCGGGACAAAGCTTCACCTCGCCGAACACCAGAGCTAATTGCAAAAATTCCTGATAGCATGCTTTCATCTTTGACAGATCATTCTGACTGCATTACTATCATTTTACAAGAACCTACATATTTGTTAGGTATTCCTAGGCTTCGCAAAGCAAACCATAAGCTATCCCGATGGATTAAGTTATAGGCTTGTTGGAAATCGAAGTACAAATAGAGGGTATCTCCTTCGAATATCAGGAGCTTGACAATTATGTAATCACCCCAGGGGAACAGTTTCTTTTTAGTTTCTGCATGGCCAATGCGAATTCCTGGTAGGATGGGTCCTCTTTGCACATCCCCGCAGGCTGTATTTGACGACTTTCAAATGCAGTATTTGACACTTGTTAAACATTAAGTATATTAGAGCCTTCCACTTATCACGCTTTTCCCATCTACAAATTCGCGTAGTGGTTCTCCTAGCAGAGGCTCTTTGTTCGTCTGTATGATTGCAAAACGTATTCGCGCTTCTTTATAGGCTATATACCATTCATTTTTGGGTTTAATTTTTATTACACTTAGAGTCGCCTGAACAGCACTGATAATCGAAGTTTTCAATACGTCCCATAGGTAGTCAGATCATCAGGCCGGCGGTTGGTTTCTATAATGCTCCTGCTACCAAGATTCTGATATTGTGCTTTCTCATCTTCGTTAATCAGACCTTCACAGTTGAAACGTAAGTTTTGTTTTCCTGTCACTCCTGACTTGTACGATCTTAGCTGTGCAGTGACCCATTGATGATTACCTACAAATTTGGCAGCTAACCGATAAGATCTGATAAGACCGAAAGATTGTGCTAGCCAAAATGAAGTCGTGCGCGATCGCAAAGTACATCATTCTTTCTCCATGATTTTTGCCAGCTCTAGCATTTAAGTCATCTATTACTATTCTGATGTTGTGCTTCGGTATGGCTCCCATCAGATCATGCAAATTGTTGTAAAATAAGTCTTTATATGTTTGGGTTGGCTTACAACAGTTGGTGCATAAACACAAATGATTGGCAGGTTGCCTAGTCACATGTGTAACGTAGCTTATACAACTCCTTAAACTAATTTTGCAACTCTATTCAATCCGCTTCAAGTCCTACTGGTAAAAGGTAGGTAAGCATAATAAAAAAGAATTGTACAAAAGTTTGATGTAAGTACTTCGGCTTCGAAACAAATAGGGCAGTGATACAAATTTAACAGTTCTGCGAATTTAAACCAAATCATATAAATAGAATAAAATTTTAATGTCTTAAGTTATGTCAGATTTATCTGTACGATTATTTATTCAAGACAGTGATTGAACTTTTTATTACAAACATATAACAAGAATTACAAGTTTAACTCGTGTTGAACTGATTTTTGTTTGCTGATAACTGGTAAAATTAGTAAATATAAATTGTGGCTTTTCATTGACATATTATCATGTTTCACGATTTTACCTTCAAACGATTCACACGGAAATAGTAGTAGATGCCAATTAATCAGCTCATATTGCATGGTATAATATGAAAATCAAGATGTCTATATAAATTGTGCCTAAACTCATCTTTGTTGATACAATTAGACTTTAAAGCCTTTTGAGTCAACTACGTGAGAAGGTTCTTATGTTATATATTCAACAGAAGTTTTTAAGCCATTGTTTTCGGCGGTTCTTCATATGACTCGTACAATTAGTCTTAATATGCATGATATCCTTAAAATTTGGCCACATTACACTTTTGGTGTCGTAGAAAGCGACTAAAAGGTTGACCGGCGTAGCGGTCGATCCAAATCAGTAAAAAGCAACTTGCTTCAAAAACTTAGATGTATAAAAGTATATTAGCTACTTGTTACCACATAACTTCTTTCTAGCCCTCGCTTATGTACTTGAATTATAAAGTGTAAATATAACGGTAGTATAAAACTAAGAAGTTGCTCTCTCATCCATCAGGATGATCTAATCAGATGTATACATAAAAATATAGGTTCGTACTCCCGACATGAACTAGCTATCGATATTGTATGTATTACATCAATATATAAGGGACGGTCTCGGGTGTTCAAAGTTCCAGGTCATACTGGAAGGCTACCAAGAGCTTATTGATTTATACTTACGTTATATTAGTCGTATTTTATTTGATTTTTTACAACAACAATCCCATATATCGAATTCTTTTTTGGAATTGGTTGAAATCTTTCTCTATTGATGGTATTGAAATTTCAATTCTTCTTTTTAGTTAGTATCTCGAATACCAGGTGCGCGACATCTCATATTTTGATTTCTATAAGTTGGTCATTGTTGTTATTTTATTATTTTGACATTCATTTTGAGTTAACGATATTTTGTTAAATCTTGAATGTGATTTAATCAGTATTTTAGTACTTAAATTATTTAGTATTGGAAAGTGAAATCATTTAGATAATTTAAATGAATCAAGATGAACTTTTAATAGTACAGACCATTGCCTTCTTGAGGAACTGTAATTATCAAATTTGTATTTAACAAATTTTGATTGTATGTTTTTAAACTTAAGCCGAAAATGACGATTTAAATAATACTCACTATGGTTTTCTTATAACATTATTTATCTTTTCTCCGTTGCTTGAAATTATAATTAATTAAAATATTAATAAAAAATAATATGTTGGTAAAAATTTAAAATTTTCGATGATTACCAAAAAAAACTATTTGAAAATTCAAATGTAAAAATATACAACGTACCAACCTTTAAAAATAATATCCAATTCCAAAAAAAAAATTAAAACCTATTTTATTTGAATTCCAAATCCAATTCCAATACCAAAATCAAATAAAATACGACTATTAGCATCAATTTGACAACTTAAATGGGCTAACTAGAATGTGTTTTCTGGATTTTGGAAACGTTTGATTTGTAGCATAAATTTAATGCAGTTTTAATGGGTTTATGGTTGCCAAATGGTACGCGGTGATTGGGAAGCCTGCTCCACTTGACACACACTTTTCACTTTTTCGGTGAGGCGCGTCTCACATGTGTTTTATTTGTACTCGTGGTATTTGGTTATGCGAGCTTCGACGAATAAATAATAACGTTTTAGTTTAATGAAATGTTCTTTTATTTTATGTATATCGTTTTGCAATTTACTATTCGAACGGATGATTATAAATTATTCAGATATCATCCGATTCTTTCGACGTTTACTTTTTTCTTTCTGTTTCCGACGATTTGTAGTGCGACCACGATGGTCAACTTTTTCTGTCCTTCTTTTTTTTTTCTTTTGACGTTCAACCCAATCTACCCAACGAGCCAATGAATGAATTGCTCGTTGGTTGTTTTTGGTTGACTTTGTCCTCGTTGTCGCCACAGGTTAACCATCACGTATTTTCCGGGCTTTTCAAATTTCAAATATTGAATGCGTGGTAACTATCAAAAATTTTCAGTATTTTGTAAATGTTGGAATTGCAGCATTAATCATTACCACCAAGAACCTACCAAATGAAGTTCTCTTCTGACCTATGGAATAGCCAGATCTTTATAGAATCCATCAATTTTCTTTTAGATTGAATGGTACAAAATTGTATGGGAAGGTTATTGAATATTGTAGGAGCTGTTACAAAAATATAATTAAAAAAATGAGTTTTAAAAAACTTCGGAACTAATTTACTTCGGATGGAGTTTTTCTCAAATTATGCTCATGACAGCTTAGATTGCAATTACCACTTATATTGAAGAATATGTCAAGTATTTTAAAGATATAAAGATGTTTCAATGATGTTTCTGAGAACAATCTGTAATAAAGGAGCTAAATCAATTATACATAGGACCTCTGATCTCAACCTGCCATAGCTTATCAAGTAGAATCTGGTGATTAACCATATCAAATGCCTTGCATATGTCGACAAATAGAGCTGCTACACTACATTCATAAGTGTAATTAAAGCATCTTCAGTTCCACGGTTGCATCTAAAACCAAACTGACATAGCTAAAGTAATTATGCTTGTCCTAGAAATCAACTAAACGCGTGTTAATAGATTTTTCGAAAATTTTTGAAATGAACGGAGGAAGTGAAATAGGGCGATCATTTTCAGTGCTTAAACGATTATCTTTCTTAATTAGAGTGGAATGACAGTAGCAATTTTTAATGATTAAGGAAAAATAACATCAGATATACTTCGGTTAAATAGAGCACATAATATATCAACAATATTAAATTTGCATCGTTTCAGAATAGCACTACTTAACCAACTTAATCAGTAGACCATTTATCTTCCAGAGAATTAATAATATTAAACACCTCTATAGAAGAAACAGGATGCAAAAATAAACGATTTTGAATAGATGTTAACTGGTGAAGCTAACAGGTCGTTTGATTCATTTAACACTGCGATAATTTCATTACGAGACACGTCCTTATTAAAGATTTTATTTACCAGAGACCATTGATGTTTACCATTACCATGAGCACGTTGAAATTTTGCTAAATATTACTTTATTTTGACTTCTTTGATTAGTGGCTTTAATTTATTAGCAAATCTGGAATAGCGTGATTTGTTCCTAAAGTTATTTAGGTTGCCTTTTAACCATTTTTTACGGAGACAGTTTTTTTGTGTTTATCTGAGAAAGAAGAAACTTGATATAGCACGGGTTAAGCTTTGCAAATTTTCTAGACAATTTGATTGGTAATATACATTGAGATATATAACGCTCTAAAGTTATAAACAACCGAAGGTGTCTGAAATATTGTGTATATTAAAAATTAAGTTCCACGATTCATATAGTAGCAAGGTATTTAGTAAATCAAAATTAATTCTAAATTGTGGGTAAGTAACTGTATGTTCAGGCTTCAATAAAATCAGGCAATAAAACATCAGCTGTAAAACATCCACAGTATCCGCACTGTTAACCGCAACCCCTAAATTATGTATTGCATAATTTATTAATTCTTGTTCTGAAATCCAAATTTGTCAATAATAATATTTCGGTAAAGTATGGCACAGGGGACTAGGTTACAAACTACATAAAATTCCTACTTAGCTGACTTACATTTTAGGGTAGAATATAAAGAACAAATCAAGGCAAATTCTTTTTATCTTATATACAAAAGATTTACCAAATACAGATGAACCTTACATAGCAACATTTGCTGTTGACACTGCAATCTGAGCAATTGGTAACAATGTAGAAAAAGCAACGAACAAAGTGGAACGAGCCACTAAAATAAAAAATGGAGAGTCCAGCTAAATGAAACTAAATCAATTGATGTTAACTTCACCAACAAAAAAGTTAATACAGGATACCAGTGAGAATCAACCCATAGTAAGTTCTACATGCAAATATAGATTAATATCTAGATTGACGCTAAGCTTAAATGTAAAATATACAAACGAAGAGCTTAACATCAAATACGGCTGGCTGGAGCAATGCAATGTGCAGATGAACCCGCACGAACCTGTATTCGTGCATCCTCAATTTGGTTGGTGATGGCGTAAGGCAGGACGTTAATAATTGACCGCGAAAGAGTTGGGAAAGCTTTGGCCCCAGAAAAGATTGCAGGGTTCAGAAACAATCAAACAAACAAACTTCAAATACAACCAAATGTAGGTAGAAAATCCGAGCTATCACTATATAATAAACTGCTGCTAAATAGGCAAATTCTAAAACCAATATGGGTCTACAATATTCGGTCTGAGGGATGCACCAACAAAACCAATGTGAAAGTAATGCAATCATTCGAAATCAAAATTTTACGTGCTATTGTAATTGCACCATGGTACGTACGAAATGATAATCTCCATAGGGACTTAAAGATGGAATACTTCAAAGAAGAAATCAGGAAGCACGCAAGTACATACGAAATTCTTAAAGCCGCGTATCCACTATAGAGTTTTTTATGTAGCGAGGTAGAGAAAACTCTCGAGTAGAGTAGTGCATACACCCTGTAGAGCTCTACACTCACTCTACGTGAGAGTTCTATTGCGTAAAAAACTCTACAGTGTACACGCTATTGTTTTAGGTTTTGTAGAGTTCTACATTAGCTCTACACTCTATCTAGCATGTTTGATAAAGTGTTTTGCTCTACAGTAGAGAAAGTAAATGTATAGGTTCACGTAATTTAAAATTGAATTGGTCATTTCTTTCGAACGCATGTGTGCATTGACAATTAAATATTTAATGACATTTCTATTTGCATTTCGATGGTCATTCGCTTTTAATATTGTTAAAATGTTTAAAATATTGTTTTGGGCACTAATTGAATTTTTTCAAAACACACCTATACCTTATACCTATACCAATTCTTCTCCGGCTGGAATAGGTTTTAAAGGAGGAAGATTTTAAAAAGGGATTCACTAAAAGTTTTAATCTTGAAATTATGGTAAATTACGGGTGAAATTTAGGTTATATTTTTTTTTATCAAAAAAGACTCTGATCACGAAATCCTAGTCTGATTGCTGGGTTCTGCTCAAAAATATTACTTTCAAGAGCAAAATTTTTTTCTAAGGGCCCTTTACAACTACTCATAAAAGGCACAGGCTGCCGTCTGTATATGTTGTCAAATAATGGTTTTTATAGAAGTTATCTTAAATTAGCTTTTAGCTGGTCATCTCTAATTGTGGTAAGGAATCGCCTGCGAATCGAAATTTCTATTTGACAGATGTATCTTGTATACTTGCAGGTCAGGTTATAGTTCGTAATTCAATTCAAAATTCCTGAATATGATTGCGTCACTGATTTCACTCGAGCACTTGATATTCGAAGGGGATACTTTGTAGAATTATCTTTTCGATCTCATTCGATTAGTTTGGCAACGCAAAATTTTGCCTGAAGATTTTCGTAAGTGCGTATTTTTCTTTTGAATGATCGGAATAACCAGTTGCAGTAACATATTGAAATTACTAAATGACATACGTAGAAGATTATCATTGGCGATTGTAACGTTTTTCTTAATTTCATTCATTGGTCCACGATAAAATTCGGCGTTTAGCGTCCTTTTCGCGATCCACTCGCGCTCCCAACACTTTTTGTTTTTCTTGTTTTCTTCTTCAAGTAAAAAAATAACGGCACTTGCAGCTTGTTTTTGGCCTACTCATTTTAATTTGATTTTTTTTTTTTTTTTGATTTTGACGAACGAAAAACTGAAAATAAAGTATAGTAGTAGCCGAGCGCTCTATCGTAGAGAAAAATAGGTCTACAGTGTATGCAGTCTGTAGAGCGCATGGTAGAGCTCTACTTAAAATTTCTCTACGGCTACTCTACGGAAAGCGGTAGAGTTATAGAAATGCTCTATAGTGTACACACTGCTTGTAGAGACTCTACACTCTACGCTCAGATTTTAGATGAATTGTAATTTAGTTGTAACAAAACTATATACCTTCGCGGATTAAAACAAAGGAGATACAATTTGTATAATGTTTTTACTGATTTTATTGGTATATAGCCATAATTATGAATATTTTTTTTTATGTTTCTAAACCCTGCAATCTTTTCTGGGGCCGAAGCTCTCCCAACTCTTTCGCGGTTAATTTTTAACGTCCTACCTTACGCCGTCACCAGCCAAATCGAGGAGGCACGAATACAGGCTCGATTTAAATCCATCTGCACATTGCATTGCTCCAGCCAGCCTGTAGTGGGATGGACGATGGTTCGGCCCATGAATTCTGCACTCCACCAGGGGGTCATATAGTTGTGTTCATCGTCATCACCGATCGAAATCAGCTGATGAAAAATCCCTTTTGCAACCCTCCCCCGTTGGGATTCGAACCCGGTACCAGCCGTCCCAAACACCGCAGCTTTAACCACTGCGCCAATTTCTCGGTATTATGAATATTAGTTCAAACGGTTGCACATTATATATATTGGAAATCAGTTCTTGTGTAACCGTCGAGCATTAAACATCAAAATTCACAATGCAAATAAATTTTCAATTTTTTTTTGGGTTTGCATACGTTGCGTAACTATCGTGTTTTTCAATGCATGCATTTGTGGTAAAATAATTATACCTATAATAAAAGTGTTAAATGTGTTCATACAGTGAAATAGGTTAAAGTGGCACAGTAATGTAGAATATCGAAACTGTACAAAATTCACACAATATGTATTTTACAAATTGATGGCGATACAATTTAAGCCGCAGCCAGACAAATGTTCGTGATTTGTAAAATAACAAATCGTGTGGACCCTATTCGTACCCTATTCGTACCCTATTCGCTCTATAAGCGATATTTATTACGAATATTTGTCAAACATTTGTAAATTATATTTGTTGTTTGTTTGCACTCGTCTGGCTGCGGCTTTAGGCTAAGGTATACATAAATTAATCTTGCAATACCGTTGTGTTAATGCTACAAATGACAGTTTAATTTGCTTTACCGATTTCATTGAACTGGGTAAGTGCCGACAAACCGAAGTTGTACAAGGTGTCGATCAGACCCGTTGTTATGTATGGGTGTGAGAGTTGGACCCTGACGGATGAGTATGAGAGATGGTTAATGATATTCGAGAGAAGTATCATGTTCTGGATTTATGGCCCCAAACGCGATGATGACGACACTTACTGAGTTTTATTCAACCACAAGATCAACCAGGAGAGTAGCCAATTTGGCAGGCGCCGCGATCGCCGTCGGCAACGATGGCTTCTCAGGGTAGAGAGCGACGTATCTTCTTCGGATTGTCTAGAACAATACGAAGAACAAGCTCGGGATCGCATCCAATGGAGCTAGAATGCTGATACAAGATGGGCCAGCACTGATCCGTCTTACCATGGTATATTAGAAATAGCGTTCTCAGGACTTAAAGCCTGACTCAGATTCAGGGGAAATACCAAATTGAGCAAGGAACTAAAAGATACTACGAATACATTTAATGCAGAGGTGTCTAAACAATTCGTATACTGTCAGAAGGCTTAAACGAAATAAGCCTTTTAGCCAGAGTTAAATTATTCATTAGTCACATTTTACCTGATGCATATCAAGCAAAGTATTAAAAGTTAATAACATTTTGTTTACATAAAATGTTTGACAAAACAGTACAGAAACTTACTCGACATTACCTTCCTCAATAATATGCCACTAATATAATTTTTTTTTATTACATAAATTATCTCATAAATCGAGTAACACGACAAGTTTATTAATTCGCAAATTGTGTATATAAGCGACCATAATATTTTTTATCAAATTAGAAGTCATTTGAACATCAAGTTTGCAATACAAAAATTCAAACCATGAAAATACAAGTTTTACTGGTTATACTATGGCTGGTCGAATACAATTGCCATACATCACCACAGTCCCATGAAGAAGATAAACCACGTAACGACGCATTCAAAGAGAAATTTTATTGGGGCATGCTAAAATTTAAATTTCCTAACGCATCTGCTCGCCATGTGGCACTTTCGACAGGAAGTTATATTCCCGGAAATAATAATGTGTGGGCAATTGGATTATGGGAAAGTATACTTTTTGTTTCGATATTCAGGTACAAGATATAGACTAAACTATTAAATAATATAAATTAATTACAAGATCATTAAAATAGGTTTGGTCTTGGTGTTGTGTCGTCATTTAACTATTTTTCAATGAAAACGGAAACTAAATCGCCAGTATTAATTCCATATCCATCGTATGATGCGAACTACGTAAATGAAGATCCAGAACATAAAACGGTAGCGTTGCCAAAAAACTCATCAATCATATCGGCAGGATATTTTCGAATCGATAGATGTGATCGACTTTGGGTAATTGACTCGGGCCTTGTTGATTTGTTTGGAAACGTAACTGCATTGACCCCACCAGCAATTGTAATTTTTAATCTAAAAACGAATAAGCTAATAAGACGATACCCGCTTCCAGATAGTTTTGTTAACTCAAATACGGTGTTTGTTAATTTGGATATAGATTTTAAAGGCGATGGTTGTGATGATGCTTTTGCGTACATTGTTGACATGTTTCGTTCGATTGTTGTGTATTCATTGAAAAACGATCGATCATGGCGTTTAACGCACAACTTGTTTGGGTCTGATCCACGTTCTGCTAATTTTTACTATGACCGACTTAATTTTCAGTGGAATTTTGGAGTACTGGGTCTAACTATTGGAGAACACTGTCATAATGGGTAAATTTATAATGTCAAATTATAAAAACGTGTGCAAAATACTTTAACAATTCTAATTTTAGTTCAAAACGAGTATACATAAATCCATTTGCGTCAACCAAATCTTATTACATTTCAAATAAGGTACTTCAGGATGAAAAGTATATTAACGAGAACAAATATTACTATGATCTTCATTTGTTGGGTGATCGTGGTAATAAAGGACAAATTTTCACCTGGGAATATGATGCAAAAACTAAAGTTCTTTTCGATACGCAATTTAATCGGCAACGTATTACTTGTTGGAACACCGACAATTCTTATAAAAATTCCAGTTTTGCAGTGGTCTACAAAAAGAGTCCAATATTTTTTCCAAATGATCTAATCATCGATAAACATAGAAATTTGTGGATATTTACGAACAACTTACCAGTTTTTTTGTATGGTGCGTGGAATCCAAAGGTCAAAAATATACGATTATTTAAGGCAAATCTAGATGATGTTATTTCGGGAACTGTTTGTGCGCCTAAGTTTCATAAACATCAGCCACACCATTAATTAGTGATTTATTTGTGAACGATTGAGTATCAATTATACGAAAATGTCAAACTTATAAGATGATTTTTTAATTATAGATTTTAATTCGGTTTCAATATTTGCTTATAAATTATCAGTTTACTGTGTGTTGATTTGGAGAGAGATTTTGCCCTTCAGCCAACATTTTTTTTATTAAAACTTAGATTTCACTTTTCTTTTTAACGTTCCCTTTCCAACGTTAACACCTAGCTTCCTAGATGTGTTATGGTCAGCGACTTTGATTCGAAAGTCTGTATTTACCTAAGATTTCAACCAAGAGCTTACCTAAGGTTTCAACCAAGAGATTTTTCGAATTGTTTGTTAAACTTTTCTCACCTTTGCTTCGTTCTCACCTATCCGTAACAAAGAAATCTGCACAAAAGGTTTGGTTACTTTCTCAAACGTAGAACCAGTATTTGCTTTTCTTTTTGGTTGAAAGTTGACATTGTAGGACGGCGTGGATTGACGATGACGTATCTGATCTAGATACCTCTTCATAAGTTGAGCAAAACTTTGCAGCAACCCGTTTTGGACCGGATGATTAATTCCCAAGCCACACATTGCTACTTACATCAAAAGTAGATGGTGATACATTGCTTGGATTTAACGTTGGCAACACTCGATAGCATGAGAATGAGTTTTATCCAAATGATTTTTTAATTGTCTACCGAACAACATTTTGGCGGAGACCGATCATTTGCTGTAGATGACGTGATGTGATTGTGGAACCAATCACGAAGGACAAAAGTCCCGATATCTTCATCACCACGCATTTTCTTCTGGATTTTCTTGGTGCTTCTAACCAGAACCATCTAACCATCTTGGTGCTCTAGCAAGATCTAGCAAACTCCATAGGGTTTCCCACTTGGTTCATGATGGAACAACAGTATGTTGCGCTCTTTATGACAAAGCAAAACACAAATTTACTATTTAACAAAAGAGAGAGAAGTATTGTTATTATTATTTACTTCATTATATATACTATACTATATACTATGAATTTAGAGCAGAATGGACAGTGCAAAATATAATTTTTGTTTCGTTTTTTTTGTAGAAATGTTATGTACTTTGAATTTAGAGGAGCAAGGACAATGCGAAATATAATTTTTTGTTTCGATTTTTACTGTAGTCAAATTCACTAACACATAGCCAAATAGTAGTTATAATATGTTTTATTTAACCAAGCTTCATGGCTTGTATAATTATACAATAGTGTTGGTTTTGATTTATATCAAAACCCTCTTTACTACAAGCCGTATTCATTGCATACTAATTATATATAATCATATACTCATGAGAATGTATTGGAACTAAAAAACGTGTCCATATTTGATTTAAAAGAGACGAAAAAATTCTCAATTATCCATACACATTAAATAGTGTGCGTAACTTAGAGATAAAAATGTTAAATAATGGTAGTAGGAACGATAAAATTAAACATATGTATTTTGGTATCGATTTTCATAGCACCAATACACTCAATTGTGTATATAGGTTTTGTTTATCTGTGTCAACGAAAGTTACAAGACGGCTTGTATAATAGAGAAGGTTTTGATCTATATTATTATTATAAAATTAAAATGAATACCGCTTACCGTTAATTTAGTGACACGCTAATATTACAATAAAATAAATAAAAACACTTTTTTGCACTTGTTGTCTCACCAACTCTACTGTTTCGACTGGTGTTAAAATTAACTAAACGAACACATCCAAAACAACCGTTTGATATACTCAGGGTTGGGTAACTTAATAAGAAATGTTGATATTTTGATGCACGGATTTACACGGATGCACGCAATTCCCCCACTGTCCCCTTATACTTTTTTAATTCAATGGAATTTTTTAATTTGTGAAAAAATAAATAAATCTTTAATTAAAAATAAAAATATTGTTTTAATTATAATATATTGGTATGCAAATTTCGAATACGACGACCCTCAGTTAAGTGATTGTCCGCTGTAACTAGGCTTGCCAGAAAAAAAATTCTAAAAATAAGTACATCACTGTTATTCAATATTGAAGTTTTATCTAGTAGTCTCTTCTTTATTCAGTACTACCATTAGTAAATTATTCATTTAAATTTAATTTTTGAAATTTTATCTAGTAGTCTTTTCTAAACTATTAGTCTAGCAGTCAATGACAATAGCAACATGTCATTTTCATTATAATTAAATTGAAATACATATAAACAGGAAGCAAAATACGCCTATCGGCTCGTGTCAGTAAACTTCATCTTCGTGAATAACAGCTATCATTATATGCTCGTTGAATAATATACTAGTATATTATGTTTCACACCAGTGCCTATAAAATCGTGCCTTACGAAAAGCTAATGTTAATATTACTTAATGTAGTCACGAACCATGAGAAAGCCGAAAGATGAGTAACACTTTCTGTTAATCTACTCGAAGTTCAATAGGTCAGCCAAATGAAACTTGTCGAAATACTGATGTTCAACAACAGAAGTGGCAAATATTAAGCAAAAAGCAATGAAAATAGTAAATTCATTTGGTACAGAGTACCTACTAGTTTTAAACATTGTCCTATTCAGATCAAAAATTCATTTCATTATTCACATTTAAAAAACATAAACAAAACATAACTTATAAACTACATAAAAATACATAAAATAAAAATAAATAAACAATTTTAAATCAAACAATTTGCAGTGCTGCCACATTATAGCAAAAAATTATTTAATTTTTATCAAAAAGTTAAAAGTTTTAATTTATTTCCCGAATTTTAGTATTTTAATTATTTAGTTAAAAAAAATAAGTACATTTCTGTACGTATTTGAAAATTTGGAAAAAGCAGTACTTTAATAAAATGACAATCGAAAATATGTACTGTACTGCCAAAATAAGTACAGATGGTAACCCTAGCTGTAACCAACAATATTGTTTAGTTCATTGTCTTCTTCGTCGCATATCAACAGTTAATGGTGTGTTTCCACGATGAAACATATTTTTTCTGCAGCCAAACATTAAAATCTGCAGCAAAACCAAAAAAAGAAAGATAGTGTTAAATTCTACTTGAGTGACAAAGACAACAGTTTTTTTTTGTTTTTTTTATAGCTAAATTTTATAGTTTATATAAGTTGACGTCTTTCCTAAATAACCTAAAAAAATCAAAAATTTTTTTGCACATATCCAAAATAAATTGTATTTTTATACATATTTTTTTTGTGAGATTGGCAAATTTTAATGAATATTTATAGATTCGAAAAATTGATCGATGAATATAATATTTTATGAATTTTTTTTTATTAATTACAACACAATATAACAATATTATAAAAATATCTCAATAATATCAAAAATGTATTTAATTTTTATAACCGCAAAATTTCAGTTCTTACCACACTGAAAATAAAAATAAAATGAATTTAGCTATAAAAAAAATAAACAAAAATTTTATATTTGTGTGCGATTTTTACATCCAAACACAAATTTTATGTGCATGTATATTTTGCAGCAATTTTCAACCATAAAAAGTATTCCAATTTTATATTTTTTCATTTTGCTGCCATAATTATGGCGACAAAACGAAAAAAATATAAAATAATTTTGTATGCACAGCGTGCAGCAAAAGTTATCCGTCTCACTCGTACAAAAATTTATATTTATAGTTTAAATTTAAATTTATAGTTAAATTTATATTTTTGTCTCACATTTTTCGTGCATATAAAATATGTTTCATCGTGGAAAAACACCATAATGCAGAATCATGCAGCTTTAAACTATAGTAACAGCTTTATCGGATGCGTAATGTAGCATACGGCATTTGTGCATACATCAAAATCAGTTTTTGACCGGCTAAAGCCAATTTTGTAGCTGGTTCAGTAAATAGTGGTCGGAACCACGGTTTTAATGGGTAACCATTTCCTCCCATTAACCAATTGTTCCTCTAGTTATAATTATAGTGTTAATAACTCTATTGTAAAAATTGAATGTTTATAACATATTTTTATACAACCAAAATGTTGAATTTAAATATAAACTATACAAGTTATTATTTGATATTTATGGGAACATAAATTTTAATTAATTATTGTTTTAGATTTAAGTATACAAATTACTAAAAATCAATAAAATTTATCAATAACTACTATTAAAATAAATACATATACGTCATATATAATTATATTCAAAATCAAACACTTTTTGATTAAGCGTCAAACTATTATGATGCTCAAGACAACCTATTTGGTCAGTCTTCACTAAGACCATTTTTAAGACTAATGACAGCTATGACTACGTGCAGAATACAAAATCAAATTCAACAATCTTAGTTATGCTAAAAGTACTGATAAGACTAGATTTTGGTCGGTGACTGTTTGTCAGAATCGAGGGGTTAATCATAGACCAAAGAGATCTTATTCCCCTCTATACCAATACGGTTTCAGAACATTTGACTGTAGATGAGGTTCACAGAATCACAGAGATAATTGAAGATGCACTGAAAAGCAAAAAATATATTCAGAAGCTATTTTTCTGGGATGTAGAACAAGCCTTCAATAAAGTGTGGCACAGAGGACTGTAAACTGAGGAATATAAACTGCATCAAGATTTACCAAAGCAGTTGTTTAATGTTTTTACTGATTTGATTGGTGTATCCATAGCCATAATTATGAATATTAGTTCAAACGGTTGCACATTATATTGGAAATCAGTTCTTGTGTAACCGTCGAGCACTAAACATCAAAATTTACAATGCAATTAATTTTCAATTTTGTTTTTGTGGTTGCATACTTTGCGTAAGTATCGTGTTTTTCAATGCATGCATTTGTGGTAAAATAATTATACCTATAATAAAAGTGTTAATTGTGTTGATACAGTGAAATAGGTTAAAGTGGCACAGTAATGTAGAGTATCGAAACTGTACAAAATTCACACAATATGTACTTTACAAATTGATGGCGATAAAATTTAAGCCTCAGCTAGACGATTGCAGGAAATATATGTCGAATGTTCGTGATTTATAAAATAACAAATCGTGTGGGCACAAAATAAATGACGAATATATGCAATCATGGTTACATTCGTACCCTATTCGCTCTATAAGCGATATTTATTACGAATATTTGTCAAACATTTGTAAATTATATTTGTTGTTTGTTTGCAATCGTCTGGCTGCTGCTTTAGGCTAAGGGACACATAAATTAACCTTGCAATCCCGTTGTGTTAATGCTACAAATGACAGTTTAATTTGCTTTACCAATTTCATTGAACCGGGTAAGTGAGTGAACCATGAACTTTTTTAAATTTTTCTTTTACACTTCCTGACATGGTTTTGGTTCTGTACTTGACATGTTTTTGACAAGATTTTTTATTTGACGTATTGTTTGGTTTAAGTATCATGATTACTTTTGAAACTTCCGTTTCCTTGGTTTGCTTATCTTAATCGGATAAAGGAGGCCTCTTGCCATTACTTTGATTGGGAGATCATTTTTATCCTCTTTCGTGTCCTTCATACTCATCGGTGTTTAATTTAGTAGCGAGAGCTTGCTAATCTTCAGGTTCTGTCGTGTTGATTTTCCAGATGTTATTATTTAGTGGTATCACCTTATAGTCTTTGGTTACGACTGATTTCAATAGCCACTGGATGCCATTGTATTATTTCAGTTCTATTAGGTTAATAGGAGGTGGAAGTATATTCTTCTGTTCATGTAGCACTTTTTGAGCCATTTGTTTATTAGGATCGAGATTATTTGCTGGTGTTGCTTCAACTTCAGAAGTTCCAGAAAATGTCGTTTGTACTATACGAACTATACTAGGATGAATTAGCCAGGTAGCTATAAGTGGGTTCAAGCTAAGAGCTAAAGGAAAAAAGGAAGTTAAACATCACGCCTAGTTCACCTAAAGAAAAGGTACATAAAGAGACAAAATCAATAAATGAAAAACCAGCTAAATTAGTGTCTCCACCACCACCAGTAATAATCGATGAAAGGAAAGATTGTGACTCTTTTTATGAGAATATTAAAACAATTATTCCTGTTTCTTTCAGATTTGTTGATTCATCTTTTGAAGCATTTGTCATCTAGAAAGTTAGGATATTTTGATATCGACCAGGTCTTCGGCAAGCGCAGCTATACGGTTGGTCGGCTAATCAAAAAATGAGCTAGTGTTAGAAAATCCAGAATTTGCGTATTATCAACCAAAGATAATACGCAAATTCGCCTCGCGTTTAACATCGATTCTACCTCGACTATATCAGAGTTATCTTTTCGTTAATAGTGAGTATGTGCTAGTTTGTTATTCTTTACAGATGATATTTTTCGCTTTTGACAACAGCTTCCCAGAGCTCCTAAAATGTGGTGCGCTTGGTGGGTTAGTTTTGAATATAATTTCATCTGTCTACTCCCACTTTATAAAATGGTCGGACAAGCTCTACTCTTTGATTTGGAAAATTGCCCATGATTTGATTGAGTTCTTTAGCTTTATATATCACTCAGATTACCCAATTATAGACTATTTTGCTAACTTCCTGCAACCTAAGATCCAATATCTGCTGCGTAGAGTTGCTATCATAAGGCTCTAACTACTAACTCGATTAACGTATCATTGGCTATTAATTATTACGGGATGTCTATCAGATTTGGTTGATTAATTCATTGGTACATGACTGAACTGTGATATTCTTTGGCTAATTTTCGTAATTTGGTAACCATTTCGGATCGGTCCACCATAGAGCATGATTTGTCTGGATAAAGCCCGTTGGAAACACAGTCAGCTAATCTAATACGATAGTGGTATCTGTCCAAGCAACTACTTCAGTAATTTGTGTATTCAATGATTTTTCGACAGTTGACATAAGTCGAGATATACGTTTTAGAAAGTAACCAAACTATTTGTGCAGATTTCTTTGTTACCGATAGGTGAGAACGAAGCAAAGGTGAGAAAAGTTTAACAAACAATTCGAAAAAGCTCTTGGTTACAACCGTAGATAAGCTTTTGTAAGCTCATCAGCCTTACAAATACAGCCTTTCGAAACAAATTCGCTGACCATAACGCCGTGACTACTTGTGTGTAAAATCGTTCGTTGGGCTGACCACCTACAATTCACCAATTGTAAAAAGGGATGGTCTGAAAGATATTGCAAAAGATCTCAGAATAGGGTCACCTGTGGCCTGTAATGCTGTTGTTTTTTTTACCAACAAACGAATTGAACATGGATATACTCCGGTTTTAATAAATAAATCAAGATAGACCAAACAATATGCATCTAGGGCTATAACACATCTAGGAAGCTAGGTGTTAACGTTGGAAAGGAAACGTTATGAAGAAAAGTGACAACCTAAGTTAAAATAAAAAAAAATATTGGCTGAAGGGCAAAATCTCTCTCCAAATCAACACACAGTAAACTGATAATTTATAAGCAAATATTGAAACCGAATTAAAATCTATAATTAAAAAACCATCTTATAAGTTTGACATTTTCGTATAATTGATATTCAATCGTTCACAAATAAATCAATAATTAATGGTGTGGCTTATGTTTATGAAACTTAGGCGCACAAACAGTTCCCGAAATAACATCATCTAGATTTGCTTTAAATAATCGTATATTTTTGACCTTTGGATTCCACGCACCATACAAAAAAACTGGTAAGTTGTTCGTTAACATCCACAAATTTCTATTTTTATCGATGCTTAGATCATTTGGGAAAAAGATTGAACTCTTTTTGTAGACCACTGCAAAACTGGAATTTTTATAAGCATTGTCGGTGTTCCAACAAGTAATACGCTGCTGATTAAATTGCGTAACGAAAATAACTTTAGTTTTTGCATCCCAGAAGAAAATTTGTCCTTTAATACCTTCACCCAACAAATGAACATCATAGTAATATTTGTTCTCGTTAATATACTTTTCATCCTGGAGTACCTTATTTGAAATGTAATAAGATTTGGTTGACGAAAATGGATTTACGTATACTCGTTTTGAACTAAAATTAGATTGGTTAAAGTATTTTGCACACGTTTTTATAATTTGACGCTACAAATTTACCCATCATGACAGTGTTCTCCAATAATTAGACCCAGTACTCCATAATTCCACTGAAAATTAATTCGGTCATAGTAAAAATTAGTAGAAAGTGGATCAGACCCAAACAAGTTGTGCGTTAAACGCCATGATCGATCGTTTTTCAATGAATACACAACAATCGAACGAAACATGTCAACAATGTACGCAAAAGCATCATCACAACCATCGCCTTTAAAATCTATATCCAAATTAACAAACACCGTATTTGAATTAACAAAACTATCTGGAAGCGGGTATCGTCTTATTAGCTTATTCGTTTTTAGATTAAAAATTACAATTGCCGGTGCGGTCAATACACTTGCGTTTCCAAACAAATCAACAAGGCCCGAGTCAATTACCCAAAGTCGATCACATCTATCGATTCGAAAATATCCTGCCGATATGATTGATGAGTTTTTTGGCAATGCTACCGTTTTATGTTCTGGATCTTCATTTACGTAGTTCGCATCATACGATGGATATGGAATTAATACTGGCGATTTAGTTTCCGTTTTCATTGAAAAATAGTTAAGTGACGACAGAACACCAAGACCAAACCTATTTTAATGATCTTGTAATTAATGTATATTATTTAATAGTCTATATCTCGTACCTGAATATCGAAACAAAAATTTTACTTTCCCATAATCCAATTGCCCAAACATTATTATTTCCGGGAATATAACTTCCTGTCGAAAGTGCCACATGGCGAGCAGATGCGTTAGGAAATTTAAATGTTGGCATGCCCCAATAAAATGTCTCTTTAAATGCGTCGTTACGTGGTTTATCTTCTTCATGGGACTGTGGTGATTTATGGCAATTGTATTCGGCCAGCCATAGTATAACCAGTAAAACTTGTATTTTCATGGTTAGAATTTTTGTATTGCAAACTTGATGTTCAAATGACTTCTAATTTGATAAAAAATATTATGGTCGCTTATATACACAATTTGCGAATTAATAAACTTGTCGTGTTACTCGATTTATGAGGTCTCTTATGTAATAATTTATGTAATAAAAAAAAAACTATATCAGTGGTATATTATTGAGGAAGGTAATGTCGAGTAAGTTTCTGAACTGTTTTGTGAAACCTTTTATGTAAACAAAATGTTATTAACTTTTAATACTTTGCTTGATATGCATCAGGTAGAATGTGGCTAATGAATAATTTAACTCTGGCTAAAAGGCTTATTTCGTTTAAGCCTTCTGACAGTATACGAATTGTTTAGATACCTCTGCATTAAATGTATTCGTAGTATCTTTTAGTTCCTTGCTCAATTTGGTATTTCCCCTGAATCTGCGTCAGGCTTTAAGTCCTGAGAACGCTATTTCTAATATACCATGGTAAGACGGTTCATTGCTGGCCCGTCTCGTATCAACATTCTGGCTCCATGATAACCCAGTTATCATGAGTGACAAGGGACCCAAGGTACCGGAAATTTGTCACACTAAAATCCATTGCGTCTTGGTCTCTAAAACCAGTGATCATATATTTTGTTTTGAACTCATTGATTTTGAGACCAAAGGAAACTGAAAATCATACAAGTGGATCCAGTAGTTCTTTTACACCATTGCCATTGAGTCCATTTACACAGATATCATCTGCATATGCCAGAACCTGGTTGGACTGACGGTACAAGATGTTGTTCTGAGTTGTTTCACTTTTACGAAAGATAAATTTAAATGTGAGATTAAAGAGTGTAGGGGCCTTGCCGTACTCCAGAGCTAAAACTCTCTGGTAGCTTGTTCTCAACTTTGACACAACATTAGACCTAACTCTGAAGGTCTGATGCAGTCGGTAACTCCTCTAAAGAAGTTATATGAAATGCGCTCATTGCTGAGTTGTTGTACCTTTAAGACTTTAGCCTTCCACCACTAACTATTTTCCCGTCTACCAATTCGCCTAACAGTTCTCCTAGCAAGGACCGTTTTGTTCTTCCGTGCAATTGTAAAACATACTCGCACTTCTTTATAGGCTATATTCTGTTGCTCGACAGCACGACGACATTCCTCATCAAAGCAATCATTTCGTGGGTTTAATTTTTATTATACCTAGAGTCACTTGGGCAGCACTGACAATCGAAGTTTTTAATACCTCCGATAGAGTGTTCACATCATTATAACGGGGGTTGGCTACCATAATTCTACTGCTAACAAGATTCTGATATTGTGCTATCTCGCCTTCGTTTATCAGATCTTCGCAGTTGAAACTTAAATTACGATAACCTGCGATTCCTGACTTGTATGAAAACTGCCATCTGAGCTTTGCAGTGATGATCACTGCCTACAAATTTGGCAGCCAACCGATAAGATCTCACACCTTAAACCATGCGAGACCTTCGCTTAGAAATTAACACATGGTTATTTTGACTTCGGTACGTCTTACGAGGGTTTGTCTATGTTTCCTCGTGAATATTTTTATGAGGAAAGAATGTGCATCATCCTTTCTCCATTATCGGTCGCTATATCGTGTCGGGAATAAAAACCTATATGTTTTCACATAAGCTAGTCTGATTTTTGCCAGCTCTAGCATTAAAGTCACCAATTACTATTCTGACATAGTTCTCCGGTATAAATCCCATCAGATCATCCAAATTGTTGTAAAATGAGTCTTTATCTTTTGGTTGGCTTACATCAGTGGGCGCATGAACACAAATGATTGTCTGGTTGGCTAGTCGCACGCGTAAACGTATACACATACGATTATCAAATGCTTTGAAATCCAAACAGCCTTTTTCACCTTGAGCCGAATTTTGAGGTATCCAGTTTTATTTTTGTTGATATATTTAACAATTAGGTTTTTTACGGATGCATGTAGTCGGCCCAGCGATCCACCTTTGTTTAGTCGCCTCATACGACAAGCCAAGGATGCTGTGGTAGAATTCTAAGGATGGTATGCTCGAAACACACCATACATACATTCATTAAAAAATTCATGTCAGTTACTACAGTAAGCAACGCAAATATTAGACTTCTATTAGACGCATACGTCAGATGAGATATAACGAGGACATTAGAAAACGACACTGAATTACAATATCATTGGCTAATATCCATAATGGATAGCAAATTAGATTACGAGACCGGCCACCTTTGAACTCATGCTTAAACAGATTACGAGTTACAATCACAAGATCAGTTGTTTGACTTCCTTACGAACGGAAATGACGCACTTGAATCAATTTGTCTTGGAGAGAGAAGTTTTGTGAACAGTATTTCACGAACACCGCAGCATTTTCAATCAAAACGGTCAATTTAAAGTGCGATTACCTTGGAAAATCTCTACAACTACGTTAGGGAGTTCTTTCCGATCATCTGTACAAAAAACCCATTCTTTGGATTAACCTTTTTCAACGAGACCAAAAATTTACTTTGACATGCAAGAAGTTCATGGCCGGATTAATGCTACTACGACACATGAAAGCAACCTCTGCGATTAAACTAAATCCAACGGCCATTATCTTTCACATCATGGTGTTTTGAAGTTCGAAACAACTAAAGTGAAACAAAATGAATGTTTCAATGAATTGAAATAAAATGGACCAACAAGTTCGTTTAACAACCGAAGATACAAAATTTCACATAATAGTATGGCTAGGTTCACCATACTTTCATTTAGCACCTATACGAACTTCAAACTGTCACCTATGGCATTCTATTCGAGCTCTTAATGAAGCAGCCGATAAATATTATCAACAGTTCCCAGAAGTAGTAGATCATATTGAAACTGAAATGTATGTAGATGATCTGATAATAGGTGCTGATACCATTGAAGAGGCAATCATATTGAAGGATAAGATTAATTCAATATTATCAAGCGCAGGATTTCATCTAAGGAAATGGTGGTCTAACAGTAAATCCATCATGGAAAATATTGATGCAAACGATAACCACCCAAATTGTATCGAGGAATCTGGAAACATTAAGGTACTAGGACTCGATTTTAATCCACAACCAACGTTAATTAAAAAGGGAATTCTCTTAGAAGCAAGTAGTTTATTTTATCCGTTAGGTTGGCTCTTACCAGTAACCGTCACAATAAAAATATTAATCCAAGCCTTATAGACAGGAAACCTCGATTAGGATAAACCGTTACTTCACAATTTATCAGGTACAAATACGTTACAAGTTAACAAAACTTGGGCATATCAAGTTGGGAAGACATTTAGACACAAACGAAACCAGCAAGATAGTATTGCATGGATTTTCCGATGCATCTAAATATGCATTTTCAGCCATCGTGTATGTCTTTAAACTATTATCTGCAAAAACAAAGGTGGCATCTATTAAGCAGATTGGTATTAAGCCAATATTCTAGAACTGTGCGGTGCGTTACTCTTATAGAACAAGTATTTTCTCTTCTTTTTAGTTGAGAGTTCACATTGTAGGACGGCGTGGATTGACGATGACGTAACTGATCTAGATGCCTCTTCTAAGTTGAGCGGAACCTAGGCGTACTGTATAAAAGATAAGTCTATTTTCCGATTCGACGATTGCAGCAACCCGTTTTGGACCGGATGATCAATTCCGAAGCCACACATTGCAACTTACTTCAAAAGATCTAGATGGTGATACATTGCTTAGATTTAACGTTGATAACACTGGATAGCATGAGAATGAATTTTATACAAATGATTTTTATTCTGGATTTTCTAACCATCCGCTTTAGCCAGATCTAGCAAACTCCATATGCAGACGAGACCATGGATATTTCGTGGTTCCCTACTTGGTTCATGCGGAGTTTCTGGTTTCGTTTTTTAGCACTTTACGCATGTTTTTACTTTGATATTAAGCATCAATGGATGGCTACCAAACGTAGCTCCGAGCCAAGGCTTTCATCTGAACGATTCTTGGATACCCGCATGTAAAGTTTAAAGAGTGGTTGCCCAAAAGAAGATGTAACCGAATAGCAGAAATTTTGCGTTGTTTGCCTGACCAGCCCTTTAACGGCTAATGAGATTACGGGTTTTGATGACTTTAGGGATGTCTTCAGCATTGAGTACGACTGACAACATCATCCAACATTAAAACCTCTTTTTGACTACCGCAACAATTGCCACAGCCTCTCGATTAATTTAACAGTTAGCACAGTTATGTTCTGTCTTTTTTCCTGATCCGTAAATATGAACGTGCGACAGAACCGAGCCAAGTAGTTCATGACACAGTAAGCGATGTAGAAGCCCTGCAATGTTAGCTTTCTGGGGAAGAAAATAATGAAACAAGTTTAACAGCCCAGAAAATACTAGATTGTTCTTGTCTTCTGGAATTATGGTTTACATATGTCCTTGATTTTATCTGCAGTGGCTGGTCGTTCAGAGTATTGATTTTGAAAATCTAGGCACTCCATGCCAATTTCACACTTGTGGCTGTGGAATCTCAGTCCCGATTTTTCATGTCCGTTCAATCCTGGTAACATGACGTCATAAAAATAGGGCAGCACTCTAGGTATCCAGATTCTGAAATATTCCGGGAGCTGAGGAAATAACAAACTGGAGTCGTGTTGATCTGAAAGCTCCTTTGTGGGTAACGATTGTCGGCTTGACCCATTCGTTTTATGCACAGGCATGATTGATGTAGCCTAACTAGAAAATGTTACAGGCACCAGTATTGCCTGATTAACCAAACGGTTTAGCTCACTTTTTACCTGCTCTTTGAATGCAAATAGTATACGCCGTAGCGCTAGGTGAACTGGTCGCACTGATCCGTCAAGTTGGAGAACAGGGAGTCCATTAAAATTCAGTTTACCTGAAAAACGATAATGCACTCTTTGAGTCCTAAATTTCATGGAATCGATTTCGACTATAAAAAAGGAATCGGATGTATTCTCGAATTCTTCTTCTTCTTCTTATTAGAGCGTTTATGATTCATATAGAGTCAAAGATGGCCTTTTACACTACACCACAGTTAAATGACATCAGCATAACAAAGCTCTATCGATAACCTTCTGTAAGGTTAGATCGGTCTCAGACAGTAATCCCACAGTAAAATTCTCTTCCGGTTGTTGATTGCGTTTAAAAATTATAAACGCTGCGATTTCCGATGGACGAGATGACATATGTTTGGTTATTAGTTTTTTCATTTCTACCAATTTCATTTTATTTACCTTGAGTGGGCCACCGATTAGGTTATCTCTTTAGCGATTAGGTAAAATTTAAACTTTGAAAAGTAACCTTCTCATTTTTCTGGACGTTCCAAATCAAACTGTGGTAAAGACCATCAAATCGTCATTTCGCAAAGTTTTTATTTAATTGAAAGGGCTTGGCTTTAGTTGTTGTCTTATCACTGGGCATCAGATACAAAAAAGACTAAATGTGTCTAAATTGAGCATGTTGGAATCACATGCTTTTGCTTTTAGTACGAAATTTTGGATAAACTCAAGATCTTCTAAAAGTCAATTAGATGATAAAAGGAGGAATATAAAACTAAAACCTGGCTAGAATTTGCCAAGTGAAGAAGTTCTAACGTAAAGATGTAATTTTTCAGTGTATACATTGTTTTATTAATTGAGCAGAGTTAAAACAATTCATCTTTGAAGCCGAAGATATTTCGTTCCACTTAGCAGCTCTCTTACAAGCTCGTTAGGGTGCTGTTTCAATTTTAGGCAGCACCAATTCATTTCAGCATATCTGTTCACTCCCTTTTGTGCATTCGTAGTGATGTATTAGCCTGAGTTGGTCAGTTTAGATTATTCGTGACTTTTCGCAACAAGCAGTCCGTATCAGAATAAAATGAAAGCGTACTCCGCAGAATTTCCTTTTTATTCGACTAATTTACGCTTTTTTATTATTTTAAATTCGCCTGCCCAAACGGCCAACCTAAAAGATCTTTTATGCTATTGGGTTTATTAGTCCAAGAGCTTCTCCACCTTCCTAATAAAGGGGAGAATGCTGCTTGCAGAGGTCAATTTACATTTCTCCGCGGTCAAATACCTCTATATGTGTACACAAAGCAAGACACTCACATAGTATGTGCCCTGCGGTTTTTATCTCTTCCAAACAGAGTCGGCACTCCATCTCTGTGGACAAGTTCATTTTACTCAAATGATATCTCAGGTTGCAGTAACCTGAACGAAAATTCACTAGTTCGCTGATATTTCCTTTACTGAAATTGACCGCCAAGTCCTTATGGTGAAATGATATGATCAAAGATTTGGCTTGTCTAAGGCCGAGAATACAGTTCCAAAAGGTCAAGCACTGTAGTTTTCCCCATTTACTAATTGTGTAGGTGGCAGAGGCCCACTACAGCAAGGCTCAGGGCTAATGAGTGTCGTTAATGAGCCTGCCCTTACAAACTCGTCGTCTGTCTGATTCCCAGTGATGCCCTTGTGACGAGCCACCCACTGCAACCTAACTTTGTTATGGCAAGAGAAAGAATGTAGCACTTTATAACAACTTCTAGCCGACTTAGAATCCAGGCAGTTAGAAAAATTAAATCAATTTTAAAAAAATCCAATTTATATTAATTTTAAAGTTTTGTGTCAATTAAAATGCATATCAATTAGATTTTTGACGATTACATGACGTATTGGTCATAAAACGGTTAAATTTTTTATAATCTAATTTATATTATAGGTAATTTTTATAATTTTATATTTTTAACGATGTAATAAATTGATTAATTGTAAATTTTGCAAAAACTAATCCAATTTATTGCACTCTACGTCTTTGAAAAATTAGCCCATTAATAGATTTGGTTTTTAGAGAATTATTTTGCAGACTACAGTTGAATGGTGGCGCACTGGAGTTGCTGACAAGAGATGACAGAATATAGAAAACAGAATGCAGAGCAGTTCAATAAAATTGTAATTGTCTTATGCTAACAGTAGGTTGAATATTAGCTATCGGGAAACCGGAACAATTCTGTCATTACTGACATACCATTCCTTTCCCTAGTCCACAAAATTGAATAAAATTTAACAACATAGTTAAGCCTAAACGCTGCTCGAAATCCTTTGTCAGGTAGTTCTTGAACTATTTTTCCTGTTATTACGTCATAGGAGATTTTTTGAGCTTATGTGTTTGCTAATTTCCTTTTTTAACTCTTTTAAAAGAGAACCGCTCAGAACTGGACATTTTAAAACTGGAAATTTCAAATTAGGATTTGACAAAACGAGATAAGGTACAAAACTGGATATTTTAAAATTGGATATTTCGACATGTGATTTAAACTTAAAATGATTTTTTGGAAAAGTTCTGGAATATCGCCAGTTAGGAAGGAACTCGGCGAGTTCTTAACCGATTATTATGAAATTCGATATGTAGGATACAAATGGGATTTAAAAATGATTTTTTGGGAAAGTTCTTGAATATGGCCAATTAAGAAGGAACTCGGCGTGTTCTTAACCGATTATTATGAAATTCGATATGTAAGATAAAAATGGGGTTTAAAAATGATTTTTTGGGAAAGTTCTGGAATATGACCAGTTAGGAAGAAGCTCGGCGAGTTCTTAACCGATTATGATGAAATTCGATATGTAGGCTGGAAATGGGATTTTAAAATGATTTGTTGGAAAAGTTCTGGAATATGGCCAATAAGGAAGGAACTCGGCGAGTTCTTAACCGATTATTATGAAATTCGATATGTAGGATACAAATGGGATTTAAAAATGATTTTTTGGGAAAGTTCTTGAATATGGCCAATTAAGAAGGAACTCGGCGTGTTCTTAACCGATTATTATGAAATTCGATATGTAAGATAAAAATGGGGTTTAAAAATGATTTTTTGGGAAAGTTCTGGAATATGACCAGTTAGGAAGAAGCTCGGCGAGTTCTTAACCGATTATGATGAAATTCGATATGTAGGATGAAAATGGGATTTAAAAATGATTTGTTGGAAAAGTTCTGGAATAAGACGAGTAAGGTTCCATACTTGAATATTTCTAAGCAGAGAGATAGAATTTTCCTTCACTTAATGGTTTTTTTTAATTGCTGCTTTTCTCATCTTACTAAAATAATCATTGACTTGATCAAGTTTACTGTCATTAAAATATAACTTCACCTGTTTTTTATTTTTCTACTTAATATAACTTTTCTTCACTTTAGAGAATCTATGTGAGAAAAATTAATTGATTTTCATCAACATTCCCATCCTACATATCGAATTTCATCATAATCGGTTAAGAACTCACCGAGTTCCTCCCTAATTGGCCATATTCCAGAACTTTCCTAAACAATCATTTGAACTTTAAATCACATGTCGAAATATCCTGTTTTGAAATATCCAGTTTCGTACCGTATCTCGTTTTGTACCTTATCTCGTTTTAAAATATCCAGTTTTGAATTATCCTTTTTTCGTCAAATCCAGTTGTAAAATATCCAGTTTCAACTGGTATGCCTTTTAAAGATACAGGTTTTATGTTTTGTCTGTCGATGTTTTAACTAGTGTTATGTTCTCATCTGCAGTGTGTCTTGAGCGAGGTCTAAATGTATCTCCAAGATATTATGTAAACAAATCAGCTTTTTCCTTTGCGGTTCTAGCCCAAGTTCAAATTTTGTAATTTGATATGATGGTACTATGATATCATGGTGACTAGCACATTCTTTTCTAATAAAGATATCTATTTAGAAACTGTGAATATCTGGTTAAGAGGCCCCTAAATTAAGCCTTAAGGTGATCTCGGGTCATTCAAGATGAGAGATCATGTCGGTCGATTGTCAAAATCGTAGGCAGTGATCGTCAA
Source organism: Tipula confusa (assembly GCA_963556175.1). NCBI lineage: Eukaryota > Metazoa > Arthropoda > Insecta > Diptera > Tipulidae > Tipula > Tipula confusa. The sequence goes on along the minus strand of OY744476.1, from coordinate 150,166,370 downwards.
CTGGTCTCTGCAAAGCATTGATAACAGTTTTAATAATGCGAATGCTTTTATCATAAAACAATCCAAATAACGTTGCGGCTTTTGCACTAATGGTGCGCTAATTGCTGGATCGTTTCGAGTTTTTACTATACGTGTGATTAAAGTATTTTTACAACAAAAAACAATTTGTACACAACATTCTTTTTCAGCCTATAGTCGTGGCGTAATTGGCTAACAATTATTTATTACATATTTTATGTGTAAATGACACCATTGCCGAACCCATATCACTCGCATGTTCGAAGTAAGGTAATATTTAAAATTTTGTAAACTGTCAAGTTAAATTATATAGTAATCTACCAAAATAAATTCATGCTTAAGTGAGCTACCTTATCGTCGTTGAACAACATTTATATTTATTACTAAATTTTACATATTCTAAAAAATGATATTAGATGGCATAAATTAACATGTAAATGAATTTTGGAAATTTACCACTCACTATATTAAAAGTGTTCCAGTACGTTGTTAGCATACTTAACGATTGTGCCGTATGAACGTGACGTAAAATAATGAAAATCCTAATTTTCCTAGTAACACTATGTATACTAAAGATCGAATGTCACTCGGAATCGGACGAAAAATCAAAGAATGATGGGTTTCAAGAACAGTTTCATTGGGGCCTCTTGAATTTTAAATTTCCTAACGCCACTATTCGTGACCAAGCGATTGCATCGAAAAGTTACATTCCGGATAAAAATACTGTATTGTCAATCGATGTATGGCAACATAAATTGTTTATCTCTGTGTTCAGGTATGTAATGAATTACATAGTATGCGTTTATATATAATTTGTACTAAAACATAAATTCTTTAAATAGATTTTACAGTGGTGTTGCTTCTTCACTTAATTACTTTGATATAAATAGCACGACCAAATCTCCGCTGCTCATACCGTATCCGTCGTTTGATGATAACTATGTGAATGAAGATAGTCTTGAAAGAACACTTAGCTTGACAAGTAATTCATCGGTTATATGTGCAACTTATATTCATGTTGATCAATGTGATCGGCTTTGGGTGGTTGATAGCGGTTATACAGCCTTTTTCGGCCATAATCGTATTATTGCTTCGCCCGCCATTCTCATTTTTAATCTTCAAACCGATCAATTGATACGTCGATTTATCATTCCTGACCAATTTTTAAACTCGAATAGTTTTTTTGTTAATTTGGTCGTTGACTTCGATGGTAGAAATTGTGAAGATTCGTATGCCTATGTTGCTGACACGTTTAGATCTGTCTTGATATATTCTTTTAAGAAAGATCGAGCATGGCGTATGACCCATAACTATTTTGGTTCAGATCCTGAGTCTGGTAATTTCTTTTTTGGCAACTTAAATTACCAATGGAATTATGGAGTTTATGGATTGGCACTAGGTGATAGTAACGAAGATGGGTAAGTTGCAGTATAACACAGCTAATATACGTAAACGATAATACTGTCTATTTTATATTCAGATCAAGACGTGTCTATATATCTCATTTTTCGGCGACCCGAACATATTACATTTCAAACTGTGTACTACAAAATGAGGCATATTTAGCGTCAAACCATTATTTCTATGATGTGCATGAGTTGGGCGATCGTGGTAAAGATGGTCAAATTTTTTCGATGTCTTACGATGGTAAAAAATGTATTTTGTTTGATACCCAATTTGCACGACAACAAATTGGATGTTGGGATACAGCCACTCGATTCGTAAATACCAGTTTTGGAGTAGTGTATAAGGGCGATCCATCATTTTTCCCACTCGATACGGTAATCGATCGGAAACGTAATCTATGGGTGTTATCATCTCGTATGCCCACTTTTATTGCTGGGACATGGAGCAAAAAAACTAAAAATGTACAAATTTTTAAACAAAATGTTGATGATGCTGTAGCAGGAACGGTTTGTAGCCTAAGCCGTTTGCCGTAGTATTAAAAATGCAATAAACAATTTTTGCCCTAAATTATGTTTTAGTTTTCGGCCTTAAGAGTAATCTGTGTTTTGTGGACGCTATAATCTTCACGAGATACAAGTGCAGCTTTTGCTGAGAGTGGCTGCCTTATTACTTATTGTTTACCTAATGTCTATAGGATGCATGGTACTGAATATTGGAGAGAGATGGACTGGTTAATGGTGAGACGTTGACCGTTAATCTCGGCTTCTTGACACGTTTTAACTATATATATATATATATATATATATATATATATATATATATATATATATATATATATATATATATATATCGAATTATCCTCGTAACCCCCAGACCGATGAGTAACTATAGACCTAAATGTGTCACCACGTAATGATGGATGTGGTGGGTACCTATAGTAGATTCCTCGTCCTGTGCGTAGGTTCTTTAGCTCGTTTTCCAATGTCGTGAGGTTCGAAGTAGTAATCTCTAGTGTGAGATGCAACACTGAGGTTGGTTCTGGTTCAGTTGATGTTGCTGAGATGTTAATGCTGGGATGAAGGTTTTGTCTCATTTAATGACCAAGCTGCTGACGGCTTGTAAATGTATCTCGTTGCCTCGGAGAGTACATCCTGGATGCAATGTAATAAGACCGCTATTTTCTAATGCACATGGATATGTTGTTGCATCACAAATAAGGTCATAAGTTGTTTTCTGCATCACCCCGAAGATCCATTGGTTTGGTGAATGCCACTTGATGAAATAATTCTGCCCCGCTGTTGTCTCCACGACGCAGCTTTCTTGTTGAACTGGCGCATTTAAAAACATCGCATAGTAATAGGTCCTCTAATGCTTCTATGCAAGAATTCTTTTCATCCGAGGAAATAGCAGCAAAATGTTTACGAAATGGATCAACCGAGATGTATTTGGTCAATGGATGGATCCATAGGTGGGTACTGTCGCGGATGACTGCAACTGCATCACTTCATATAGCTGATAATTCCATGAATGCACCAACGATATTTCTAAAGCAATGATTTCGTTGGAGTTGGCTACTCTTGCCCTTACTGTCATTATTTGACGAATATTGTGTAGTCCCAAATTTCCATGTCCTGGCACGATGATTGCTTTGACACCTGTTTTAATATGGACCCATTCTCTTGTGTATTCTTCGTCTAGATGGATTCGCTCGAATTGATGCTCATATTGTGCTGCCTCTCTTTGGGAGAGTATTTCAAACATATCTCCAGCCATGAGCCCGTTGATATCTCCCAACCCCTTTCTCATTCTCCGATGATCCAAATCTAACATTAACTTGGTAAATTGTCCCTAATACTAACTAAACATTATCTATTCGCCCGCCTTCCCGAATAACGTTATGCATGTTCAAAAACAGATGTAGTGATTACAGCTTGCTGTTTTTGCGGACGGGTTTGGTTTTGTTTAGGTAAGAGTGTTCTTCCTTGAATTCCGGAAGCTGTACTACAGCGACTAATGCTCTTAAACTATAATGGTCTAGTGCCACTTTATATCCATTGATGACAATTGGTTTGCGGTAACTCCACGGGATGTGCAATTGGCTGGATTATCTGCGGATTTTACATGTTTCCAACAACCTGTGCGGCTGTTGGCCTGGATCTCGGTCACTCGGTTTGCTACAAACGATTTCCAAGTAGATGGAGATTTTGTTATCCATGCCAGTGTCATCATGGAGTCGGACCATAATGTTACGGCGTTTATGTTAATGTCCAGCACTTCTATTACCCGTTGGTCTAACCGGCGTAATAGTACTGCGCCACACAGCTATAAGCGGGGGATGATCACCGTGGTTTTGTAGGAGTGACTTTTGATTTCGCAGTCAAGAGACGTGTTACCTTATGTGAAGACTTTACCGTTGGTGAAGATCTTGCTGTATACGATCGTTGCATAGGCATGTTTGGATGCATCGCAAAACCCATGGAGTTTCTTCTCGATGCATCGAGGGATCTGCGTTAACTGAGTGGCCTTCAGATCCAATTTGCACAAATTCCGTTGGTAGCTTGTCGTCCCAACTTACATCAAGATTCCATAAGGCCTGGTACATGATTTTACAGTTGACTAACAGTGGTACTAGCCGCCCAAATGGGTCGAAGATTTTTGACATCTCAGATAAAAATTGACGCTTTGTAAGTTCGTTTTTGTGGGGTGGTAAATTTACGTTAAATAGAATATAGTCTCCAGCTGGCCTGTATTGTATTCTTAAAGTTTTAAATGAGAAGTGATGGTCGGGGTTTTTACTCGATTGCTCATCCCGAAAAGCGAGGTCATCACTCAACCCCTTCTTCTTAGGTATGCCCCTCAATAGATTTGGGCAATTATTGCTTAACACCATCTTTCTGCAGCAGTTATATTAATTGCGATTGTAGGCTTCGCGCCTACTTTACTGTCTCTGCGCCGGTTAATACATCGTCTACGTAGAAATATTTTTTAGAATGTGGCCGGCATTGGGGTGTTGGTTGACTTCATCGTCAGCCAGCTGATGCAAAGTCCGGATAGCCAGATAGGGTGCCGCCGATAATCCGTATGTAGCGGTGGTTAGCCGGTATTCTGTGAGGGAATGATGTTTGCTCTCTCTCCACAGAATTGTCTGGTACTGTTGATGTTCTTTATGTATCCTAATTTGTCGATACATTTTCTCGATATCCGCGGAAAAAACTATCCGATGTTTCCTCTACTTTAACAATATGGCCCATAAATCGTTTTGTTACGCAGGCGCGATGTGCATAATGTCATTCTGACTTATGTTCGTTGATGTTTTCATCGACTCGTCGAAAACTACTCGAGTTTTTATGGCCTCCGGTGTTTTTTTTATGACAGCATTATAAGGCAAGTAATATTTTCCTCCGTGATGAGGTTGATGTACTCGGTCATAAATTTAGAGTATAACTTTTTTAATTCCGAATCTGACTCTATCAGGGTCCCTTCGGGTGATTCCCGTGTCTTCACAAGTTATGTTATCTGTGGAATCTTCTGCGCCATTAACATCGGTTGTTTCCTGCAACTCTCAGAATCGCTGCATCTTTTGTTCTATCTTCGTTCCACTGAGAACTTTTACAGATTGATGACCAGTTTCTATTGATGTGGGACCTGATATCGCCCAACCGAAGTTGGTTTCCCCCTGATTATTTGACTTTCGAAGAAATCAACGTATACGTCAGCTTCCAATAATATGTCGTTAGGGGCGGGGGTGTCAAACGTAGGGTCGGCCAGAATCAACCTATTCCATCGAATATTCCGTTTGATTTGCCGTTCCGGAACATTCATGGTGATTTTTGGAAATGCATCAACCTTTAACCGATATGGTGATGAAAAACGTGTCTGAATACATACCTGAACTAAAGCCTGAAATGTTTACAGTTGTTTAGTTAGTTGTAGGTGTAACGGCAACCCGAGACTTTGAACCGCTTCTTCGGTAATCAACGGACCAGTGACCCTTATGGTATTTTAAAGCTCTTAATTCGGTGAGCACCACAGCTGTTGCTAACAGAGTTGTTGAATTACTGTCTGACGTGTTGATGGATATTCGTTTTCGGGTTGTTGTTGTAGCAATTGATGATGTCGATTGTTACACACTGTGCATAATGGTCTCTCCTGACATACTGTTTTTGAAGTATGAAGAAGTAAGTTAGTACAGATTCCGGCTTGATTGATATAATCGATCCGTCTTTTTGTATTAATATTCCGGAAGTGATGGCATCGGTCAACCCTATGTCCTACTTCTTTGCAATAAGAGCATGTGGACTTACTTTTTTGCACAGAAACTCGGTTATCGCTACCTTCGGTACCAAAAAGCGCGGCCCGCTGACGATGGGTTTGCTCGTGTTTAGCGGCTCTCGTGATGTATGGTTTTTGGACCCCTGCTGTATGTAGCGACAGGAACCTCCGCAGCAAGAATTTTAAGCATTGGTCTAAACCGGAATTCATCGTGGGCTGGTAAGGAATGTTTCTTTTTCAGCGTGTCTGCGTCGATCTTCTTCATAATTAGATGACCCACAAACGATTCAAAAGGATTCTCTAGTTGGAGATTTTGGATATTGTGTATCATTTCGATGACCGTATCATGTAAACGTATCATGTAGTGTAATGGTGTTAGAGTGTTGAAATACGTGGTGGCGAGCAACCGTTTACTGTAGTATATTGTTTGCAAGATACTCCACGCCTTTCGATAATTTCTTTCAACTGCAAATAGGTGACTGATGAGCTTGGCCACCTCTTTCTGTACGTGTGCCTTTAAATAACTGATCTTTTCGATATTTGATAGTGTGGCTTGGTGGATGTCATTAAAGGATGGCCATTTGTCATATTCACCGTAGAAAATGGGAACCTCTATTTTGGGAAGCCGCATGCTTACTGTTGCTACTAGCTTTTATGGCTCGCTACTAAGGCTGACATTAAAGTCAATAAAGTCTCCTCTGCGTTCCGGTTGAGCTCTCCGTACTAATCGTCACGAAATATTTCGCAGTTTGCTCCTCTTCGTCGATTTTGATCGATGGCTCGAAGTTGCTGGTCAATTACAGCCCATCCTTATTAATTTGGTCGATCTTTATCATAGCGTAATTCCAGGAACATTTTCCTATTTCGCAGTCTACTTTGATGGTGTTTAACCGTCGATACAGGAGCGGTATATTAATATTCTACTCGCGGAGCAACGGTTGGTGTTCCTGTTTCATGGATACAGACGATCGTGTCATTGTAGCTTATGACCGAGGTTCCAAGGCTGGTTGATGGTTAGGAGTGAATTTCTCCTGGCTGACAGGGGCGATGTTGATGGTTTTTCGCCGATGGTCTTTCCTGCGTTGGATGTTGAAGATGAGGGTTTCGTGGTGCTTCCTTTCCATTCCTCTTTTGAAGCATTTATTTTCATTCCAACACATACCTGATATGTTGACCTAACTCATTAGTAGCCATGAGTTCTTGGTCACCCGCGTAGTACCTTTCATACACCGACCGGATATTGATGAGACCTTCCATTATTGATGATAAAGTTTGTTTAAAGAATTGCAGCACGAAGTATCAATGTCTATGTTTACGGCCTGGAAAACGCCATCGGATGTAATGTTGAAGCAATAGCACATTGAGCACATTGATCAGCGTCATAAGTTCGTGAGATTAACAATCAATTCACACACCATCCGCGTTACGACAATCTTTCGGGAGGAGTGTTTTCAAAATAAAGTCAAAGTGGGCGAATACAAATAATCACAGCAGCTGCATAAAGATCAATATGGAAAACCTATACAAAGAACACTGAACAAGATTCGAGCAGAAGAAGATAAAGTCCAACTATATATCAAGAATGGTGAAAGCAGGAAAACATCTCTACACCTGCAAAACGAAATAGCAAAGCATATTATATACCTTGAATTAATAGATCAATTCTTCGATGAACTGGGTGAAATGGGAGTCAGTTTTACATTATTTTACCAAATTCAAACAAGAATTGGAGATAAAATTAACAACAACGTCGGTAAGTAGCAGTCTTGGAACGCTGTTTCCAGGTATTGGGGCCGAAAGACCAACATCACTCGCCTCCACAACATTGGAGCAATCGCTTCACAACCAGTATGAGTCAAGACCATCCACATACAACCCCAGGGGACCGGTACTAGAGCATTAGTTTTGGCACAAACTAAGACGGCCTGTACCGTTTTGTCAACATAGCCACGAGATATAACGCACTAAACTCTTCAACCAACATAATCTGTATAAGATGTTCCAATCCTATACATTATTTAGTATGCAAGGGATCCTATCATATGCTGCTGCATACAAATAATGCACGGTTAATAATACAAGGTTAAACAAGAAGACAATAAAACCCAATGTAGAAGTTGAGGGCATTGATGAAAGTACAATTTCCATTGCCAGATGTCTGGCATCCTTTCGTAAAGAACCACAGTTTTCAACATATTTCTCAATGGAAGTAGAGGCTTTGCTATTACCAAATATCACACAGCCTATAAAGCCGAGCATCGCGTTGAGAGCAGACCAAGTGGTAAAGAGGAATCAAAGAGAACCTATCGTGCAAGAGACCCTCAATGGTTATTCAATGAAACTCAAGGACACCTCAGTAATAAAAGTATTAACAATGCCAAACGGAAAATACTATCTACTAATCTCCGACATTAATACAATCATAATGCTGTGGGTTTCTGACATTTTTTGAAACCAGCAATTACCAGTGGATGTGGAAAATAAATGCCAATAGTATATACCCTACTTATTACCCTATTTATATTAGAAGAGATAAAAATGGCAAAAACTTACCATACCCGACCAGAACATACAGTTACCATACAGACCAGAATACATGGATTTTGCGATGCTTCAGAATTAGCATATGCAGCAGGATTTCTTAGATATATCCAAAGATAAAAAACGATCGTACTCAGCTGACAAATGACAGATCAATCAGCCTAGCTTATGCACATTCTCAGTTGCCTCGCATTTCTATATCGATAAGGTTTCTGGAGTATATGAATTTTGGCTTTCATTTCACGATCTCTATATGCCATCAGTGCATAAAGTGGAACTTCACAAGTTCACAAATTTTAAATGCTCAGAGGGTTGCTGGTGGTTGCATAACTTAATCTAATTCGTAAATTTCTATTAACACTATACCAATATAATAAAAAACAACCGATGATAATACTGATAGGTTTTTTGGTCAGACATCCCCAACAAATGGGTATCGAAATCGGCTACTCCCAACATATTAATGGCTATGGAGCGTAAAATCAGAAAAAACCCGGACCTCATACGCAATATACTAAGTTCATGCCTGAATATTGGAGGTTAGGACATATGCAGGAGATAGAATCTTACTATTTAGCAAGCCCATGTGGACAAAAGCTATCAACTTATCTTGTTGTTTGCTTCTGAGCCAATTAGGATTTTTCAGTTAAACATTGTCACGTACGAAACGTCTCGTGTTCCGTTCTTAGCTATTTATATGGTACACCGGATCGTGAAAAAACACAAAACGACTTACCCAATAGGATCAAGTATAGCAAAAAATGATCTGTGTGTCGATGATTGCCTATATCTGGCTTTAACTCAATCAAAAAAGCAAAAGGAGATTTCAGAATTGCTGGGAAAGGCGGTTTGACCCTTCGAAAATGGAAATCCAACTCTCCCGAGCTATTAGGCGTGGTTACACCTGATCTTAGACAAGACGCTAGTTTATATTTTGATGACGAGTACATGACAGTCAAGGCGTCGGGTCCCCAATGGGATCATACCAAGGATGCTTTTCATATAAAATACAGATCGGAGAGAGTAACCTGGATTCTACCTGCAGTCATTGTATTTAAAATCAGCCTACAGAAACTATGGTTGATTCGATGAAGTGTGCTTATGCAGCAGTGACTTATCTTCATAGAACCGATGGTCATGGCATAAGACATAATGCAATTGTCATGTCCAACATGAAGATATCACCTCTGAAATAAGTATCTCTTCCTAGATTTGAGCGGTATTGTTAAGTCTACTAATCAAATTTATTACAGTGGAATGAATTATGTCTGGACCGATTCAAAGATCGTGTTATTTTGGATGGTAGATGTTCCAAGGCAATTGAAATGCTTTTTTGAGAACAGAACTTACAGAAAACAAAAATTTTACAAAATGGATATTAAGTGAAATGGAGACATGAGGCTCTCATCAGGTTTCGCTTCTCAAGGCGTCAATCATAGCTTATAAAAGAAAGGCATATTCCTTTGACGTCTAACCTAAAGGCTACGTCAAGGAACGTACTAGAAGAACTATTTAAAAAGCTTGAGTCATATTCAAGTATCAATCGCATATTGGCGAGGATTATAAGAGGGAAAATATCATACTAAAACCTGGGTGCAATCGACACAACAAAAAATATTAAAAAAACATACGTTTGAAATGAGCTAAAGCTTGCAAATTTCAGAAGGGCATCCATTCTTTAAACCATAACAAAAAAATTGGCTTTAAAGGTAATATAAAATCCATAACCCCATGTTCATTGACAAGAAAGACGTTTTACAAGTTGGAGGGAGACTAAATACCAGCTCCACTTACTAGTATTCTTAGATAAAAAATATTGGATAGTCAGTAAACAATTGTGAAAAAACACAAGCATACAAAGAAAACAAAAACAAAAACATCGCCAGAGTTTATTGGAAAAAGCAGCACCCAACACGAGCTAAGAAAAAACTCGCGTAATGAAAATCAAAAGCAACCAGAATATATTGAGCAAGTTACCCACATAACCAACATGAGTACCGAAAGAGTTTCCTTTCTGGGTCCTATCTCGTAGCTCCTATACATATAAGACATACCAACAATGAAAGCAACAACCATAATATATCAAAATATTTCTATTTATTATCGCCTAAATATCATATATATCCTAAATTTTGACGATATTCTATCGCCCCGACATCTGGAACTTCAATAGGAAAACTTTTTTTCTTATGATGGGACTACTATATATATTTACACTATGGACCAATGTAATACAAGCTACAGAAAAAAAAACAAACATTGATGAATACAGCTGGTAACTGAATGGAGAATTACGCTCAACGAATCCAAATAGGTTCATGTGAATTTTACTAATAAAATAAATTATGTCAGAATGCCAATCGTAATTAACTCTAAACAAGTTCCTTATGCAATTCCATATCTAGGGATGACGCTAGATGCCAAACTTAAAAATCAAATGGGGGAAAATGTATTGGCTCATAGCATAGTATAAATACCACAAAGTACTACAATCATAAGAAAAAAAAACCATTGAAGTTCCAGATGTCGGGTCGATAGAATATCGTCAAAATTTAGGATAAATATATGACATTTAGGCGATTATAAATTTGCAGATTATGTCGGCAAACTCTTAAAACTCTTAGGTTTGGGGCTATACGAAGACAAAATGTCCCGTGGTATATTTGAAATGAAGACCTGCACCGAGAGATAATGAAAAATTGCTAGAAAGCAAATGATGATCACGTAATATATTTAATGATGAACCGATAAGATCGTTGAGCATAATATAGTTTTTTAATCACTGTATAACTATATCACTGTATCACTGTATCACTGTATCACTGTATCACTATATCACTGTATCACTGACTTCAACGATATCCAACAGATGCGTGTCATCCCATTTACAATACAAGTTACCCCTCGACCACAGAGATATGATATTTTACATTTTATATATTTTTGCGTTTATATCCTAATTTACCAACCTAAACCTTTTTAATAATAATTTAATCGCAGAAAAACACTCCATGTATAATACCAAATAATACCCATAAACATAAACATAATTAACCTAAAAATATTCAATTGTATGGTAAAATAAATATAATTAAATTTCAAAAATCTAATAATAAAAATTCTAATTTGTGTACAAGTGTATGACTGTTCCTGGGCTTATAACATTATGAATAGGACACGTGGTAAACGGAAGATATATACTCGTACCGAAAATAATATTTTTACATAACTCTTGGTATAGTGTTTAGCCCCTGTGGTCAGGGATGGAAACAAAAGTAACAAAACGGTTATTGAAAACCTTTGAAAACATTAAAGGTCAAGTAGTGGTAACTACCAAAGATATAACAACAAGTGAAATTAAAGCGGCTTGTTGCGGGTAAATTGAAATTTAGTGAAAAAAATAATTTACCCATGAGGAAAACAAAGCAAATCAGCAATGCAATTATACTATGGACGAATTAGTTTTAAATCAATGCAATTAACACAAATAAGAATTTTAAAAAATTGATTAAACATTATAAAACAATTGAATTAACCATTTTATGACTAATACGTCATATAATTGATGAAAATCTAATTTATGTACACTTTATTTGACACAAAACTTTAAAATGAATACAAATTAGATTTTGAAAAATTGATTAAACATTACAAAACAATTGAATTCATAATAACAACAACATATCCAATTTATAGAGTTATCAGTTCCAAAGTGCAAGCAATTTACCGTATATAATTAACGGAACTTCAATTGCTTGTCATTCAACCACCAATCTATTGTGTGCAATTCAAAATACAATTGTAAAATATGCAGAAAAACACACCTTGTGACATTACAGCATGAAACTGTGTCTGCAAGTAACGAACAAACCTGTCCACTATAGTCACTAATCCAACTGATGGGCCTGGGACGACCGATTCCAACGCCATTTTGGAACACAAATCATAGGAGAATGATTAAAGGAAAAAACGACAGTTATGAAATCGTCATCAACCAAACCATAAAATATTTGACATGGTTTGACTACTTGCAATGCACTGTCATCTATTGTCAAAAAATTAGTGTTATAACTTTACTACTTCACATTTATATAACTTCATGTTAATTATCTTCTATTACAAAATATAGTGGGATCCATTTTGCTTTGTTGGGTTGGTGTTGTGTTTTTTGGATGATGGAGCGTAGAAGACATTAAATAAAATAAATATTGTTAAAACTAATAAAGACGGGGCTGTATACTATTCTTTTAATGAAAAACTTGTGATTTTGTGAGTACTCTTATATCTTCATATTCAAAGTGGTCCTTCGAGCCGGATAGTTGATATCGGTGAATCTTTTTCGAATTCAATCGGTGAAAAGGCGTGTGTAAAGGGAAAGCTTACAAAAATTACAAACTTTGTAAGGGTTGGGACCAACAACACAACATTTGCGGAGTTTTAATCTCTTTTGGACAAATATCATGACTTGTTAAACGAGTTCAACGACTTCGATATGAAGATGATACAATTGAATCCAGGAGAAGATGGTGATCTAACATTTGAAGATGATTACCACATGATGGCAGCTATGCTGACCACGTGGATTCGTAAGATAACAGTAGCAGAGTAGATCACACCTTCAACACAATGTATTTGAATTCCAGTAATGTTAATTTCCGAACAGAATCGGATTTGAAACTACCAAAACCTAATATTCCAAAATTCTCGGTATACTGAGTGGCCCTCGTTTTTTGATCTATTTACTAAAACCATCCATGAATCAAAAAGGCTCAGTCAAGCACAAAAGCTACAATATTTAAAGAGGCTACTAGATGGGGAAGCTGCATCACTATTACGTCATGTTTTGGTAACGTAAAATAACTATGCCATCGCACTGGCCAAGCTACAGGATTGCTATGACCGGAAGCGCTACATCAAAAGTGCATTTATTCGGAAGTTTATTGAACAACCGAGCATTCAGCATTCGAATGCCAATAATTTAAAACAAATGATGGATACATCGGACGAGGTCATCCGCGGACTGGAAGCGTTGGGTAATAACGCAGAGGCGAGAGATCCCTGGCTCATCTATCTCCTGTTAAAGAAACTAATTGATGCCACGAGAACCGGGTGGGCGAACCATTCGAAGGAATTGGAATGTCCGAACCTTTCGGAAGTTATTCGATTTTGATCTCGACGTATTGATGCGTTCGAAACATCAACGAGCACTGGGAAACGCAACTTGCAACGAAAGGAGGCAATAAGTCACCTTGCGATACAAAGTGAACGGAGTGAATCAGTTAACTGGCGTTAGCTACAAATGCGGATACTGCTCAAATAGTAATCATCACATTTCACAATGCAACGAATTTATAGCATTCGACACAAGCAAGCGAAGAGAATTCATAAAGGATAACTATCGGTGTTACAAATGCCTGGGTGGGAACCACCCAGTTACAAAATGTTTGAGTCAACATAGATGTTCTAAGTGATGGCAACGGCACCACACGTTGTTACAAGCCTCATAAGGTGCACCGGCAACTAAAAACCCTCCTCAAATTCTGTTCAATCGGAAAACAACGGTGTCACTGTTGTTTGCTACTCTAACGATCCTTGTCAACAATACTGCCTACTGTTTTATTAAAAACCATTGATTTAGCTGGTAATGTATCAAGGTGCAAGGCGATACTAGATTCAGGGCCTCAAGTAAGTTTGATCACTAATTCATGTGTGCAACGCTTAAACCTCGTCAAAGAATATTCGAGTATATGTCAGTGAGTGGATTGGGGAATCTAAGCCGGAGAAAACGAAAGGTTTAGTGCGGATAAAAGTGAAAGATATTGCTCAAAACCTGGTGGAGATAGTAGTGTTCGTAATACCACGGATTACACATAGAGTTCAAACTCAGCCAATTACTATTAACCAAACCGAACTAAATGAGTTTAAACTAGCAGATCCATTTTTTAATAAACCATCAGAAATTGACATTCTGATTGGCTCAGATCTGGTTGTTGAAATCATTCGCGATGGTAGCAAACGTCTAACTATATCAAAGTTGTTCTTGCAGAACACAGCATTTTGTTGGGTGGTTGCTGGCAAAAGTCACGCGCAGGAGGTGAAGTCGACCAATCTTTTAATATTGCTAAACTTATTAGAATTAAATGCAACATTAAAGAAATCCTGGGAAGTTGAATCGGTCGGCAGTGAGAACCCAATTTTCTCTCCAGACGAAAAATTATGTGAAGATTATTTTAACAAAACTACCACCCGAGATGAAAGTGGCCGCTTTGTCGTGAAGTTGCCATTTAAGGAATTAACAGATAACATTGGAAACTTATTTGAAATTGCAGTCAGAAGATTTCACGCTATTCAAAATCATTTTCGCCAAAACTCCGAGTTTAAAAAACTATATAGACATTTCATGAAAGAGTACATATCATTGGGTCATATGATCGAGGGTCGATCTTCTCAAATAAGGGTACACTCATATTTAACTACGAAAAGCGTTACGTCTTCTCAAGTGACATTAAAAAAATTATCGCCAGGTTAAAGTTGCTACATGCAATACAGATTTTCAACGCATTGTATGGCGGGACAATCCATCTAGCATGTTGAAACATTATCGTCTTCAAACAGTCACATATGGACTATCAGCGGCACCGTTTCTCGCTACTAGGACGTTAAGACAAATAGCCATGGATGTAGCAGAGCATCATTCATCGACTGCTACCATCATCAACGACTGTATATATGTAGACGATGTAGTGACGGGTGCACATAAATTGGAATCAACTTTGGGAATCATAAATGAATTGAAAACAATCTTCGAACAATATGGACTTATGCTAAAGAAATGGAGAACTAATTGCAAGTCACTGCTGAAAGATATCCCTTCGGCTCATTGTGTGTTCAGTGATGAACCATTATCAATTGACGTTCCGACTTCGATTAATACGGCGAAAGTTTTGGGTATATGCTGGAATCCTTCTCACGATACAATAACATTTAACGTGTTATTACCCAATCATTCGGTTCACACGAAACGGACAGCATTATCAGATGCGAGTCGCTTATTTGATCCGGTTGGTTGATTGGCACCGATAATTGTGAGAATGAAAATCTTTGTGCAAAAGTTATGGTTGGAAAATCTGGGCTGGGGTGATCCGTTGCCGGATAACTTACGGACCGAATGGTTACAATATCGAGACGATTTAGTATTGATAAATATAATTTCTATTCCCAGATTTATATCAACAGATAATACTTCCAACGTGGAAATCCATGGGTTCTGTGATTCGAGCAGGTCTGCATATGCATAGCTGCCGTATATTTTAAAGTAACCAACTTGGATGACGTTCGAGTATATCTAACTACATTCAAAACTAAAGTTGCTCCAACAAAACAATTCCAAAAGTAGAGCTTTCCGGTGCATTACTACTCTCACAACTCTTAAAAGTAGTGATTGCTGAAACCCGAGTGCGGATGTTTGTAATTTATGCTTGGACCGATTCCAAGGATGTACTGGACTGGTTAAGTGATCATCCTAGCAAATGGTCCAGTTTTGTTGGTAATCGGACGGCAGAAATTTTATGTATCTTACCCAAGTCGTGCTGGAGGCATGTTCCAACAGAATTCAACCCAGCAGACTGCAAATCTCGTGGAATGTCACCTAAAGTGACAAGTGGCCAATACAACATGAAACAAGCAGACTGGTGGCTGAATTGCATATACATATATAAAATTCGGTGGCATTAACCAACAATTGGCTGGAACAGTTGATGAAAACATACTCATAATTTCAAAAATTAGAGTTGGTCTTGTGTTATATCCTCCGATTCATCAACATACGTAACACTAGATTGCGAAAATGTAACAATCCAATACCTGAACCAGAAGAACTGCTAAGAAGCAGGAATATCATTTGCCAATATGAACAACAGCGGTTTTATAATAAGGAAATAGAACATCTATGAAATAAGAAGAATGTACACCGTCGCAGCACTTTGGTCGCGTTAAATCCATTCTTAGATGAAAATCAAGTTCTACGCGTAGGAGGAAGGCTCGAATACAGCGAACTGACATATGATACTAAACATCCAATCATCATTCACGCACATTCAATCATTATAAAGCCAATATTAAATTACATTCATCTTCGGTATAAACATGCTGGCCCATCTCTAATGGTGAACATAATTCGCCAAACATATTGGATCCCATCACTCAAAAATAAAGCTAAAGGTTAAGTAAACAGTTGTGTAATGTGTCAACGAAACAAAGCGCTACTATGCAGGATAGAACTATGCAGGTCAATTCGATTTCCACCTCATCAAAGGAAGAGGTCAGCGAACCTACCAAGGTTATGTGTCTAACTATTAAGGTAGTACATATTGAATTTGCTACTGATTTAACAAGCGATTGTTTTTTGGCTGCATTTAAAAGATTTGTAGCACGAAGGAGTATACCACAGAGTATGTTCAGGGATAACGGTAGAAATTTTGTAGGTAGTTAAACCAAACGTGTCATCAAATAATTACTAATTCTGCTGATATTTACAGATTTTCTACTGCAAACTATATTAAGTGGCACTTCAATCCTACATTTCGGTGGAATTTGGGAGGCGTCGGTGAAATCAATGAAATTTCACTTTAAGAGAGTATTTGGGAATACCATTCTCACACTGGAAGAAATTATGACGTTGTTGACGGAAGTGGAGGACATATTAAACAGTCGGCCACTTTGCACTACTACTGATCCAAATGTGGATATGCTCACACCGTCACATTTTCTAATCGGCCACAATAATATACAAATACCCGAAAAGGACTTGACTGAGATCAAACCGTCACATCTAACACGATGGCAGATGATTCAAAAGATGTCTCAGCACTATTGGGGCAGATGGCACTTAGAATATCTAAGCACATTACATGCGAGAAACAAATGGTGACACACCAAGGATCCAGTTCGTATAAACGATATAGTAACAATCAGCCAAAAACATGTCCCACCATGCAAATGGCTTCTTGGCACAGTAACAAAAATTCACCCTGGCCCAGATGGACACATTCGTGTTGTAACAATTAAAACAGCAAAATGTATGTTGCAACGTCCAGTACATAAAATATGTGTACTACCGGTATCTCAGTCTGAAAATGAACATCAGCAAAATACAAAAAATGATCAATAATACACCAGATCGTCAATAACACCAGCGAATGAGAATAGCACCAATGAACAACTAAATGACTGATTATGGTAACATTTCGAAAATCCATACGTTTTGTTTTTTTGAACCTGGAGGTTGAAAGCGGGGGGTATGTTAAGAAATCATCATCAACCAAACCATAAAACATTTGACATGCTTTGACTACTTGCAACGCACTGTCATCTATTGTAAATAGCTGATCATATATATATAGCCGATCTCGAGTTCTATATATTTGCTCCCATAGACATTTAGGAGCAGATAAATTCTTTGCCATTCTCGAGAGTGAAAAAAAAACAATTTAATGCAACCATTTTACAGAAAACAATATTTTTTTGGATTGTATCCGGTCAATGAAACTTAACTGAAAATTTGAAATTAGCAACATACACCGCATGCACCATTGAATTAGACATTGATATAGTTAAGACTCTGCAACAGTTCTGGGAAATAAAAGAGCCACTCAACACCAAATTAATCTCACCTGAAGACGCTGAATGTGAATAATTTTTGGATTGATACATTGTTAACTTGTCTCTTGTAGTATCTAATTTGGGGAATTCATTGAATGTTGTCACCCAACGGGTTTTAGCCATTAAATTACGCAAACTGTCAAACGATGAATTAATGCGAAAGAAATATATTGATGAAATGAGGGAATAAATTTTGGAAATGAGAGATATGGTCGAGAAAACTCAAAAGCAAAATCTGCCCTCAAATCATAAAATATTGATTTATTTACTTCATCACGCTGTAGTATGAGAATCCAGCAATACGCCTAAATTTCGGATTGAATTTGATGATCCCAGCAAAGCAACAACTGGTATCACGTTAAACAATATTTTGGTGGTCGGGACAACCATTTAACCAACTTTAACTAACTTTGGAATAACTGTCGATCTAGAGCGAATGTATCGACAGATAATAGCCTTTCTTGACAATACCAGTTTTAAACGCATGCTGTCGGGATTAAGCAGATGAAACGGTTTTAAAACATGTAGTGAGTAATTTCTATGTTGATGATTTTTTATTTGTATGCAAAAATGAGGCAGGTTTTCCATAAAAGCCGTGGCAGGTCTTGCAACAAGGAGGTTACCCATTGAGAAAATGAAAATCTAAAATTCCAAGCCTAATTGATGAACCTTACAGTGCTATTAGCTTTGGAAATTCAGTTATTAATAGGCGCTAGTAAGTTCCAGATGTTGCCAGATAGCAGATCTACAACCCAAATCGATCACGTGCTGGTAAACAAAAAATATCTATCAACTCTGGAAAATGTTAGAACAATGAGAGGAACAGAGATGCACAGCAATCACCAACTAGTAATAGCAACATTCAAAGTAAAACCCTCTGCTGTAAAATATGCAAGGAAATTAATGAGAAATTCAACATAGAAAGGTTGAAAAATGCAGACACCAGAATTGCGTTCAGTGAAGCTCTACAAGTTAACATTACAAATAACGAAACAGACACAGTTGCTAAACAATAGTCACAAAAAGAAGAAATCTTCACCAAGAGGGCTACTGGAAACCGTGGATAAAAGAAGATACCTGAAAGAAAATTGAGGAATGCCGTCAACTTAAGCAACAATTTGTGTCATCAAAACAGAAACTAAAAGGCAATACGGAGATATACTCGAAAGGTAAGGAAAATGGTACGGAGTGTTTGCAGGAAATACACTGAGGACCTTCTTCGAAACAGCTGAGCCAATTTATAGTTCCTGTGAAATTATGTTTTCATCAGATGTGTCGTTCAATAAATCGGTTGAGTCACTTGTAGGACACATGTTGCACCGTTTTGTTGACACCTCTGACACATTAATGTCATGCATTTGGGAAATGATAAAGTCAGTAATCATTAATCTATCTCCATTTACTGTAACTATCAGGTTGAAATCATTTTTTGAAAAACTATTGTCTACTGGTGCCATGGTGGTTTAATAATAGCTTGTGGGTTTTCTTTACTAAAAATGCGGTGGTTTGAACTACAATTTTCGAAATAAATTTGCACAATCGAATTTGTTCTGGCGTAAATTTATTCATGTTCAGATTATAAGGTCTTAAATATTGTATGTTACCATACGAGAGGGAATTTACAGGGCCTCTTAGCGCTATGATTTACTTGTAAATTCTACTTGAGCTCAAACATTATCATAGAACCGAGACAAAATCGTTATTCAATTCAAACGTAGGGTAAATTTACTTTATCGCTATAACTTTGGATCTTGTAGAGTTTAAAACGATGCCAATGGTCAACGCAGATCAGTACAGTAAAATTGTGATTGTCTTATACTAACAGTAGTTTGAATATTGGCTTCTGGGAAACCGGACCAATTCGGTCATTACTGACATACCTTTCCTTTCCCTACCCTACAAAAATTTACTAACTATTGTCTTCCAAGGAGTTTGTAACGGGGTCGATCTAAATTATTTAACTAATATCCTGCCTTATCCTTCCAAGTATATGTAAAAATGGGTGTACGGTGGGCCCGGCCAGCACCGAGAAATCCTACTTAATGATTGGCCGTACATTCAATCAATCAATCAAAAATGCTGTTGATGAATGTTGTCTAATAAAGCTAAGTTATGCCATAATATAAATACACATAGTATGTTAGCCTATTGAGCTACCATGGTATGTTAGCCTATTGAGTGCTAGATGTCGCTACTGGTATCGTTTTAAAATAATCAAAATATTTTTATATGTATAATCGCCTAAATGTCGTATATTTATACTAAATTTTGACGATATTCTATGGCCGCGACATCTGGAACATCAATGGGTAAACTGTTTTTTTCTTATGATGGTAGTACTATGTGTATTTATATTATGGTTATGCTAAATGAATAAAAAGTAGTTGCGTTATGCTCTATCTTCACGAAAACAGATCGCACAATACGCAAAAATTATCACGACACATATATCTTTTTTGCAAAGTATACAAGTTACTGCCTTCCATATAGTATTAAAAAGAAGCACCCATCTAACGGAAACAATTGTTGGTGATTCTCAAAGAGGATTTTGTTTGAATCGGTCAGGTTTTCGCTAAAGATAATGGTTTTAAAAATTACGAAATTTTACGTGGTGTGCATCAGGTATTTCTGAATTTCCAGCAACCGTATAGCTTAACGCACTAAAAGAGCTAATGGTTTGCTTTGTGTTGTCTACGAATACCTCAAAAATATGTGCGTTTTGTAATATAGTTGTAATAGTAAAGAAGCACAATATTGTGTCAAAATTAAAAATAAGCTGTCGGGAATTTTCACAGTTACTTCTGGAGTACTATACAATGGAGTAGTCAATCTTCGATACTCTTTAATCTTACAAAAAAAGTAAGAAATACCGCCAGTCCAACCATGTTCTGGCAATATTTTATTTATTCATTTTTATTTTTATTTTTTTCCTTTATCTCCAATTTAGGAGCATCTGGCTTCTACTAGACTAGATCATCTGAATCTAGGAAGCTATTGCCTTTAACTAAGCCGATGTATTAGCTAATTTCAAAGACATCCTGGTAATGTCACTTGATGGCTTTTGAAGTGTGTGTCTTATCCATCTCCATTTTCGTTTCCAAAATTTCTTTTTCTATATCGATTGGCCTTGTTTGCAGGAGGAGTTGTTCGTGATTTGACCAGAAGCACCTGGAGTCTTCGTGTCATTTTCTGCCTGTTTTCAAAGTTTCACAGCCATTAAGTAGTACTGATTTTACACAGGCATTGAACCTTTGTAGCTTTGTATTTCTTGAAAGTGAGAATATGTTCTTGTGATTTTGTGAAGCATGTTGAAGGTGCTTATGGCTTTGTTAAGCCTTTGACTTTTATACTCATCAGTGCAAGAAATTGATGTAGCAATGCTTGTATTCATTCTTATGGTGTTGGTCATTTTGATGTTGATTTTGAAATTAACTTCGCGTGCCGTTTCTATTAACATCGCAGGTTATTTCTGCTTATCGAGCTGATGTCCCAATATATTCCATTTAGGCTTGCTACGTCTAATCCCCTCATTACATTGTCTGAAAATATTGAGAACAACATTGGGGATGGTACACATCCCTGTCTAGCGCCTGGAGTGTTGTGGTATTTTTTACTCTATACTTGCCTTAAAATTGCGCTCCTAATAATCAACCAGCCTGCTTAATTAGTATGTGATTGTTAGTTACAGGTGAGATATACGCTCCAGGATGATCATGGCCATGGTTTCATTATGCTGATGAGGAGGGAGATTCCTCTTTAGTTCTTACATTCTCTTAAGTTGCCTTTCTTCGGGATTGAACATGTACTCTACATGTACTTTTAACTTCCGCTAATATGGGTGTTAGAACCGCTGCTGATGTATAGATATATCACCATTTATAGTAGACCTGCACTGTAGATCAATAAGTTTGTTTCCTGTGGTGTATGGCTGTTGATCGTTTCGTTATAGTTTTCATCTGGAAGTGCGTCTTTTTCTTCAGTGTCTATGCGGTTATCATCGAGGAATTCTTTCCTCCAGTTTGGCTGTTAATTTTGTGGCGTTAGGGTTTGACCTGCTGCATCCCTAATTTATGGTAGTATACCACTATTCGGTAATTTTTTATTTATTTATTTATTTATTTAATCTTTATTTCAAATTTAATTGCTGAGATATACATTAATATTATAATTTTTTTGAAATAAAGTAAAGCTCCATTGGATAAAATCTGTGGTGGAGCAATGTAAAATATATATAAATTCAATTATTGGCTGCTTTACATATCTTTTTTAAAAAATTCAAATTTATCCGGATATTATACATTACTATATACACATACTATAAACACATTACTACATAGAAGCTCTATATTACTTACATCACTAGAAAAATTGTTCAATAGTATCAATACCCAGTAACCATAGTTTAATTTCTCGTTCAAATATACGTTTACGCTCAGTGTTGAGAGATTTTACATTGTGTGGTAACATGTGAAAGAAATATGGCGCCATAAAAAGATAAAATCTCCTAAATTTCTCGCTGTTACAATGGACACCAGCATAGTTATAAGGATTTCTCATATTAAACGCGTGAATAATACGGATGTGAAAACTGTTACTCCGAGCAAAAAACATTTTAAGAACCTTATAAACGTAAAGGTATCTTAGTGGCAATAAATTTAGTTCACGAAACAAGGGAATGGTAGGTGTTGCACGATGACGCTTGTAAATAAGTTTTATAATTCTCTTTTGTGCAATGTAAAGATCCTCAATTTGAGAGAAATAAGTACCACCCCAGCTGAATATTCCATACATTATTAGTGATTCAACCAGTGCATGATATAGCTTTCTCAGAACAATACTCGGACAAGAGTTCCTTAGATTATAAAATTTATGAATAGCAAAAATTACCCTCTTCCTGGTTTCATTAAGGTGCGACTTCCAATTCAGTTGCGAATCCACTGTTACACCCAAATACTTAAATTCACTGACAAAATCAAGCAAAAAACACTGAGACGAGCACGGATTTCTACCACAGAAGTACACATGATAAGGTATCGGTTGTGCAATGGAAACCGTATTCTGTTTTCCAAAAAGTATTAATTTTGATTTATCACTCATGGCAAGGCGGTTATGATGAAACCATTTACCCAACTTGCATAAATCAGTATCCAGTAGAACTGTTATATCGGAAGTTTGATCACTCCTAGCGTAGCCTAAAGCCAAGCCATCCGCAAATGCGGTGGCATGACCTATCAAATTAATATCAAAAATAGAATTGAAATACACTAGGAATAATAGAGGACCCAACACCGACACTTGAGGGACGCCACAATTTATTTGCTCTGGGTTACTAAGAGTGTCATCCACCTTGACAACCTGATGACGGTCATGGAGGTAGCTCGTAAACCAATCAAGAATTTTGCCCCTCACCCCGATATTCGATAGTTTCGCTAATAAAATCCCATGATTGACAGTATCAAAAGCTTTGGAGATATCCATAAATAAGGCCACAGGTTTACATGAATTATTGACGGCTGTGTATATCTGGCTTAGAAAATGAAAAAGAGCCCCCTCAGTAGATTTACCCGCAGTGAAACCGTATTGACTGCTATGCAGAAATTTAATCATACTGAGATAGCTCAGTAACCGATGTTTTACAAGTTTCTCGAAAATTTTAGATATTGTGCTTTATAGGGAAATTGGTCTATAGTTATTTAATTGTAACTCATCACCCTTTTTGAATATCGGAATTACAATAGCAATTTTCAAGCTATTTGGAAAGACATCACTATCCAAACTCAAGTTAAATAAGAAGTTTAAAACGTCCACCAAGAACCAAACGCATTTTTTAACAACAAAATTATCGACTCCATCAAATCCTTTAGATCGTTTGTTTTTTAAATGCTTAATTTCATAAAGGATTTCCGTAGAATGTATAGGACCAAAAAAACAAGATGCACGATAATTTAGGAGCCAATTTTTGAGAAATGGCAGAAAAATTTGTTAAATTCATCGGCAATTGATTGAGATGACGTAAGCATATTTTGAGTGTCAAATTTATAAATTTGATTAATTGGCTTATTGTTTGAGCATCGTCCTAACACTTCATCTACTGTTTTCCATGTGTTCTTCGAATTTGACATCGCTGAATCAAACTTTTTCTCATAGAAGCGGTTTTTGGTAACTGCTATATCTACTTTAACCTGCTGTGAAAGGTTACGAACATATTTACCTAAACTAATATTGTTAGAATGATGTTTTAATTTTTTTGAGAACTTTTTTAACTTGTTGATCTTTCGAAGAAGTTTTGAATCTATCCACGGTTTTAACTTTTTTATTATTGGGTATGTAGTTGTAGATGTACATATTGCAATATGTGTAGTAAGAATCTTAAAAAAATTTTCAAAAGCGAGATTGCAATCATTTTGACTATACACTGACTCCCAATTTTTAAACTTTAGAATATCATTTAGTTTGGCATAGTGTAATATGCGATATCTCTGATCTGCTATCTCTAAAAATTGTCCTGCCAGAATGTTCTGAAATATTAAATGTAATTAAATTATGATCGGAAAATTGAATGGGTAAATTACAAATATTGAGGTCTAGAAAATAATCACTTTTTACAAAAACATGATCCAAACAATTTTGCATCCTGGTTGGCTCATTTACAAGGCTAACGAAGCCATAAGAATCAAGAATTGATTGATATTTATAAGATATACTAGTATCCAGAAGATTTATATTAATATCTCCTAAAATGACTATGTGATTATGTTTAAGCGTACGCAACAGTATTTCCAGATCATTACAAAAACCATCAACGGAGCCATCACTGAAACGATAGATACATATAAAAGTCCAGCTTCATTTTGTTAGTTGAATACGTAGTATAAGAAGATCAGCTCACGTCCAGTTGCAAACTTGAAATGAAACATTTACAAAACTTTCATGAATAAACACATCTACACCACCAGAACGATAGCTATCATTGCAGCAGGCTTTAAAGTTGTATCCAGGTAGGTTAAACTCAGAACATTCATGTGAATAAATCCAAATTTCCATCACAAAAATCAAACTGGGAATAGATTTAAGACTCGCTACATATAGTCTAAAAATATCAAAATTTGCTCCCAAACTCCTAACATTTTGAAGCAATATACTAAAATTATTGATCGTTATGTTGTTAATCGTGATAAATATAAATAAACAATAAAATACGCAATAAAATGATAACTATATTGAGAGCAAAATATGCTCTCAATATAGTTATCATTAGTACTATGATAGTACTAGAGCAAAACATAGCAAAATATATTCTAGATTATGAGCTAAGCCCGTAAATTTGGCTATAAATAAGTAACTGATCATGCAAAAATTATAAAACGAGTAACGCACTAAAATCAAACCTAAAAAAAGTGTCTCATTCATCACATCAACATTTGAAGTTACAGACTTCGTACAAATGAAATAAAAATCACAAAATGAAACTGTCAACTGGATGTAAACAAACGCGATGTGTAATGTTGTTGTTGACGACGCAACAAATAAAAACAAAAATAAAAATAAATATAGAGCTTCTAGAGGTAAGAAAAGGTAAAGAAAAAGTTAATACTTAATACATTGAATAGTTTTAGAGTCCAAGATGACGGTTCATTTATCAGCACTGCCCTCGATTTGATTATGCTGCTGCAGACGAAAAATATCGTTGCGCGAATAAATTCGATGCAAATCCGAATCAGCAGATTTTCGTAGGTTACACCAAAAATATCTATAGTTGAACGTTGTTTTTATTATTTTAGCTTCGTGGTATAACCGGGACTGGAATGCTGATAGATGGTGCATAATAAAGATGCGTTGTTCAGGATGATCCTGAGGCATGATGACATCCAAATTCTTAGTGGAAAGTGACTTTTTAATTTTCATTTGTTGTAAAATATTGTTTTTGAGTTCAATAGAACTCAATTTTAAAATTAATAAATCGTGCAGAACCGGATTAACTTTACTTTTAACTGACGAGGCTGTGCTAGTGATTTTATTAGTTTTATGTATTTCATGAATTGACACTATGTCCTCTAGACGAATTTCCAAATCTAGTTTCTTAATGGTGTCGATAACTACACCACGAATATCGCCATGATTGATGGGAAGGCCTCTTATGGTTATGCTGCTTGCATTTTGCTGTTGGTTGGGCTTATCATTTTCAGCTTCAAGGAGATGTAGTTTTGTAGTATTGTTAAATAGCTGTGCCTCTAGTTTGTCAACTCTGGTTTTCAATACTCGGTTTTCTGATATCAGTGAGGTTACCATGGCTTTTAACGCTTCAAGAGCTGAAAGTTTCTTATCCATGCATTTCAGCTGTACCATGATATCAGATAAACATGGAAGAAGAATTTGTTCATCGGAAGCATCATCTTCACCTTCAATAATTGACTGGTTTGAGATATCACGGCACTCTACACACAACCAGCTTACGGAGTGATTTTTGATGCCTAGCATGAGATCTTCAGAAATCTGGGGACACTTGATGTGAAATAATTTTTTGCAAGGACCAGCACAATTTACACTAGGGAATTTTGCCTTTGTGATGTTTGTAGAACACATATTGCATGACGACATTTTGTAGATTCCCGCGAAAAAATTTTAAATGTCACTTTTTATTATATAGTAATGCACAACTATCAATTAATTAAACTAAATAAATTAAATTAGAATCAAGTCACTTATACTTATTTAAATTTTAACAATTTTACAATATTATTTTATTTTAGTTTTTTATTTATATGCATTAATTTTTAATTTAATTTTTTTTACTTTTTGTGTTTTTTTTTTTTGCAAGCTGTTGACGCTTTGACAACCAAAACACGAATGAATAATCCTTCTGCCTATTCGAGAATGTCTTCAGTGTATTTTCTGCAATCATTCCGTGCCAGTTTCTTTACTTGTCAAGCTTGTGGCCTAATTTCTGACATATGCAGATGATTTCTGCGTATACGGACTAAATGAAAACGGCGATAAAAAAGAAAAGTTCCATTTCTATTATTCTCAGTTCAGTTGGTCTTTAAATCAATGTTTCTAGGTTTGATAACGCTCCGTTTC
Source organism: Tipula confusa (assembly GCA_963556175.1). Lineage (NCBI taxonomy): Eukaryota > Metazoa > Arthropoda > Insecta > Diptera > Tipulidae > Tipula > Tipula confusa. The sequence goes on along the minus strand of OY744476.1, from coordinate 150,139,394 downwards.
CCGATCTTGCACTATTGGTACAGCGATCTCTCAGAGCAGAGTCACCATTTAGTCGGTAAAAAGGTCACTGTCAATGATGATGGGCCATCGGAGTTTAAATCATTATGACTTGTGGACTTCCACAACTATACGAACAGTTGGCTTGGGATTTAATACGACAATAGCCAGCAATGGCCCTAAAAACCGTTTATTATTTATTCGTTAATTTTTATATTTTAGTACATCATGCTCGTATACACATTTAGTTAAGAGGAAGGACCTAACAATATATCTTAAAAAAAATTAGAATTACAATAGAACAACAATAATAATTACAATCTGAATGTACACATACAAAAAACAACAACAAAAGTTACAATAATGATCCTCTTTATGTATTGTAAATGACTTATGTTCAGTTGTATCTATATATGTACCTACAACATTATGTGTACGAGAATACGAAGCACCGAATATTTCTATTAAGGATAATTTATTTTCTATTTCGGTAGTGTTTTTTGTTGTTGTGAAAATTTTTAAAATATTATTTTTTTGCACTAATTTTCATATTATCATCTGAGTAGGTACTCGTATATATCGTACGTAAACAGGAAAAAGGATACTCGAAAAGCTTATCGTGTTTATAATATCAACATTAAGGATATTTTTATTATAATTTTTAGTGTACTAAATCGTAATAACAATGGCCAAGTCTGTTTATATAAATATTTCGTACGAAAGGACGAGAGTAGGTAGTGGAGGGGTTTTAAAATTATTAGATTATTCTAGGTATAAATAATAAACATGTGTACATTCATTAAAAGGTATATAAACCTTTCCGGGATATTTATACGTACGATAACAGCTGATTTGTTTATACTTTAATTACAGTTTATATGTGGTCAATACGTAAATTAGGGATAATCATTTTTGATATTATTATAGGGAGAAAAGTATGATTGGAAGAAATAATTATAAATGTTCTGTCATTAGACATAAATTTTCTTAAAATATAATATTTTAGAATCTATAATTGACAGTTGCATCAACGAGGCCACGTGGGCAAATACTGCAAGAATAAAGACAAAGAGCCTAAACGTTATTGATACTAAGAATTTGGTCATTTGTCTTCAAATTGCAGTAAATCCATAAAAGAGACTAAAAACAATAATTCTAAAGCGTTTGTTGCAACGAACAAAATAGGTAATACGACTAGCTTAATTTAAGCATAAATACTTTTGCAAAATATTTGCATAAATTATTTTTGGGCATAAAAATCGGGCAAGCGGTGAAAATGTACCACGGGTTTCGGTTACACAGCAAAAAAAAGAACCGGGTACAATTTGGTAGATGCGATAAACTGGTAAGTACTCGTGTATTTAATAATTCCACAATTCGTTGTATATTGTATATTGTATAGTATATTGTATAGTGTATAACACTACAAATTGAAAAAATCGCTCTATTACAATTTTTTTCCGCGTTTTGGTCAAAAAATCGAAAATATAAGGAAAATAATAATTCCCAACTTGCTACGCTATATTTTATGGCATTAGTAAAATTTGTGATATAAATATTATGTTTAAGACGTCATATTGTGTATAGTGTCATTGTGTATTTGAGTTTGTTTGAGTTGTTGGAGTTTTTAAATTTGTTGTGTTGTAAATATTCCGACATTTTATTAATCATCTTTTGTAGGTAAATATTAATTTATTCCTACATACAGTAAATTTTGGAAGTATAAATAAATGTTATTTATTTTATGTTTCAATTTAGATTGTACATTGACAAGTTCCAATGGGATGTTTTTTCGCCATACATTTTTTTTTTGATTTATATGTGACTGTGTTTATTTTTTATTAACTATAGATTTTAATGTTATTAAGCGTAATAATTAATTTAATCTTAATTACTAATCTATAAAAAATAAACTAATTTTAATTACTTAATCTAATTAATTTAATTTATTTTATCCGTTATTTATTTATAAGAAGAAGAATTTAAATAATCATTTTATGTTAATATTTTAAGAAAATTAATCTAAGTTTAATTTTTATTAAGATGCTTTTATTTATAAGTAAATTAATTAAAATTAAAATAAGCCCCGCTCATATTTAAGAAAAAAATATAACAAAAACATAGCCTCATTTTTTTCCGCATACGTCTGGATTTTTACCACCTCTCCATAGAAAATCTGATTGTAATTCGGACATGAATTCGGAAAAAAGTCGGACATGAATTCATCAAAGTGCCCGAAATAACCAATTTTTTGGGATATAAAAATACTTGGGTAATGCCAGGTAAAATTTAATACAATACCATAGACAACTGTCTATGACAATACTAAAAACAGAAATGTACTACTTGTTCAAGTACATGTTTAAATCTAAATCTAGTACGTTATGTACTTAATTATAATTACTGAACGCATCTAAATTATGGCTAATTATGGTTAGTATTATTGTAAACAATTAGTCAATCTAAGGCACTTTCGATTGACTTGAGTCAACAAAATTGAAATTGAGTTACTATTTAGATAATTCAGTTGCTATTTTGATAATTGAGCTACTGATTTGGGTGTTCGAAGGGTATTTATCACTTCAGAAAAATGTCAAAAATATCTTTTGGTTTCGACCAAAAAATCGGTTGTTTTTTTTTACAAAGGGAAATATTTTAATTTTTTTTATGTATGTGTATTGAAATTCTATGTATTAGAATTATAAATTTAAATATTTGAATTTTAACGTTGATTTCATAAAAATTTATTGTAAATGGTTGCAAATCTATAATGTTTAAAGTTTAATAAAAAATAAATGGCTATTAGTGTTTTAAAGAAATAAATAACTTTTATTTAAATTTGAATCGTAACAAAAATACATGATAATGACATTTTTCAAATAAATGAAGGGTTGTCCATAAAATTTCCTAGAGGAAATTTTATATTTTAGTACCAATGTAAAAAAAACACGTACTAGCTGCCATCATGATAAATATGATTCCTTGAGATGTGTGAAGTCCAGTTCTGGTACCTTTGTAGCTGCATAATCAATTAAAAAATGGGATGGCGTAAGTGCATCAATGTCATCCGCATGTAATGCACAAATTGACCGTGAATTTACGATTGCTTCGATATCCGCTAATAGAGTGTTCATTTCCTCCATTGTCAATATTGTATTTCCGATGACTCGCTTTAAGTGATACTAAAGATATTGTTGATCTTTAGTGGATGTCACACCAGCCTCCCAAACGCCACCAAAGTGCGGGGAACTGGGTTGATTGAACTGCCAGGTTATATACTGTCTGGAAGAATAATTGTAAATAATAGTAGATTGTTTTATTAGTTTATTGAATTCGCTGGTTAAGTGATTATTTGCGCCGATGAAATTAGACCCGTTATCGCTATATATCTCTTGGCAAATTCCTCGTCGTGCAATAAATCTTTTTAGACTACCCAGAAATGCTTCGCTTGTCATGTCCGTTACAAGCTCTAAGTGAATCGCCTTTGTACTGAGGCATATGAATAGACAAATACAGGCCTTGTAGGTTTTTTGGTCACGCCCATTCACCAGATGGATTGATATTGGTCCGGCATAGCCAATATCTGTTTTTAAAAATGGTCTGACGAATTCGACTCGGCAACGTGGTAAAACTCCCATTTATTGATATTGGGTTTGCGCCTTATACTTTGTGCAGATAATACATCTTTCGATAACTTGTTTGACTAAGCGTTTTTCTTCAGGTATCCAAACTTGTTGTCTCGAAATTGCAAGAGAAGCACCTGCATGTTTGTTGGCCCTGTATACGTCTTTTAGAACTAGCGTTGTGATTGGTTATTTGGCAGGAATAATAATTGGATGTTTCGTTGAAAATGGAAGTACACTGTTTTCTAGTCTTCCTCCGATGCAAATGATCCCGATAAATCGATTGTCATCGATAAATGGATGAAGTGATTTAAGACTGCTATTTTTTTCAATGTGGCCTTTTGCCTTCAGTGACTCGATTTCCTTTGAAAAGTATTTAAGTTGTTCATGTTTGTAAATTTTATGAACTGCATTGATTACTTCCTTCTTGGTTAGATGGATTCCACTTAGTCTGGTCGCTTTTGGCCTTCTAAGATTGTTTATATATCGATAAATGAGGGTCAAAATTCTTTTAAGCCTTTCGAAGGATGAATATCGTGAGAGTAAGTCTTCGAACCATTCATTTATGATTTGAAAGGTGCTGGTAAATGTAAACATATTGTTGATCTCTTCATCTTTACACCCGTACTCAGATTGCTGAACTGGTTTATTTTTGGCAGGAGGTGTGCTTTTTGGCAGGTGGGACTTGAAGATCAATACTTTCCTCAATTCACAGTGCAAAGGTTTCCCAATTTGTCTTTCCGCTTGTTAACTTTAGTGGCTTTTCTTTTTCAATTGTTGTTTCACTGATCGTAAGTATGATTGGAGAATGATCCGAAGATAAACCTTTATTATTTTAAATATAGATATAATTTTCTGAAATACCTTTAGCTATGAAGAAGTCAATCACGTCTGGGATTTTGTTTGTACCCGTAGGCCAATAAGTCGGAATATCACTTGAATGAAACCCGCAGCTTATTTGATATCCAGCTTCCAAAAGTTCTAAGGTGATATTAGTCTTGAACCCCAATGTGTATGTTTGGTTTGGAAATCTCCTCCTATGACGAAATTTGAGGGTTAATAAAGTGTAATACTCCTTAACGTTCGGTGATATTACCATAATATAATGAATAGTTTTAGCCGTGCAAAGATTAGCATCGTCCATTTTATACACATAGATATCATAAGTTTTCCTAGTAATAGTTCATAGATTTAAGGATTATATTATTTTTTATTAAAATCAAATCAGTGTTATTGTGGTCACTGATATATATATATATATATATATATATATATATATATATATATATATATATATATATATATATATATATATATATATATATATATATATAAATTGCCATAAAACGGTGGATTCGATCGAATTCAATTGTTTAATTATTTTAATACAATTCGATTTGTAGTGTTTTTGGTTTTAAAGTAAATATAAAGTGGATTTTGATGCAAGTACATTGTGTAATTGCTATTATGTATTTATATATTTATGTATTTATGTGTTTAGGTATTTATATATTTATATTACATTAATATATTATTATTATGAGACAAATTAATATATTTGTATTTTCAGGGAAAACTAATCCAGTTTATTACAGTCTACGGCTTGCAGAAATTATAATATGATATAATTATATTATGATAGTTTATTATATTACAAATTAATTAATTTATCATTTCAGATGAAAACTAATTCAATTTATTACAGCCTACGGCTAAGAGCTGTTATTTCATTAATAGATTTTGCTTTTAGAAAACGTTTGCTGATACACCTGAATGGGGGCACACTGCAGTTGATGAAATAATGCAGAGCAGCTCGTCAAAATTGTGATTGTCTTGTGCTAACATTAGTTAAATATTGGCTTCCGGAAAACCGGGTCAAATCTGTCATTACTAACATGCCCTTCCTTTCCTTACACCACAAAAAAACACTAACTATCGATCGCTTAGGTGTCTGCAACCGGGTCGAGTCTGTCATAACTAACATTCCTTCCATTCCTTCGGTTTTGTTATATGTAACACGGGTGTACGGTGGTGCCCGGCATGCCGGGAGTTCCTGGTTCGTCCTTGGCCGTACACTCTAATCAATCAATCAATCAAAATCAAATCAGTGTTATTGTGCCAAACTAGCTCTTCACCTGTTGGATGGTCAAAACAAATACTCCCGTTTCATCCATTATGATATCGTCAGATGAAAACATGGGCGCTGAGTATGTAATCGGAATTTGTGAATTCCCAAACCAAAACGTCGCACCATCAAATCGCTTATAGCTGAAATTAACGAGCTAAAAGCAATTATCGAAGTATATACTGCAAAAACAGCTGCTACTACATCACCAACGGTTGTGTTACCAATTCCGTAAACCACTACCAATACCAATTTCACCACCATCAACCAGTTCGATTGTCTTGACACTATTGAAACGGTAGCTGCACATATTTACACCATCAACATCAACACATTTGATACCCCAGTTGTAGAATTATATATCGAACAACTTAAATCACAGATAAGAAAAACCAACACACAATTAAAAAATGACTACATAGTGACGAAACCCAACCTGAAACCGTGCCTACGAGTAAACGCACAAATAAAGGTACTGTTGACACACAAGTTTAATGACCATAAATGAAGAGTAACAATTTGCTTAGTAATCATTTATGATTTGAATTTATATTGATATATCATGTTATGTACACAAAACTATGAATAATTGCTAAGTAAGCAATTAATTTGTATAAATTAAATTTAAACATAAATTAAATTATCATTCGTAATTAAGCACTTTATATTTACTATTGTGAGCCCCCATCAACGGTAAGCCATACTATAAACTATACACCATTACGATACATGATCAAACAGCTACACTACTCAACGCAAGTTTGTTAATCCTTCTCCAATACATATACACCAACAATTTATTCAAAACTCAATAAACCTGGTTAAAGGTCGTAAAATCGCTGATTTTGAGATCAAACGTATCGATCATGGACAATTTAAAACGATAGTGTTGCATGTCCTCAGCGAGTGTGAAGATTTGCCCGAAATTAAGCAAAACATTATTGCATAATATCAAACAAATGCAGACAAAACGGTCAACGACAGGAAAGCAACCGTTATCGCTTTATATTTGTCATTTTAAACCAACAGCAAACCATGGCAAAGTTTTCACAATTAAATCTCTCAATTTTTAACCTATGATCTGGGAGATGACAAATGATGTTATGCACTGCAAACACTGTCACCGTTTCAACCATAATCACGTTAAACGTAAACTCTATCGCGTTAAATGTAAACCCTATCGTGAGCATTAACAGATGGATGAATTTACTGATGTTCATAGAGCACACAGAGTGGAGGCACGGCAATATTAATTGCAAAAAAATACAAATGCCAACATATAAACTCACAAAATTCAAATAATTATGGGTTCGAAACGACCATCATCAAATTAAAATTAAAACAAAATACAATTTTATACATTATAGCCATTTATTGTAGCTGGCAGTCACAATATATTATCTGATGCCAGATTTGAAAAAGAATTTGATAAATTATTCCGAACACTAGATCTAAATGATCTAAACACTTATTACATTATCGCTGGTGACATGAATGCTTATACGACAAAAATTAGGATAACAGTCGTGGAACCAAACTAAATAAATGGCTACAATTAAATCGCAATAAATATAATACTAAAGCACTACAACCTGATGCGCCCACATTTTACGCACTGGAAATATACTCGCCATCATTATTGGCCGTCAAAAACATTAACGATCAAATCGCATCACATACATACGATGGTGATCATAAAGTCAACTTTGGCCAATCTGGACGATTAAACTTCTTAAAAATTACAATAAATACCTCAAAAACAATAAAATTATAAAAATCATACCAAGCAACATACAACATTAATGATAAAGAATTACAGCGACACATCACTACCATCACTAAATTAATTTACGATAGTATCACAGGCAATTCTTTACCTAAAATACGAAAGAAAAACAACAATCAATGTTATACCATAGATATACATAAAAGATTTCTCATTTGCGCAATTAAAATAAAAAAATAAAAAATCTTGCGATATTTCCAATCTTATCGTTGTATTTGTGATTTTACATTATTCGGCAAAACCGTTTCTATTATACAAGCCATATTCAATTTCTCGTGCACGCAGCCTACTACTCATTTTACATACTGCATAAGGAATAGTATTGTAAAACTCAAAACCAACACTATAATATATACAAGCCGTTAAGCTTCAATACTTACGCAACAAAAAATAACTACTAAATTGTATTTATATATATATATATATATATATATATATATATATATATAAATATATATATATATATATATATATATATATATATATATATATACATATATATATATATGTATATATATATATATATATATATATATATATATATATATATATATATATATGCATATATATATATATATATATATATATATATATATATATATATATATATATATATATATATATATATATATATATATATATATATATATATATATATATATATTGTAATTTTGTTATACACATTGATTCGTAAAATAAACGAATGAATACGAAAGATAAAACAAATAATAGTTATATTATTTATTAATATTCGTGGTTTACCCAGGCCTTCACGGCTTGTATAAATATACAATAGTGTTAGTTTTGGTAAAACTCCCTATAAAAACAATAATTTTTTTATGTTTTTTTTAAATTTTCTTTTAACAGTGCATAAGTATTAGTACTATCAAAATAATTCATATAAAAACATTGGATATTCGCTTTATTGTCGCACACCATTAAATCTAAATTTATAAATGAGCATTTTACTCTCTCTACTTTTTTGCCTTGTAAATTTTATTGTTTCTTGATAATTTTTACTCTCTTTTGTTTTATAGTATGCGTATTTTAATTTATTTCACACTATATTCGCTATCATACCTTACAATACGAACGCAGTGTTAAATACGATACATTAGCATGCAATGAATACAGCTTGTATTTATAATAAGGGGATTTTGTTCGGTAGTGTAAAATAAAAAGAAAACAAAATACAGTAGAGAAACGCTTGTATAGGTGTAAAAATAAAGTTCAAAAATTATGATTACATCAAATGAGAAATCTATTATGTTTATCTATGGTTATACTAAGCGGACAATAAGAATTGTTATATAAACTGTAGTATAAATAGTTTTAATATTTGAATTGTTGCAGTAAATATTTGTTTAATAGGTCGAATACTGGCACCTGCTGGACAGTCTTAAAAGTACTTAAATAAAATGTAAATCGATTCATGGGGAATTTTTATTATTAATCATTATTAAGTTTGTAACACGGACAAAAGATTGAAGTGTGAATAAGTGTTAAGTTTTTGAAGTAGGAAAACGGCCATTTTTACAAATCAAAAGTGGGATTACTAAAAAAAATATAGGGGATGTACAATCGAAACGACCAAGCCAAGTACCATCCGAACATTGATCACATTTTTTCGGAGAACTGCTCAATTGAAACTGAACAGCAGTTTTTCGGAGAACTGCTCAATTGAGATGATGTTTCTAATGTCCAGATTAGAAAATGGTTAGTAGCAAACAGTCCTTTGCACCTGGACTGATTATTTGGCAATGAAGAAACCACGTTGCATCAGTTTGAGGTTAAGTCAATCGGGGTACCGATACATCCAGTACCATCTGAAAGCTCATTACTAACAAAGTTTAATAGTGCGGAGGAGTTGAATGTGCAAAATGATATAATTGAGCGAGAAATGGAGCTCAACAAAAGAGAAAGGGAGCTAATTGAACGTGGATGTAAGTTAAATTTAATGTTTTTGAAAAGGCCAGTACGTTCATTTTGACACCCAAGTGAGGTCAGCGTTTAATTCCGGAACATAACCCATATGACTGAAATGTCGGTAACCCAAAGGATTGGATAAATCAACAGATACAAAGTGTTATACGGGAGGAACGACCAATAGACCTTGCATTATGCTTCCATGCGATTACGGGGCCCAGCCAAAACTATTTGTGAGTGAACTGTGTAAAAACTTTCGAACGATTTTTAACGAAAATGATGTATTCCGATGTTTAAAAATAGAAAGAAACAAAACAATGAAACTTATAAAAGCTTTATGTTTGATATTGTGTCAATTGGCCCAACAAGCTAATTTTTCGGAGGCTGCAATCTCAGAAATTGTCATAGAAAATAATGATAAAGCATGACCAAAAAACTGTTATTGACACTATTTTCCAGCGTGGATGGGCTGATACGAATCCTACAATGGTACGAGGCAATGCCGGTATAGATGTAACATATACACCAAATCCGAAAGTAGTGAAACCACAAGATAATAAAACAATGAGCAACAATAATGTTCCGTAAACTCAACGAATTCGGTGTTATAACTGTAACATGTTCGGGCATCGGGCATCAGAATGTCCTCAAACTTCTAAAAAGCCTAAATGTAAAATATGCGAAAAAGTGGGACATGATCAATCGAAATGTTTTCTCAAGCCGAGTACGACACAGACGGTCGTTATAATCAAGAAATTGACTCAAGACATCTTTATAAGATGTAATAAGCAGCCAGATGTCATTTGTAAAATGGATTTAAATTTGTCGTCCAACAAAATTATTCACATTCCACCTCGTAGGTTGTCCATTAAGGAACGAGAAATAGTTAGAGATATTGTGAATGATTTACTTACGGAAGGGATAATAAGACACAGTAATAGTGATTATGCGAGTCCGATAGTGCTAGTAAAAAAAGGAACAGAACCCACAGAGTATGCGAGGATTATCGAAATCTGAATAAGATTACTGCCAAGGATACTGAAACTATAGACCAACTTTTTGAGGTATTAGCCGAAATCTTGAAATTAGTCTAATTGTTTAAACATTCAGATGCAAAAGTGTAAGTTTTTCCGTTAAAAAATTGATTATTTAGGGTATGAAATAGACAATGGAGGAATTAAGCCCAGCAAAAGGCATATAGACGCGCTAGATACCTATCCCTTACCCAGGAACGCACAACCTTTATTTTCATTAATAAAGAAAAATGCTAAATTCCAATTAGGTGAAAAGGAATTGAAGGCTTTCGACATTTTAAAGTCTCTTCTAGTTAGTAAGCTTATTTTAAAAATATTTGATCCTAACCTCAACAGCGAATTGCACTCTGACACAAGACAGATCGGATTGGGAGCTATATTTTTACAAAAACACAACGACGGTAAATTGTACCCTGTGTTTTATATTAGCAAATGAGCCACTGAGCCTGAGTCGAGATGCCATTTCTTCGAGCTTGAGACTTAAGCCATTATCTATGCACTCTAGCGTTTTCGCATATATTTGCTTGGAACTAGTTTCAAAATAGATACAGACTGCAGTCCATTGAAACAGACTCTCGAGAAGAAGGATTCAAATAATATGATACTTAGATGGTCTCTGCATTTGGAGCAGTTTCGGCTGCATTTTAGCCGTACTCCTGGAATATTAATAGTCGAAAAGTGCACTTTTTCACAAGCGTTAAGTGTTTTGCAATTGAGGGATAAGAATATTCAACAGGTAAAAGTCAAAATTAACACCTGACTGTGACAGTGAGTTCTATATAGCTTGAAATAATTTGCTTTACAGAAAGCATAAGGAGAAAGTCCTGTTTTATATCCGACTAGTTTGGAAAATAGCGTTAATCAGAAAATGCACGAGATTAATCACGTGGACACTACTAAAACAGCTTAACTCATTCAAAGAACCTATTGGTTTCCAGGAATGCAGGAGAAAGTTAACGAATATTTTAAAAGGTTCTTAAAGAGTATAATGTTTCAGCCGAAGACTGGGAAGAAAGAGGGTTTGTTAAATGTGGTAGACAAATTTGATCGGCGTTTTCATACTATTCACATCGACCATGTCGGTCCGTTTGAAGAGACACCTCGAAAATATAAATATATTCTAGTAGTTATAGACGCATTTTCAAAGTTTTGTAAATTTTTTCCGGCCAAATCTACAAGAGTTCAAAAGTTATTTCCGTTATTATAGTGTCCCATACCGTATTATTAGCAATAGAGGTTCATGCTTTACCTCATCTCAATTTAAGACGTTTTTGAAGAAGCTTAATGTTGTTTAGGTTCTAAACTCAGCCACCTCCCTGCAATCGAATGGATAAGTGGAACGAGTAAACCAAACAGGAAATCTCAATTATAAAATAAAGACAGGCGAAAGGAGTCATACAAATCTAAGGTCGGCGAATTGGTGGTAATTCGAAATAGTGTTTCTGAGCTGGATATAAACCATAAATTGCTACCCAAGTTTAAGGGTCGCTAAATGGTGTTGTGAGTTTTTCCGAGTGACAGACATGAGATGTGTGATGTGCCTGGTCAACAGTTGTCAGGTAGATCGTTTAAGTCTGTGTTCGCACCGATTTTGATGAAGCTATTTAGGGTTTGAATTTTATGAATCGTTTATATTTTGTTTAAAAGATTATCTTTTATTTTTGGAGTTTTCGCCAATATCATCGAGCCGAAGCTTTGGTCAGGGCTGGCCTTAATGTAGTATAAATAGTTTTAATTGATTTTAATTGATTGCACGCCTTACAAACCCCACTTCCATCAGCTCCTGAGCTCTAGCCGGCTATAATACCGCAGCTAGGCCTCTGCTGGGAGAATTTATGTTAACGCCATCGGAGTGTGGCTCCTACTTGTGTCGTTTTAATGACACGAATGGGACTTACACTTCGATCCGTTATAGTGGTGCCCAACGTGGGGCTCAAACCCACGATCCTGAGATTGAGAGCATGAGACTCTTAATTTCAGGGTCGTGGGTTCGATCCCCACGTTGGGCGCCACGTAATGGATCGGTTTGTGAGTCCCATTCGTGTGAATTGATTTTATTCCGGAACACGTTGCAGTATGCTTGGCAAGAAATATGGAAAACATTATATTGACGTTAAGCGATTCCGGTTTTTGGGCCTGGACAATAATATCCACCATACTTTACAATTGCTTTTTTACACTTCTCCCGAATTCGTTTCAAAATAATTCTTTTTGCATAATTATGTATAAAAGAGAAAATCTCGGTGGCATTTGCTTTATTCTTAATCATTTTGGTTGTTTGTATTGCCATTAATATCCTATTTTATTGAATAGGTTTTCATAACGGCAACCTGTTCAAACATATTAATAATTACATTTTTTGAGGAAAAAATGTTATTAAAGGTTTTTTTCTCCGATCGTAGGAAAAAATATATCTTGCCGTTGTTTTTTCGAAACGAAAAGCTCATGATTCTAGTATGTTGTATTTGTTGCAAAGCAATAAGTAATAATAGTACGAGAATATTTTTCCGGGAATATATTCCCGTATGGATTTTTAATTGTTTAGAAGAAATAAAAGTACAAAACAATACACTATTTGTGTATTGTTTTGCGTCTGGCAATTTTAAAAAAGTAGCAACAATTTGTGCATTTTACCAAACTGATGTATGCCAACTGCTTGTTTGAAACCTTTACTTATTATGTATTTAAAAAAACGCAAAGAATTGAAATCTTTTGGACGCGAAGCTATATATTTTTTGTAATATTCTAAATAAGTTTCGTTTACGATAAATGATCGTGGTTTATTTGTCTTGGTATTCGGGATTTTAACTAAAAGTTTAGATCCCACATCAGTAATTCCCATGCGGGCTAGTTCATCCCGTTGACAAGCACCAGCGATTCCAAAAATTAACGCAACCTACAAAAAAACAATCATAATATTACATACAAAAAAATATTGCAGTGTGAATTGAATTTTATCCGAAAACATATTTGAATTTAATGTGGAAATACAAATAATAATCGTTTTAATTACCTACATGCTTACTTTAGTAACTTGGAACGCATCATCTAAAGCTTCCAAAATGAATTGTTGAACATATTCCATAGTTAATATTTTAGATTTCTTTGCTTTATATCCGTCGGATTTGCGTTTCAAGAAGACACGTAATTTTTGGTATTTTGCAATATCCACATTATTTTTAACCAATAGCATCGACCTGATCATTGAGTAGTTTGACCATAATGTGGATGATTTCAATTTTGTAGATAAACCCGCGAAATACGCCAGAATGACGTTTTCCGAAAATGATTTGATGTGTTTAGATTGACGATAATTCATAAAGCGTTTATAAGCATTTTCGTATTTTTCCTTTGATTTTTGCGGGAGTAAATCACATGTAGCTGAATTAGCTGCTTCTACTATATCCGGCGGGGTATAATTTGCTTTCACTGTCCATATCCCTTAAATTTCGTTGACTCGTTTTTTATAAAACAAATAGGTACACAAACTCGACAACTTTTGAAAGAAAAAAAAAAAAACAAAATGTATTTATGTCTTATGATGTCGTGGCTAACTAAGCAATAATTTTATGTTATTTTCGATTTTTTACTTTGTTTTGATTTCTTAATATGATAATTAATGAATAATACTAAAAATTATTTTGGGTTTATATTCGTTTTAAAGTTCGATCGGAGAAAAAAATAGTATGTACAATTCGGAGGAAAAGTGCATTCCCGGACTCCCGTGGTTGTCGGCAATCGCCTCGTCTGCCAATTTCCACTATCGTCCTGGAATGCAGTACTTTTCCTCCTAATTATATAATATACTATTTTCATTTAAAATATATGAACGTACAAAACGTTAAATATGTGGATTCCTTCCAACTAAACCAGTATCACAATATTACTCTATAAAACATGATAGAATAGATATTGACGCATATAATGGAGTAATTTAGAAATGAGTATAAGTAAGATCTTTCTAAGATTGCCTCAACCACATAACCATTTAAAAACCGCATACGAGTATATCGCACAGTGGCAACTTTATTGTTAATATCATAAATTTTGAAATAGAGTACGATTAATGTATACTAAATTTTAAATGTAAATATTTAAAAACATAAATCTTTCATTAATCCAAGGGCCCACTTAAAAAAATTGCAAATACTATAACAAACAGTATTCTATAAATGACTTTACAGTAGCAATGTGTCATTGGAAATAACTACACATTGATTTTGACAAACGACTTCGAATATTGTGATACATTAAAAAAGAAACAGAAACCACACAATTATAACAAAGTTATTATTATCTTTGTCAAGGTAGTTTAATCAATAAAAACTATTGTTCGTCTTAAGCGCTACATGTTAAGTGAATCATTCTTATGTATAATATGCCCGTAATCGTATAAAATTTAATGCAAATTTAATGTAATAAATTTATCCATATTTGTTCAGATCAATGTGTACAGTAGAGATATATAAATTTAAAAAAAAAAAAAAACTTCCGATGACCTGTACACCAATTATATAGTGTATGACGTATATATAATTTCCTATCCGATGTTTGTATTTAAAGATTGCATAAATTAAAATAAGATGAACACGAATATGTAAAATAACCAAAATTTACACCTTCAAGTTTTGTTTTCAATTGTAATGTCACGAAAAATCATTTATAACGCTTTAGAAAAAAAAAAAATGTTTGAATGCCACCCATTGTTATTGGTTGATATATACACGTAAATTTATTTATATTGGACCTGCGGTGGATGTACGAGTGTAATAATAAAATATGCAGATTTGTTTTTGATAATCTCGTTTGTTATTAGATTACACACATATTTTTAGTTTTATTTCTATTTATGTTTATTTAAATATTACAGAACAATATTAGCAAACGGGTAACACTGAAGGTGCTGCATTCAATTTATTTTGAATTAGTTCGAAACTATACTTAAATTATTATTAGCGGCGCTTCCGGACACTTTAATATCTTTGGATTATCGCACTTTAGACTTTGCCACATAAAGTTGGCCATGACTAAACACAGGAACAGGTAAATGTATACCAACTTTTTCAATGTTTGTCCTTATATACCAACTTTTCCAATATTTGATGGTCATGGCGAACTCTAGTTTGATGGGTATACCATGATGTGCATATTTCAAAATAAATTCAAAAATTCAACGGGGGAGCTCACATTATCATAGTTGTTAGCATCGTCTTCACTGGAACCAGCATTAAAATAAGTAAACTAATCTCTTAAGTTTAAAACTTTCGTTTGTTTCATCTACATAAGAATTTTTCTGGCAAAGTATTGCTATTTTGGAATATTGTCTATGTTTTCCTTTCCTTAACTCTAAGACTTTCTCGTACTATTTCCCGAATTATTTTACAAATAACAGTTTTTAGGTATTTTTATAGTATCTTTAGACAAATATAATTCGTTCGTAAGATCCCCGTTCCCTCATTTTATATGTCAGTCGCTAAATACAGAAGTTACTAGATTTTAAACTACCATTCTCCGGAAAAAATTGGTAAATTTTGTCTAAAATATCCATTTAGAATAAGAAATTTATCTCTAAAAGGCATATTATTGTTCATAAAATACGCGGAAGGCGCACGTGACTCTAGTGTTTGCGAGGTAGAAATAATAAAATATCTGCCGTGTGGTAACCGACAAAAAACACCAAAGTCTAAAGTGACTGTTGAACCAATCTAACACTTTTTTAGGGTTCGTTCAAATATGTATATTTGTATTAGATTGGGCTTTCCGATAGACCTGGATCAGGCTAGGCAAAAGAACAGCAGCGCATAATTCCAGATGAGGAAGCATTTGTTACTCAATTAGTGCAACCTTAATTTTAGATGAGACCATATTTACAAACGTTTCTTAATTGGGTTGAGCCACCTTAAAATAAAAAACTGCGGCAAAAACCCGCTCACTCGCGTTGCAAAAACCACGCAATTTGGTTATAATGTCTTTGTCTTGTTTGTATAAAAATTGGGATCGAAATAAATGCAATCTGCGGCAAGTCACTTCGGATCTTCTCCCTTGCAATTCTTCTTTTAAACTGGAGCGGATCGTCCCATTTCAGTTTACTAGTCCAAAGCATCTGCATAAACACTTTTGTGTTTAAAACAGCTCTCTTTAGGCTATGGATGGAGTCTCTTATATTCAAGGTGAATATAAATTTATCACTTTAGGTATTTAAATTTATACCTAAAACCTTGACGGCGATATTTATACTACAGTTGTAGTTGTTTTAGATGGACTTTCAGACTATCCATGGCGTTAATTTGGATCTGTTCGCAATTGAAATTTAATTTCTTGAGCTGGAAGCCATAGTCTCTGAGTATTGAAACAACATTTGCGTGCAATTTCAATTTTTCCTCTTCAGTTGCGGTCCCAGTCATGATATCATCTACGTTCCTGTATAATGGCACTGGCTGTTACGATAATTGGTGGTCATGAAAAATAAAGATGGTAAGCCATAGGTTTCCGTATTTAATTTAAAGTGAAGAATTGGTTTGGAAAGATCTATTCTCCAATTCTCCAGACAATTTTTTAGAACAGTATCTTGGACATCCATGGAGAGAATGAATTTATGCTCTCCTAATCATAAAATGACTGCAAATAAGCAGGACTGTAAAATCGGACCAACAGCGCCCAGTGATACACCTGAACTTGTCTTCATAGAACGTTCGACATGACTCCTAATTTATTATTTGACTTTAATGACTTGAAAAGACCATGGTGAGGGAAATAAAATCCATCAGTTGTTACTTTTCTAGAGGAATTTCACTCATATAATTTAAGTGCGATAAGAAAGTCGTGGTTTAATTTTAAAAAATGTAAATCCTGTTCACAACGATCGTAATAACGACCGATTATCGGCTGATTTAATCACCTTCCAAAAATGTGTTTTCTTTATTTTAAGGTTCTGCTGAGGTAATTTGATAGTGATTGTTGGCGTTACGAGTGCTTGCATCTTGAATTCAAGCATATGATCTGTTTTGATGGTAATGGTTATATTCTTTGATCTGAGTGAACTAGACTCTCCTAAACCGCTTACGGATACAAGAGATTTCTATTTGCAAATGTTGCATGCATGATTCCGCAATAAAGCTCGTTTGTGAGCCGACTGTGGTTGAGTGATGTTCACTCATGAGTTTACCTCATCATGAATTAGAGGACGATGTTTACTTCCACATTTCTAGCATCTACTATACGGAATAGACATCTAAAAATAGGATGACGACTGCTAAGGTAATTATAACAGCGATTACTACACCTTGTCAACAGCGATTGCTACACCTTCCATTGGACCTAAGGTCCAATAATATCTAATGCATAGAAATCCGTGCATTGAAACAAAGAATGATTTGTCCCCTTACACATGGTCCATGAAAATTGATGTTTCTGAATAAAACCGGTGGACTCCGGTGAAATTTTCTCACTGATGAGGATGTGGCCTTTAAGTTCTGATTTGGAAACAATCAGTTTGGAAGGTAGGTGAAGTGCTTTAAATATTTCAATGTGACGAGCGAGGACCTTTAAGAAGTGAGAAAAGTTCGGATTATCTAGATCAGACGTGATTGACTTCTCATCCAATTTATTCATGAGTACATAAATAAACCATGGAGTTGACTCTAATACCATATTACCTCATCCGACGCGTCCATCATTCGTTTTAGTTGCGTTAAATTTGGCTAAATTTGGATTGGCATAACCTAGGCGCAAATTCAAGCACACGTTTAGTTGTTCTATCGGCGTGTTTTCGTCAGCTTCTCGGGCGTTTTTCAAAATTATATTGAGTTTACTTTTTTTGATAGCTTTTTGTTCCTTCAATGCTGCTAGTTCAGCCATTTTAGACCCACGTGGTCTTCAACACACTTTTAATCTAGACAACACCCATAATATACACAATTCAATTGATTTTGCAAGAAGTATTAAGAAAGTCTCCATTAACAATAACGTCCCTTTCATTATTTTTGCGACGATATTTGGAGTAGCCATCAATATTAGGCAACGTTTTTTCTTGATTTCCAAGAAGAACCAAGTTTTTTGGTCATGTTTTAGTGATATAGAGCGAATTCAAGATATTTTTCCACATGGGCCATTATTCATATGTTTTGTAACAATTGCATGTAATCTTGGCAAGTTTCATTATGAAGAATTTCCGCTGAAATAAGTTTGTCAATGACGTCCTCATTCATCTGCTTTTACAATTAGCAGTATATGAGTAAGAAGGGCGCGTTTTAGAAATTCTATTTCTGACAGTCATTACGTGCAGTCAGTGTTCAAAGTACGCATGCTTTTTAAATGTATTCCAAAAGCTCATACTTTCAAACAATGGACATTTCATCTTGGTAATTTTGTGTTATATTTATTGGGCTTCTCTATTTAAGTGGCCCATAAAGCCGGTGTATTTCTTTGATCTCAATTGTTTTTGATTTTGTCGTATATAATTAAGCCGAATGGCGTCCGTTTTGAAAACACGAAACGTTTGAGTTAATTTACCGGCAAATAGGTTTTGAAGGGAAATATTGACTTCCCAGATTTGATCACTGAATGGAAATAAAAGCGGATATACTAATGGTTCTCAATTTGGATCTAAAATATTAATCAACGCCATTTTCCGAATATTTGGGTCATTATTGCTGGTAGCAATAAATTAGCAAATCCCTCTAAAGAGGAGGCGCACCTTCAGCATTTTTGATAATAGTGACTGCCTAGTAACATTGCTGACGATTGTTTTGCCTCATATGGGAATTGCGGCTTTGAACAATGGCCTAGGGGCCTTAGGAGGTACAACAGCATGAAATGCTGCATCAAGAATGCTTTTTTTCTTTTAGCCGCTCTACTACAAAATTGTTGTTTTTAGAGTGATATAATTCGCATATACTGGTCCGCTTTTCATTAAAATAAAATCAAGAAAATTTGTTGGGTAGCCAAACCCGCAACGGGATGCTGGTCGCTTTCGTGTTCTCTTTGTTTGTTACTTATGTTTTAAATTTTGTTTCTGCACTAAACATCAAAATAAACGACAGCGAAGCGAAACTGCACACACTATGCGTACTTCGATTATATTTTTATTTATAGGAAAACGCATGCACAATTTTATAGAGGTGAGTAGTTCTAGGATTGATAGATTCTCTAAAGTGAAGAAAAGTTATATTAAGTAGAAGAATAAAAAATAGATGAAGATACATTTTACTGACAGTAAACTCGATCAAGTCAATGATTATTTTAATACGATGAGAAAAGCAGCAATTAAAAAAAACCATTAAGTGAAGGAAAATTCTATCTCTCTGCTTAAAATTATTCAAGTATGAAACCTTACTGGCCATCGAATTTCTTACTAACTAGCCATATTCCAGAACTTTCCTAAAAAATCATTTTTAAATCCCAATTTCATCCTACATATCGAATTTCATCATAATCGGTTAAGAACTCGCCGAGTTCCTTCCTAATTGGCCATATTCCAGAACTTTTCCAAAAAATCATTTGTTTGTTTGTTTGTTTGTTTATTTCTATGCAATTTGTTTCGGAGCCGAAGCTCACCCAACTCTTTCGCGGTTAATGAACGTCCTACTTTACGCCAATACTAGCCAAATCGAGGACGCGCGAATACAGGTTCGCGTTTCAAATATCCATCTGCACATTGCATTGCTCCAGCCAGCCTGTACTGGCATGGACGATGGTTCGGCCCATGAATTCTGCACTCCAACGAGGGGTCATAGTTGTGTTCATCGTCATCACTGATCGTAATCAAGTGATGAAAAATTCCTTTTGCAACCCTCCCCCGTTGGGATTCGAACCCGGTACCTCCCGTCCCAAACACCGCAGCTTTAACCACTGCGCCAATTGCTCGGTAAATCATTTTAAGTTTAAATCACATGTCGAAATATCCTGTTTTGAAATATCCAGTGTTGTACCATATCTCGTTTTGTACCTTATCTCGTTTTGTCAAATCTTATTTTGAAATATCCAGTTTTAAAATGTCCAGTTCTGAGCGGTTCCAGTTCTGTAGCTGCAATTTGCTCAAATATTGATAAGTTTTAGAACATCTTGCAACTGGTAACTTCTTATCCTTTGAATTTTTTAAAGATGTTTGAAGGTGCTCTCATAAATACGGTGTGTTTCAGAATTATTTTGCCTTAGTAAATTGCCTATTAGTAAAGCACTAAAATGTTCTGTCTGTACCTTTAAATGGTTTGTTGCGTGTAGCCAGCCCACAGTATTAAGTATCATTATTAACCCGTTAGCAGATTTGAAGGTCAAACTAGGTGCGTGCTTGTGATAACACTATCACCTTTATGATAAAGAAAGACTTTGCCTCTAATGAAATAAAGGAAATGATGCATTCTCTTTTCGTTTCGCAATGCTTCTTCTCAACTGTGTTAGGCTTATTAGTTAGTTTGCTAGTTTAGTAAATACTTACTAGTAGGCTTTCTCATAAAAACTTGAATATTTAAATATTATATGAAATTTAATATATTTAGTATTTACTTCGTGCATGTAAAATAATAGTTTGCCTAAACACACTTTGTTTGGTGCAATTGGCATATTTACTTCGTGCGTGATAAATAGTTTTTCGTTACATCAATTTTGTGCTGGTTTGTTAGGCTTTGTTCGGTGCATACAACTATAGTCAAATCTGCTAATGGCTGCATAATTTGGCTTCTTGGGGCGAACTGGGGGTTCGTTTAATTTATTTTATTTTTAAATGATTTTTGAAGGTTTGTGGAACTGTAGAGTTTAAGGGAGTTTAGCCGCTGATCTGTTGGATGATAGTTAAGGTTCACTTTTGGGAATTTTAGCGATGCGACGGACCTTTAATTGAACTGGGAGAGTAATGTACGTTGTTGAATAAGTTTTTGTTGGGTATTGGCGTTGAGGAAGAATTTGTTGGTGGTTGAATGTGGTTGGTAAGTTTGTTTATATGTTGTTGTCTGTGGATTCTGACTTGGAGGGTGAGTTTGTGTCCCATGGCAGTTTGCGGTCGATGTGGCAGCGGAATGATTTCTTTAGAATGATTGCTTGAGCTGGGGCCGAAAGTATTGTTAGATTGCCATCTGGTAAAGAGGGAGATGGTGGTTAAATCACTTATCATTCGTGTATTCTGTATTTGTTGTTCGTGAGTGGTTTTTGGAAGGAGTTCGGTCTATAGTTGAGGGGTTTCTGTCAGAAATGCGACTTGCTGGTACGTCGGGGTGGTTTGTTGGGAATGATTCAATTGTTGGGCTTTGCAGATCTCCACCTGGTTTGGTGGGAGTGTTATGGATGGCTGTAGGGGTCCGCTTTTGGTTGTATGGTTTTACATCTGCGGCAGTTCTTCTGGTTTTTTTTTGTGGTTTGTTTTGGGAGATTTGTGAAATTGGTTTGTACTATTTGTGTTTTGATTAATTGGTGCTTAGTCGTGCCTGTGAGTATTGTGCCTGAATAGGTTCTTATCTTGTCCATGCCATATTTCCGTGAGCCTCTGTTCTTACTCTTAGATTTGGCGGAGGCTTTCATACACCACTTTTTTGCGAGTTATGGAACAGAGATTCCATCAGAGACACTTGACACTTTTTTGTAGTCAATTATCAGGCAGTCGTGGTGATGACTTGTGGATCGTTACATTGTTAATGGCTGCTTCTTACATTGTTTTTGACGATTTTGTGATGCTGATTAGTTTATTTTGGTTCCTCAGTGGTGTCCTTGATGTTTGGGATCAGCTGAAGTTTCTTTACTTTGGACTTGGGTTTGGCAGCGGGTGTTTCATTGTGTTGAACTTGTCTGTTTTCGGAGGTGCTGCTTCCGTACTTCAGTAGTTTTTTTGGAGATTTGGTGCTGATTTTAGTGTTGCTGCGTTATCTTTTCAGGGGTTAGCACCTGGTGCTGGTGCATGGGTTAGCATAGATTTAACCACTGTCTCTTCTCATTGCTTTGTTCTCAGTTCTTGTTTTGCAATTCTGTCTTGCTGTAATATATCAAATTTTGTTAAGCTGACTCAGACAGGAACTGCACCTGTTGGTACAGTTCTGTAAGGTTTAGTAATATCAAGAAGAATTACCATGTGTGTACTTAAAAAAGAAAATTTTACTGTAAGGCCATCGTATATAGAAACTTAGAGCTTAAAATAAAGAACCCTTAATCCATTTCAGAAAAAGACAATTGTTTTTTTCCTTTCGTCAAAACCTATACATCAAGCCATTTTACAGAAATGATCATTTTAGTACTCGCTCCTTTCACATACACCAAAGAAGGTCTTCTGATATATTCTTCGAGCGTTCCTTTAAGTTTGATCATTATTATTTTGGAAAACAGGACTCCATCTTTTAGCTGCAACATTTGTCAGTCACTTTGATAATAGCAAGTACTGATCTAGTTTTTGAATACTTTGTCTACTTCTTGGATTGTAGTCCATACTTCCATTGAAATTTTATTACAGAGGGCCTAATGCAGGGTTACGCAATAAGAAGTTTCATTTTGAATAGCCTGCTATTTGAAGAGGTGATTTTTTTTGGGGGCCACGTGAAAGATTAGGTCTATGCCAATGTTCTGTAATCGATTCAAGACCTTAAAGATGGAATTCGTGAAGTTATAGAGGACATACAGCTGCAAATGTGCGAATTGGTCATGGAAAATTTCATGAAAAGGATATGGTACTGCAAATGTAGCCGTGGCGGCCATTTGGCTGATATCGTTTTCAAATGCTAATGGCTTACTTTTTTCTTTACGTTATGATCCATTATGCGCATATTTTGGTAACATCATTTTGAAGTGTGCCGCACTAGTTGCGAATCTTTCAGTGAAACTGTGATTTACTTGTCGTAATTAACTCATCTGTAATAGAAGCCCACCACAGATAATCGAAAGCTCTAGATGTGTTTCCACGTTTTAAGAAAACATTTGTAAATTCATTCAGGAAGCGTGTAATGGTGCTTTATATTTTTTGATATTTTTATGTACATGCTTTTATCATTGCTGAACCCCTCTGCGTCTCAAGTATTTTGTATCGGAGGTCAAAGAGCTCTAACTTTTTAGTTAGTTTTCCACTTTTTAGAATACTCAGTATTTCAGTAGTTTTAAGCCATCTTAACAAGTTATCACATATTTTCCAATTTTAATGTTGAAGTGCGCATATCGGGAAATTGTGTCGTATGATTCATTGCTATAATTTAAAGTCAAGTTTTCTTTGCTCAATTTCTTACGTTCCTCAAAAATCCACCGCTTACAAGTGAAACATTAATATTTGATGCACTATTGTGGTAAAAGATATTTTGCTTGCCTTCTTTGGCTGTAACAAAAAGGCTTTTTCTTCCGACAAACTCTTCAATGATAATCACATCATAATTTTATCAAGCCTCTTGATTTAATCCATAAATTTATTGTAGTATTGAAAGTAGATACTGTTTAGATATAAATTATCCAGAACAGACCTTACATTTATAGACCTATATTTATTATAATTTAAAATTATAAGTGTCTGAAGGGAACAATTGATGACTGTTATGGCGACCTTTGTATCGTTAACGTCACAAGTGGTAACTCTTATGATGTTACCCGCCTACTCCCGATCAAACCACGATTAATTTAGCGTCGATTCTTCTGGAACACCTTCTGTTTAAACCATACACTACTATGGAATATCAATTTATCTTCTTATATTTAATGTACAATATTATTTCTTCGTCGTCTTCGTAATAATATACCTTTTGTTTGGTTTTGAATCATATGCATCAATGAATTACCTATACCTGACCACACAATAAAGAAACCTAAAAAGTCGGAAGTGATAATGTAAGTAACGCGAAGTTTGTTAATAGTAGCTATATTCATTTTCTTATCATGTGCACGATTATAATCCACAGAAAGACATAAATAATTTATTACCGTATATAATTATAGCGATTAGATAACAAACAAAAAGTGTGCTGTTGACACATTAGGTCTATTGTTTGTTTTATAAATGCTTATTATATTAAGATGTTACATTGGATACTGTGTGTGTGTGGAGATAAAGTGTTTTTTCCCGTCTTCATATTATGTTAACGTTTTGGATAATTTGGTAGATTTTTTGTTTTCATAAAAGGTCTGAAAATCATAGCACTTCTTCTGATTAATAAAGCCATTATTATTTGTTTGTCTTAGCTCTTATACAAACGAATCATTTATCAAACTGAAATGAGTGTCTAATTGGCACAGTTACATTTTATTTAATTTGATTAATTGTAATAGACAGACATTTATGATAGAATAGAATTTATATAGAAATATAATATTATGATTTCTTATTTTAACTTTTGCTCAAATTAAAAGCAACGATTTTTAGATTTAATTAAGAGTAATACTCAACAGCAGTAAAGATATTTACTGTGTTGTATTCAACTTGAACTATTTTAGATAATTTGGCTTTGCTAGATACAGAATAGTGATAGATTTATGTGTGCTAATAAAAATAAAAATGGATACTGCCAAAACGTAGGCGGACCATTGCTCACGTTATCGGACAAGTGGTTTTCAATAGACCCTTGGTAAAGCAGCTAAAAAGAGGAGGCGAGCTTGAAAGTACTTTTTAATGCTTTGGCCAATCCAAAGATAAAGACTTATTTTACAATGATTTAGATGATCTGAAGAGAACCATACTGGAGCACGGCGTTAGTTTATACATCAATCGTTATTGATTGATTAGATCAATCATTATTGATTGATGACTCTAATCGAAGAGCTGGCAAAAATCAGACTGACTTATTGGAAAATATAAGTCTTTACTCACTGAATAATGCAATTTGAGATCGCACACAATCTCATTATGTCCATCTAATTCTTTCCCCATATAAATAACCACTTGAAAACACGGGCAAACATTTGTAAGATGTCCTGAAATAAAAGTGACCATGTGTTAGTTTCTGGTGACTGCAGCAAGAAACTGTTCCGATGAAATTGATTCTACTAATTCCGAGCTCTTGATATTCGGAGTAGTTACTTTGTGAAACTATCATTTCGACCTTATTCGATTAGTTCTATTACATGTAATATTCGAGAGAATCCCACCTCTGGCAGGGGAAATTTTAGATGGCTGTCAATGATTTTATCTGAATCGGTCAGAACTGATCAAGTGTTTTCGCTATTATGAACCATCTCGTGATGTTCATCAGGTATTCTTGGATTTACACCAAACATATGACTCAATACATTGCGGGAGAGTTTGTGACGTTCCATACGGTAGGGCAAGTAGTTTTATAAACCAAAAATAAAATGCATTTAGCTATATGAAACTACCAGCTCGGGACGAACACAGACTGGCATATAAAATCGTTTCCTACCCTCGTATCCAATTTCTTTTGTACGCAATCGAACATAACAAAAAATAGATTCCGAAACCATGTCCATGGTTCATGTTATTCACGCGTATTTGTTTGTTTGGTCATCCGTTCTCTAGGTGTTCCTTTAAATTCCATCCTCCGTTTAATGTGCATTATGTGTGTTCGCGACGTAGCGGTAGTTTCTATTAGCGTGTGATCCATTCCGAGTCAATCTGCTCCTCGAGCTTGCATTCGAGAAAATTCACGTGCCGGTAGACTGGTGCTCAATTAGTGTATTTATTCATTGTCTATCAAACTATCGCTATAGTGTGTGTCCCACGTTATATTTGGCCACACCATTAGAATAAAACAACATAATAAATTTCGTGTTTGAAAGGATACCTCACTTCAGCCGCGAATATTACCTAAACATATTAACTTTTTAATAAAATATTTAACAGTACCGAAACATCTCCAAAAGCCTAACCCTTCCTGTTTTGGAACCAAAAATTGTCGTGGTCGTGTTCGCAATACCTTTCGCATATTGTTCATATGTCTTGTGTAAATTTTGAGCGACTTCTTTCTGTATCGCCGAAATTTTTATGGCATGCTCCTCTTGACACCACTTATTATGGTCCATGATGTCCTTCCGCGTGCCAGAAGTCATCATGTTTCTACCGAAGTTCACATAATAAGGTGTATACTTGGACGATTCATGGACAGCCGTTCGAATTGCACAGGCTATATTCGTTATATTTTTATCCCAATCCCAATAATCTCCATAAACGAAGCTTCTAATTGCCGACAAAATACTCCTGTTCAGGCGTTCAGCTGGTTTGGCTTGGAGATGATTATGTAGCATCTAGCCTATGTTAAACTTGGCACTTCTGTAAAGTGGTTTGAAAATGCTTGGGGACAAATTGGCTATGGTTGTCCGATATCAGGGCTGATAGTACACCAAATACCAAGAAAATATTTCTAACGGCCTCCAACATCACAAACTTGCTAAAAGTATCAATTACTATACAAGTAAGTATTGATTTCCGGATTTTGATCGTGAATACGGGCTCATATAGTCAATGGCAATTGTTTCCCATGGCTGGGTAGGTATTCTTTGCTCACTCATAGGCACTCGCGATATCTCACACTTAGCTTTACTGAACTGACATCAGTCACATACCTTCAAGTATTGACGCACATCTTTTGCCATTTTTGGCCAGTAATGTTATTGTTGTATGCGTTTTAGCGTTTTGAAAAATACAAGATAGGCCGCTAAAGTGTGATCATAGTTGATGTATATTATACCTCATCGCTCAGACAAGGGTCTGAGCGATAAGGTATTATAACGTTTCCAGTACCTACTGTCCGTTCCATCGCCTTCAATGGTTCGACAATAGTTGTTTACAGTTTCGTTTCCCAGCCGAAAATCAGGATACTTATATGTCAATTCTTTGACATATTTCCTGATGTTTTGATATGCCTGATCATCCTGCATAGTAGTATCTACTTCGATTGACTCAACTGCATGGGACAACACATTGGGAAATACTTACAAACATCGGAAAATACTTTTCTGTGCAGGAGTTCCATTGAAACTTCTTACTGGCTATCTATGCTAATAAATTAGTTATAAATTAGTAATTTTTTTATTAGTTGAATGCTTGCTAAAGTCTAAAGTCTAAAGTCTAAAGTCTAAAGTCTAAAGTCTAAAGTCTAAAGTCTAAAGTCTAAAGTCAAAAGTCTAAAGTCTAAAGTCTAAAGTCTAAAGTCTAAAGTCAAAAGTCTAAAGTCTAAAGTCTAAAGTCTAAAGTCTAAAGTCTAAAGTCTAAAGTCTAAAGTCTAAAGTCTAAAGTCTAAAGTCTAAAGTCTAAAGTCTAAAGTCTAAAGTCTAAAGTCTAAAGTCTAAAGTCTAAAGTCTAAAGTCTAAAGTCTAAAGTCTAAAGTCTAAAGTCTAAAGTCTAAAGTCTAAAGTCTAAAGTCTAAAGTCTAAAGTCTAAAGTCTAAAGTCTAAAGTCTAAAGTCTAAAGTCTAAAGTCTAAAGTCTAAAGTCTAAAGTCTAAAGTCTAAAGTCTAAAGTCTAAAGTCTAAAGTCTAAAGTCTAAAGTCTAAAGTCTAAAGTCTAAAGTCTAAAGTCTAAAGTCTAAAGTCTAAAGTCTAAAGTCTAAAGTCTAAAGTCTAAAGTCTAAAGTCTAAAGTCTAAAGTCTAAAGTCTAAAGTCTAAAGTCTAAAGTCTAAAGTCTAAAGTCTAAAGTCTAAAGTCTAAAGTCTAAAGTCTAAAGTCTAAAGTCTAAAGTCTAAAGTCTAAAGTCTAAAGTCTAAAGTCTAAAGTCTAAAGTCTAAAGTCTAAAGTCTAAAGTCTAAAGTCTAAAGTCTAAAGTCTAAAGTCTAAAGTCTAAAGTCTAAAGTCTAAAGTCTAAAGTCTAAAGTCTAAAGTCTAAAGTCTAAAGTCTAAAGTCTAAAGTCTAAAGTCTAAAGTCTAAAGTCTAAAGTCTAAAGTCTAAAGTCTAAAGTCTAAAGTCTAAAGTCTAAAGTCTAAAGTCTAAAGTCTAAAGTCTAAAGTCTAAAGTCTAAAGTCTAAAGTCTAAAGTCTAAAGTCTAAAGTCTAAAGTCTAAAATCTAAAGTCTAAAGTCTAAAATCTAAAGTCTAAAGTCTAAAGTCTAAAGTCTAAAGTCTAAAGTCTAAAGTCTAAAGTCTAAAGTCTAAAGTCTAAAGTCTAAAGTCTAAAGTCTAAAGTCTAAAGTTTAGAACGGATTGTTTACCACAGTTTGAGACGGTATGTCATTATAGTGAGATTTTTGGTGAATTCTTGTCGGCTTTGGTTTTTAAGAGAAAAAAGTTTAGGGAGTTTCCAAAAGGTAAAGTGGACATGACTAAAATAAAACTGAGATTTTGCAACACATACGGCTTCCCAAGTGTCCAGCTGTTTGCGCCAAGTTCCAGCTGTTTGGGATGCATGTTGTTCATTTTTCTCTAATATTTTTAGTAACATAATGGTGTTTAATCATTCCTGAAGGTCTTGGGCTTTTTATAACTTCCATTTCTTTGATTTTGCTAGTATTTGCAATTTGTTGTATATCAAAAGCAATTGTTGAGTACCACGGAGGAGTGTGAACCGGGTAAAAATAGGAAAATTATGTGTCATGATATGAATGATGGTGGCAGGTCGTATTCAGCAAAATGCTGAATTGCAAATTTGCTATCGTTGTCGAGGATGTCGATTTGCAATGACAGTTTCAGCTGTCACGGATCCGCCATTTTTGCACGGCGCTGGTTGTTTGCTTGCAGCCGAATGAAGGATGTGCCCCTTAGGGGCATATCCTCCATTCGGTTGCAAGTGAGTGGTTTGCGCTGCGCAAAAATGCGAATGGTTTGCGCCGCGTGGAAGTGGTGGATTTTTGACGGCTGAGGTTGCGATTGTAAATTGACAATGGTTGTTTTTGATATACAGTGAATAGTAGGTGTTGGCCAAAGTTAGAAAAGTGGAAGTTAGAGGGGGCCCAGGATTTTCAGGAAATGATCTAGTATTGTTATGTTACTGGGGGTATTAGAGAGGAATGTATGGTGTGCATCCCAAACAGCTGGTTTTTGGGGTAGCTGCCTGTGTCCTTTCTGTTGGACCAGTTGAGAGGCCGTATATGTTACGGGATCCCAATTTTATTTCACTACTTTATCCCAACTATGTCCACTTCATTTCTTGAAAATTTTTGGAGTTTTTTTGTTTTAGATGTTGAGGCCGACGGGAATTCACCGGAAATCTTGCTATAGTGGCGGACTGTCCCAGGTTGTGGTGAACAATTTATCCACTCACAACTTGGAAGTTTCTAGTTCCCATTATGTTGAGAGATGTTGGAGGGTGTAATCATTCCAAATGGAGGTGGAATGTATTGAAGGGTGTTTGTCGGTCTTTTTGAATGAATGTATTGAATATTCATCTGTAGTGACTGGACGGAACTATTTGTAGAGCAATATTGCACAGAAAATGTTCTATCGCCACAATGAAAAGGATCCTCTCGATCACGAAATGTCTTCCTTTGAGGCGGCTCGTTTTATCTGCGTCGTTGCATTTTATAGTTGTCACAATCATTGTAATTTTGGAATTTATTTGGGGGGTGGGAATTGTTTTAAAATTTATTTAGGATAAGGACTCTAACCTGCCAAGTGACAAAGTTTTTAAAAGTTTGAGGTTGTATACTATGTTAAATGGATTTACTAACTGTGAGTCGGTTTTGCAGGGATATGCGAAAGGTTTAACAGGTTGTCACTGTCATTTACAGCGGTGTTAGGTTGCTTAACACACTTGCGACTGAATGGAGGATATACCCCTCAATCAATATTTTTTAAAGTCTAATTTGTATAAATTATAAAGTTTTGTGTCAAATAAAGTGTATTTAAATTAGATTTTTGGCGATTATATGACGTATTTGTCTTAAAGCGGTTAATTTAATTGATTTGTAATGTTTAAACAAATTTTATAAAATCTAATTTATATTATTTTATAATTTTAATAATTTAATATTTTTATAAAAGTAAGAAATTAATTAATTGTAAATTTCCATCAAAAACTAATCCAATTTATTTCAGCCTGCGGCTTGCAGAAATTATATTATTTTATTATGAATTAATTAATTTGTAATTTCAGATTATAAATTAATACAATTGATTGCAGCCTACGGCTAAGAGCAATTAATTAACAAGAGCAGTTCAGTAAAATTGTGGTTGTCTTATACTAACATTAGTTCAAATATTGGCTACCGGGAAATCAGATTAATTCCAACATTACTGACTTACCTTTCCTTTCCTTACCCCAACAAAAATTTACTAACTATTGGCCACCATGGTGTCTGTAACGGGGTCGATCTCAATAATTTAACTAATATCCTACCTTATCCTTCCAAGTACATGTAAAAACGGGTGTACGGTGGGCTCGGCTAAATTACCAGGAGATCCTACTTAATGCTTGGTCGTATATTCTAAATCAATTAATAAATCAAAAAAAAAATAAAAATCACCATTTTTTAAAAGGAAATGGGCCTCATCACTCATTCTTTCCATGATAATTAGAAGTTTCTAGTTCCCAATTTGTTGAGAGATGTTGGAGGGTGTAATCATTTTAAATGGAGGTGGAATGTATGCAAGAGTATTTGTCGGTATTTTTGAATGAATGTATTGAATATTCATCTGTAGTGACGGGGCAGAACTGTTTGTAGCGCAATATTGCACAGAAAATGTTCTATCGTCACAATGAAGCAGATCTTCTCGGTCACGAAAGGTCTTCCTTTGAGGCCGCGCGTTTCGTCTGCGTCGTTGCATTGACTCCTTTTATAGTTGTCACAATTATTATAATTTTGGAATTTATTTGGAGGGTGGGAATTGTTTTAGAATTTATTGAGGATAAGGACTCTAACGTGCCAAGTGACAAAGTTTTAACAAGTTTGAGGTTGTATACTATGTTAAATGGATTTACTACACGTAAATCGGGGTCGCAGGGCGAAAGATTTAACAGGTTACCACTTTCATTTTTGTCGAGGATGTCGATTTGGTGATTCAGCGGTGTTAGGTTGCTTAATACGCTTGCGACTGAATGCAGGATATACCCCTCAATCAATTTTTGAAAATCTAATTTGTATAAATTTTAAAGTTTTGTTTCAGTTAAAGTGTATATAAATTAGATTTTTGGCGATTATATGACGTATTTGTCGTAAAGCGCTTAATTTATTTGATTTGTAATGTTTAAATAAATTTTATAAAACCTAATTTATATTATTTTATAGTTTTAATAATTTCATATTTTTATAAATGTAATAAATTAATTAATTGTAAATTTTAAGCCAAAACTAATCCAATTTATTACAGACTGCGGCTTGCAGAAATTATATTATTATATTATGAATTAATTAATTTGTAATTTGATTAAAAATAAATACAATTAATACGGCTAAGAGCAATTAATTAATTAATAGATTTTATTTTCAGGGAACCTTTAACACAAGAATAGTAGCACACTGGAGTTGCTGACAAGAGATGCCCGAATGCAGAGCAGTTCAGTAAAATTGTGATGGTCGTATGCTAACAGTAGTTTAAATATTGGCTACCAAGAAACCGGTCCAATTCTGTCATTACTGACATACCTTTCCTTTCCCTACCCCAACAAAAATTGACTAACTATTGGCCGCCATGGCGTCTGTAACCGGGTCGATCTCAATAATTTAGCTAATATCCTACCTTATCCTTCCAAGTACATGTAAAAACGGGTGTACGGTGGGCCCGGCTAAATATCCAGGAGATCCTACTTAATGCTTGGTCGTATATTCTAAATCAATTAATAAATAAAAAAAAAAAAAAAAATCACCATTTTTTAAAAGGAAATGGGCCTCATCACTCATTCTTTCCATGATAATTAGAAATGTCATGAGCACAAGCAAATGGTACCGTGGAATGTTATAGTAAGACTACTCATTGTTTTATCTGAACTTAAATTTTAGAAAGATATACATTTGCAAAAATTCATGCATACCAGAACAGCGACCTTTCTCGTTTGTTAGCAATGGCCATTAAAGACACATTTTATTACAAACAGTTTAAATAAAGGTAAAAGAAAAAACGACGAGGCTCATCTTGTCTTGTCTAAAAATGGTAATAGTCTAATAAGATGCCAATTAAAATTTTTATCTTCTCTAATTTAATTGAAATCATTTTAATTTTATTATTTATTTTTTATGCAAAATTAAAAATAAAATCAAAAATGGTTTTTTAATGATTAATTATGTCGTTTCAATTTATTTTTATTAGATTTTTTTTTTTGTAATTTATTTAATATATTCTTGCATTACTTACTATGGTAAATTTTATGGTACATCGCTATATTATAACATCAACAACAACAACAACACAAAATATTTTAAAAGCTCACCCACAACTTCCGCAATATACATAAATTATGTATATACACTATATAGGTATTCTGTTTTGTATCTTACATATATTATAAACTAATTATTATTTATTATAACCAATTTAATTAAAATACTAAAAAAATTTCAAATTTAAAGAAAATAAATCTTAAAAAAACAAAAAAAAAATTGCATGAGATAAAAAAATATGCGTGTTGTGTTACCAATTCTTTTGTTCTATTGTTAAAAAAAAAATTGCTTTTCTTTCGCGCAGAGCTTAAGATGTTAAACCGTCGTTGTTGGCATGAGGGTTAGAATAATAACAACATAAAATTAAGTTGTGGTCAATATACAACACAACAAAAACATTTTTTTTGTTGAGATTTTGTAATTTTAATTTTTCTCTCCATTATTGATGGCGATGTCGGTTGTATTATTGTTTCAAACACTATATGTAGATTTATGTGTGACCTTTTGTCTAATGATTGTATCCTATATGGCTAAATCTGTGAATTTGACGATTAAAATGTTTCGTAAAGATATTGCGTATTTAACATGGAATAATCACTTCCTTTATTAATTAAGATGTGTTGATTGTGTGTGTATATTGCATCCATCAAAAAATCATTTTGTGCTTATTTTGTAAAAAATAAATTTAGAAAGTTTGCCAATATGTAACTTAATTATGATGACGTATGGTCGGTGTAGGTGACCAAATGTGTCAAGGATTTTTGATGGGAATTCAATTATATATTAGATATTAGATTGTTAATTATATTGTGAACAACAAAATGATTGTCTAGGTCGATATCGTTGATTTTAAATTTTCCCAAAATTTTAACTCATTTTTACTAATGAGTTGTTTCTCTCCCAACCACAATACATTGGTTTTTATACTGTGTTTTCTATTTGATTGTTTATTTTCCCGGCGTTTTTTGGGCATACAAATTTAAGAAAGGTTATCTGTGGCCTACAATAGAAAAAAGGCTAATTTACATTTCTTCGGGATCAAATACTTTTCTGCAACACACTCACATTATATTTGCTTTGTGGTTTCTACTGCTTCCAAATAGAGTCAGCATTCCGTCCCTGTGGACATGTTCATTTTATTCAAATGATATCTCAGGATTCAGTAACCTGAAAGAAAACTCACTAGTTTCGTGGTATTTCCTTTACAGAAATTGACCGTCTGAAATTTACTGAAATAAGTCCTTATGGTGGAATGGTCTGATCAAAAATTTTTCTTGTCTAAGGCCGGTTTCAATAGGTCAAGCACTATACTTTTTCTCATTTACTAATTGTGTAAGCTGCAGAGGCCCACGGGATACATACAGTAAAGCTCAGGGCCAATGAGTGTAGTCGATGAACTTTTAACTGACTTAGAATCCAGGCAATTAGACACCGGTGCTTTAAATGCTGCTTGGCAGTCACACAAAATGTGGATGGAGGTGCTTTTAAGAACTTTAGTCATAACAGTTGAGGCGCTGTTTTTGATGGCATGAATTTCGGCTATAAAACACTGGGGTAAGTTCCTAGTGATTTCAATATTTTGTGGTTTAGTCCAAAGACACTAGTACCAACTCCATTATCCATTTTTGATCTATCTGTGAACCAGACTAGGCTGTTAGTTCCATAGGAGGTCCACCAGTATCCCAGTCTATTCTATCAAAGACTGATATACCACGAAATTCCTGCCAAATCAGAGTTCTTTGGGCATCACGTTCGAGATTCTAAAGAACATATCCAAGTCTGAAAGTTATGCAAGATCTCCAGGTAACCTATATGATCATCATGTTTATATTGGTTCAATAGCGGTAATCTAGCTGCACAAGTAGCAGCTTAGTTTTTGACGTAGATATAATGGAGTGACATGCTTCATAATAACTTTCTGCTGTACCTTAGGCTACCAAACTATGACCCCTAAGATAGGTTATAATTGGCCTCACTATGATGATGTACGCAGTCGTTAGTTGAGTTAATATGAGAGTTACAATTCAGTTTCTTATCTAGGACACCCAGATATTTAGCTTCATTGGAGTACCCGATAGTAATTTTATTTATGCCTACTGTACCAAGGTTCAATTTACGTCTTTTGGTAAAGGGCACCAGGACTGTTGCTAGTGTTAATCGAAAGGCCCTCTTTAGAGCAACAATTCAAAATAACAAGAAAGGACTGTTGCATGCTGGCAGACATCGTACATTCATGCCCGCCAGAACAACAGCCTTTATTGCCGTAAT
The DNA here is from genome assembly GCA_963556175.1 of Tipula confusa. Lineage (NCBI taxonomy): Eukaryota > Metazoa > Arthropoda > Insecta > Diptera > Tipulidae > Tipula > Tipula confusa. The sequence goes on along the minus strand of OY744476.1, from coordinate 150,104,487 downwards.
CGTGACTTTAGCTAGTTTAGCTGTAATCTACATACTAACCAACAAGGAACTAATTCAGTGATTAATTGGATCTTCAATATCTCTTCGCCCGATTGCTCTAGTAATTGAGTCGAATCCAGTACTGTCAAAAGCTCCCTCAATATACAAAAAAGCACACAGAGCAATTTCAATATTACCATAGTTTTTCCTCCACGTAAGGCGTACAACTACAGTTGGAAAACTTATCGAGTCATCAGGGATGTACGCCGAGGCACACACTGTCTCCTGCACTCCCCTGCCAGTTGGTACTTCTAGGATTACTGCAACCAAATCCTCAGTGATAAACTCTGGAATTGATAGAACGTTAATATTAGATGAAACAAATATTGCTGTTCGGGGAATTTTTTCCCTGCGATCTTAAATCAACTTAAATGACTTAAAGTGGAGGTTCCAGATTTTTCCTCTGCTAACCCAAGGTTCCTATGAGATAATGGTTAAATGTTGAGAAACTCGGTTGCAAAATGTATCCGAGACTCCTTTTGCGTGATGCAGGTTTGCTTGTAGTACCCTAATAGTATCAGCCATACTTGATTAAAGGGTAAGGAGCTCTTTGCTCCTATCTGCTTGACAGCCGACTGATTTGCGGGATTTGGTGTGGTGCTGCCACGTTTCGCCGTATGACCTCGAGTGCCCCTAAGTTTAATTCCCGAGGTGGAAGCCGTTGATTTGGAGTGTCTAAGCAAACACGATACAAGGTAGAAAAACATATACTCACAGCTTGTAAAATAACAAGATTCGGGAAGCGGATGGTAATATATGATACCCTTATTCTTGGAAAAACTTTCAGCTTTAAACTTTCGTCTTGTGAAAAAAGAAAAAATACTATAACCTTTAATTATGTTAGGCACCTAATAAACAAGATACAGTGAATGAAATCACTTCCATTATTTATTTAAATATGGGAAGGATTCAGATACTAAGAATTGTTAGCGGAAATGTAAATGGGCTGATGCATAACATTTATGTGTATTCTCAAGCGAATACTACATCACATGATTCACATCACATGTATATAACGAAAAGTCATTGAAAAGTTTCATCGGAAATAGACTTTTCAGCTACCACCTATAGTAAAAGCTTCAACAATTTAAAAAGTTGTGTTTGGAAAGCCGATCGAGGCACACGGCATGTGTAGCGAAACGAAACAATTCAGCATTCAGGATATTTCGTGTTTCTTATTGAACCAGTGGTTCTTTTTGATTGTTTCATTTGAATTGTTTACATACTAGGCATGATAGAACTAATGCTTTGATTTGACTGTTCATACCAAGCCAGAAGTATTGCTTGGGTGCCCGAGAAAGTGTTTTTTCAACTCCTAAATGCTATTCATGCAGCTATTAGGAAATTTTCTCTCGCAGTTTAGTTGGAATGACCAATCGAGGTTGAAATAACAGTAATCCAGTGAAACCGCTGACTAGAATCATAAAAGTGATGATCCGGGCCACCCATTTTCAACATATTCACAAGTTGTTTTGTACTTTTTCTCATCTTGCAAAATATTATGATACATTCGAGTTTGTGACTCAGTGACCTAACAGTTTATTGATTATTTTACCTCTCCAACTGTGCTCGTGACGAGCAATCAGCGATGATCATATTCTTGCCTAGCTTTTATACCACTTTTATGTTTAGATATTTCAGCAAAAGCATTGAAAGTTTAAAAACCTGTTGATGTCACGGATCTCCAATGATTCTGATGGTTTGTGAATGAAATTCCGTAAAAAGCCAATATATAGGGTCAGATGATATAATGTTCATCAAACTCTTAAAAACTCTGTCATGTTGATCTGTCCATTCAAATTGCAGATCATTATGTGTTAAGCTACGATGTTTTGTAATGCACTTTGACAGATTAGGCAAAACCGAGTTATGTATTTTAAAAGGCTCAGAAATCTGGTGACCGCTCCTTTTTCTTTTGGTTTCTTCATTCCAAGAATAGCGCTACTATATTTGTGTGATGGTTTTATGTTGCCCATACCGAAATAATATTTCCCATGAATTTGTTGATTTTCTTTTTGCTGTGTGCGCTCAAGCACTGTTTCCATGATTCAACCATGTTCCGCTTCATCATTCACTACTAAGGCCATGTGGTCGAAAAAAATCCAAACTCTTTTTATGTATCCAAAAATGTCAACCATTTTCTGTTGGAATGTGTTTATGGCATTCAAATTTTCATCTAGTTCAAAGTGTCAAAATGCACTGCTGATATCAAGTACAGTGAACACTCGTTTATTTACCAATGTTGACGTAAGTCATCGATTGTTGGAATTAGACAATTTTCCCGTTTAATACACGCATTCAATGGTTTTAGATTCAAATAAAGTGACAGTTTTCCTTCATTTGGTTGTTCCACAATTTGTAAATTGTTCAACCAACTCCAATCCTACAAGTGTGCTACTGGTACCTGTTTCCGGTAGAGTAAAACCGGTTTTGAATTTTCGTATAAATAAAACGAGACCGTTCTGGGAAATTTGCCTATTCTATGAAATAAATCCAAATTATCTTTCAAAAAAAAATTAATATTTTTTTGGTAAGCAAGCAATGGCATTGACGTCCACCTGCTTAATCAACCCAAATATAATAGAAATTCAAGTCCGAGTATCGGTTCAGATTTATCATTAACAAAAATAAATTTAGGTTTGTTTGTATTCTTTGTTTCTGACTTATGACATGATTATGGCACAATTAAGACACGATTATGGCTTGAGTATCTTACGATTATGGCATAATTAAGGAACAATTATGACAAAATTAGGACAAAATTATTGTACAATCATGGTACGGCTATGTCACAAATATAGGACGATTAACGCATATTTATGGCATGATTATGGTACAGTTAAAGTACAATTATGGCAAAACTAAGGTACAATTATGACACAATTATTGTACTATCATGGTAGTTCGGCTTTTGCATGATTATGACACGATTTTGGTAGAATTGATACACGATTATGGAATAGTTATGGCACAAATAGGACACGATTATGGCATAAATGTTAGACGATTAAGGCACAATTATGGAATAGTCATGGCACAATTAAGATACAATTATGGCACGATTATGGCTCAATTAAGACACGGTTATGGCACAATTTTTACACGATTATGGTACGATTGTGGCTCGATTGTAACACGATTATGACAGGTCGACCATACCAAGAGTTTAAATTTGAAATCAACAATAGTTTAAACTCAAAAAAATCTCCTGAATATGATCTAATTTCATGTAAATAAAGCGCTGCCTAAAAAAGAATTACAAAATTTACTGCAAATAAACAATGCAGAGTTTAGGCTTAACTATGTTCCATGTAAATGGAAAGTAAGGTAACGATATCAAAACCAAGAAAACTGTCAACGATAAAAAGTTTAACCAGCCAATTTCTTTGGTTCCAAATACTTTTAAATTATTCAAAAAATACTGCTTCATGGTTTATATTAATCATAGATCGAAGAAATATTATTCCTTCTCAACAATTTGATCATAAAATAGGTTCTGAAACTTAGAAACTGGATGAAAGGATGAAAAATCCAGCAAAATAAAACGAAATCATTTAATGTTAAATTCAGCAACAAAAAGATTAACAAGAAACCAGTGAAAATCAACTCAAAGCAAGTTTCATTTGCAAATATGGGCAAATGTTAAGACATGTCACTTAACACTAAGCTTAAGTCTTAAGTGGAGAGATCATGTCAAGAAGGAAAAAAAAGAATAATCGGCTTAAGTCTAAAGTGGAGAGATCATGTCAAGAAGGAAAAAAAAGAATAATTACTCAGATACCAGCACAACACTTATATTTTCAACAAGAGGTTTAAAGGATTCTTCTATAAGATGTTGTCTATATTTGACAAGTAGGATCAATTCAGCACAGTTGGACGAATCAGAAGAAATGTTATTGCGTATATCCATGCAAAGGGTTTGTCTCTTTATACAAAATACCATAAGCGGTTCATACATAAAACGAGACAAGCTGCAAATAGTCTTAAAGCTGTTATCTGACTGGTACTTCGATTAGGTTATTCGATTAGGCTTCAAAATTTTTCATTGATCGTTCGTAATCTCAAATTAAAGTCGTTATCTTTATTCATCTTATTCAAATTTTTTTATTATCCTACGCATTGGAGGATTCCAACTTGCTTCCACCCAAACCTTACAGAAGCATTATTTTTATTTATTTACTGAACTAATTTTTACGTTGATCGTCTGCGGATTTTTGCCCAATTTTATGTCCAATAAATGAACAAAAAATAAAAATTGTGTTTAAGCGATTTATGAGCTGTATTCGAGCAAGACGGGCATTGGTATAACAAAACTGATCCTTGCCTACCCATCTTCGTTTACTTTTCAACAAAGACCATATATTCACCTGGAGCTCGGATCGTCCCTTTTAACGACATCATTTAAGAGCGCATTAAATGTATTCGTTTTCACACGCAGCCTATCGAAGAAAATTATCTCCGACCATGGCTCCATTTTGGTTAATGCGATAAGATTGACTGGCCATTTGCTCCGCTGCGTTCACCTCACTTCTAACAGGTAGATTTAATATCACAATGTGCACGCAACACAATTACCAAATTTAATTATTTCAAGCAAAATTAACGACTACAAATTCCTCTCTGAGGAAATACCAGAATAGGACCACAGGAACATGAACAAAATGAAAACTAAAAACTGTATTTATATTTCATTGCAGTTTACATAATGAAGTCAGTCACATATTCGACAGTTAATTTATTCAGTGCATTATAAATTAAAAATCAAAGTAACATTTTCAAAATATGTTTCATTAGTTTTGTTTTAGTTTTGAACTATTAATATTCAGTCAAAATGTAGTATTGTACGCGTTAGCATATTTTGTTTGTTGTGTTTAGTGTAAATTTTTTAAGCACTTGAAATTATTTAAATAACCATCCAAAAAGTCAAAAATTGGAAGATAAACCAGACACACGCGACTACTGTTACCCAGTAGAGCTATTGGAACTTCTAATGAGCGAGGCGCACGTCAGAAAACTGACGGGGTCAGAGCGTCTATACTCCAAGAGCTACTGAAACATCTCAAGAGCAAGTTGGATAGACGTAACATCCGAAGGACAAAATACACAACGAGAAGCTGACTGTCTGCCCGTTCAATCAAGGATGAGAATTGATCTTAATAAAGTGGCATTTAATTATCATAATGAGTACGAATACAGAATGCATCACAATATTGTCATCGGTTGATTGACTAATTTGTGCTTTTATCGACGCGATTTCAAGTTTTTTGAAGTTCAATAGCGAAGTGGCAGAGCTACAAAACACATCTACACTTTTTGCAGTAGCCGAAAACAACCTACAGTTTTTGCAAATATATTTCATGGGCAATGTGGAGGAAGTGATTGATAGACAATGCGGATTTAGTGTACCAATAGATCGACAAATTATTTCTGAATTACGAGCATTATTTCATAAGAGCAACTATTTGGTTCAAGATTTCAAATCTCCATTAGAGAATGTAAGAGCGGGTGGCTTGAAATTAATTATCAGGGCAGACACAACAAAGTATTGTCGGAACAGCGATTATCCTTCGAGATATTGTTATCAGCATTCGAGATCAAACCCAGCAACGTGTTGCTGAAACACACTTATCGTACGATGCACTTCAATATCCTATACTGTTTCCACGGGGAAAAGATAGATATCATCTCGAATTGTGTCAAATTATTCCCGTTATCAATGTTATCATTGATATGTACGCTGAAATCGAGAGCAAAGACCTGAATTTGAAAATTTGCTATTACAATCAATCGAAGCTTCGAGTTGAAGAGTATATCCATTTGCAAGATGCAATTGGAAAAGGTTAAGCTGTTGATTATCCAGTAGAAATTCTCAATTTATTAAAGCCTGCTGGAATGCCGCCGAATATATTGACGTTTATGTTGGATCATCAATATTGCTCCGGAATATCAGCAAGTCAAAGTTGTGCAACGGAACCAGACTTTCCGTGAAAAACTGATGCTGGAAGTAATTGAAGCAACAATAATTAACGGCAATGATTCAAACGACCACACGAGTTTTGCACTGTAGATTCGTTCGATGTTGTAGCGGAAGCAGCCAGCTAGTGGCATATAAAATAAGTCTCATGTAAAGGCACGTTAATAAATGAAATGTTCCCGTATGAAAATATCAATGGTGGAACTATGAGTCTCAATTTAAATAATTTAACCATTCAAGTTTTGAATGCCATTGTCCGTGGATACATATAACATCTCTCTTAGACACAGTCTCCATTATTTTCTTCTCGAGTTTCAATTTTATCAGGATTAAGTTTTTTTTTTACGGTGCCGCTATAATTTCCTTTTGCCCCAAAAGTACTTTAAACTATTTTTTTTCGAGCTAAAACAGTATGCTGAAAAATGTCTCTTCATATACACACACAATAGAAAAAAAAGGATACATCCTATATTCAAAAGAACAAACAACTTTTTTATCTTTATTCCCTTAACAAAACAGGAAGATCAACAATAGAAAATAGTATACGAGCAAAAAAATACGAAAAAGGATTTTCACTCAATAAAGAAAACGGTTCTAGTTACAATATATATGTGTATGGTGAGTATTATGAGTTGGATTTTTATAATTTTCAGTTTTATTTCCCTTTTTTCGGGATTTCTTTTATCATATGTTTTTAATTTTCCATTCATTTTAGTGCGGGAAAATTGAAATAAAACATTGTTACATTTTTTTTTGGGTCACTATTATTTACCAGTTTCATATTTTATTATGGCATGAGCAAGGAAAAAGAAAATACAATTTCCCCATGGACATTTTATCCTTTTTATTATTTTTTTTATCATAACTTAGTTGTGTGTTCCTTTTGTTGTTTTTGTTGGTTTTTATTTTAAATGATAATAATGAAATGTTAAATGATCTCAGGGCATCGTTAAACATTATTAAGGCTTGTGCAGATAATGTATTGTTCAGATGGTTGCTCGTGTATATTTTACCTGGAAAATTGTTGTTACAATAAATTTATGTTTTATACATCAACATGTTTTTGCATGTTTTCACGGCAATGGAGTATAAAATGGTATGGAAATGTGTAACTTTATTTGCTGCGCAAAGTTTTCCCCGTGCAAAGGTCTAAATATTTTAAGAGTCTGAAAGATGCTGAAACTAACTATTTGACCTTGTAAAATGGAGGTATTAAATTTAATATTCATTTTAAAAATTAAAATTAAATAAAAATCTTCCCTTTCCTTTGCGGGTTTCAGTCCAAATACATTCTTCTTATAAACCTTTGTAACGAGTGGCATTTCATGGCCCCGTTCCAAGCTATTCATTCAACCCAAAACATCTTTACCAATTCAGTCATTATTATTTTTTTTCGTTCATTGCAAAACAATTAAATTATGTTGTTTCGCAATAATTTATAAAATCAAATTGTAATAGGAAACCATAAGTTTCTTATTCAAATAAAAAAATGTTTTTTTCAAGTAATAACAAGTATATGGTAAGGGCAGTGTACTTGTTAATTCATATTTTTATGCATTTATGGCATAATTTTTTTTCCCTCTTTAACTGACCTAACTCAATAATTTTTATTGGGTTAGAGTATAATAACCGTCCCCACCATACATTTTTGATTTTTGTTTTAATACATTTTTTTTTGGTGGGACGTTTTTTGAGTTTTCGAAAAACTCGGTATTCTGGTGGTGACTTTCGGATGGGGTGGTCGTCGGACGACCGCTGAGGAAGATTATGTAAGTTTTTTTTATTTTGTAATTTTTTTTTTTTATTTTAAGTTTTTTCTTATTTAATAAATTTTGAATATTAATTTATTTTTTTTTATTGAGTTTTTTTGTTTTCTCTCCACCAACATGTGAGCCGTTACAGGGGCTCACATTTTTCTTCTATCGGATTGGTGGTCCGAATTTTCTTATTCTCCTTTTTATCTTTTTTTGAATCTATTGATTCAACAAATCTAAATTGCAGCTTATCAAGGTCCAAAAGCGACTCCACCAACACCCACGACCATATCCTCGCACTGAGCTAGCGGGATATATACAGCTGCGGTGGAGAGCGCGTTGGGCAATTTATGTAATTGTCGGGACTCAGGTTTGTTCCTGAGTCTTGTTCATTACACCTTTGTGGTTTATTAGTACCGATTTTACACACGAGTTGAATAAACTTATCAAGGTCTTGCAATTTTGGGATTATCAATATAAGTTCAAGCACGATGGCTTTCCAACTGTGTTGTCTGTATGCTAGACTTTGAGGAAACTTAAAGAACGGTATGAAGTATGATCGGAAAATTTTTAAATAAACTTCGATACTTAAGGAGAATTAGGCAGGAACGCTAATACTTAAAGATGATGGCAGCTTAAGGTGAGCTGACTGCGCGAATTAATACTTATTGGTATAGCTCCAAGAGGCCAAATTGCAATGAACTTTTGAAGTTACAGTTTAGTCAGTAACAATCCAGCTATCCTCAAGGTTAAGTTGGAAGACAGCTTATCTTTGTAATGTGACTCTTTAAGTTGTTTTCTTAGGATCAATTATTCATACTACCTTAGTTAGACTATCTGACCTAAGGTGAGTATCTATTACCACTTTATTGCCCGTTTTATCGGTGTGTATTTTTTCTCCTTGATTAGCTTTAACTACCCAACCTCATAGTGGTACTTAATTACTAACCACTTGGCTCTTTGTTGTAAACTTATTTACTAATTCTTAGACCATATTATCATTGGTTTTATCTGACAAAGAAGAAAAACAAAGAAGAAAAAGAAAGTGAAGTCAGTGGTCTCCCGAGATTAAGAATCGGCCTACCGTAAGGGCATCAAAGTTATTTTCTATATTAAAATTATCTTCCAGTGTAGGTTTTGCCAGTTCCCCCATCAGGTGCCTCCACCTGGAAATAATAACCTAACAAAATTAGGAAACGAGACGGATGGGTCTCTAACAGCAAGAAATAAATCATCTTCTTCGGTTGTCGATACCATGGATCCTGGGTGGGACCAACTATTGCCAAATAAAGGGAACAACTTTCCTAAGAACACAATAATATTGAGATACCAATTCTCTAGGTTCCAAGTGTAAGTAGTGGTGCACTTCAATTAAAGATGGCTGCAGCTGTTGGGACTGCGTCCCAAGCAACTATTAATAACCCCCAATCTGAGGAAGTAATCAAAGCTCTAGCTGTGTCTGGACAAGAAAATAAAGAATTAAATAAAGCAATTCAATGCTGGAATCTTGAAGAGAAAGTTAAAAACCTTAAACATAACCTAAATATGGACTGACAAACTGGTTTTGAAGTTACGTGCGAAACAGAAGCCCTAAACCAGGAAAACAACACCAAAGAAACGAAAAGTGGTAATTCAATCAAGTACCTAACCGATGAGGAAGATTTAGAAAGAGAAACCAATTGGATAATGAGAAAGTGTGAAAGGGCCCTAAAAAAACAAAAAACACAAGAAATAAATTCTTCCAGTAAGCTGAGTTCCCAGAAAAGAGCAACAGTTTGAACATATCGGGAGCAAAGGTAAACCAATTACCAAGTATCAGCCAGACCAAGAAAGAAAAACCACCACCACCAATCAATATAACACATGCCGATAAATTTAGCGTTATTCAAGCGTTAATAAAAGAAGTGACAGAGCAAGTGTATATGCTTGTGTCACTAAACAACAATGTCTGAAGGGTAAATAGGTCTTCAATAGTATACATATGAAGACAAAAATTCCATTGCATCTGATATGCATGTTAAATGTAGGGGTCTACATTTAACGTGCATACCAGATGAGATAAGTGAAGATTTCAAAAACCAGCAAGTAAGAACAACGAAATAAAAAGAAATCTCGACAAAAAAAGCGAAAGTGACAGAGGGATTCTCATACTGACAAGCAACAAGACAAGGACTACATGGGCCTTTGGTTCAAAATGTTAGGATTCAACAAGCTGTGACAATAATGTAGAACACCCTAAATGCTATTGTCAATCGCCTCTCTAAATAGAAGAAAATTTAGAATTTCTATACAAAAGGCAAGTTAATCTTGAACAGTAAGTAGGACATCAAAGAAAAATTTACAAGATTTGTAGCAAAAAAGTTGCTGATCCCTCACCAAACATCAAAAAATGATCAAAACACTATGAAAATTAACCTGGAATGCTAATAGATCTTCCGGAGCTAGAAATCATTTTGAATTCAGAAAAAATTTATATATGCTTAATAACAGGGAGCCATTTCACTAAAAAGTCTAATGCAAAAATAAAAGGTTACTATTGTTACCATTCTATACATCCAGCAGAAAGAACTAGGGGTGGAGTAACTATCTTCATCAGAGAAAACATCAAATACTTCAAAGATGTCAAACTCAAAATAGAGACAATAAAAATTGTATCATTTAGCGTGCAACTAAATAATTACCAAAAGCTGCGGGTTGCTGCGATATATTGTCCACCAAAGCATCAACTTAAAAAGCATGATCCTCTCAATGTTCAAAATGATGGGATAAATTTCGTCATAGGAAGAGACTTCAATGACAAACAAACGCATTGGGGTTCAAGACTAATATCACTTAAAGGTAGAGAACTGTAAGAAGCTGGACATCAAGTAAACTGCGAGTTTCATTCAACTGGAACTCAAACAATGGACACAAACAAAATACTAGACTTGCTTGACTTTTTTATATCTAAAGGTATTTCAGAAAAAGCCACCAAGGTTATCACGCGGTAGGAACAATTGGGAAACCTTCGCACCGTTAATCGAGGAAAGTATTGATCTTCAAGTCCCAATCAAAAACCAAACACAACTTGAAAGAGAAGTAGAGCTACTCATAAACAATATTCAGATCGCAACATGGCAAAGCACTCTTCCTGCAAAAATAAACCTCACCAAAACGAAATATATACATAGGAAATAAGAAATCTGGTCAGATAAAAGTGAAAGCTCGCAAAATCTGGTAAATGAATCGAGCACCAGGAGTAAAACTATTTTCAATCAGCTCAAAAACAAGTTGCAGAAGTTAATACAAGAAACCAAAGCGGTAAGCTTCAACAAATATTTAGTAAGTCTTTCTGGCCACAAAGATAGTGATTTCTCTTTATTGAAAGCTACAAAATGACTGAAAAGACCAAAAGAGCAGATACCACAAATAAAAAAAACAGGTGGTATTTGGGCCAAAAACCTCAAAGATAAAGCTGATCTTTTTGCTCAACATCTGGAAGAAACGTTTGAGCCTTTGACTAGACAAACAGCAGATGAAAATACCTTTCTAATGCAAAAAGAAGACGAGTTAGACATACGTCTAGTGTATATAACCTAAAACATAACCTAAATGCAAATTTAAGCATAACCTAAATCTCTCCAGATAATTAAAGCAGGCGTTCAAACAGATATTGCAATCTTGGCGGTTGAAAGTACAGCACTTGAGAGAAACAACCCCCCGTGAACACGAAAAACGATTACTGAGCTTTATGACAGTTCTGCATGTTTCATTGCAACCCATAAGCTGGCTTCAATCGATCGATTGAAATCGTTTGGTTTTTATCTTTTTTTAAAAGAGATACCGAAGTGCTTTCGGTATCGCCGTATTACTTTATACGGGCCTTCGAAGGGAGGAGAAGGACCTGTCCAAACTTTATCATCCCTTACAAAAACGTATCCGCACTTGTCCAAAGTTTTTGGAACAAATACGTCAGTTTGATTTGCCAGACGAGTCGGTGATGGGATAAGGTTTTGCATGGTATGTCGCAGTTGGTCGACGACTGTGTCTTGATCTGGTAGAGGTGAAAGAGGTTTTTCGACGAAAAACTCACTTTCAAGCTAGTTTGTCCATAAACCATTTCAACTGGAATGTACTTTAGATCTTCTTTTACCTTAGCTCGGATTACCAGCAGGACGATTGGAATCTCCGAACTCTAGTGAATTGTATTGCCTCTGGCCATAAGAGCAGCTTTGAACTTTCGATGAAAACGTTCAACTATGCCGTTCGCTTTTGAATTATAAGCTGTTGTACGTATTCGATGCGATGTGAGCCGAGTAGTTTTGTTAACTCTGAGAAAAGTTTTGACTCAAATTGCGAACCTTGATCAGTTGTAATCTGAAGCGGAACGCCGAATCGAGATACTTATCTATTTACAAATGTAGTGGCAATGGTTGCCGCTGACATATTTGTCATGCCGTATGCTTCTAACCAACGAGTAAAACGATCAACACAGGTAAGGAGATACGAATATCCATTAGATTGTGGGAGAGGACCCACGATATCTATGTGGATGTGTTCGAATCGCCCACGAGGAACTTCAAATTGTCCATATGGTGATTTTGTATGTCTGGACTTTTGATTTTTGGCAAGATAAACACTACTGAGCCCACTGAGTTTCTTTCTTTATACTGGGCCAAAAGTAACGAGCTATAATCAATTTACGCGTAGCAAAGACACCCGGATGTGAAATATTACGCAACATATCGAAAATATTTCGACAAAGTCGTTCTGCAATGTAAGGGCGATGGTTCCTTGGCGATGTTTCACAGTAAACTTCGAGACCAGGCAATTTGAAAAGTTCTAGTTTTATTTTGGAACCAGTGTGACGACGTGAACCAGAAAGCATATTCTGAAGCTCACTGTCAATTTTTTGTGCCTCAATTATCGTTTGATAATCGAGTGATTTTCAACTGTTGCTTGCTCTGTATCGGTTGCACGACCTTGAACATGTTGTATGTAGGTCGTAAATTGGCTAATGTAATCTAATTGGCGCGATTGCCTTGGATTACGTTCAGTTTTAGACTGAAATGCTCGAGTTAAAGATTTGTGGTCGGTGCAGATTTTAAAATCTCGCCCTTCGACAAAATACCTGAAGTGTTTTACAGCTAGATATATTGCCAGTAATTCCCTAGGCTCCCAACAACTGTTAAGGTACTGTTGAAGTACTGCTCCGACCGCGATGTTTGCTGCATCGGTCGTGTTACTAAGCTTGGATTCGCTTAATGGATGGCATAACAATGTCGTTCTTGCCAGTTCCAATTTTAATAACAAGAATGCTTTTTGGCATTCATTAGGCCATGAGAAATTTTTGACCGATTTGGGCTTACATTGTAATCCTGCCAAATGACCATGAATTGGAGCTAGAATTTCAGCGATCTTCGGGATAAACCGATGGTAGTAAGTTATAATGCCGACGAACCTTTGGATGCTTTTGATATTTGTAGGAGCTGGAAAATCCATGATAGCAATGATCCATTCTTGCGAAGGGAGAATACCATCTGGTGTGATTTTGTGGCTAAGGAAATCAAGAGTTCTTACTCTAAATTCGCATTTGACGGTCTTGATATGAACATAAAACTCCACTAAACGTTGGAACAACAGTTCCAGGTGCAGTTTGCGTTGTTCCTCAGTTTTCGAAGCGACGAGGATGTCGTCGTTGTAGACAAAGACTAAGTCTAAGTCGCGAATGACCTTGTTCATAAATCGCTGGAAAGTTTGTGCGGCATTTCGTAAACCAAATGAAATTCGAGTAAATTCGAAAATGCCGTATGGTATTGTTATTGCCGTTTTATGCACGTCTTCCGAAGCAATGGGAATAAGATGATATGCTCTGACAAGATCGATTTTGAAGAAAAATTGACACCCATGCAAATGCATGGAGAAATTCTGAATATGCGGTATCGGGTAACGATCAGCAGTTGTGATGGCGTTTAACCTACGATAATCCCCACATGGTCTCCAATAACTGTCTTTTTTCTTTACCATGTGAAGAGGACACGAAACTGGAGATGCCGATGGTTGACAAATTCCCAATTCCACCATATGCTGAAATTCTGTGGCTGCTGTTTTGTGTCGCAGTTGATCTAATCGACGTGGTCGAGATACTGGTAACTGACATTCAGTTACGATATGGTGAACCACGTTGTGTTTAACTGGTAAATTGTAATTACTCTCTGCTGTAAGCAAAGGAAACTTCTTAAGCAGGACGCCATAACCATTGTCGATAACGAAATGAATCGGTGTCGGTGTATCGACACGAATTGTCGAGGCATTGACTGAATCAGGAAGATTTATCGTCGCATAACCATTTAAATCAAATAAACCCACGTAATAAGCTTCACTTACCCATGCGCTCAGAAGATGCAGTTCGCTTGAACAAAAACCGATAAAAAACCCAAAACTGTACAGGGACTACACTAGATTCATGATGGAATACAAAGAGCTTATAGGTCATACGCAGTTAATACCACCAGATCAAATCAACCTATTAAACAATAGAAAATATTGTCTACCTCATCACCCTGTGTTTATGATTAAAAAAGCCAGCAGCACGACCAAGTTGCACGTGGTGTTTGACGTTTCAGCCAGAACAACGTCGGGTGTATCTGTTTGGATTCCGTAAACACCGTTACATGATCACGGCGAACATTGAAAAAATGTTCCGACAAGTTTGGATTGAGAAGTTAGTCACTGAACTCCTACGTATTGTGTGGCGAGATATTGACCAAAGATTTTTACATGGATAACCTAATGACCGGAGCAAGCACCATTGATTAAGCTATATCATTACAAGCCGAGCTGAACTCCCTTTTGAAACATGGTGGGTACCATCTGCGCAAATGGGCAAGCAATAACGCGAAGTTACTGGAAAACATACCCAAAAATTTCTATCTGTGAAGTAAGCGGAGGAAATAAAATGATCTTGATATTGGGTATGTAATTCGTCCCACAAGCTGGTAGTTTTTCCTTTAATGTCTCGCTACCAGTGTCAACAAAAATGACCAAACGAAGCATGTTTACGATCCAATGGGATGGGTATCTCCGCTGACGGTTAGGATAAAGATACTATTTCAAAACCTATGGTTGTTGAAAATCGGTTGGGACGCCAACTTCAACCAGATGTTATAATTCAATAGATAGCCGAAGGGATCAGATTACACTTAATTGAAAAGGTTAAAATGCACCTGTGCGGATTCTCTGATGCATCAAACGTTGCTTACGCCGCGGTCATTTATGTTTGGATGCTAAATTCAAATGAAAAAGAATTGACCAACCTAATTATTGAAAAAACCAAGATCGCACCGATAAAGTACACTACAACAGCAAGACTAGAATTATGTGCAGCGCTTTTACTTGTTCGACTGATAACGTTGGACATAAAGTCACTGGAGTTCACAAGCTGCTTAAAAATATCTTTATAGTTTGACTCCACTACAGCCCTAGCTTAGTTGGCAAATCCACCGAGAATGGGAAATGTAATCGTACTCAACCGAGTTACTAAATTACTAGATTCTACAAACGTCCAACAATGGTCCTACATACCACCAAAGAAAAATCCGGCAGATAGCGCCTCTCGCGGTGTTTCACTTGACAAACTGCTGAATAATACAATGTGGTGGAATGGGCCGGCCTGGCTACGTTGTGAACCTATTCAAGCACCAGAGCAACCTACAAGACCAGTAAGTACGAAGATAGCAACCTCCACCTCAATGCTGAACCAGAAAGGTCTGATAATGCAAACTCATTAGGCAGTGAAATAATTGAGAAGTTTTCAAGTGCAAAAAAACAATTCGAGTCATTGCTCGAATTCTACGTTATAAACAGAATTTATGGAATTCCAAAAAACAAGGTTATCGGTCCACTTACTGTAACAGATTTAGACAGGATTCACCTTATTGATGTCAATCATCAAACAACGATATGCGATATCAAGATGTAAGGACTTGATCCGGCAAAGGAAGATTACCCAGCAACAATTAATAGGCCAATTACCACCACCAAGGGTTAACTCTATAAAAGCATTTCTACAGACTAGCGTAGATTACGCTGGTCCGTATAATCAGAAGTCCTGCAATACTCGGAAGGTTACAATCTACAAGGGATACCTTGTTGTATTTACCTGTATGGCAACCAAGGCCGTACACCTAGAGTTGTCTTCCTGTTTGACTTCGGATACGTTTATCGCCGCGTTTAAAAGGTTCCACAATCGCCATGGTATCTGCACAGATATCTACAGTCACAACGGCATTAACTTCGTAGGAGCCACTAAGGAGCTAGACTGTTTTCGTCAACTATTAGCATGGGTAACGAAGCAAATCATCAACTGGGCAACAACAATTAATACGAAATGTCATGTTGTCATGCTTTTTTGAGGCAGCCGTTAAGTCAATGAAGTCCCATTTACGACGTGTAGCTGAGCCCCAATGAATATGTATTTCATAGTTATATCGTTTGAATTCACAATATGTATTTTATAGTTATATTGTTTGTATTCACAATATGTATTTTATAGTTATATCCTTAGCCGCTAGAGGCAATTTAACTTTCTTTAGAATTATTTAAAATTTTCTCTTCTTTTTTTGACCGGCGTTGTGACAACACATAGTTAAGTATTCACCAAAATAAATATAATAATTGTGCAGCCATTTTGTATAATTTCTGAAGAGTTGAAATATAATTAATACTTAATAAGTATTTACCAAAACAAATTATATTAAGTGTGCATTTATAAGTCGTTCACAAAACTATATTTAAGTGCGAACATAATTTTGGTCCTTCGAGCCGGATTGTTAGGCTGTGGCTATCAGTCCGCGTGTGTTTAAGATATATTATACTTAATATATATTAAGATATATTATTAATAATATATATTAAGATAAGTGTTTGTGAACACTAACAGTGATAAGTGGTGAAAACGAAAAAAAATCATTCAACAAAAGGATGTCAGAAAAAGTTAAAGACTGGACTGCGCGACGTGGTCAGGCTAAGGGTATTATAACAAGAATTGCATCATTTGTGGAAACTTTAAGTAAGGATACAAAAATGAATGAAGCGTCCTCGCGATTGGAATTACTGGAGCATGCGTTCACTGATTTTAAAGAAGCTGACTCAAGATTGACGGCTTTAGACTGTGCATCGGAAATTGTGGATATTGAAGTGAAATATTTGAATTTAAAGGTCAAATTAAATGAATCAATATCTAGTCATACTACAAACATATCAGTTTTGGAACAATTCAACCAAATTATGAGCAAAACAACGGCACAACAAAACGAATTTCTGACTAACTTCACGAACCAATTCAGTACATCACTGAATCAATCATTTTTAAACCAATCGTCGGAACAGCCTCATTTTACGGCTAGGCTCCCAAAGATACAAGTGCCAACGTTCGACGGAAACTACAAGGAGTTTCAGAGCTTTAAGGACTTGTTTACTGCCTCCATTCACAATAAGAATAACCTATCAGAAGCTGAGAAATTCCAATATTTAAGAGGATGTCTTAAAGGTGAATCTGCAGAGCTCATAAAGCACCTCCCAATATCTGATGCCAATTACAACGTGGCCTGGTCTAAGGTGTGTGACCGGTATGACAAAAAAAAATCGCCATTAGTGATTTTATTCAAACATTTCTTGACATGCAGCCTTTAAGAGAGAATTCTTCGAAGAAATTGAGAAATCTACACAACGTGGCGGACCAAGTAGTTCGTGGACTACAGGCACTTGGGCCGGAAGCAGGCTCCCGAGATCATTGGCTGTTGCATATTTTGTTGAGGAAAACAGACTCGGATACACAACAAGCTTGGGCATTTTCGTCTGTGAATAAAGAATATCCAACCTTTGAAGAATTTTTGCAATTTCTAAGTAATAGATGTGATGGGTTAGAACCTTGTGAAACCGTTAAGCCACATGCTATAAAGCACTCACTGCCAAGGTCACATAACATTGTTTCTAAAAAAACGAATTCAATCGTAACGCCAACACGATGTCCATCATGTAATGAGTCGCATCAATTATACGAATGCAATAAGTTTTTGGATTTAAATGCCAATTCAAAGTCAATCGAAGTACGTAAGTTAAATGTGTGCTTTAATTGTCTATCCGCAACACATAGAGTCAATAGATGTCGAACACTCGGTTCGTGCAGAAAATGTGGTCGAAGACATCATAGCATATTACATGATGGCATAATAACCAATACGTATAATAAACCAACTCCAATTAATACATCAATTCCAATTAATGCAACTTCAAATCATAACATCAGTGGAGCTAATCAGTTAAACACAGGTCAAGCTAATTTCCAACCAAACTCAATTGCAAGGACCAACATGGCTTGCACAGACTACGCAATATTGCCGACAGCTTTAGTAGACGTAGCGGATTCTTTTGGGCGTCTACATAAATGTAACGTATTATTAGATTCTGGATCCCAGATCTCATTTATCACCGAATCGTGTTTAAAAGGATTGCGGCTTCGGCGACAGAGAGCAGCTATCACCGTTGGTGGACTCGCTACATCTAACATGTCAACCAATGGCAAAACAGATATTGTAATTCATTCAAGGTATGATGATTCAGTCAAGCTTAAGCTCAATGTATTTATTCTAACTAGCATCACCACTACATCAGATTATACATGCAATGGAATTAAGAACATCGAGATATTTAATGAGTTAGAATTAGCTGATCCTAATTTTCTTGAGAAGAAAAACATCGATGTACTAATTGGTGCAGATCAGTTTTTTAATATACTGAAACATAATAAAATATCAATCTCAAATAATTCATTAACCGCATATGAAACTACATTGGGATGGGTGATTTCTGGGCAGCCAAGAACTACTCAGGATAAAACCTATGTGGAATTAACAATTATGAATGTTAATATAATGGACAATACAAGTTTGGAGAAAGCACTTAAGCAATTTTGGGAACAAGAGGAGATCCCAGCAGCTAAAATACAGTCGGAAGATGAACGTGAATGTGAAGAGCTTTTTACGAAAACAACACGACGTGACCAGACGGGAAGATTCATTGTACAACTTCCATTCAAACGTAATATGGAAATGCTTGGAGACACGTTCATGGCAGCTCAACGTCGACTATTTACGATAGAACGTAAGATACAACGAGACCCCATTTTTGGAAAAATGTATCACAACTTTATGGAGGAATACTCCCGCTTGGGACACATGGTAAAATTATCACCAAAGGAACTAAGAACATACCAAGATGAAGTTTAGTATCTACCCCACCATGGCGTGTGGAAACATAGTAGTGAAACAACCAAACTACGTGTTGTATTCGATGGATCGTGTGCGTCCTCTAGCGGTATATCGCTTAATGACAAATTACGAATTGGTCCAACTGTTCAGCCGACATTATGGACTATACTACTACGGTTTAGAGAATTCCCTGTAGCTGTGAGTGCCGATGTGGAGAAAATGTATCGGCAAATTCTAGTCCAACAAAACCAAACCAGATACCAACGAATTCTGTGGAGAGATTCAACAGACAAACCAACCGATCACTACGAATTGAGAACCGTGACATACGGTACAGCACCTGCATCATTTCTTTCAACGCGCGTGCTACTCCAAATTGCGACCGAAAACGAAACACAATTTCCAAAGGTGGCTCGAGTTATTAGACAAAATTTTTACGTGGACGACGTACTATCCGGTGCTTCAACTGAAGAATAAGCAGCTCAATTAAAGCTTGATTTAATAGCGGTGTTACAAGATGGTGGATTACCATTAAGAAAATGGACATCAAACCTTCAAACATTGACTGATCACAACGAATCTGTCCCTATTTCGCAAGAAGGAAATAGTATGTCGCAAAAGTTAGGTTTGCTATGGGATGTCGCGCCTTTTCGATCCTCTGGGCTGGCTATCACCATTTGTAATAAATATGAAATTGTTGTTGCAAGAATTGTGGCTAGCTAAGGTAACATGGGATGAGCAATTGCCTGATTCACTACAAGGTCGATGGCGAAGCATAAAATCGCAATTTGATGAGATTAAACTCATCAAAATTCCAAGGAACGTATATGTATCTACTGTAACAGTGTCTGCTCCATTCGACCACCAGGACGATATAATAGGGATGAGCTCGCCGTGTGGGGGATTCATCGTCGAATCAGACACTTTGCAAATTGTTCCTGGTCACACTGGTCGCTAATGATATCACCCATTCATGTCACCATATAAACAATTGTACCTTTAGTTACGCATATTCAAAAAAAATAAAAATAAAATCTTCGGTTGAACCATAATTTCATTCGTCGAATAAATTAAAGAAGTAAGTTATTGGAGTTTGTGGCAAAAGAACTTAAAATTACGGTATAATAATATGAATACAAAAAAAATTAATACTTCACCGCTGTGCCCTTGAGTGCGGCAGCTGATCCCTTTGAAGATGGTGGATAATATTCCCGTTAATCCGTTTTTCTGGTTGGTATTTCCTCCTGGTTTGTTGCCGTTGACTTTTTATCTAATTCGATATATACGGTCGAAATTTCCTCGACTATAGTAATTAGGTGCGATAATTCAATACACCGGTATGGACCAAATCTTCAGACTTCCGTAAAATAATTGGATTGATTGTAATCACAAAAATTTTTTAATTTTAATTAATTTATTTATTATTATTTTTTAATTTTTTTTTTATTTCATTATACATAATATAACGGCTAGTTATACAATTAAATGGACATCACCAACACTAATATAGTTTTTTTTTTTTTTTTTTTTTTTACTATCTATATGTATATATGGATATGTACATACACTTGAATAATATTCAATTGAAATAATTAGTTGTACATATTGTTTATCTTTTATTATATAATTTTAACAAATTATCTTTATTCACATACAAATATCTTTTTATTAGTGTTTTAATTATTTAATTTAATTTTCTTTTTATTTAACTTAATTTATATAACTACAAAGTTTTTTATTTTTTTAAATTTTAATTTACTTTATTTTCTAATATACAATTTTAGTTAAATCATTCGATTTCTAATATTCTGGTCCAACTGAATTCTTTTTTTCTTCAGTTTTTTCATTTGGCCTTAAACTGAATTTTTTTATTTTTATTTTTCCTTTTAAGGGGAAAATTAACTGGATTTTAAAAAAATTAACCAGTTTGGTCCATTCATGCTTTTATCTTTAAAAAATTTCATTTGATTTTACTATCTTTACTTTTTTTTTTTTATTTAACCGGGTGAACCAACATATCGTTACACTACCAATAACATTAAAATTGAGTTACATGGTTTCAGTGACGCCAGTGAATTAGCCTACGCTGCGTGCGTTTACGTGCGTGTAATTTCCAATCAAAATGTCGTGTCGAATTTGTTAACTAGCAAATCCAAGGTGGCACCAATACAACCCATAAGTCTTCCGCGTTTAGAACTGTGTGGTGCACACTTATTAGCTAAGTTGATTACCAGTGTGTGTGAGGCGTACGAATACAAAAATATTCCAATCTTTCTGTGGACTGATTCCACAGTGGTCCTATCGTGGCTGCACTCTGGACCTCCTAAAAAATGGAAGGCTTATGTTACCAATCGTACCGCAGAAATTCAAAGGCTCGTTCCAACTGCAGTTTGGAGACATGTTAGCGGTACAGATAATCCAGCAGATTTGGCGACAAGGTTTGTTGGACTGCAGTTGAACATTTACGAAGATGACAATGCATTTAATAAGGTCATCAATAATATGTCAAAATGGTCTAAAATAATACGAATAATAGCTTTCATCCGAAGATTTATACATAATGCTCGAAATCCGACGAACCGTCAAGCTGGTTGGCTTACCGGAACTGAACTGAATGATGCTGAACTGGCTACGATCCAGCATATTCAACAGACTGAATTCCATACCGAAATCAAACTATTAAGAAATACCAAAAGGCTAAAACCTAATTCGCGATTGTTAGCTCTGTCTCCATTTATTGATGAGCAAGGGATGTTAAGAGTTGGAGGTCGTTTGGAGAATTCAACCTGTGCTTACGAAACCAAACACCCAATAATCTTGCCAAGGAATCATAAGGTCAGCATGGTAATTTTGGATTACCTACATACGAAATATTTTCATCCTGGGCCATCACTGCTCATATCACTATCACGAATGAAATATTGGATCGTCGGTGTATGTCAAGCTGCCCGTAGTCTTTGTCACAAATGCATAAAATGTTTTCGGTTTGCGAACCTCAAATCATCACAGTTAATGGGCAATTTGCCGTATCAAAGAGTGGTTCCTGCAAGACCGTTTAGCAACACAGGTGTGGACTATGCTGGTCCAATTATGTTGGCATCCAAACGAGGCCGAGGCTCGAAACTCGTAAAGGGATACTTCGTCATTTTCATCTGCCTCTGCACTAAGGCAATACATATTGAGGTAGCCAGCGATATGACGACTGCAACGTTTATTGGGGCTCTGAGACGTTTCGTGGCACGAAGGGGAGTACCAATTCAAATATTCTCCGACAATGGTTCTAATTTTCGCGGTGCTAAAAGTTTAATTTCTGATATTTACAGATTACTCGAGTCTGATGAATGTCAGGCAGAAGTAAGCAAGTATACAGCTGACCATCGAATTAAGTGGTCATTCATTCCACCGTATGCACCAAATTTTGGCGGATTATGGGAACGAGCTGTTAGGTCTGTTAAGACTCATTTAATAAGGGTGATTGGCAATTCACACTTAACATTTGAGGAATTGAGTACCGTTTTAGCGCAAATCGAATCAATTCTGAACTCCCGTCCTCTCTGCGCAATTGCCAATGAAGATCCAGAATGTATTGATGCACTCACACCGGCGCATTTTCTAATCATGGGGTCAAACGCACACATACCAGACGAACAACTTTTGAACACTCCACAATGTAGACTATCTCGATGGCAGCAGGTTCAATAAATCGTACAATCATATTGGCAGCGATACTCGAGAGACTATCTCCATACATTACAGCAACGAACAACATCTAAATTAAAACAGTGTAATCTGGAAGTAAATCACTTGGTATTGATTAAAGATGATAATAATCCACCAGGATATTGGCCACTCGGGCGAGTAATTGAAATTCACCCAGGCAAGGATGGACATGTAAGGGTCGCTACAGTCAGAACAAAATATTCCACATTCAAACGCCCAATTAGCAAATTATTTCGATTACCAATTGAGGATGAGATTAAAACAAGTGATTCAACCACCAATGAGAACAAGAGCGTTAAAATAAAACGAAGGGGAGTATGTAGCTGAGTCCCAATGAATATGTATTTCATAGTTATATCGTTTGTATTCACAATATGTATTTTATAGTTATATCCTTAGCCGCTAGAGGCAATTTAACTTTCTTTAGAATTATATAAAATTTTCTCTTCTTTTTTTGACCGGCGTTGTGACAACACATAGTTAAGTATTCACCAAAATAAATATAATAATTGTGCAGCCATTTTGTATAATTTCTGAAGAGTTGAAATATAATTAATACTTAATAAGTATTTACCAAAACAAATTATATTAAGTGTGCATTTATAAGTCGTTCACAAAACTATAATTAAGTGCAAACACGACGCGTGTTTAGTCAATGAAGTCTTAGGTACGAGAAGTTATACACATTGTTAACACAAGTTGAAGCTTTACTTAATTCGACCCCTGTGCGAATCAATAGAGGATCACATCATGACATTAACACCGGCGCATTTCATCATGGGGCAGCCAGTTACTATGATCCCCGAGTCAAATCTCACAAACCTAAAGGTCAATCGACTATCGCGATAGCTAATGATACAGCAGATGTTTCAACACTTTGCCAAAAGATGGCAAGCAGAATACCTAACCACTTTGAACAGCCTGTCAAGGTGGCGATGTAAAACCAATAACATCAAGAGCGGTGACTTGGTTATATTAAGGGATGACAACATTCCACCAGGACAGCGGGCGTTAGGATCCATAATCAATGTTCATCCTGATAAAGACGGAATCGTCCGTGTAGTAACACTTCGGACAACAAAGAGGACATATGACCGATTAATCACCAAAATCTGTCTTCTCTTATTGTTTGATTCACCTAGTTCATCAACGGTGACATGTTGGGAATCTTAACCACTGTACTTGGTACGTGTTTACAATATTATAACCGTGTACCAAGATTCCACAAAATTAAAATATTATAATTATACATCAGTCAAAGAAAGAGTGTTAATCGTGTATCAGTCCATTTCTTTAGGAATATGACATAGTTCGAGGCTACTTTTGAAAATCACCTCAAGTCAAGGAACAGTTAAGTCAGTGGTTTTTTGAATATTGGCAGGAATATTACCATCCAAACCTGCAGACTTGAAAAGCTTTAAGATAGTTATCCTGTTGGCAACTATCCCCGCGAGGTCAGTACCCTTATTAGCCTTTGGCAAAATAGAAGGAGAGTAGGAACAACCGGAAACATGTTTTGCCAGAAGAACCTCCAAGGATTACCTACTCGTTGTAGTTCATTGGCCATCCAATCGTTGGAGAAAACTTGGAATGACAGGACAATTGAATAATACCTTACGTAGCCTAGCTGACTCAGAGGACTCCTCTATTTGATCACAAAAGAGTCTTCAGGAATTGCTTTTGGCACTTCTTAGTTCATATTTATACGCTTTGAGGACCTCCTTATAGGAGTCCCAGTCCATGTCAATTGTTCTCTTCGCGATTTACAAAAAATGGAATTATCCTCCCCATCCCACCCCAATTAAAAAAATACATTTAAAGTAAAGTAAAAATAAATGAGTGTCTGGGTACCCGATATCACTTATTATGAACCCTATATTGATGAAAAAATTACGACCTAAAAATCCACGATATTTTATTCACCTTCAATGGTTCGTTAAACACTTTTCTGTCAATTAACCGTGCCCACAAGATATACGCATATAAAAAACGTTCGTCCAGAATCTCGACCGCCATAAACTCTAATTAAATTAGTCAGTTAACATAAAAATCAGACATAAATCCCATGTTGTGTTGTATATTAACCAGAATCGATTATCCATTTTATGCTTTTTTATATGTAAGCAAAAAAATAAAATTTATGATGCCGCATTTTTGATGGACGTATATCATAAAATAATCATAAATTACAATGACATAATTGGCATAATTATTTTTAATTTTTATGTATACGATAAATTTTTGTGACGGATGTAAATCCACCTAAA
Organism: Tipula confusa; assembly: GCA_963556175.1. Taxonomy (NCBI): domain Eukaryota; kingdom Metazoa; phylum Arthropoda; class Insecta; order Diptera; family Tipulidae; genus Tipula; species Tipula confusa. The sequence goes on along the minus strand of OY744476.1, from coordinate 150,079,484 downwards.
AATGTAAACTCGGAATTTTTGTTTGCGTGAAAGATAAATTTATTTGTGTAGCGACATTTATGGTGTGGACGAGAGCATATCATCAATTAAATGTTCAATCGAAGTTGATTTGGTCCATTAAATTAAATATTTATTCGTTTTATTTAATTGGTGCGTTATAGGTGGTAATTTGTGGAACCAAATCATTTACTGTATTTTGGATTTATGTGTAAAGCTCTTTTTATGGATTTTCATGTAGCGAATTGAGTAGGCGATAAATTAGTGTAGTAAAGTTAAGAGACCAACCAATTTACCGTATACAATTTTGAAGGAAGTAAAAGTTTAACACGACACAGTTATTAGAGATAATAATATTACTAAGCACACAAATTTATATCCTGTTGAAGGGCAAATGTTTTTACGGTCCATTTATTTTCTTACAGCAAATTGTTTGAAGACGTTTTACTGGAAAATTTAAAAATTAATTGACTTGTTCCCTAAGTGTATTGGGAATACATTTTTTGGTAACGGTTAAATTTATGGACAAAAGCACAAAATACATTTTTTTTATTTGCTCGTGTAGATTATAAGTCTGGCGTCATTTATGGGTGGGTTCATATAAACTCCAAAGAAAAAAAAATGTTATTAGGTGGGTTGTATTATGGTTTGGTTCCTTCAAAGTATTAATAATGACTGTAGAGAATTATTTCGAAATTGGTCATGTCTTTAGATCATATGTCTTTGTTATATCAAAGAATATATAACTTATTCTTTGGTTATATTTAGCAATAAATATAAGCTGTTTTAATCCAATGAGATGACTCTCGGTATTGTTATATGATTTATTTGAAGTGAAGATATCTTATAAATATCACAAAATGAATTCTTTTTAGACTATATAGCAATAAGGTAGATCCAATTGAAAGGATTTTTACGGATGAAGCTGAACTTGCAAGAAAAACAGATTGGGTCACTTTGTTGGAGGTAAGTTATGGTACATAACTTCGATAAGGACAATATCTCGTTCGATGTGTACAGTTTTCGTGGCGCGGCGCAGACGAATAAACAAATTGCCCTCTGCGCCTTACTGTATAAGTTTGTAATGGACCGTTTCACTTCTTTATTGGTATGGCTACTACAATCTTAAACGTTATTAATTCATTAGTAGTAATAATCATAATTATATGTATTAAAATTGATTCCATTTAAAATAATCAGGTTTTCTTATTAATCTGCCATATCTACTAGTTATCGGTTGTGGTGATAATGATGAAGAAGGCTGTTGTGAATCATTATCTGTCGGCATTGGATTAGTCGAAGATTCTGTGTGAGCATATCTTTGATTTACTTTGTTCAAAACATAATTATAATCAATATCCGGTTCTATGCAGGAGAAATGATAGAGTTGTTGAACACTTTTCTCATTTAGAATGTATTCCGTCGTACTATGCTATTATTTTGATTAAGGATGTTATGATCTAGGTTATGATATAGGTTCTGTATTTCTCGACATAATCCTTCCTCGATATAACAATGGTCTTTTGGACCATTTCTATACATTACAGAATCATCCTCTGTGGACGGATTACTTTTACATCTTGTGTTTTTATCATAGGTGAAAATTTCAACATTTCATTATACAGAGAGTTTAGTGCGGTGTCTACGGCTATAAAGCATTTATGCGGGAGAATACTTCAACCCAGCTACAAGCGTGTTACAATAATTTAGCAGCATTAAGTCTAAGTCACCTTCACTGCTTTCGTTAATTTTTAAGCATAGCCTTGCAAATATGAACAGCTTTTTCGGCCAGGCCATTTAAACGTCGATAGTTCAAAGTTTCAAGTTTCACTGAAATTTTTGAATTCGTATGATGCAAACGGCATGTTATCTGCTATAACTTTTGATGGAATACCATGTGCCGCAAACACTTCTTTAGATGCCCTAATTACCGAAAATAACTGTTTCGATGGTAACGGCTTTAATTCGATCCATTTAGAAAGATAATCCATTGCAACTAAATAAGATCTTGTTCCAAAATCAAATAGATCACAACCAATGATTCCAAAAGGTAATGTAAGAATTTCATGCTGAATCAATGGTTCCTTCACATTATTTGGTTGACATTTTTCGCAGATGTGACATTTCATGATAGTATCTTCTATATCTTTATCCATGTTTGGCCAGTAAAGCAGTGATCTGGCCTGGGCTTTGGTTTTAGTAATACCTAAATGTGTCTAATGAAGTAGATCGAGGATAGTTTCTCTAAGATTATGAGGCACGATAATACGGTTCTTGTAAAATAATAAATTATCAAACGTCATAATTGCTTCAAACATAATCTTCGTCAGTTTTTTCTTTAAACTCAATTAGCTTTCGCTTAAAAACGTTTATATAATGAACTAAATCCTTTAGAGATACATCCACTTCTTCGACATTATCTGAAATTGGGCAAGCACGAGATGCATCAGTTATATACATTTACCGTCCTAGCAAGTGCTTAATTTCGATGTCATATCGAAGTAATTTTAGTTTAATTCTTTGAAGTCGAGGAGAGGAAATTTTACTCACTTCCTTTTTATTTATTGCAATTAATGGTAGGTGATCCGAATAGCTTCGAGATATTCCTTACATAATTTTTTTCAGCGTCACTTAGAGACTTTGAAGCATAACAAACAGGCTTATTATTTTACAAAAGACACCATACTACTACTATATCAACATTTGATTAATTTATAAAATAGCCACTGTGTGTTTAACCATACCAAGATAACGTTGAGGAGCCCTTTTATCTTTTGGCATATCATAATTTATAATAGCACTCATGCGATTTGGATGAGGACATACAACATCATGTAAAAGATGTGGCCTAAGTATTCTACTTTATCAACAGCAAGCTGCAATTTATTAGGATTGAATCTTATACCAGCTTCTCTGGCACGTTCTAATACCTTTGCTAGATTCTCATTATGTTCGTCCTTTGTTTTACCAAGAACCAATACATCGTCGATATAAACTACTAGTCCAGGCAGATCACAGAATATTTTAGAGTTAAATCTTTGAAAAACTTCGGCTGCTATACTTAACTCAAATGGAAGCCTACAAAACTTATAACAGCCGAAAGGTCTTGAAAAAGTAAAGATTTGGCTAGAGGTATCGTCAAGTTCGATTTGCAAAATCCGTCTTTTAAATCTAAAACTGTAAAATATTTTGGGCCCTATAATTTTGCTTTAATATCATTTCAATGTAATTGGAATTCGATTTGGTGGCTTAGCTAAAGGTATCGCATTGTCTTTTTGAGGAAATTTCCCTATTCCGCTAAATAATTCAATATTTTCTTGTACGAATGCCGATACAGTGTTCCCTAAAGCATAAACTTTACGCTTAATCAAACCGAGTTCTATACAATTTTAAACCCAATATTGGTTTTGATTTCGTATTTACATTTAGAAATTTCTCTAAATAAAATTTACCTGAAAAATCTATCAACAACTCTATTTGCCCCTCAGTTTTCACCATAAATCCTCCATACGCCTCTAAGTTTGACGTATTTTTATTTACATCTCTTCTTGTAGATAGAGATCAAGATACATCATATTATTTATATAAATTACTGTATTCAGTTACATGATATATACGTACAATTCACAATTACAAAGTTTTTTTTTTGTTTCTGAACTCTGTTTTTTCTTTTTGGTTCTGGGGCCGAAGCTCTCCCAACTCTTTCGCAGTTAATTTTTAACGTCCTACCTTACGCCGTCACCAGCCAAATCGAAGACGCACGAATACAGGTTCGATTTTAAATCCATCTACACATTGCATTGCTCCAGCCAGCCAAAAAAGACATATTGAAAACTATATCTCAATCCAATATAATGGCGTAGATCTAAATATTGCGGTAGCATACAGTACTCTACGGAATACACCAACGAAGTTACACCAACGAAGCTACAATTTATTAACGTCTATTTAATGACGACTCGGTCCAAGATTTATTATCGGACAAGACTATAATATAAAATATACAGCTTGGGGCTCCAGGCTAATTTCTCCTGGGAAAGGAAACGCTTTGTTCAATGCCATTCATGAAAACAAATGCAAGTACCAGGGGGCCAACGTATTGGCCAACGGATGCAGGAAAAATACCAGATCTTTACTTGATATCTTCATTATAAAAGGAGCATTTTATCTTCTACATTTTCTATCTCCCAAATTCTTTGTAAATGGTGGTTTAAATTGTCCTCGTAATAGTAAAACTTAATTGTGATGGATTCTAATTGGGAATTGTTGCAATTATTTTCATTTAATGTTGGTAATTCCGCACCAGATGCATTTCGTCGGCGAGTTCGAGAATTTAATTCAGCAATAGCCGAGTAATAACATTCATCAAATTCATCCATGTAACTTCGCCGAAGAATTTTACTGTGTACCGTTACAAATTGATTTATCAAATCTTGCGCACGTTTCAACCGTACCTTAATTTCATCTATGGGTGGATCAGCACATGTTTTAGCATAGCTTACTTATTTTGTCATGGATCCCTTGATAACACCGCGTGGCCCCTTTAGTACAACGATATCTTCCATTTTGATTTATTACACAACAGATCATGTCGGACTGTCAAGATTATACTACAAACGAAAATGCTGCCATCTTTTGGAAAGTATGTTTTACACGTATGCTCTAGTGCATTGATTATGCCACTAGATGTCAGTTAAAGTGTCAACAATATGAATAATATATTTTATGGCGAATAGTTCTAATTGTATATAAATACACTAAACAACGAACATAATTCCTGTTGGAATTATCTCGTACAACAACAAATTTAAAACAAGAAAAGTCATGGCCAACTATCATTTTCATTGACTGCGTTCCATTGAAGCAAATTTGCTACTCCCAAGTACATGCAAGCAGATGACCAATGAAACACCAAAAAATATGCTGGAAGTAAAACATAACCTATTATTTAGTGTACATATTTTTTAATGTATATTTTAATTTGAATATGTTTATTCAACTATAAAATTACACAATAAAAAACAATGAACAGAGTAATTCACTTTTCTAATAAAACATAAACATTTTTTGTATCATAAATTTAACATACAAAAACTTAAACAAACAATTTTTATATAATCTCTAAAAATATCTAAAAATCTAATTTCTATATCGCTACCGCCATCTATTGTAAAAAAATTTATTGTTGAAAAAAATCGCTACCGCCATCTATTGTAAGTTTTATGCGTAAGTATTTTCGTTTGCTGTCTCTGTTATTTTGAGCTATTTTGTTGATTTGTAATATTTTATGTTTTCCGTTTGACACAAAATGATTAAAAGATCAATATAACAAAAAAAATCTTTCAGCAATGTTTGGTACTATATACTTTGATCGTGCTGCCTCTTTCGGTAAACATAGGTTTCTACATACTTTTATCGTGCTACCTCTTGCGAAACATATGGTATACTGAATACTTTGATCGTAGCGTCTCTTTCGGAAAACATGATCTATACTAATTGAATATACTCAATGAAAACCACTAATTTTGTTTTAATATTTAATCACTTGGACTTCATTTGTTTAAATTATTGTTCACGATATTCAATTTAATTATTCCAATTTAATCTGATTACAATTTAATCTGATTACAAGGATTATCATGTACAATTAATTATTCGCCTGAACAACAGATTGCACTTTATACAAATTATAATTGATAAACAAATGAATATGCCACTTTATAACTAGCTACATATAATTTAATTTTGTAGAGTGGAACTCATAAGCTGCTTCACCAACAGTAATAGCATTAAATATAGAGTAAGATGATTCTCCCTAGTATATACGAACTACGCTTCTAAATTAAAACTAAATAACTAAAGAAGCTTAACTTTAATAAAAAAATTTAAAAAACAATTTAACAATTTTAAATATTGATGCACAAACAATATATATATTCAAACTTTTCTAACCATCTTAAACAAATCGTCGTATCTTTGCAGGTGAAACAAAATTGAAAAAATTTAACACAATCAAACTAAACCTTTTGCATATCAGCTATAAATATGATAAAATCAACAAAAAAAAAAAAAAAAAACTAAGCTGTTGACAGAAAATACACTTAAATTTAAGCAAATATTTTGTTATCTCTTTATTTCGAATTTAAAAGTTTTACTGTATAAAAACGATGGAAAAAAGCACAACCGACATTAACTTTTTTTGTTTTGTTCATTGTTCGATAAAAGTTTTCTCCTAACTTCTTTTAAATTTTTTTTTATGTTTATAATATGTGCATATGTACAAAGTTACTTCTGTTACGAAAATTGCGATGGAAAACGATTCGTCATAATAATGTAGTCAATATGTAAAGTAGATTATAACGAGTCAGTACACATTTGGGTATATAATTGAGACAGTTGTGCATTTTATTTCGATTAAGGTTAAGCAAAGTTGAATTAAAGCTGAATTGGGTTCAAGTTTTTGTCGATGTTAAAAATATAGCATTGAGCACCAAAGCTTTATATAAATCTATATAGTTGAATTTATATTTGTACATCAACAAATTGGGCACATTTAAAGCCACCTAACTGAACTGTAGGTAACTGATATATGAAATCACTTACTTCTATGCTTCTATGCAAACAACATGAAAGTTTAAAAAGCTAAGATTGTTGAGTCCTTCAATTAGATAGTCAGAAGGACGCTATGACAGAATGTTATAAAAAATCGACTCATATATTGGTAGTTATGTGAGCTCAAATTTTGTAGAATTCAAATTCAAAAAGCATCATAATAATATAATAATATAATAATATAATAATATAATAATATAATAATATAATAATATAATAATATAATAATATAATAATATAATAATATAATAATATAATAATATAATAATATAATAATATAATAATATAATAATATAATAATATAATAATATAATAATATAATAATATAATAATATAATAATATAATAATATAATAATATAATAATATAATAATATAATAATATAATAATATAATAATATAATAATATAATAATATAATAATATAATAATATAATAATATAATAATATAATAATATAATAATATAATAATATAATAATATAATAATATAATAATATAATAATATAATAATATAATAATATAATAATATAATAATATAATAATATAATAATATAATAATATAATAATATAATAATATAATAATATAATAATATAATAATATAATAATATAATAATATAATAATATAATAATATAATAATATAATAATATAATAATATAATAATATAATAATATAATAATATAATAATATAATAATATAATAATATAATAATATAATAATATAATAATATAATAATATAATAATATAATAATATAATAATATAATAATATAATAATATAATAATATAATAATATAATAATATAATAATATAATAATATAATAATATAATAATATAATAATATAATAATATAATAATATAATAATATAATAATATAATAATATAATAATATAATAATATAATAATATAATAATATAATAATATAATAATATAATAATATAATAATATAATAATATAATAATATAATAATATAATAATATAATAATATAATAATATAATAATATAATAATATAATAATATAATAATATAATAATATAATAATATAATAATATAATAATATAATAATATAATAATATAATAATATAATAATATAATAATATAATAATATAATAATATAATAATATAATAATATAATAATATAATAATATAATAATATAATAATATAATAATATAATAATATAATAATATAATAATATAATTTTTTTTTTGTTGGATAAAAGTGTAAATGTTCATGGGTAAAATAAAAATAAAGTAAGTTTTTTTCATTAAAGCATTTGTTAAATACAGGGGCGAAAGGCGGTTGACAGTGTAGTTAAAATTATCGAAGACTCGGCCCAAACTGGTACTCGATAATAAGGAATGGAAGATGCACATGATCTCAAGTGGAGCAGAGAGTGACATGAAATAAACTATGTAATTCGAACTACAATAATCTTTTGAATTTCTAAGATAATATAGCACAAAGAATTTTGTAAGCTGAAATTCTATGTACAAGGGATTGAAAATGCTATAAATGCGACCAGGCCTAAATGCCTTGTCCTTAGGGATGCTAAATTGTTTCATAATATTAACGTCGCTAACTATTATGCTATATTATGCAGTATATTTATAACACCATTGGCTAATCTTTAGTTATATTATGATAAACAGAAAATGTTTAGAATTCTTTCGATATACTCGTACATTCTACATAAAAAAATGTAGACAAAAATAATTTTCCATTTATCTTGTTACAAAGTAAAAATTATTATATGTACCAACACTGTAATTTATATTTTACAGACACAATGGAATTTTATTATTTTATGAACAATTTTCAGTTTTCAATAAATAATTTAAATTTTTAAAATAGAAAATTGTTGTTTTGCAAAATGAAGCTGCATATTGTACTTATAAGATTGTGTACTCGTATAAGCTTGTAAACATGCAACTTTTATTGTACATATTTAGAATTTTGCATAGTAAATAAATTTATTCAAAACATTGTTAGTGTTTAGAAATAAGCTAAACGTTCGAAAAACACAAGAATATGGAATGGTACATATTCTAATTTGCACAGAGAGATTAAATATTCATCGCTATGGAGTTAAAATGTAGGATTTACAATGTAATCGTAGTTCCATGTGTCTTGTATACCATTATCTTTCAATTATTTTTAGATTTGACATCAAAAATATTATTTAAGATTTAGTGAATACGTGGTAAAATATTCTTAAATATGTAACCTTTACTAAATAACCTTATAATTTTTTTTTGATCAGAAAAAAGTAGGCGATGATTATCAACTCCTTTGTTTAAATGTTTAAAAAATAAAAATTGAAGATTTTCATTAGTTTTGAAAAATTGTTAGTGTTGTGTGTTGTGAATTAAAAATTCTAAATAATTTAAAAAAATTAATGTTATGATGGCACAAATCTCAGGTGAGAAGTACTTTAATATCCATTTTGATTACGGATGTTATAATCTTAATGCATCATGAACTCGCAATAAATGATTCCAAACGTGTCGCGTAACGCGTTCATGACTCAAGAGTACTTATTTACAAATATTCATAGAAGACAACAAGACATCCTAACAATAATACGCGGGCAAATGTTTATTCAGTCTCACCAAATCGACAAAGAAATAATTAGTAATGTAACAGCTTATGAACAGCTTTCGCAAGATCTCTCGATCTAAGGGTATTAGATTTGTATGCTGGCGGAACGATGAAAGCTCTTGTATTTTCCAATGAAATTGAAACAATAATAGAAGTAGTACCACGAATACATGCAGCAACTTAAACAGGAGTGACATTTCAAACATCCTATAAAGAAGAGTAAATATAAAGTATTGAAATTGACAATGACTATAAACAGGATGTATTGCGAATTTTTCAATCAAGTACGGGTTTCACACAATTGAAGCATATTCTAAGGAAGAACGGACGAAGTAAACGAAAAGGACTTTTAATGTGTATGAACTATAACAAAGTTTTGAAAAATTATTTAAAAAACCTAACTTTTAATCAGCCTTGTTGATCCAACTGTCAATATGGTATTTATACAACAAAAGTTATGTAAAATAATGCCCAAATTTCTTCGGTTGATCAAGATACTACTGTTTAATATCGAAATTTACTTTCAAAATCTTTCTTATCCCGGAACTCCACGAACTTCCGTGTTCGATCTAGTATTTTCACAGTTCGCGTGAAAATGTAGACAGTTCGCGTGAAAATGTAGACACAACACGAAATGTCATAACTTCTGATAAATTCAATTTATAATGCTTTTGTAGGGTAGGTTGCAACGGGACTATTCATTTTATGAACAGGTGTACATATTGTTCTCGTTTCTCTAGTGTTTAACATTTGGCTAAATATTGTGGAGAAACCACAATCCTCTGTAAGAGCAACAGTTAAACCCAACTCATAATAAAATCTAATATATCAATAATAATAATAAACCTTATTAACAATCGGGCTCCATCGGTTTCGGTTCGAAGAGTGCTCTTCGTATTGTTCTAGACAATCTGAAGAAGACAAGTCATTCATTTTGGTCCGAGGAGCCATTGTCGTCGATAATAACCGTCACTGCTGTCAAATTACCGCCTTTCTTTCCAAGATAGCAGCACCATTCATTTAGAAACGGCTCGGAGAAAGTGACAAGGCCAGCGTATCCACTGTACTTTTAACTTCATGAACGATCTCAGTCATTTTCAGAAAATTCCTGACCTCGTGGTTCAATTAAACTCGGTAAGTGTCGTCAACGTCGCGTTTGGGTCATATATCATGCACATCATTTCAATGTCATTAACTATCTCTCATACTCATCCATCACGGTCCACTTCTAACACCAATACATGACCAAGGGTCTGATCAGCACATTGTACAAATTTAACTCGTCGACATTTGCAAGATATTTAAAATTTAGCAGTGGGAATAAAGCATTTAAAACTCTCTTACACGATTATCAAGAGACAAAGAGACCCGAGGTATCGAAAACTTGTCACTTCTTTAAATGTGTGGGCACCACTACTAAAATTCATTGCGCTTTGATATCTTAAATCTGTGATGATATATCTTGTTTTGGACTTATTGGTTTTGAAACCAATATAAACCGAAAAGGCTTCCAGTGGGCCCGGTCGTAGCAATACGACTGCATTGCTCTCGTTTTACATAAACGCCAATTTTTTCCAGATATTCCCAGACATCGTAAAGCAAACCATAAGTTATCCCTGATTGAGGAGGTTTGCTTGAAATTCAAGAACTCTTGATGTACATGTACATCACGAAGTGTTGCGTAATATTTATAAAGAATCATCCTCAGCAAAAAACCTGATCAGTGACTGGACGACTCGGATGAAACCCGCCTTGAGCACCTACGATTTCCTCAGTAATATTTTGTAAAAAGTGCATTGAAGAGCTATGCCGCGATAATTTGGCTATGCCACATATCTGGTTATATTTGTGGTCAAGAAGAAATGCTGTTACATCCTTCCTTAACTGGTTTGCTATATAACAAGTGAACAAAATTATTATTGGAAACAGCTTTTCATGGAAATTCAGTACAACCCAATTTCCATATTGTAATTACTTTTTTGTACCAATTTAAATTATTCTATATAGTGAAAATACAGAAACAATAAACTTTTTGCTCATTACCTGTATTTCCCGCGGTGATGATTACGCAAATTATTTCCGTTATTTATGTGATTTGGTTTACGTGAGTTCAGAATCTAGGTTATGTATACACACACTGTACATGACATTAAATTACTTTACTGTTAGTTATAATAAAATAATTAATGTGTATGGTTTTCGATTTATGAAGATTTGTACGTGTTTTCCTACTGTTCATTTTACGGTGGATTACTCGTTGACGTTTAATCGAAATGGTATCGAATTTGTCGTGTAAAACCCAGACTTTGTGCTTTTTGTATTTTTATAAAATAAATTTTGTGTGATATATAATCTTAGAGCTTATTTCATCGTTGGCAAAAATCCGTATTGATTCGTAGGGATATGTAAGTTCTGCAAATAATACCAGTTACTAATGATGATGTATTTTTAGAACAATATAATTTTCCCCCCTATCAAAATAAATGTCAGAAGCAACAATTTTGGTTCATTAATTATTTTGAATACATTTTTTAGATTATAAAATAATAACTAAAGCAATACAATATATATATATATATATATATATATATATATATATATATATATATATATATATATATATATATATATATATATATATATATATATATATATATATATATATATATATATATATATATATATATATATATATATATATATATATATATATATATATATATATATATATATATATATATATATATATATATATATATATATATATATATATATATATATATATATATATATATATATATATATATATATATATATATATATATATATATATATATATATATATATATATATATATATATATATATATATATATATATATATATATATATATATATATATATATATATATATATATATATATATATATATATATATATATATATATATATATATATATATATATATATATATATATATATATATATATATATATATATATTGCCATTTGTTTATTATGATAACCCTAAAGCCTTAAGTAAAGAGAGGCAGACACTATTAAATTACTTTTCATTTTAATTATCCTGTTTTGTATTTTATATAGACAGCTTAAATATAATAGTTTTGGCAAAAAAATAAAGTAGTAGTCATACCATAGAGACGAGAGTTTTTGCAAAAAAAAAGTAGAATGATATTTTGTTAATCATAGATAAGGACTTACCATATAATTATATACAGGGACAATTTTCAATTTTGTAACTAACTGCTTCGTTCTTCAAAAACTGTGTCTGATAGAAAACATGACCTCATATGACCATTCCACAATGTGGTGGTAAATTTCAACTGTTGATAAAATAAAGAAAAATTGATTAGACAACTGTGTCTTGCATGTAGACTTATAAGAGGGAAAAATGACTTTCTCTTATCACATACCATTGCAATAGTTTTGATAAAAAAATTTAAATACATTTTATTAGCAAGTTCTGTGGCATCATTTGAAAGTGACTGATTTATGAACAAGCATTTATTGTTTATTATTGTATCGAATATAAATCTACATTAGTAATTTGTTCCATGGTTAGTTGCTTGCTGAGATGCACTGTGTTGGAGAACCAAACCCAATTCTGTCCAATTAATTATATATATATATATATATATATATATATATATATATATATATATATATATATATATATATCAGCATAAAACATACATAAAACATGCATTATACAAGTTGGGCATCCTTTTATATCCTTTTTGAAATAACGGTACACAATAACCGTACCATTAGCAATTGATTGATTGATTGGCTTAGAATGTATGGCCAGTAGTTGACATTTTGGAAAATTGTCACATTAAGCAGGATCTTGCGGAGTTGGCCGAGCCCACCGTACAATAACCTTGGAAAGATAAAGTAGGATATTAGCATAGTGGCCAATAGTTAGTAAATTTTTGTGAAGTAGGGAAAGGAAAGGTATGTCAATAATGACAGAATTGGTCTGGTTTCCTGGTAGGCAATATTTAAACTACTGTTAGTATAAGACAATCACAACAATAATGAATTCAGTTCTGCATTCTGTCATCTCTTCTCAGCATCTCCAGTGTGCCACCAATCAACTGTAATCTGCAATGTTTCTCTGAAAAAAAAATCTATGAATGGGCTAATTTCTAGCCGTAGGTTGTAATAAATTGAATTAGTTTTCATCAAGGGAGGATATATGGTAGGAAAATAAAAAAAGAGGATATATGGTAGGAAAAGGGAACTTCTGAGAACAATGGACCTATGAGCCCCAACTAAAATCAAAACACACAAAGTGGAATTACTGGCCGTTCGTAGCTCCATCGCTCCCAGAAAGAGATGGATGTAGCACTAATTCGTGTGAAATCAAAACAGCAACAGCGCTGGAATTAACACGAATTGGTGCTCTACAAAGAAAAAAAAATAATAAAAAAAAATCGAAAAAAACTAATACAAAAAAAAAATGAAAACCAACAAAACGAAATAATAACGCAACAAGCAAAATAATTAACCCATGCGTGCCAAACATTTGATTCAAAACATATAAATAATATATGGAACAAATGCGCGCATGGGTTAATTAAAAAAATAAAAATAATAAAAGAAAACTAAAACAATAATTGAAAAAAATTTGAACAAACCGGATTCTAAGATAACAACAAAAAAAATGATGCGGAAAAAAAATTATTACTGAAAAAAAAAATATGAGTTTGTACGCAAAAATAAATGAAAAGCTAAAACAAAAGTTGAAAACAAAATTTGATGAAAAGAAAAAACCGAGAAAAGTACTAGTTAACCCATTCATTCGAAACATTTGATTCAACGTATATAAAATACGGATGCAAATGCGTACATGAGTTAACTAAAAAAAAATATTAAATGAAAAGCAAAAGCAAAAAAACAAAATCAAAAAAAAAAAAAAAACAAAAAAAAAACAAATGGTACATTACATTTTCTGTCAAAATAGCTGGTAAACTGGAAAAATAAAAAATTTAATGTACGTATAAACTGAAAAAAAAACAAAACAAAAAATAAACGGGATTAGGATGGGAAGGTTATGGTTGAATGCCATGTGTTTGGGCGCCAATGTAACGGATCGAAGTGTGATCCCATTCGTGTCTTCACAAATGACAAAAGTAGAAGCCACACTCCGATGGCATTAAGAAAAATTCTCCCAGCAGAGGCCTTGCTGCAGTGTAGTAGCCGGCTAGAGCTCAGGAGCTGATAGGGCTAGGGTTTGCAAAGCGTGATTGGGAGCTGGAATAACCGCAACGAAGGGAAAAAACAAAAAGGGAAGGCGGGATTCAATGTATGTGAAGTTAACCCGAAAACTAGCCCGAAAATATTTTTTTGATTGTGTGTTTGCTAAATTTAGTTAAAATTTCGATCTGTTCCGAAATCTTGGTAATAAAACGTGTTTTATTAGTAGCCATGCCGAAAAAAATACCAAGTCATCAAAACGTTGAAATGCCAAATTAAAATTAAAACGAAATAGTTTTTTATGTAATTGATAAATATTGTAAATTTAAGCAAGAGTAGTTTTCATATAAAGACTTATTTTGATATTTCATTATGGAACAAGCTTCACAGGGATTTCCAAACATAACGGCTGATGCCAGAAGTTACTTTGGTGTATACTTAATTCAATCTATATAGTCTTCTTGCCACATGAGCTCTATTTATGGTCTTTACAAAATATTCTATAAACACTATTCGGGAAAAATATTAAACCTGGCCATTTTTCTTTTCTTCTCAAAACAACTCATCCGATTTCCCCATCATAACACGAAACACGACTTTGTATACCTACTCATAACCCATTACCCAATATGTACACCAAAATGGTAGGGGATATGAGCAGGTATATACAATACAAACATACAAAATTAACTAACTATAAAAACAAAACTGACGTGGACAAACATATAATGATTTTTGATCCCAGGGGAACCTGGTTGTTATACATATTGGCCGCCAAGGTATCTGTAATCGGGTCGATTTCAATTATTTAACTAATATCCTACCGTATCCTTCCAAGTATGTGTAAAAACTGGTGTACGGTGGGCCCGGCGCTTTCCTGGATATCCTGCTTAATGCTTGGCTGTACATTCTAAATCAATTAATCAATCAATCTGAAACTATAAATTAATTAATTCATAATATAATAACATAATAATATAATAATATAATTTCTGCAAGCCGTAGGCTGTAATAAATTGGATTAGTTTTTGCCTGAAATTTACAATTAAATAATTTATTACATCATTAGAAATATAAAATTATAAAAATTATAATAGATTTATTTTAGATTTTGAAAAAATTGATATACAAATCAATTGAATTAACCGTTTTATGACCATATGTATGTCATGTAATCGCCAAAAATTTAATTTATATACATTTTATTTGACACAAAACTTTAAATTTAACACAAATTAGATTTTAGAAAAATTTATCAAATATTAAAAATCAATTGAATTAACCGTTTTATGACAATTATGTCCTAATAACCATAGCATTAGCAATGTGTATAAACTGGAAATGTTCAAAGGTTTAGTTTAAGGTGAAGCTGCGTCCTTAATTCGGTATTTTCAAATAACAGAACGTATACACGTTCACGGAACGTGCTTTCTTTCGAAGCAGGACATAATTGCATAGAATCAGTGAAACATCAGTTAAAGTACTGCGAGGTATAAGAGTATTAGGACGAAACGCAGAAACTCGAGATTCTTGGCTGACTTACTGCCTTTTAAGTAAATTTGATGGAAAAACCAAACAATTATGGGCACTTGACTCAGTAGACATGAAGTTTCCAAGATTCGAAAATCTCCATTTTATTTAGTTGAAGATCAACAACTAAATCATTCGTTTCTTGCAATACTGCATTTCATTGTGTAATTTGCAAACAACAGCACCCGTTCTTTAAATGTCTTGAATTTAAAAATTTACATAGGGAAAGGAGAAGAAAGATAGTATCCGAAAACAATTTATGTCACAAAGAAAGGACATATCAGCCAAAAGTGTTATTCCAGATCGTCATGTCTCATTTGTCATCAAAAGCAATATCAGTTACGATCAGACAAGAAGTAATCAGCAGTCACAAGAGCATCAGAATTAGAATTAATATTAAACACGCTATTACCAACGGTAGTTATTTATATCAAATCACGTACCGGGGAACGCCAGTTATATAGAGCATTACTGGATTCGAGCTCACAAGTCTCATTTAAGACCGTTTCCTGCACTCAACGCCTAGACCTAAAACGAAATCATTCGTGTGTTTCTATTTACGGTCTAGCATCTGCCAATGCTGACAGTAAAGTCACAGTTACAAGAGTAAATATCGCTAACAGACGAAAATTATAAGCGAAATGTTACGGCTCATATCATAACAAATAACACGAATTTACTTCCTACCAACCAAACCAATACATTATATGATAAATCAAAGTTGCCATTGGAGTTAGCAGAGCCCCAATTTTATTCACCAAGTAAAATATGCGTCCTCCGAACCGACATATTTTTTCTAGTCCTAAATTTAGAAAAACCAATAATTGTTGGAGTACCGATATTGCAATCTACAAAGTTCGGTGGGCTTGCACTTTCCATAGTCCTATTCAAAATGTTACTACAGAAACTATGGTTACTTAAGTTGGAGTGGGATGTCAGATTACCAATCGATGTAAATAATGTATGGCAAGGTCTCTATCAATCGTTTTCAGAGTTAGAAAATATTAAAATTCCGCGACGGTTAACAACATTCTTAACAACAAATACACGTGTTTAGCTACATGGATTTTGTGACGCCTTTGAAGCTGCGTACGGTTGCGTTGTATATATGGGAGCTATAAATGAGTTTGGCAAAATTAGCATAAGTTTTTTAATTGCCAAGAGTAAAATAGCTCCCATAAAGCAAATATCGTTATCTTGACCGAAACTGATGTGTAAGCTAATCAAATTTTGTTTACAATCTCTATCTTACAGAAATCTAGAAGTATTTGCGTGGACCAATTTGATGATAGTACCTTACGAAGATGGCAAAGTTTTATTGGTATTCGAACATCAGTAGGTTTAGAGAACATTCCTTGAAACCAGTGGCAACATGATGATTCAAAGCAAAATTCGACCGATACAGTATCAAGAGGAATCAAACCAAAGGCATTAACTAATTTACAACTGGCCGTTGGGTGGCAACGGCCTTCTTGGTTGCGCCAAGCTGAACATGGTCGGCCAAAACCACCATTAGTAGCGGGAGATGTTTCTGTGGAAGAGTTGTGGAATAGTTAACGATATCCATGTCAAACATATGCATGCAGGTAACTCTCTATTAGATTATAGGCGCTCGATACACCATCAAACACTGTTTAAATTCATGCGTAGTATGCATTCCCCATCGAGTAAACAACACCAATAAAAAAATGGCTGATTCAGCTGTTGATTAATAAAACTTCCGCGACGCGTGGGAGTATGTTGGAGAACCAAACCCAATTCCAATCCATTATATATATCCACATATTTTTATTTACATGTACATCCAAAGAGTGCGGCCAATGCACATTATCATAGATGTCATCAACCATATAGATTTCCGTGTGCTATAAAAATTACATGTCTGACAAGTCTATAAAAGATGAAAAGGTAAATAAATTCAATCTCTTAAATTTTCGAGGTCAATCAAGGAACATCAAACCATATCAACATTTTCAATATTGTAATATCGAGCTTCAACAAAGTTGATTCTGATGTCAATATTTATATGTAAGGGGCTCCTCTTCTTGAAGTAATTTTTTTAAAAACTGTCAGAAACGCTGCTATTGTTAGCCTATATGGTTAAACTGCTAGATAGCCTATTGATCTTTTGAGTCTATTGAGTTTGACGCAAAATATCTATCAATTGTGGTTTTTCTACCTGCGGTATGCTAGGTAAGCAAGTAAGTTTGTAGTTTTTCATTGGCTGCTTCTTCGATAAAAACCAATAGCCGAATGGAGCCATAAATTCAAGAACAGGGCGAAATAGTGAGATATTTTATCAATGCCGTTGTGGCTTGTAGTCTGTCAGAATAACTATCATCCTTTATTTCAGTGCCCTAAATGTATCGAAGAACATTTATAAAAACCGACAACCGCTGCTTCAATGGTTTAAGCCTCATTCTGTTTATCAATGCTGATCAATAGGGAAATGCCACTTCTGCAGAAAATATGACAACACTTTGTAAATATGATATGAAAATATGACAACCAAAAGAACATCAAATAAAATTCCAATAGATAGTAACCAACAACCAGAACACTCTAATGTTGCTCTGTATTTATCGCGCACATACTCAAACCATTATCCTAGCCAGAAATGGCTAATGTCAGCTTTGTCAAATTCTACTCGATTCCGGTCTCAAAGCTTCTTTATTACGGAAACTCTAGTGCAAAATTTGAGACTACTACGTAAAAATTGATATCCAGAATCTTGCAAATCAAAAGTAGGTCACCTCATTTTACTCCAACATTTACATCAGAAGTGTCTGCGTATATTCTTTCATTCATCACCAAGGTTAAAAAAATTCGATAGGTCGATTTGTCTAATTACCAATCAAATTCAACAATAGCATTAGCAGATATCAATCTACATTGCCCACTAAAAATCGATTTCTTATTGGTGCCGATCAAATTTTTGAAACCCTGAAACCGCAGAGCAGTTAAAGAATCAAGACAACAAAGATTTTGATTAGTATATAAGCCTGCCCAAGCAATCTAACCAATGTAATTCCATTGTCGACAATAGCAAATTAGAGATGAACCTTAGAAAGTTCTGAGAATGTGAAGAGCTATTATTAATGCTCCCCTACCACTTGTCAATTACATGTATTTGACGCATCCACCAATACCATAGTTCAGGGTATTCATTAAATGATAATTTGTTAACCGGACTAGCATTAAAAAGCCTGGTAAGTGATATTCTAATAAGATTCTGAACCCATAAGATAGTTTTCGGCTTACAGCCGATGCAGAGAAGATCTGGATACACCCAAGTGATCATCATCAAATAATTGTTTGACTTACAGCTCCTGAAGAGAACCTAAAGCACTTTGAACTAATGACATTAACATACGGAATGTCTTAGGCACCATATTTGGCAACCAGAGTCATCAAAACCATTGTCGAATAGAACTCCAATCTATATCTATCAGCATCACAAACATTGTAGCATGATATGTATATCAATGATTTGTTTACAGGAGCCGAATGACGAGCGTAGTTAAATTAGCCCAGCAGATTTCCATATTATAAAGATTTCAAAGTTAAGCATCGCTAAAGCATATCTATCCATGCCTAAGATACTATCAAAAAAATCACATGAAGTTAAAGTGCTGGCAACCTACAATGGCAACCATATACCGATACTCTACGTAGGAAATCGCATCAGCATGATTTTAGAAGTACTGTGATGAAACAATCTTACTCTTTGGTGAACTGAACCTGAATTTTTTAAACTCGAACCTAAGAAGTGGCCATATTTCCAGAAACATAAACTTACAATCAAATTAAAACTACGAGATAAAGAACAAGCTGTGGTGGCCAGTTGTCTCGAAACATTAAAAACCGTGATCAAAAATTTAATCTTTGAAATAATCATAGCTGGAGTATGATAAAGTTATTAAAGTCTTGAGTATAATCCAAAAATTCTTAATGAAATATTCCAAGGTAAATCTTAATTTGGTGCAATTGGTGAGAAGCAAAGACAGCTCTGCTGAGATTCACCCAAAAGTAATATTATAAAGCTGAAGTTGAAGCCATTCAGAAGGCTACCGCTATGTTTCGAAAGAGCAGCATTTTATCGTTAAATCAGTTTCTAGACAAAAGAGGACTGCTACGATTATAACACCTAGTTATATTTTTAATTAATTCCTAACACTTCCTAACACATTCCTAACAATATTTTATTTAATAATAACAATTTTATAGAATTACCGTTATTTTCTATGTTTTAAACAATTATAAAAAATTCACGGATTTATGTTGTGATAGTCCAAAAATAACATTGAAAACAACAACAAGAACGGAGCACATTTTTTTTATAGTTTCACTGGTCTTTTTATATATTCCTCTTGCTCTAAAAACCTATTTTCGAAAAAGTGCTGTACTCGCACAATTTGATTTCGAAAAATAAAATTTTGTAATTAAATTACAAAAATATTTTATATTATATTTCTAATGATAATTAATTAATAATGTTAATTGTAAATTTGGTATTGCATGTTCTCCTTTCATAATTTGATAAATTTGTAACCATTTCTTCCTTGAAATTTTAAATGCGTCCCTTAAAATAAATAAAAAAAAAAATAAAATAATGAAAAATGGGCAAGAAAAGTAAAAAATTATTTTCAAAATAAACAAATTAATAACAGTCTTGTTGTGGCTTTTATTAAAATTATGTACGTATTAAAGTTATTTCGTTTTTCCAATTAAATTTGAATAAAAATTATGAAATTAATAAAGATATAATTAAAATTTAATATCAATTCGTGTCTATTCATTGAAAAATAATAAATCGCCATAGTTTTTGTCTAATATGACGTGTTATCGCATTGTTATTTTGTTTGGAAATCTGACAATTTGTTTTTTTGTTATTAGCAATAATCTCCTAGCCTCCTTATATCAAAATTTTAAATTTTAATTTCGAAAATTCGAATTTAAAGACAAAGTTAAATTTTTTTCTTTCTCTGTCACACATTATATATAGGATTTTTTTCGTCATTATTTTTATTGTATACTGTATTTATTTCATTAGAGATCTATGGATATATAAATTTTATTTATCAAAGCTTATTTCCAATTAGCAAAATTTTATTAGTCGTAAATTTTTATTTTTAATGATCACGAAATATCTCTATCCATTTCTCAATTGGGCGAACGCGATTAATAATAATTTAGCTTTTTGTACAGGTTTTGTGCATAGTTGAATTAGTGACGCTACAATATTCCCCACCCAGTGAGTGCACTAACGAACGTATTCCGACTCCATCCCCGATAACATAAATGTAACTCTTCTCTTGCCGATTGTTGGTAGTTTGTTAACCTGTGATAACATCCCGTACGCTGGTTTCAAGCGATCAATTGAGACAGAATACTGTTTTCCGTTAATGTCTTAAACGAAAAATTGTCGTGGCTTACGAAGAACTTTGTAAGGCCCTTGGTAAGATAAAAAGATGCTTGTCCGTATTCTGTCCACACGAACAAATACAAACTCGCAATATTGTCAAAATTTTTGGGGTGAAAAATGTTGGACTGTGCTGATTTGCGAGTATGGACTGGAATTAATGCTTGCATATTGGTGTGAAGTTTCTATATGAAGTCGTGCAGTTGATTGAGGGAGTTGAAGGTTTTGACTTGGAAAAATTTCGCCAGGAAGTATGAGGCTCTGGCCGTATACTAGGTCGGCTGAGCTGCAGTTAAGGTTTTTCTTAACGCTTGCCCAGATACCCAGCAGAATTATTAGTAACTCAGAGCTCCATTGTTAGGTGTTACCTCGAGCTCCGAGTGATGTTTTTAATGTTCTATGGATATACACGCTCTACCATTCCGTTTGCTTGCGGATGGTAGGCTGTGGAGTGAATACGATGGGAACCTAGTACTTTTGTTAGCTGAGAGAAAAGTTTTGGCTCAAATTGGCTGCCTTTTTCGACGTTATTTCAAGGGGTACGCTGAATCTTGATATGTATTGTTTGAAAAATGTTTTAGCAACTGTAGTAGCAGTCATATATGGAATGGAATATGCTTCAGGCCAGCGTGTGAAATAATCAACAATTTTGAGGATATATTGGTTTCCTTGTGATGGTGATAGTCGACCTATACCAAATCCATATATACGTGTAATGAAATCGTGATTATGGCAAAGAACATTGTCCATGTTGAGTCTTTGTATGCTTGTGAATTTTCTATTTTTGATATGATAAATAATTTGTGGTCCAACTCCTCACGTCCAGATTCAATTTTGGCCAAGTCAGGTCTTTTGCTGATCGAGGCAATCTGTTGGTCACATGCTCGTGACAAGGTATCTGCGACCAAAATATTCTGAATATAATCCAAAAGTCTCGTTTGTCGTGGATTACGATCCGTCTTAGAAAGTATGGTGTTAATGAGTGGCTTATGGTTTGTGTGGACTGTGAAAATTCGACCTTCTACAAAATATTTAAAGCGTTTAATGGCTCAATAAACAGCTAACAGTTCTCTGTCGAAGGCTGAGTATTTGACTTCTAAATTACTAAGTTTCTTAGAAAAGAACGCTAAAAGTTCCCATCTACTTCTGTTATATTGTTACAGTACTCCTCGATGAGATATGTCAACAATATTGCATTGGCAGGTGCGATTTCACTGTGATGAATGAATTATTGCATTCATCAGGTCAAGAAAAATGTCCCGGCGTGTTTGGCTTCTTGTTCAAAAGTGCCAAATGAGCGTAAATGGGGTTAAGAAATTCGGCTAACCATGAAAAAAAGCGATGATTATCATCCTCCTCAGATCTGATTGCCATCAATTTGTCGTCAATATAGACAAAAACGAAGTCGAGATGTGTTAATACTTCTTTCATGAAGCGTTGACAGGTTTGTGCTGCATTCCGAAAACCAAATGGGTTTCGTGTAAATTCGAATAACACAAATGAGGTAGTGATTGTCATTTTTGGCACATTTTCGGTTGTTACTGGTATTGTCATGATACGCCCTGATTAAGTCAATTTTGGTAAAAATGTTGCAACCTTGCAGAGGCACCGACATGGCGTTAATTCGACGATAATCTACACATGGACGCAAATCTGTACTGTCTTTCTTATTTACCATGGGGATTATTGAGGAAACCGGAGAATATGGCAGTTGACATATACCGAGTTCGACCATGTGTGCAAATTCATTTTGTGCTGCCCTATGTTTAGTCGACGTGGTTTTGAAAAATGATATCGACCGTTGGTTATGTATGGTGAACCACGTTATGTCGTACTGGATTGTTGCAATTTGGAGATTCGGTTAGGGAGGAAACTTCTTTAACAAATTACCATACCCATTTTCAATCACTAAGTATTTCGGGGTTTGAGGTATCAACGGAAACTGTCATTTCGTTGATAGTTATAGGTGAGTAGTCGAGTCAAGAATTCGTCTACCACGCAGATCGACTAGTAAACGAAACTTTGCTAAAAAATCAGCACCGATAATTGGTCGGTCTACTGATGCGAGGAAGGAAGGGTGATTGAACGTACGCCTTAGTCCTATATTGATGGACAGTAATTTGGTCCTTATATTTTTGGGGTTGAGAAACGCGCACGGTTTTACACACTTTTTTGCTCATTTACCATATTTACGGTGGTACCCGCAGAATCTGTGCGATACGGAATTGCTTTGACTCTTTGGTCTAAATAGTTGTGCTTGTTTAAATTGTGAACTTTTTGAACGGCTACGTTGCGAAGTGGTTAAGTTTGGAAATGATTTTGTCAGTTGAGCAATGTGTTATTTCAACTGTGCAAGGTCTGATTTGGGTGATGCTTCCCTAAATGCCTTTTTTGTAGATGTTTGTTGATTTTGAGAGCAATCGGCCGGTTCACTTTTATTATGTGTTCTGCTATTGATTCGTCTTTAAATTCCATCAGTGAAACTTGGATAAGAATTGGCAGTCTTCTTATCCACAAACTTCTCACTCTTTCGTCGCTAATAGAATCACCGCAATTTGCCGAAGGAAAGGGTAGTGCTAATACGCTTATTTCTAAAAATTGGGTTAAAACTGATAATCAGCTTAAGGACCAATGCGTTACATTTAGAACTCTTTCGAGATTTGACAACTGACTCCTTTATGGCTGCGCTTTTATTATTTTTTGGTCGAAGAGGAGACAGTACAAACATGTTTTTCTGGGGTAGAAGGCTCTTCTGGGTAGAAAACACATTGGGAAGCTATACACATTGTGCAAAATGTGTTTAAAAGCAAACCTGTATTTGTGGGTCCTCATAGCATGCATAAAGTGTTGAAAAAGAACATAATGGAAATGTGTATCAAAGAAATAAACTGGTAATGTGTTAAAATAAAAATCAACATAATATTATGTTGATATTTTGTATAAACATTTGTATTTTATTTCTTATAATTGTTGTTGAGAACGAACTATAATGTCGTTAGAAGCGTGCGAGTAAAATACAACAATGGACGTAATTAAAACGACATGGACAAATTAATTAATCAAATCACAAAATTATATGTGCTACCGCGTTAGGTGATACACACGCCATCATAAAATATTGTTGTAATATCTTAATACATAATTCATAAATCTTGTATATACAAGTATAATAAACATATTATAAACATTTACGTATGTAAATTAATTCATGTTTTTAATGTTGCGTGGTTTAAATTTCATTATACATCATATACAGTCCACCGCAACATATCCTTCATGTGTGTTTTTTTTTGTTTTTTTCTAAAATGTAATTAAATTAATTTCCCAAAACTATTAAATTCAATATGCGGCCGCACATAAATTGTCATTGAAATATTTAAATTACATTTACTATTATGTTGTCGTCGTTTTACATTGCTACAACAATAACAACAACAACAAAACTTAAAAAAATTTCTCACCAATTTATGGTCGAATATGCGTATATCGATGGACGATATAGATACGAGCATTCTAATGGTTTGATGTTTCCGGTTCGAATTTACGCCCTCTTAATAAAAATACACTCATAGTCACATAATTAGTTAACGTCCAGTCAACGGGTGGCTCGTCCGCCAGTTTACACAAAAAAATCATTTTAAGAACTCAACAATTTTCATCACTATCGGAAAATTGTTTTAGAACAGCCAATAATTGGTTCGTAACAATTTTGTTCACGTGGAACGAACTTTGTGGTACAGTTTAATAAAAGCCATCGTCATCGGAATATGAAAGATACCATAAAGTCACCAGACGTTCTCCAACCATTTTACTGTTAAATGGAGGTGATGGGTAAATGAACAAGCTTCTGTTTGTAAATCTGCTTTGAATGGTATCGAATCCTAGTTCGGTGAGTTTTAAATTATTTTTTATTTTAAATCATTGTTGAATTAAAGGTTGCGATCAAAGTATGCATAGTGTTTCGAAATTTTTCCAAAAAATGGGTGGGAAATAATCTCATTGTTTAATTGTTAGGCACGAAATATCGATTAAAATATCGCTAAAAAAAAATCGAATCTGATTGTGATGCGTGATAGGGTAATCAAAAGCTCTCGATATCAGCATAAATATTGCAATGAAATATCGGCATATTTTCGTAAATCATTTTCATGCTTAAAAATCCGGAAAGGCTAACCTCTTGCCTGATTTTGAAAAATTATAACGATTTATAAATTGTGCAATAAAACACGAAAAAGTGGCCGATTTTAATGTGACTTTTATGTGATCTTAACTTAACCCAAAAAGTTTGGTTATAATTTTACAAATTTAAAAAGCTTAGTTAGTTTAATTGGTTAAGCGTTAAAGTTATGATCATCTTTTTGACAATGAACTTCGGAGACGTCGGTGATCTGTCCTTAATAACACTAGCTCAATTCAATTAGAAAACCGTTCTACTATTATGAAAATTTAATTGTTTTCAAATTTTCTAATTTCTATTCAAGTGACTTCACTTTCGATGGTCCTAGACATAATTGTCATAAGTGTAAATATATTACAACACTATACATAGTTTACCACTGTACATATGGTAACACTAACTTCAACTGTCTGGTCATAGTATCATAGTAGTCACTAGCTAGTCAATTATTAAATAGCATTCATACCGAACACACCTCACTCTTTTATTAGATGGCTATTATGCCATTACATGGTGTCAGAACACAGTAAAATTACAGAAAAAGTAATAAAATTACTTTATAGACATCGCGTAGCAATACATAACCTACAGAGTATAACGAGCAATACCAAAAAGGCCACGTGGAGAAAAGCTAGTGAAAGTTAATTCAACGAAAAGCAAATCATTTTAACCAGTAGTTTTGGAGCCTTCGAAAAGCAACTATACAATGTCGTCAGGCATAAAACCACCGAAACATTTATTCGTCAATCAAGATGCGGACATGAATCAGGTATGGACAGAGTGGAAAGAGGCATTTCAATATTACACTATTGCAACTGAGTTGAATAAAAAATCAGAAGAAATTCAAGCAGCTACGCTATTAGCTTCTCTCGGTCAAGTAGCTCAACGTGTTATAAACAATTTCGGGGTGACTAATGAAGAGCAAAAAGAAACAAAAATCATACTGGATAAATTAACAGCACATTTTCCACCATCACGTAACAAAACGTACGAAAGGTGTCAATTTTATCGCATCAAGCAACAACAAACAGAAGGGTTTGAAGATTTTTTTCAAAGACTTCAATGCCAAGTGAAACGTTGCGGATATAGAGTTGAGGACGCTGATGAATTCACAATGGATCAAATAGTAGTTGGAGTCAGATCAGAACAAACTCGTCAAAAACTCTGGGTCGAAGATAGTTTGGACCTAGAAAAAGCAAAAAAAATATGTAGAGCAGCCGACAGAGCTGAAAAAGAAATACATGAAATACAGCAGAAAATCACTGAACTGAATACATCAGTTACGGTAAATAAAATGAAAAATGACACATTCCATTGTGGTCGATGTGATAAGGAACACGGAAGAAAACAATGCCCAGCATTCAACATCAAATGTAAAAAATGTGGTATAAAGGGGCATTTAGCAATAAATTGTCGTGAAAAAATCAAAAAATAAGAAAAATAAATCAAAGAAAGTTGCAGCTGTTGAAGAGTCAGAGACAGATTCTGACTCAACTGAAGAAGATGAGTCCGAAGATGATGCCAATTACGAGTTTCATGCATCGGTTATCAGAATAAACAAGTTAGCATCCGACGATAAATGGATAGAAACATTACAAATTGGTGATAAAATGGTCACGGTTAACCTTGATACGGGTGCAGAATGCAATGTGATGTCATCCGAAGAAGCAAAAAGATTGAAATTAGAATTAAAGGATTCAAAAACAAAACGTATCATAACCTATAACAATAGTGCAATACCTGTCCTCGGTGAAGTCAAAACCATTTGTAAATCATCCAAAGCAACAGCTATTGTGAAATTTAAAATAGTAAAGGGTAATCTCATGACCATATTAGGTCGAGACATGTGTGAAAAATTGGGGTTAGTTATTCGTGTGCAACAGAATCAACAAATTGGACGTTGCAATACATACGAATATCATATCAACTTTATTGATAATCCAAATTTTAAGGTTATACCACCCAGGAGAATCCCATATGCGTTTAAAAATCGTGTTAAAGAAGAATTGGATAAAATGGTCGAAATGAAAGTAATTGAGCCAATAAAAGAACCCTCACCAGCAGTTAGTCCATTGATAATAGTTAAAAAAGGCGATAATAATAAATATTCGTATATGTATGGGATCCAACGGAGCTTAATAAGAATATCAAAAGATGCCATTACCCCTTGAAAACAGTGGAAGAGATAGCATCTAAGGTAAATGGCTCGAAATATTTTACCAAACTAGATTGTAACAAAAGTTTTTGGCAAATTTCTGTTACTGAAAGGACATCGAAATATTTGGTGATGGCCACGCCATGGGGTCGATATAGATACTTACGTCTACCATTCGGTATATCGTCGGCACCCAAAGTGTTTTCGGAAGTTATGAACGAAACATTAGAAGGGATTGGGAATTGTGAAATCGCCATAGATGATATATTTATATTTGCTAAAACGAAAGAAGAGCTACGGAAAATTACGAAGAAAGTTCTAAATAGACTGGAAAAAGCAGGATTTACACTCAACGATAAAAAATGTGAATTCGAAAAAGAACGAGTAAAATTTTTAGGACATATTTTTACTGCAGCTGGTTATGAAGCAGATCCAGAAAAAATAAAAGCCATTTATAAGTTGAAAAAACCAACGAATGTCAAAGAATTGCAACAACTACTAGGAATGATTACTTATTTGCATAAATTTATACCGAATCTATCGGATATTACCGAACCAATACGAGTTTAATTGCAAAAGGAAACATCATGGTTTTGGGATGCTGAACAAGACGAAGCATATACAAAAATTTTAAAAATACTTACAAGCACACCAGTTTTGAGCTCTTACGACGTAAATGCGGATATAAAATTATCTGTAGACGCAAGCTCAAAAGCGTTAGGAGCATGCCTATTACAAAAGGATCATCCTGTTGCTTATGCAATACGTGCGCTGACAAGTGCTGAGCAGAACTATCCATAAATTGAAAAGGAAGCAACAGCTATACGGTTTGCGTGCAAAAAATTCCACGAATATGTGTATGGCAAAAAACTGCTAATAGAGACAGATCATAAGCTATTGGAAACCATTTTTAAAAAACCATTAAGACTCCAGCACGTTTACAACGAATATTATGGGATGTTCTGCAATACTCACCAGTTATTGTATATAAAAAAGGCACACAAATACTAATTACAGACGCATTGAGTCGCGACTGTGATTCATCAACTGATATAAACGATGAATCAAAAGAAGAAGAGTTGGAATACAACGTGTTTGTTGTGTTTATAATGTCTGATCTAACGAAGCAACATTTTGTCGAATTAACCAACAATGATGTGGAATTAAAATTATTAAAATCAATTATTATGAAGGGATGGCCAGAGGATGAAAAGAAATTACCAAAAGCTGTTCGTAAATACCACAACTTCAAGGAAGAAATCACATGGGACGAAGGTTTACTATTCAAAGGCTCAAAGGTAATCGTTCCTCAAGCTGAAATACATGAAATTCTAAACTGGGTTCATAAAGGTCATCCTGGTATTAATCAATCACTAGCTAGAGCCAGACAAAGCCTGTTTTGGGTAGGTCAAACAAAGGATATTCAATA
This sequence comes from Tipula confusa, assembly GCA_963556175.1. Taxonomy (NCBI): domain Eukaryota; kingdom Metazoa; phylum Arthropoda; class Insecta; order Diptera; family Tipulidae; genus Tipula; species Tipula confusa. The sequence goes on along the minus strand of OY744476.1, from coordinate 150,050,350 downwards.
ATTCGTAAAAAATTGTCCAACATGTCAGAGTACACAAAAATCAAAAACAAAAGAGCCATTGCTAGAAAAAGTAATACCTGATCACCCATTCCAAAATGTATCGACAGATATGTTTCATTTTAAAGGGAAAGAATACTTGCTAATTGCGGATCATTATTCCGGTTTCATTGATTTTCATCAATTGAAATCTTCAACAGCAGCTGAAGTAGTATTGCAAATGAAAAAATGGGTTTCAAGCCATAGAATACCGGAAATTTTGGAATCTGATGGTGGACCACAGTTCACTTTAAATACATTTAAACAATTTGTAAACAAATGGTTATTCACCGCATATCTAGTCCATACTATGCAAGATCAAATGGATTTGCCGAGCGGAATGTACAAACGATGAAAAATATTTTGAAAAAATATTGGCATGATAACACTGATAACACAACGCCTATTCAGTCGGAATACCAGACATTTCATTCCGATTGAAAAGAACAATTAAAGCCAAAAATAATCAATAATGTCACGCGAGAATTAGCACGTCTACGATTCCAGCAAAAGGTGTATGCTGACAAAATATCAAGTCCATTCAAACCATTGGAAATTGGTGAACAAGTGCGTATGCAAGCTGGTCAACGAGAATGGAAATCCGCAACTGTAGTGGAAAAAACAATATATCCACACTCGGTCATCGTTGAGAATAAGTCAGACAAGAGATATAGGCGCAATACTATTCATTTAGAAAGGTCAAATTCACTTATCCCGGATCCAGTTCAATATGACACCATTTTTGAAATACCAGACAACAACAACGATACAAATACAATTATATCACCAACTGAAGCATCGCCAGGCCAAATCGATACGTCACCAAGTGCACCACCAAGTGCATCACCAATCGACAATCAACAATCGACTGAGAACAAAAAAGAAAAGGATAAATCAAAAAATTTAACGAACGTGTCTAAAAAAGATGAACCAGTCATTACTCGCAAGGGTCGACTAGTCAAGAAACCAAAAAGATATCAATGACGTGTTTAAAATTACGTTGAATAAGTTAACTACTAATCGAATTCATACTTTCCATCTTTCCATAAATGTTGAAAATGGAACGAGTAAATTTTTTTAAATTTTTTGTCAAATTAAGTTTGTTATATATTTTGTTAACTAATTAAAAAAAAAAAAAAAAAAAAAAAAAAGAAAGGGGGATGTCATAAGTGTAAATATATTGTTACACTATACATAGTTTACCACTGTACATATGGTAACACTAACTTCAACTGTCTGGTCATAGTATCATATTAGTCACTAGCTAGTCAATTATTAAATAGCATTCATACCGAACACACCTCACTATTTTATTAAATGGCTATTATGCCATTACAATAATGATCATTTTTGTGCTTCAATGGCTTAAGCTTTTTCAAAAACCAACATTGTTCAAGTATACTGGTCTAACATTAAAAATCGGTCAATATTTTTAACGGCTTTGGTGCACAGTTAAAAAAACATTTCAGATACATCACCCTGTAGATGAAAAATTGAAAGTGAAATATACTTTAATTTGTGAAATTCTAAACTTTTAATCTAAATTTAATTCAAGGTATCGTCTTTCGGAATATACACTTATATGTTTTATTGGTTTCGTTCATCTAAATAAAACGATTCTTCAAACCACACACCACTATGACTCAATACTATTATTATTTCGTATTCTCGTCTACGTTTTGGTTGTATTTTTATGTAACGAACGTCCCATGTGATACTTTAATAAATTTACGCGACTACTAAATATTTTCGATTTCATTCATATGTGTACAGATCCACCCACACCTTGAATAAAATTTTTGCAAAATCGCTAAAATATTCAATAAACTAAATCTCGGATACAATCCAAAAATTAAAATTACCTTATATGACATTGAAGATAACGAACCAAGATTTTTTATTTTAATAAGACAACGACAATATAGGTAACCGCAAGATTAATTTTTTTTTCTTTTTGGAGTGAACTCGTGTTTTATCGATTCGACAATCCAAAAATAAAAAAAAACAAACAACGAAGACATTGAAAACTTTAATTTATAATTTTGGTTCAAATAATTAATAAATTATAATAATTTTTCGTTTTTGGGAAAGACGTTTAACTTAACACAATACATTTACTTTCCATTTCACTGGACTTGGACGTAAACGCCGCATTGTGTTCATCCAACCGGAAATTTTTCATTTAAGATGTGTTCTAAGATAAACAAATGTTAGTTAAATTAAGATGTTGGTCAATAGTTGAGCATGATCGAATGACGATCGAAATTATGTTCAGGTGTATTCCGTGTCAGCATTTAAACTTATCTTCGCTATATGCTGTCATTAATCCATCAAATATCGTCGTAAACTAGGAATGTTTAATTTACGGCATGAAACGTTTCTTGATATTGCGTTAACACAATTTATGTCAAAAAATGCAAAAAAAAGAAAAAAGAAAATGCCATAAATTGAAATGTTTTAATTGCTTATAGTAGCCTTTATATAGTGATGCCATAGAAAAAGTACATAAGAATGATAAATTTCCTACATTACGACGGTATTCGTAACAAAAAAAATATATAATGTGTATTGGTTATTGCATGCCAGTACCAAGCGAAACAACAACATATTTTTAATTTTCTATCTGTCCTTGTTGCACATTATTTTGCATTTAAAGAAATTTTAATTTTTAGTTTTATTTGGTTTTGTTTTTATTTTCTCATTACTACTGTAGAGGAAGACGAATTTGGATCTAAGTAGCCAAATGGATTTTTTTGCTTTGACGTTTTTGTTTTTAAAAATTCGTACGTACACAAATTATTAATAGTTTTTGACATTAAAATAGGAAGCGGAAACAGATGGGTCGCTTTTAGTTTTGCTGATGTGAAAATTGTTAAAAAAGAAGGAAATGCTTGCTTCTATAGCTCTGTTGAAGCGGATTTTGTTAAAAAGAAAATGAAGGGAAGGATTCACAACTATGGACGATATAGTTCAGACGATATAGTAAGAGACGGGAAAAAGATGTCAAAAACTGAGAGTAAATCCAGATGTTATACTGGTTATTACTGATGGCGAGGACTTTAGCGGTTAAACGAGCATATATCGTCCTTTAATTACGATACATTTTTATTTTTCTGTAAACGGAATCTTCTAACAATTTATCCTTTGATTTCAGTAACGCCGACTAAACTTCTCTTGTCAATATCTCCATATTAGATGGTTGTCGTCTTACCTTTCAGATCGTTTGCAGTTCGTAAAATTTTTTAATTGTTCTTCCCGGTATTTTTTTGCTACGTCTGGAGTGCCTCTGGGCAGTCATTTTTGTCCTGTTTTATGCATAGTATTTATTAACGCTGTTGTCGAGTGCTTCAAGTACGCGAAATGTCTCTTCTTTGCAGGTGACATGATCTAATTTACCCCTACCTCAAATAAATCTAACTGTTTGGTGCTTCAGAGTGATTTGTCTAGATTATTTACGTATAGTGTACTAGTAGCAAACTCTTTAAATGTGAATAAATGTAAGATCTTATCTCACTAGCCTTCAGGATGTCGTTATTAGTAGAATGGAGTAATGCTCTGTTCTCGGTGAAATTTTTCCGTTTGACCTAACATTTACCAGCCACATAGATTTTGTTATAAGCAAAACCATGTTAGGCTTTGTGCGTATTGACTGTGTCCAGTTTTTGGCGGAATTCTTTTTATATGATTTTGCTCGTCGGTTTTCTACAAATAACAGTTGATTTTTTACATTACGCCAAACTAAACTGGGTAATGTTCTATTAAAATTTGGCTCAAAAATTGGAAATAAGGGAAATTTTTTCGAAGCCTGAAGAGGTGCTCTGGAGTAGAAGGTTTCACTTAGGAGTTAGTTGAAGTTGTCACTCACAAAACTAAACCTGAGGAAACAACGAGTGCCTTTCGTGGAGATTAATGCCCAAGAAGCATCGACTAAATAGGAAAAAGCTACGCATATGCCAAATATAGGGAGAAAGGTCATATTAGGAAGAACTGTCAGGCGGATCCAAAGTATTTTCTCTGCATTGAGCCAGAAAAACTAAAACACGTACTCTGTTTCGAAGTTTGTCAAATCTTCAAGCGGGTCCTTCATAAAGCAAGAAAAAAAAGAGTTAAAAAAAGTTTTTTCAGTGAAGATAGCAAACGCCTCGGTAGATCACTTGATACTAGACACAATATAGACTGAATATAGCTGAAAATTCTAGAACCGAGGAGGAGTTTGTATGAGCCAAAATCACTGGAATTATATATATATGAGTTGCTATCTTCTCAAAAGACTTCCATTAAAAAACCATTGGAGTGGAGCATGCATATTACAGACGCAAGATAACGGTAAATTGGTACCAAGAACAATTAAAAGATGAAAATGACTCAAAGAAGATTATGTTAGGAGCGACCACCAATATTTCTACTACAGTGTACGGGAAGAATTACGACCATCTATCAATAGAGCTGGTCAAAAAATGTGATGCACAAGCTTAAATGACAAGCAGACAGCTTTTTAATGGTGGCAAACGTGGCATATCCTGGATTCCTTTTTTTTTAAATTACGCCAACAAGGATTGACCCGCTAACACTTTCCGCAGTAAGAAAGCTCTAGATCTAGAAAAAGTTCCACGGAAGAAATGAAAGTCATGCTCAATTGTACCCTGAGGACTTTTGAACATGCATAATCACTGTCTTGAATAAAGAGATTTCCCTTCAATATGGAAGAATTGGCGGCTAGTCCTCAATAGCAATAATAAAAGTAAGCCAAAACTGCCCATCAGGATATAAAACCAATGTCTAATTAAGGCACTGATCATAGCTGCAGTTCATGCTACAGGAAACCTTTGGAACAAACACTATACGGTTTCAGTTGTCCTATACTAATGGTGTTCTAGAATAGGTAGTAAGAGCCTTCTATATGACACAGCGAAGGAAATCATTTTCAAAGAAAATTGTACTTCTTCCTACATTGGACGGGATTGATCACGGGGGTGGAGTTAAAGGTTCTATTCCAGGTCTTAAATTATGGAATTTATCATATATTCATGGTGGGAATAGCAGAAGATATGTGGCAGTAATAATTACCCGAAGCATAACCGATGTATAACGTATAAGCTTTACTAAGATATGCGAAGAACTAGTTCTTGGCTAAGCTGTAATAATTCGCTCACGAGGAAACACATAGTGACAAATGTATTATTTCAGGTCAAAAACAGCAGAAACGGCTAACATTGCAGTCAAGTATTTAGGAGTGTATCTGGACACCAAATTAAATGTTGGAGAACAGATAAGGCACTCTTCAGAAAAAGAAAAGTAAGCAAAGTAACTATTTTACTCTAAAGGCTGCTAGGAAACCGAAGAGTCGTAATATCGATCATAAGCTCAATTCTTTTGAACGGGTGTAAAATATGGGATTGGGCTCTTAAGATGGTGAAATATGGAAAAAATGGCAACTGTGCAATTCGTGGTGCGCTCAGGATCTGTAAGTTCAAACAGAATGGTATCAAAACTTTGGTTTTATATATCACTGGAGTGGTTCCTATCGAGTAACTGGCAGAAGAAAGTAAAATAATTTACAATACGAGTTATCTTGGTAAAAAGAACAAAGCTGCAACCTTCCTAAATTTGTTTCTGCTACTAGTACATTGAATGTATGATTAACAGTGCTTTTAAGCCAATCCAGACCACCATAGCTTATGATCAGTTATAGCTTGCCTTACATTTGACATGTTAAATACTTCATACTACGCTCATCTGGTAATTTGATTGGACTTGTTACAAAATATTTGTACTAATTTATCGGAATATGGAAAATTATCAGTTTGGTCCACAAAGTGCGTTCGGAAAGATTATTGACTGGTGTAAAACAATTCTGTAATAGTGGACCTAAAATGGTGGAGGTTCCCAAATTCTACTACATGTAAAAACAAGGGCACTTACTCATTTTATCTAGCATTACGACCCCACATAATTCTAAAATTGAAACGCTTAACTTTTGATTAGTTTGCGCCACCTAAGTTTTTTTCTATATCACAATCACAGTAGTTTTCCTTCGCTTACGCTTGTAACTTTGGTGTGCATGTTTTCTCAAACACCTAGCAAAATTCATGAAAATCCAAATCCTAGGGGTCCCTTTCTTTATCACTAGTTTTCAGTGAGCTCATCTTCTCGTTAATATTGCGGGAGGACATTTTTGTCTACAAAAAGAAAAGGCAAGAAAATTAATTTGGGAAGTATCACAATTGCGACCTTCACACCGACCAATTTATTGCTGAATACCAATATTTTAGATATTTAACATATTCACTTCCTGCTGGAAAAAATTTGATAAGAATCCTAGAAATTTAAAAATATACGAACTGGCTAAGCGAATGTAATCTCTTAGTAGCGTGTTGAATAATTTCTTGTAAGTTTTAATCCATGGTATAGTAAGAATGGCTGATGAGGGATAATTTAAGTCTTTAAAAAGGCTTAATCATCACTCGGTAATTCATTAAAACAACCAAAAGACTTTGCCTATAGTCTATAGATAATTCTGCTGAAAAAAGCTTATCTTAGCTTCCTTAATAATTAATCAGGTCTATTACATAGCAAGTCCGTTAATGCTAGTCGCCCAAAGAGGTTACTATCGGTTGGTTTAATAACAACAATAGTTTTGCTGGTAAATTGGGCAGTGATACGTTGAGAAGTTCACAGGAATTTTATAAGACCTTTTTAAATAGAAACTTAAATGTGGGTAAATGTAGTTGAAACGCCCAGCCAGATATCCGAGCTGTTAACTCCATTTTCTCCATAGTGGCCTTAAATGCAACGCAACCCGTAACTATCACAAACTGGAGACCAAGAAGGTAAACTCTAAATTTTTTAAGAGCCCTAACGATTGTTAACATTTCTAAATGATAACTGCTGTAGCGCTCGTCACAGGGTAATTTTTTCTTGCTAAAGTAAAAACAGTGTAGAAATGTTGGTCTTCACCCGACTTTTGAAGCAAAATAGCACCAATTTCTATCTTGCACGCATCTGTATGCAGTTTAGTTTCTGCAGTCAATGAGAACCTACGAAGAACAGGCTGACCTCCAAGTGCTTTGCACACATTTTTGAAAACTATTTTCTCCTCGACAACTCAAAACTGAAAGAGATATCTTATCGTAGTAGATTGGAAAAAGGTCAGACCAAGAAAACTTTGAATTGATTTTACTGATCGAGGTTCCGAAAACTTCTCAATTGCAGTCAGTTTTCTCATTGACGGATGGCAATGCGAAATGCGTCCTTGTTACCATTTGCCGGAATTAAAAATTTTGTTAATATATCGCTGGAAAACGAATGGAATTACAAGACGGAATGGAACTCGACAAAACTTTAATTGTCCAAACGGTGTCACGAAAGCAGTTAGATGAATGGGCTATTTAGCAACTGGAACACGAGAGAATGCGTTTTTTAAATTCCAAAGTCGTCGTTACATCTGCCCTCTGTAGTTCTCGATGAGTGGTAATGGGTACCGATCCTTCACGATAACTTTGTTGAGGCCACTATAAATCCACACAAAGGCGCTCAGTATACATTCTTTTTATTCTACAACACAATTGGACTGGCAAACGGTGATGACCTTGGTCGGACAATCTCTTCTGAGAGCCACTCACCACACAATATCTGATTCAAGAGGTGATAATCTCTTGGTGGTTGATGAATACGTTTTTCATCTATAAAATTTTTTTTCATTTGAACCGTTGTGTCAATAACGCATTTCTTTGGCACGTAGTTAACAATAAGTTTTCTAACTTTGTTCGCGGTTTGTAAATCTTGCAAGTGGGATAAATCAATTTCTTCTTATGTTGCTAATCCGAGAACCATGTTCTCTGGAATAAAATTCTTTATGATCACACCCTCCGGTGTGAGGATTGTGATTGTTTCATTAATTCTTTTCCTACAACCGGCAGAAGTTGATCTTCGATGACATCAAAATTAGTCTCATATGATTCACCATCCACTGCCACTGTTGTTGTAAATCGCCCGTTTGTTCGTAGTCCTTTTGGCACCGAAACCAGGTTCAAATCACTTCCACTATCAATCATAGCCATTATATTTTTACTTCATATTGGATAATAGCGGCATCCTCAAGGCATCCAGTTTTGGCTAATTCTGTTAGTTCGATGAGATAACATTGAAAAAAATGGCAGTCAGGAAGAAGCAATCTGACGATTGCTTCTTCCTGACTGCCATTTTTTGGGGGGTTCAGGGCACTATTCAGCTGTACTCAAAACTTTTGTCGAAAAAATGTTTTTACCTCGTTCCAGTCATCTTTTGACACGAGCAGACCTCATATGCAGCTTAAAGTTCCCCTCCATGACCCTCTTAGCACAGAAGCATTTATTCAAACCATACCAACCCGACCACATCTTGTAAATTATAGCGAAGCCTATATATATATATATATATATATATATATATATATATATATATATATATATATATATATATATATATATATATATAAATATATATATATATATATATATATATATATATATATATATATAAATATATATAAATATATATATATATATATATATATATATATATATATATATATATATATATATATATATGCATATATATATATATATATATATATATATATATATATATATATATATATATATATATATATATATATATATATATATATATATATATTTATATATATTTATATATATATATATATATATATATATATATATATATATATATATATATATATATATACATATATATATATATATATATATATATATATATATATATATATATATATATATATATATATATATATATATATATATATATATATATATATATATACACACAAAGTTTGATGCCACAGACACTTACTCACTGAGCAAATGGTTAGAAGACATAGAAGATGCCGCTGCTACGTATCATTGGACGGATATTCAAACCACCACATATGCGAAGAGACTTCTGCAGGGAGATGCAAAGAAATTACTGCGAACAACGGGACACATATCAAAATGGGGTGACCTAAAATATTTCTTGTCTAAAGAGTTGATGCCGGTACAAATGTCGGCCGCGGTATTTAGAAAGATGACGGAACGAAAGAAGAAGCCAGATGAAAGCTTTTTAAGCTATGTGATTACAATTACGCCGAATAGCATAACGATTAAGAAGTTCCTTCCAGAAATAGCAGCTTTAGCCGAAACGATTGATAACACGCTGGTTGATTTATCGCATGTGGAAGACATCAACCTAGTCCCTGAGGTAATGGTAATGGTGAACCGTTTCAAACCAAACAAAAACACGTTAAACACCGCTGTAAAGATGAACGTGGTTTTGATGCATGATAATCCGGTTTATACCAAGCCTAGGCGGCTTGCACCTTTGGAGTCGGCACTAGCACAACAACAAATAGACGAATGGTTGAAGGAGGGAATTGTTAGACCGAGTGTGTCTGAGTATGCCAGCCCAATAGTGTTGGTCAACAAGAAGTGTCGACTATAGAAGATTGAATGCGGTGGTGATTCATGATCGATACTTCTTGCCACTGATCGATAACCAAATTGACCGGCTGCAAGGATTTAAATACTTTAGTATGTTGAACCTTCGCAATGGATTTTTTCACGTGCCAGTAGCCGAAGAATCAGTCAAGTATACCTCATTTGTGACTCCGTTCGGGCCATACGAGTTTGCGAGCACCCTTCGGATTGTACAATTCGCCGGCGGTTTTTCAGAGGTTCGTCAACAATCTCTTCGAAGAATTGGCTAGAGAAAAAATTATATGTTTATACATGGACGATATCTTAATACCAGCGTCTTCGGAGGTCGAGTCAGTGCAACGGTTGAAACGAGTATTGGAGTTGGCTCAAGCAAATGCTCTTCAGTTCAAATGGCCAAAGTGTAAATTATTGGTCAAAAAAGTCGAATACTTTGGGTACATAATCGGGGATGGAGAAGTGCGACCATTCGAAAGTAAGAAGAAAGCTATATCTTAATATCCAGTGCCATCCAATGTCCGCCAATTACAGCAGTTTCTTGGTCTGATGGGATACTTTAGGAAGTTCGTCGAGGGCTATTCTATAATAGCCAAATCGTTATAGGATTTGCTGCGTAAAGACGCGAAGTTCGAGTTTGGTGCAAGTCAAAATTCAGCAATGAAACAATTAAAGGAGGCTCTAATCTCTGATCCAGTGTTGCGGTTATATTCTACGACGGCAAAGACAGAGTTGCATACCGACGCATGCAAGTTTGGGTTGGGAGCGGTGTTGTTTCAGGACAGAGACAATGATGGTCAATTCCATCCTGTATTTTACTATAGCTGCAAGACATCGCCGTGTGAAGAGAGATACAGCAGCTACGAGTTAGAGGTCTTATCGATTGTTACGGCACTGAAGAAGTTCCGAGTTTACCTACTGGGCGTAAAGTTTAAGATAGTTACAGACTGTGCGGCATTTAAAGGCACTATGGAGAAACGAGAATTATGTTCGAGAATTGCGAGATGGGCCCTATCTTTGACTGAGTTCGACTACGAATTAGAGCATCGACCAGGTAATAGGATGCGTCATGTGGATGCCTTGTCAAGAAATCCAATAGTTATGGTTATAGAGGAAGAGATTGTCTCCTGGGTGAAGGCAGCTCAGAAGAGTGACATAGAAGTATTGACGACGTTGAAGCTCTTAGAAATAGGTCCGTATGAAGATTATATGAAAGTTAATGGTATTCTTTTTAAGTGGTGGAAGGGATCGGAGTGTCTCGTAGTTTCGCGGGCTATGCAAGCCGAAATCATAAAAAATTGTCATGACCAGGGTCATTTTGGTGCAAAGAAGACGGAGGAACTAGTAGAAAGAGAGTTCTACATCCAGATATTGGTAAAGCGAGTGTCCGTAGTAATACGGAATTGTGTCCACTGTATACTGATGAACAGGAAAGAAGGAAAGCAAGACGGGTGGCTGAATCCCATTCCAAAAGGAGATGCACCTTTCGCGACATACCATGTCGATCACTTAGGTCATTTAACGGCGACGCGGAAAGCATACAAAGACATCTTTAGTATAGTAGATGGTTTTACTAAGTTTGTGTGGCTATACCCAACAAAAGGTGCAACGGCGAAAGAGTTCATAGCAAAGCTGGAGGTCCAGAAGCAGGTGTTTGGTAACCCAAGAAGCATAGTGTCAGACAAGGCAGCTTGTTTTACTTCAGCAGAATTTCAGGATTGAAAAATGAAAATATTACACATCACACCATAACGACGGGAATGCCATCGGAAAACGGACAAGTAGAACGGGTACACCGGATAGTGATTCCGGGTTTGGCAAAGCTGGCAAAAGATAAACCCGATGATTGGTGGAAATACGTGGACCGTGTACAATTATTTATAAATAATTCATATCATCGCGCGATAAATCGGTCTCCATTTGAATTGATGTTTGGCGTAAAAATTAATTCCCCTGATGATCTAAAAATAAAAGACGCCATTGAGAGCGAAATAACAAACTCGTTTCAGGAGACGAGAAACGAATTACGTGTGGAAGCACGGACATCAATCCAAAAAATACAAATGGAAAACAAAAGAGGATTTGATCGGAAAAGGAGAGGGGCACCAAAATACCAAGTTGGCGGTTGGGTCGTCATCAAAAAGACGCAATTCGGAGTTGGGCAGAAGATTTCGCCCAAGTATATGGGACCATATGAAGTAACTACGGTAAAACAGAACGACAGATACCAAGTGAAGAAGACGGACACCAACATCGAAGGCCCCAACCTAACTTCAACTTGTGCGGAATATATGGAGCCCTTTTTCGTAGGAATGTCAAACGATGAAGAATCGCTGGAGGAAATTCTCAGAGCAGAACAGTCTGAAACCACAGCTAATAGATATCTAACCACCGGCGAAAGTGATTTCTTGAGATTTGAAAATACATTCGGGCCGAATGTCTCTCAGGAGGGCCGAGTAGGAAAATGATGGCGTAAACGCACAAACTAGTATAAGTGTGAGCGCAGTCGTGCAGTTGAATCGAACAAAAGCAAGGTGCCATGTTGTGTAAATAATGTGTTTTTGTTCTCTTTTTGGAAAGCTGTCAATGAGACAAATATTAATATATAAATTTTGAAGTAAGTTAAAATTATTACGTACATTTTCCTTACTTATATATATATATATATATATATATATATATATATATATATATATATATATATATATATATATATATATGTATATATATATATATATATATATATATATATATATATATATATATATATATATATATATATATATATTATAAATATATATTTATATATATACAGTGGTTTTTTAATCGGTAGATAACATGAACCTAAGTGTTTCCATTTTAGGATGTCACCAGTATAGGATGGCTAAACGTTTTAAGTTGTTGGGTTTTATGATTTAATTTTCGCTAAGTTATTGGCAGTTTAACTCTTATACTGTAAGTTTGTGATCATAAATTTAGACATCACAAATTACATCTCTTAAATTAAGCTAGTAACATTATGTCTTATCAAAACTGTTAGCACACAATCCATACATGTACACATAACCAACTAACCAACATTTTAATTAATTATGCATTTAGAATAATTTATATTCGTTTTTTTTGTTGTAATTTTACTGATTTCACCAAGTACCGAAAATAATTATACAAAATAACCGGGCATCCCTCAACCGTAATTATAAACGATTATACGCTATAAATTTGAACAAAGTGACAAGGATCTTTCGTAACAAATCACGCAGTTTTATCCCAACGGAACGAAAGAGTGAAAATAATTTGGTTTTTGTGTAATTTTATGGTAAACCCGCACGTAAATAATTTCTAATTAGTGAGACAGTGTGTGCTGCTTATCCACTTTTAATTTAAATAAATTTGGATTTTGTCTTTTACAAAAGCAGAATATAAAAAAAAAAAATAAAAATTAAATTGAGAGTAAAAAAAATTAAATCGGAGCTTAGCCAACACAATACCATAAAAACTTGGGTCATTTTAATTTATTTGTACATCTCTTCTAATAGTGTGGGTATCTTTATACCATAAATTTGTAACGGAGAGATACTCAGTTGCAAAAAGGTTTAATGTTTAGATTATTGTAAATGGAAGTGACTTACATTTATTATATTATGTGAAACTTGGAACAAAAGTTTGCCATACATTTTTGATGCAGAACCGAACCGACGGAGTCTTAACTTTTTTAAACTTATCACAAAAAAATATTTCGAGTATACTTAACGCAGGAAAGTTACAATTAGGAGCTTCAACTTACCAGTTAATTGGTTTAAATAAAGAAATCGTTTTACTGCGCGAACCCAAACCGGTAACTCGATTGGCATTAGTTAGCCGTAGTGGAAACTAAGAGAGAAGAACACCTAATTAACTTATAGTATACCATAGGCAGGTTTTAATCTGTCAATTGAAATCAACTGCCGTTTGGTTGAGATAATGTAATGTTTTTGGAGTCATCGTATCACCTTGTAAGTACAAAGATGTCAATTTGGTGCGATGTTGATGCATAACCGTGTCAGTTGTGAGCAAAGACGGTAGATAATTTTCAAAACGATGAACTCACTGAGTGACCAATTTATTTTTAAGTACGTGAATTAATTTTGACATTCGCTAGGCCAATATAAGTTCTTGGCAGTCTTGGGCTTTTTTGGTAAAGCGGCCAAGTGAAAATGAATTAGGGCCAATATTTCAACGAGTTTTGGAATAAATCGGTGGTATACTGGTATTGGAATCAATCGGTGGTATACTGGTAAGTCACCATAAAAAATTTAGAATTCTCTGATTGTATTGATTCATTCTTCTGATGATTAAATTTCATGAGGAGTAGTCTTATGACCGAGAAATGCAAGATTAGATGCCAAAAAAAACACACTTGGTGGCCTTTATGTGAACATCAAACTCTACTAACTTTTGGAATAGTTGTTTAGAGTGCAGTTTGTTTTGTTTGACAGTGTGAAATGTAACAAGAATGTCGTCGATACAGATGAAAATAAAATGAACTGAAACGTTTGTGCGGCGTTGCATAGACCGAACAACAATAATATTTTGTTGTATGCCGTTTCCAACTTGAGTGCGGGTTTTAAAGGTTGTGTTGCGGTATCTGCTTGTCAAAGTTCTTGCGAGGGTCACTAACGAAATAAAATCAAAACAACAACAGACGAACCATTAACATACTCCAGCATTAATATACTCCGCCACCGTTAACGAATTAATCGTTAACCAACAGGAAGCTTGCATAACTTAACAATTGAACGTTGAAACGTGGAAGTCGACGTTTTTGATTGTTGCTTCTGGTACCAGATTATCGTCCCATGGATGTGTTTGGATGATTTTACCAAGAGGCCATTTGCATACCGGTGTGTTGTCTTCTTTTATAACAACTATGTCGTTAACATGAATATCTTCTTTCGGTTTTCTCCATTTATGTCTCTATTGCAGATTATTTAGATAATCCGTATAATATTTTTTCCAGAATACTTTTGTTCTGGCTTGAACTCTATGCCACCTTAATAAGGATGCGTATTTATTTCTGTTTCTGGAACTGACCCCGTTGAGGTACGAATTAGGAAATGACCCTGTTTAAGCACTTCATAATCGTCTTCTGCGGATGTTGTATTCAGCGGTCGTGAATTTAAAATATTTTCAATCTGACGCAACAGTGTAGCCATTTCTTCAAAAGTGAAATTGCCGTTTTTGATTGATTTCAGTAAATCAGTTTTTACCGATTTAACAGCGGACTCCCATATTCCACCAAAGTGTGGAGTTGCAGGTGGGATGAAATGCCAATCTATTTTATTTTTGCTTAGATATTCTGAAATGACATAATAACGGTTAATATTCTGTATAAGTATATTTTCGCCAGAACACCTCGCCTTGCGTAAACCGTTTTAATGCAGCCGAAAAGGCCTCACTCGTTAGATTACAGGTTTGATGTGTACCGCTTTCACAGACAGACAAACAAATATACACAGATATTTCTTGACTGGCTTAGTGCCACCTCGTTCGTTTTTTGTCGCGAAATACCTTATTTTAGTACATCTATTAACTAACCAGTATTATTGTCTTATTGGATTACTCGTCAGGGTAGTGCCAGGGTGTAAATTCTAATAATGTATTTGCCAAATAAGTCTTTCTGTGAATATATGAGTCTCTAGCAATATCACAGGTTGCTTGCTATCGTACTCGCAGTCTGCGTTAAAAAGTCGCCCGCCAACTCTAAGTATTTCGGCTATATCAATGAACGGTGCCAAAGATAATAAGTTGGAGTTGTAGTTTACGGATTTCTTTCTTTGTAAATTTATTATGTCTTCACTTAATTCTCTGTACCCATAAGATACATTTAATTCTAGCTTCTGCAATTTCACTCGATTTTAGCTCGCATGTAATTCTTTTTCTTGCGTTTTTGGCTTTTAAGTTGGAAATATAGCCTTTAACGTGAGCCACGATACAAAGTATTTTAATGAGCCTCGATCTTTTTTGGAAAATTATACTTATCCACTCATCCGTAACGATAGTTTGAATTGTGCATGTTAGCAGCTGGATTTTGGACTCCTTCTTGATCACAACTTTCCCTAATTCTTCATTTGATTGTATTGTGGACCAAAATTGTTTTTGTTGCTTCAGCCATTCAGAACCACCATTGACTTGGTCTTACCAATTTCTTTGAAGTTATACCTCTCGAACCATGATTTGCTGGATTCTCAGCAGAATTCACGTGTGCCCAATGTTGCCTCTGGAATTTGTCTAATATTTGACTTGTCCTATTCGCAATAAAAGTCTTTCACCTAGCGGAAGTCATGATAAAACGTTGAAAGCCATGCTAAAACAATGGATGAATCAGTCCATTCATAAAATTTTGCATCAGGTGTAGTGGTTTCCGTGACTGTGAACTTTAATTTCGACAATAAATGTGCGGCACATAGTTCCAATCTTGGCAGTGAATCCCTTATTATAGATGTAACCTTCGAATAGTAAATTGGCGTTGGTGTATATTAAATCGGGCCACAAAATAGCAAATAGATATGGTCGCTACAAACCCATGTCGAGTTGAATCTAGAAGCCCCTGTTCTGGGTTTATAGAAACCTTGTTGGTTTAGTTTGCTTTTATTATTATATAAGATAATTCATCGAACCAATCACATAGCTTTTTGTTGTTCCATATTCACATTAATTACCTTTAGTTGTTTTTTTTGGAACGGTACCTCTCGAGCACGGAAGATTAAAATCAGACTGTTTAGGCATAATAAAATACTAAATTGAACTATGGATGGAGTTAGTCATATAGACTGTTTCCCGTTCACCGTTCATCCTTTAGTCAAGCATCCTTTATTAAGAGTAAAAATAAACAATTATCAAAACAGCTTTTATTATCTGACCCAGGAACGCCGAAAAAATTTTAACTTTGCAAATTATCGAAAATCATCAGTCTATACTTGCATTTATCTTCTA
Source organism: Tipula confusa (assembly GCA_963556175.1). NCBI lineage: Eukaryota > Metazoa > Arthropoda > Insecta > Diptera > Tipulidae > Tipula > Tipula confusa. The sequence goes on along the minus strand of OY744476.1, from coordinate 150,033,851 downwards.
GGTTCCAATTTTTTAAACGATATACTTATAAACTTTTAAGGGATACCAACCTTGGTTTCTGTTAGCAAGAGTTGCTTAAATATTTTTTGACCACATAATTATCATGAGAGTTAAAACATTCAAGGTACAATACTAGTCACCAAAACCAGTCACTTATATAATTTTAGGAACATCTGTAGTATGCCACAAGAAAATTTCTAATATGGAATGAAGTTTGTCTTTATTCTTTAGTCGACCGAATGACGATCAAAACTCATCAAAACGATCAATTTTAAGGTTGATTTAAACCATATTTTTGGATCTTCTTAGGGGTCTGTTCAGGTGATAAGTTTAAATAGAGGACCCACTGATAAGATATTGAAAGTAAATTGCTTGCTTAAAACCTTTTTCAGTACGATGGAAGAACCTGGCTTTGTAAAATTTTTTCAATAGCATGATTTAAATCATTGAAATGTTTTTAGCTTGCGGACCAAGCACTAAAAACCCAACTATAAGAGAGCTCACATTATTCTACGTAATAACCCAAATTTAACCTCTAAAACTTCTGTTTTAACATGTAGCATTTAATCTGTTACCACAAATGAGAATTCACAAATTTTTCCCAAATCTAATGCAATAGGACACACTTTCGGTAAGAACAAAACAATTAATTTTGGTATAGAGCACCAATATTACCTTCAAATTGATTTAAAATGTTTAATCAATTTTTTTGAAATCTAATTTAAAATAGTTTTAAAATCTTGTGTCAAATAAAATTTACATAAATTAGTTTTTCGGCGATTACATGACGCATTGGTAAAAATACTGTTAATTCAATTGATTTGTAATGTTTAAGTAATTTTTAAAATCTAATTTTTTTTTTTATTAATATAATAATTTTAAGTTTATATAATTTGATAATTTTGTTTAGACAAAAGCAAAGCATTTGATACCACTCATCATGCCATTTAAATGTTTAAACTCAAGAAGCTCTTATTTCAATCGTACCTCACTAATAGAGAACAATTTGTAAAATACACAGCCACATTCTTGGTGTTTTTCCATATGATTACTCAGATAATGCGTAATATTTATGCAAGCTGCTAAAGTGTTTGACTTTGGAGCAAAGCCGAACTGATTTTCAGAGGTTATGTTAAATGTATCTATAAGAACTGAGAGAATCTATTTAAAATGGTTCTTTCGTATACTTTAGACAATGCAGTAAATATACATATTGACCGATAATTATTACTAGCCGCAAATGGTTGTTTGATTTATATATAGGAATAACCTTTGCTAACTTTAGATTGCCGGGGAAGACACTGGTAGAGAACCAAATACTAATACAATTTTTCCACTAAGAAATTTAAGTAATTTTCCTGAAATTTTATCTACGCCAGTGGCAGCCAATGACTTTAGTGACTTAATATTTAATAGTATTTCTTCTTCAGTAACCGGTAATAGCTTAAGTGGTACTTTTATATCATATTTTATGTTGGCATAATCAACTGGATTGATTGGAGGAATATTAATAAGATTTATATAACTAGAGCTGTTACTCCTTTTATTAAATATGATTATTTTAAAAAGTCCCCATAGTCTTTTTGGACTACCAATATCCTTTTCTATTTTACTAATATAATATTGTTTCTTTGCAAGCTTAATCTGTTTTACCACTGATATGGTAAGTTGCTTGTTTCTCATCTTAAAATACTCAGTGGTTGGGTGCTTTTTTCTTAAATTATGCATATAACCCCTCTTTGCTATCAAATCTAAAATGGCATTCGTTAGATTTAAATTTTATTAAAATTTAACAATCCATAGTTCCAGGAGCTTTTACTTTAGAAGGTTTATGACTTAAATATTCTGCTGATACAATATCTTTAAAATTAGTGCAATCTAATACCTCCAGAAGCTTATTAACAACATCTAGTGCCTTATTTTCGGAATTTGATAACCCGGCTATAATTGCATTGGATTTGTCATTATCGGATGTTGCCTCTAAAGCATTTAATCTGTGCGTTAACTCTTTGTTCTCCAGTTTCAGAATCTTCACAACTTTATCTAGTCGCAGATTTTCTGCAACTATTGCATCAAACTCAATTTTTATATTATCAAATTTGTCAAATCACGAAGCATATTCTTTAGGTTTACAAACTCTTTTAAGAATAATTCCATATGTTTATCTAGCTTTGCTCATTTATCAGATTCTTTATTGTTGTCAGAAGCCTACATCAAGACTGCCACGGACTTACTCGGCTACAGAGAACACAAAAGGAAACCTTGGATCAGTCAATTTAAGTTGCAAATGTGCCAACATAACACGGAAGAGGTGAAACGTAGATAGGAAGAAACAGCGCGTCAAATGAAGAAAATGGCAAGGAATGATCGAGGAAAATATACAGAAAACATTCTCAAAGCTGCTGAAGAGGCAGCAGCAATCCAAAATATGCGAGCACTACACCAGTTTGTAAGAAAGGTCACTGGTAAAATTACAAATATACCACCTATAAGGGACGCTAATCTTCAAGTACTAACAACAGATGAAGCACAGTTAAAGAGATGGAAGGAATATTTCGAAGAAGACGTCGTCGGCGACCTCGAAAATCTCCAGTCATTAATTGACATCAATAACGAAACTAGCAACACCCATCCACCAACGGAACGGGAAGTTAAAGATGTCATTAATAGACTGAAGAACAATAAGCCCGCTGGAACAGACAATATAACCGCCGAAATATTCAAAGAAGATTCATCTACAACTGCAAGCATATTAACACCAATAATCCAACAAATCTGGAATTCTGGGAGAATCCCACTGAAATGGAAAGAAGGCTTGATAATTACGATACCCAAGAAAGGTGACCTAAGAGAATGTTGGAACTGGCGAGGTATCTCCCTCCTCAACACAACAATAAAAATACTCGCAATGATCATCCTTGACAGAATCTCACCTACGATCAATGCAAAATTAAGAAACGAACAAGCTGGATTTAGACCAGGAAGAAGTTGCACTGATCACATCAACACAATCCGTATCATCACTGAGCAATTCAATGAATGGAATTCACCATTGTATATGCTCTTCGTCGATTTTGAAAGCGCATTCGATACGATAAACAGGAACGCAATATGGCAGACACTTTGTGAAATGAGCATCCCAAAGAAATTAATTGAACTCATACAAGAAATGTATCGGGATGCTGGAAACCGAATCCAATACAAAGGCAAACAAAGTGAAACATACTACAACACTCGAGGAGTAAGGCAAGGTTGCGTACTCTCACCAATGCTGTTCCTAATCGTATTAGACAGTGTAATGCGGAAACTAGATAACAAGTCCCCTAATGGCATTCAATGGGGGTTAACTGGTAAACTCAATGGTTTGGACTATGCAGATGACATATGCTTGCTTTCACACAAACACTCCGACATGCAGCAGAAAGTGCAACAGCTATCAGATCTAGCTAATGAAGTTGGTCTCAAAATTAATATCAAGAAAATGAAGGCGATGAGATTCAACACAAATATAACCACACCGATCATCAACAATATACAAATTGAAGATGTAAATGAATTCGTATACCTTGGTTGCACAGTAACGAAAACAGGTGGAACAGAAGAAGACATACACAAACGTATAAATAAAGCCAGATATACATTCAACATGTTACACAAAGTCTGGAATACTTCTGTCCTGTCGCGCAAGACCAAGATACGAATGTTCAACTCATGTGTGAAATCGGTACTTCTGTATGGGTGTGAGACATGGAAGCATACAGGAAAAATCATACAGAAGCTACAGGTATTCGTAAACAAATGCCTTCGACGAATACTTAAGTGCTTCTGGCCTAACACGATCAGTAATATCAATCTGCATATAACAACATGTCAGTCAGACATTGAGACCGAAATAAAGCGACGAAAATGGAGATGGATTGGACACACACTGAGGAAGGCATCAAGTGATATAACGAGGATGTCATTAGACTGGAATCCACAAGGAAAAAGAAAGGTTGGAAAGCCAGCAATGACATGGAAGAGAACGATGCTAGTAGAGGCAAAACACCTGGGAAAATCATGGGCGGAAATAAAAGCAATAGCCCCAAATAGAGTAAGATGGTTCAGAATAGTGGACGCCCTATGCTCCTAAATTGGAGATAAAGGAAAAAGAAAAAAAAATTATTGTTGTCAACATTCGATGGTTCTTCAGGGCTTATTGTTTGACGGCACTTTTCGGAGCATGTCAAGTTGAGATTTTCTGCATTCGTTTTAATGCGTGCTCCATGAATATTTTTGTAGGATAGATGATTACACTTTCTACAGCAGACGCACTCACAAATAGCATTCGTATACTCACCTTATTTTGTTTATCACAGTTGTCCTTAGCACATTTTAATTTTTCAGAATATCGTGGATTTAATTCGGTCCTTTCTTTATACGGCATCTTGATATTCTTAATGTTTTTTTGTTTTACAATTTAGATGCGAAATATCAAAATGGCGACACTTTTGTTGAAGTATAACTATTGAATTTTTAAAACTGATTTAACTTGATAACTATTAAGATAACACTTTTAGTTTTATGAATATTTTGTTTTTTATTTTAATAGATTATTAATATTTTTATTAATTTTTTTGTTTTTTTTTTATTTAATTACTTATTAAAAATTTAATCTTTCTATTTCAACGCAATTGTTGTTGACGCTTTGACAACCACCGTAAGACTCCATATTAATTTATATTAATTTTAAAATTTTGTATCAAATAAAGTGTAAATAAATTAGATTTTCGGCGATTACATGATGTATTTATGAAAAAACAGTTAATTCAATTGATTTAAAATGTTTAATCAATTTTTTAAAAATCTAATTTATATTAATTTTAAAGTCTTGCATCAAATAAAGTGTACATAAATTAGATTTTCAGCGATTACATGACGATTTGTCATAAAACTGAATTTTATTAAAATTTAATTTACTTAAAATGTAAAATTTAAAATAAAATTAAAATTTTTATTTACTTTTTAAAGTTTTGTGTCAAATAAAATGTATATAAATTAGATTTTCGGCGATTACATGACGTATTGGTCATAAAACAATAAATTCAATTATCAATTATTCAATTCAACGTTTAAACAATTTTTAAAAATCTAATTTATATTAATTTTAAAGCTTTGTGTCTAAATTTTTAGCTATTATTTTTATTTATTTATTTATTATAGATTTTAAATATATACATACAGGCTTTCACAGCCCTTGAATAATGTATAAATTTGAACACAATAGCAGAAATTAAAATTAAATTAACTAAATATCAAAAATTATATTATGAACTGTAAATCAAAATGAACATTTACAAAAATATAAACAACAACTAACTATGTAAACTGATAATAATAATAATAATAATAACAATGATAGTAATAATATTAAAATTATAAAACTGGGGTGAATGTGTATACGAGGAGATAGCATTACAAACTAAAGTGAACTAAAAAATTCAAAACATTTGGTTTTAAATTGGGATGGGTGGACAATTCTTTTAATATCAGGACTAATACTGTTTCAACTTTGAACTCCATTAATAAAAAAGAACTTAACTCAAAAGAACCAATTTGTATTTGGTCTTTTAGATAACGTAGACTGCTACCATGATTTGTGTTAAAAAGCAACATGCACTGCTTATATTTCAAATAATTTTCTAACTTGCAACCCAACAAGCATTTGGCGTATGGTGAAATATGATCATATCTAGGAACGTCATACACATATCTACTTATGGAATTAAACGCAACTGACAGTCGTCTATATGACTCATGATCAAGATCACCTAAAACCAAATCTGAATAACGAATGTGGCTAATTAACAACGAATGTGCAAGAGCTTATTTTGTTTTAAGTGGCATCGAATTCCTAAACTTAGATAAACTTTTGAGACCAACATAGATGTTGGAACAGATATAGTTCACTTGATCGTCCCAGGTTAAGTTAAAATTCATGATAAAGCCTAGGTTTCGAACTTTGTCAGTTTATGAAATGATATCTTGACCAAGAGTGATGAGTGGAAATGGTATTTGCTCTTTACCTCTATAAATTCGCAGGACGTTAGATTTAGTTGCATTAAGCTGGAGATCATTAATTGTAGCCCTGTTAAATATTTTGTTGAGGTCATTATTGATATAAGTTGCTAATAACTTAATCGATTCAGGCGAAGTATTATGGTAGATTTGCACGTCGTCAGAGTAAATATGCTAGTCACAGGGGGAAAGTACCGAAGAAATATCATTAATAAACAACGAAAATAACAATGGTCCGAGTATGGACCCCTGAGGGTCAACATATTGAAATCGATTGCTTAAATAGATTTTAATTAGTTTAACAGCTTAGTACGAAAAATTAAAATATGTCCTCAGTTTATTCAACAATACGCAATGGTTCAATGTATCGAACGCTTTTGAAAAATCTAGTAATACTAATAGGACCACATTTCCGTTTTCAAGAGCACATGAAATGTCATCAGTGATTTTTAATAATGCCATAACTGTACTATGATTCTCTCTGAAGCCGGCCTGCAATAGATTAAGTGTATTATTTGCATTTAAAAAACTCATAATTTGACCATGCATCAAATCTCAAATCACTCAAATGTTTAGATTGCGTAACTTTTGGAATAGGAGTAACTTTCGAAACTTTCCATTGAGCAGGAGATACAGACACTGTAAGACAAGTATTCACGATATTAGGATAATATGGGATAACAAACGGCATTATGATTTTAATAAATTTTTGAGGAATACGATCGTCACCAATTGCATTCGATTTAATCTTATACAACGCAGCTAGAATATTACTATCTTCAACCGAGTTAAAATAAAATGCTTTGCGATGCATTAATGCTAACTGGAATAAAATCAACAAAGTATGTATGCAATTCATTAACAGAAAACTGGAGGATCGCCGGTCTATCATTTGAGAGGCCAATGTTTACGTACGGTCTTCCAAAGCTGTCTTGATGAAAGCTTAAAATCAAGCTGCCTTCTAATGTAATCACTTCTAGCTTTTCCTACAAGTTTTTTTAACGATTTTCTTCATTCGACGGAAAATTACTTAATTTTCTCGATCAACCATTGCCAACTCAATATCAGAATTGAACCAGACTGGAGTACTTCCTTGACTTTTAACAAACGACTTAATTGGTACATGCTTATGAAATAGATATTCAATAAGACTATTTAAGATGGATACTTTTTCATCAATTAAATATTTATCAGATATTGATTCTCATTGTAATGTGGTATAATCAGCAAACAAGCATTCATAATCAATATCAATATAATTCAACATTGATGGGGAGATTATAGGAAAAACAAATAACGTCATGATCCAGTATTGATAAATCTAGTTGGACAAGTTTTTTAATCCTGAATGAAATTGAAGATCAATGAGAGAAAAGCTGTTGTGAAAACTTGAGTAGTATATTGGTACATTAATCGGTTGGTATTGCAAGTTTTGAACAGCTAAATAGTTGTTAAGGTTAGTTGTAATTGAATTAACTTTCAGCATATTAACGTTGAAATCCCCAGCTACAAAATCAAGCTCATAGTTCGTTACAAAACTGGAAAATAGACCGTCAATAAAGTCAACTTTAATGCCAATAACACCACATCAATGAATATCCATATACCATTCACAAAGGCTTCAATAAATAAATTATTCAGTATTGCCGTTAGATGATTTGCCAATAAATTTAAATTTTAAATGCCACATCACCTGCGTGAGATAAACGATCGTTTTTTAAGAGTACAAATCCAGGGATATTTACTGACCTAGAAGACATCCATGGCTTTAACCATGTTTCAGTAACAGCTATGCATAATTTTCTCACTTGTATATCAACTCCATCAATTAAATTTAAAATTTCACTGAATTTGCCATCCATATTTAAAATTCTAGAATTGAAATATGTCATCTTAAAATTATTAACGCTATTCCTGAGCGAGCATTTCTAAACACAATTTCCAGTTTTAACATGATGTATTCGTCATAAAACGGAAAATTCAATTGATTTGTAATGTTTAAGCCATTTTTTTAAATCTAATTTATATTAATTTTAAAGTTTTGTATTAAATAAAGTGTACATAAATTAGATTATCGGCGAATACTGACGTATTGGTAAAAAACCTGCCAATCCAAATTAATTTTTATTAATTTTAAAGTTTTGTATCAATTAAAGAGTATATAAATTAGATTTTTGACGATTACATGATGTTTTCGTAAAATAACTGTTAATTCAAATTTATTTATGTTAATTTTAAATTTTATTATTTTAATAGCGTCTTCTTTTTATGTTATATTTTTCTTTAATACTTATTATATATTTAATTATTACATTTAATCTGAAAGTACAACAAAAAAAAAAAAAAAAAAAAAAAAAGATTAAAATTAAAAATGTGTTCGCCAAAATCATGATTTATGTACTATATGGTCATATATGAATTAGGTTTTTTAAGAAAATTATAAAAAAACCAGATTAATTTTGTTTGTGTGTACAGAAAAGATACACGATTCTCACAAAGTGCATAATTTTCTCACAGTCAACTCATTTGTTGGCAAATATTTGATTATGTTAATATTTAAGAGTAGATTTTAGACAAACTTTGCTTACTCCATCGACTACTATGGTTGCAATATAGATTAGATTGAAAAGAGAACATAAGCATCCCCTTATAGTTTCAAAACATTAACGAATGTATAAAAAGTATGAATACACTTCGATAAAATTACTTTCAAAACACCGTTTTAACGTATGATAAGAATCACGTTAGTAAATTATTAATTTATTCCTAAGTTGGATGAGATTTCATACTTACGAGGGGTCAAGACTAACATCGCCGAAAGACAGACACATTTTTGAAGTAATAGAAGAAAAAATTTTCGATTATGATTTTCTTTTAAAGCAACCAACCTTGTACTACGATCTGTCCTTTGTTTATTTATCTGTAATAGTAATGTTAAGCACCGATGTTCTAAAAGCAGAAAAGCCGAAATGTCTCACAGCAACTAACTAAATAGGACCAATATGGAAGGCTAGTCGAACATGGTATACTTCTTTAGATATTCCACTTATAACACCAACCGATATTGATGAGGCTACAGAAATGCGGAAAAATACTACATCTGTTGTCAATATGACTAAGTAATAATATCAACATTTATCATCTGTGAAAAATTGAGAAATGGCTAAAGATAATCTAAAATCTAAATTATCTTTAAGCAATAACTATAAAAGCGATACTTATTCCCATATTGACTTATGAAATTCAGTTGTGGGGATCTACCAGCGTATGAGCGAAAGAGAGAAATGCTACCAATAGTTTTCAAAAATAGAATTCTGATACTTTTGCGAGGAAGAGATTTTTAACCAAAATGTACTCCCAGTCCCAAAACCTAAAATAATACTTAACTATCTTCACACTAAAGTGAAAGTTTTAATTAAAGAAATAAAAGAATTAACGGATACTAGTTTGACCGGTCAAAAATATACTAAAGATGTATCCCTGGATGATTTATCTCTAGGCAATCTCCATAGGGAAAACATCAAAAAGCCTATTTGAACCATTTTTAAAAGGTCAGATTATAGTTGAATTAAAACGAATTCCAAAGAACCGCATCAAATTTAAAAGGCAAGAGAACAAACTTTCGATAAATCCAAGCCATTAGCTTTAAAAATGTATAACATTAAAAAAAATCGGAATTAATCCGAGTAAATACCCGGGTAAAACGCTTTTTTTTTTTTTGATCACGTTAAGGCTGGTGACCACGAAATCAGACAAAATATTTTTTTCTTGTCTTAACGACTTACGCCAAAGTTACCTACGATTAAATGGCGTTATGCCATAATATTTCTATTGTATTGAGTAGGCACTCGGAGCGTCGTTTATATTGAAGAATATCATTTATTATGTCGTGTTCCAAAACGTATTGTAAACAGGGGCGCTCTAATGACATGGTTTCAGAGTCGCAATTTGCTAGCACAACCTGAATTGCGAAAAATTTATGGGTTTTGGCTATTATAGAATTTCACCGCCTAGACTTAATTCGCTTCGTTAAGTTTTATAAGATGGTGTAATGTCAAGCGACCGTTTGTTATAGCAACAATCCTGATAGAAACATTTCTGACCTACTTAGGGAAAAAGTGCCTTTTGATATAGTATGACACCTATACAAGTGGAATTTAACTGCATTTATGTTGATCTATAAAACCAGTTTTATAAATTTTTAACATCCTAAATCGTCATCGACTATTGGTAATTATACTAAAATTTATATAGTGATATTTAGTATCCACTTTTAGAGATGTAACAAAACCTTCCAGAATAAAGTTTACGAAAGTCTAGTTACGAAGGTTTGAATTCGCAAGTAGATAGATAAAAAATCATGAACGAAAACTAGATCAGCGTCTTGGCCAAAATAATGAGATACCCCGTTTGCTCGGCCACTTAAACCTAATAAGACATAATCTTTCGCATAAAAGGCCAAAACGTTTATTATAAATCGAAAGTTTAAAATTATTTGAAATGATAGAAAAGCACAGAAAAGTGGTTACTGTCAAAAATCTAAACGGCATAACTAAGGCTTTATCAGATGATTCGCATTAGTGTTTCTGCCTTTTGCTTTACTGATTTACTGTTTACGTTTTAGTAATAAAACGGCATTTAAAGGCCATTACTGGCCCGTATCGAGTGATACCACTCCAGTAGGCAACAGAGAATTCCAACATAAAAACATAAAATTGCCAATGTGGCACATTTATCTTTTATTTTTAATTTCACATAATCTCACACAGTTTTGCTGATACAGCATTTATGTGCGTTATTTTTTTCTATATATATTTTACTCTATAAAAACATCTCAACTTTCGTTGTTACTTCCATGTTAGAAACTATATAAGATAATAAAAACCTAATAAAGAATTAGAAGTTAGGAAACAATAAAAACTGACGCTTCGAATTTATAACTAAAAAAATTATTTAGAATTAGTGGACTAGCTCTGACTAGTGGACTAGCTCTGTGTGCCTAAGGTGACACTAATCTTTCAAATAAACTTTGGTCCTTCGAAACAAAAACAACCAGCGACAATAAAAAATAATAATAATTTATTTTTTAAAAAAGCCAAACACCAACCGGCAAAATCGTAAATCTAATCTTCGTCACAACGGTTTAAAATAACCTAACCCATCGAAGTTCTCAGCCAAAGTCAAGAGCTATACAACAACCAGCAAAACACAGTATCGTCAGTCAAAAAACAACCGATCACAATGAACGAACTAATTGCTCAACAAACCATAGTTAAGGACAAAATTATTCAATTCGAGAGCAATTACAATAAAGATGGAAGAAGCCGAAAGACAAAAAGATATTTGGAAACTAATATAGAGCAACTGAAAGAGCTATATACTGAGTTAACAAAAACCATCCATACACTAACGAAAGAACCGCGTTGGCTTTGATCTATAAAAAACTTATACAGGAAATGCGCCAGCTATTGAACACTGGGCCACCATTAACACCGATACCTTCGCGCAGACAAAATTATACACCTCCAGAAAAAGACGAGTCCAATAAAAATTCCGAATTAAAAAGCAAAATACCAACGGATCAAAGTAGCAACAGCACGCTCAACCAGTTGCTATGAAGACAAGACTTCAAAAGGAGAGAATTATATTTTTTTTTTTTTTTTAACAATAAATCCAATTTATTTGAAACATTTTTTTACATAGGACTACTTAATTAACAATTACAAAAGTTTGATAAAAGGCAAGTGGATTTATAAAAAGCTTGCCATAAAATAAAAATTATACAAAATAAGTATGGTACCACTGTCCCTACATAAAACGGGCACTCGGGTACATTAACTTTCTAAAACAATACATTTTTGTATATACACTGTATAAAAGATTAAACTATCAAAAATTACATATTTATAAAAAATTTATACAAATCCGCAATAAAATTAATTTGACTTAAAAAAAAATGTTACAAAAATTTTTACGTCATTTGTCTCAAAATAAGATAGGCTTAAAAACTACATGAAATAAATAAAAAGATGAAAAACCATTCACACACACAACCACACCTGTACACACTCACACACACAAGCACACAGAAAATAAATAAAAATTCTAAATTTAACAATTTAAAATGGGACCGAAAAACGCGCGCGAACCATAAAAATTGTTATAACATAATTTTGTACATTAATTTTTGACTCTAATTTTATAAATAATATTATACTATACAAGTGTATATACACTGTAAAATTATCAAAAAATATAAAAATTATTGATGCTGCTGCAAATTACCATCAACTTCGTCGTCCACCCACCAATACGCATTTCGTCGTCTTTCGTACTCATCGTCATTAATTTGCAGCATCGTGTTGAATCGTATGTGTTCGTAGGGGTTCGAGAATTTGTCCGCGTCAAACCATTTCTCGTTTGGCCTCCTCGCCACATGGTATATTAACCGTAGTCCGTCACGATTTTGAATGTAGCCTAAACGGTCAAAGTAAATGAAAGTGTTCGGTCCTGGTACCGTACTTGTTGTTGCGTATAATTTTGATAATTTTGTGTCCACGTGACCCCGCCCGTAAATCAGCGAGTTGTCTGTATTTAGACAAGCTCGTCTGATATGATTTCGCGTTAATTTTAAAATATGTACGTCGATACGGTCCGAGTCGAAATTTTGATATTGCACTCGATTAGAGATGTAGTGGGTATAGTCTGTTTGTGCCTTTCTGTAAAGTCCGTTGCAGTGTCTAAGGCATTTTCGTTCAAAAGCTCTGTACCGTTCCATATAGCGTGGCACCTGATTGTACCACACTTGGCATCCGTACGTCAAAATTGGTCGTATAAGTGTTTTGTATGCAATGATTTTTACTCGTTTGTCTAAATGTCTGGTGTAGAAGAGTTGCCGCGCACCCATAAATGAGCGTCTCGCTTTATCCAATTGTATTGACGTATGTGTAGCCATATAACACAAATTATCGATGCTAACGCCTAGATATTTTATTGTTTCGCACAATTTTATTGGCTGCTCATTAATTTTGATACAAAGTTTACGCGAATTTCTCTTCATTTCGCGTGAAGCGTTTCTAAATGGTCGACGAAAGTGAATTGATTCGCATTTATTTGGATTAATTTCTATATGCCAAAGATTGAAATAATTTTGGATGAATTTTAAAGAATTTTGTAAATTTTTTTGTATGTCGCCAATATGATACGCCGAACTGTATATAATCATGTCGTCCGCATACGCACATGATTGAATTAATTTAGAATTTAGAGAATTGTTTGAAATTAAATCGGCCGTGTATAAATTAAATAAAATAGGTGCAGTGATGGATCCTTGTTGGACTCCATTTACAATTTTAAATTTAGAAGATGAGCATTTATTGCCGCCAGACGTTGTGTAAAAAGTGCGATTGTACGTTAAAATTTAATTGATGTGTAACGTCAGCCAAAACTTTAGTGATTGCGTGAACCGTACTATGTCCTAGTCGAAAACCAAATTGATTTTCCGGCATCAAATTATTTGTACGTACATGGTCGTTAATTTTTTCGTATATAATGATTTCATAAAGTTTGCCAAAATTAGAAAGTAGACTAATTGGTCGGTAACTTTCGGGATCAGTCGAAGGTTTGCCTTTTTTAAGAATTGGGACAACTCGCGCAATTTTCCAGGCGTCAGGGAAATAGTGATTATTCAGGAGATTATTAAAGAGGGTACAAATTTCGACGACGATAATGTCCGGAAGATGTTTAAACACAATGTTTGGTATAAGATCTGGCCCAAATGATTTTTTGCTATTTGCCAATTTTAGTATGTTAATCAGTTGGTCAATGTCGATAAAATATTTTTTGCCATCGTTCGATTGATGTGGAGCGTATGCTGGATTTTTAACCGAAAATATTGTTTTAGTCTTTTGTTGAGTTCGTTCGTTATGATGTTGGTCAATGATTGGTTGAAATAAATTTTTAATTTCAACTGCATGTTGTTGATGTGCTGTCCAAGGATATTTAAATTTTGCGTTTCGTCAAAAATTTTGTATTTTGTGCCGTCACTGCTTTTTTGTAGTTGATTCCAATCGATTCCGAAATGATTATATTTTTGTTTGTCCGTCGTTGCGATTTCCAAAGTTTTTATAGTAGTGTCTTGTCTGTTTTTTTCCTTGACTGTAAACCTTTTCACTTCCGTCCACATTTTTGCACTGGGCTAAATCCCCTTCATGATGTCCGTCCAGTAACATTCTATTTGTATTTTTACATTTTGCTGTATCAGTTGTATCGTCCGTTTAATTTCCACTTTCCATTCTTGGATTCTGTTCTGAAATACTGTATTGTTTTGATGTCGACTGTTGGCCAAATTTCGTTTTGTCGTTTTAATTTTGGTAACTAAAAATGATTTATGTTTGTAAAGTCGTTCGATGGTTGGGTTACTATAACACATCATGTTGTTGATCCGTCGTTTTTTAGGTAAGTTTGTTTCGATGTTGGCCAAAATTAGTTTTGATAGTGTTGTGATGTAGTCGTTGCACTCGTCTATTGTAAGGTTACGATCAAACGGTATCAGTACTTGTTGACCACTCTCTAAATATTGTAGTGTTGTTTTCGCTGTTGTCCGATGTATTTTTTCGAGATTTTCTGTCCATTTTGTCCAGTCGATCCCCGTAAAATTATATCGAATATTTTGCTGTTCTGATGCATTATCGTCGTCTTCATCTTCAATATCGATTTGATTGATGCCTAGATCTAAATTTCCTATCCCGCGTATTACAATTTCTATGGCTCGGTGGTCGCTGTCAAAGTGGTGAGTCGGAATTTGGTCTTGAGAATTTTTTTGAACTTTAATACGTACCTCCATTATTGCCAAGTCTATATAGTTACCAGAGCGTATCATTGTCGGTTTGTCAGATCTGTATAATTTTGCACGGTACAGCATAGCGTAATCAGTCATCCATTTGTTTAGTCGTGTGCCTCTCGAATTGTTGAGTGCATTGCCCCAGTTTGTGTGTCGTGCATTTAGGTCACCAGCAATTAAATAAAAATGGTTAGGGTTGCTTAAATTTAGAACATCAAAAATTTTGTTCCATTCTTCCTCGAAGCGATTTTCTGTAATTTGGTTCGCATTGCCCGTACAGTTAATTGAAATCAAGAAGATTTTTTGTGCCGATCCTTTAATATTAAGTCTTATAATGGCAATTTCGATGCCCTCTCTATTACTTATTGATTGTGGTTCAATAATTTTGAATTTTATGTCGTTTTTAATCAAATTGGCCGTCCCTCCTCCTTGTGTCGAATTATGTTATAGTTTTTGAATTTCAAATGGTGTTTTGAATTTAGTTTCGTCTCGTTGATAAGTAGGCAGTCCGGATGGTGTAAGTTTAAGAAATTTAATAAATTTAGTCGTCGTTGTACACTTACTATCGAATTTACATTAAGCGCGATAATTTTAAATTTGGAAGGTGGTCGTCGTTGTCGATGTTCTTGGTCTTGCAATGAATTTTGATTTGCGGAATTTATAATTGGGCGAAAAATTGTTGGAGTTGAGCCAATTGTTCACCTTGTTTTTGCATGACAACCGTCAATTTGTCCATACGTTCTGTCAAAGTTTTTATTTCAAGGTCGGTGTTCGTCTGTTGTTGTAAGGGTGCAGCTAAGGGTGCTGCTGTTGTCGTCGTCGTTGATGTCATTGTTGGTCCACCTTGTATCATTTGTGCAAAAGTACCGTTTGCCTTAGACACTTTAATTGAGTCAAACATTTTGGGAGTAGCTTTCGCTGTCTCCTGTTGCGCTCTCTTGTCTGCGATTCTTTTTCTTATTCTAAGTATCATTGATTGATAAATGGGACAACCCTTATAAGATGCGGGGTGTCTAGATTTCTTGCAATTGATACAAAAGATGTTTTCTTTTGTAATCTCCTCTGTCACCGTACAAAATCCAGGTTCGTGTGTTTGCGAGCACTTGACACAACGGAACTCTAAATTGCAGTTAGTTGCAGTATGCCCATATCGTTGGCAGTTCTTACACTGTAAGATGTCGTCGGTACGATTTAAAGTTTGCCATCCAACTTTTTGCTGATTTATGTGTTTTATGGCTATACGATGTATAGCGGTAACAGTCTTTTGTTGTGGTCATTACGTTTTGAACGCATCTGTAAGATTTTAATAATTTCGATTTTTTCGTCCATTGTCTCAATGTCCGTTTTTATTTCGTCTAAGTCTTCAGTCTCGGTGAGTCCACGAAGTACCAACGATTTTGGTTTTAACTCTTTGGGAGTGTACGAGTAAAATTTTGTGTTTACTTCATCAAAAATGATTTTGAGTGAAGTATAGTTCTGTAACGAGTCCGTCGTTATCGTATGTTTGTTTGCGTTTATTCTTTTTATCTCGAAGTTCTGTATTTTAATGCTTTTAGCCAAGGCTACTGTATTTTTCACGTCTTGTTCGAAGATGTGAATTGGTGGTGGACGATGTTGTTTCGTAGCAACTGCAGCAGTTGTAGTTCCTGTTGTTGATTTAATTGCCTCCGCCGACGTTGAAGGCGATGTCGAAGGCTTAGTGTTATTGTTGTTGTTGCTGTTTACTGAATTTATTGTAAAGTTTTTCTTCACTGTGGCGTTATTTGTCGTGTTCAAAGGTGCTGATTTGGGTTTTGTGGTCGAATTTTTATTTTTAATTTTTTTTTTGATCACTTCGAATGTTGATCCGTCGTTTTTGTCATGAATTTCACTTTGTTGCGAATATTCACAATGCATTTGCGTTTCTTCATCCGCATCCATCTCTTGACTGAGAATGGCGTACTTGTTATTTGATAAGAATGACACAGTGTCATTTTTATCAATTGTTTTTTTTGTTGCTTTAATTGCTTGGATAAAATTATCGCTATGCGCCTTATTTAATTGCTCTTTGAGCAATTTAATTTCATTTTGTAAATTTACAATAATGTTTTTAAATTTGAATGACTCACCCTGTATGTTGTCGTGATCGTTGTTATTTCGTTTTATGCCGCGAAGCGTAAGATTATTGTTATCTTGCTTTTTTGGAATTGGTTTTGTTATCGGTGCCGTAGATGAAGTAGCTGTTAATGTAGATGCTGCTGCTGCTGCTGCTGGAGTCGTTGATATTGTGGATGATGGTATGGTAATTTTTAATTTCAGGTTAAAACTAATCCAATTTATTTTAGCCTTCCAAGTTTATGTAAAAACGGGTGTACGGTGGGCACGGCCAACTCCAGGAGATCCTGCTTATTGCTTGGCCCTACATTCCAAATCAATCAATCAATTAATCAAACGCGCCAAAGTATTAACTTTTTAACAATAGTTTTTTAAGGTTGTGGATTGTCAGCTCAGCAATTCAACTTCCGTTTAGTTGGTTCCTTTGATAAACAAAGGACATGGCGGTCGTCTTATACCATATATAGGAAAACTCTATTGGACGTCAAATCTATTTGATAATTCATTGACTTATCTAAAATATAACCTTGACATACTTAAACTCCTATAGGCTTACATTAATCGAATCATTATAAAAGAATTAATTCAGAGCGCCACTATACAAAGAAATCATATATTCGAAAAAGTACCTTGTAGTTACATAGTTAATCCACTGTCCCACCTCTTATTTGTCTAGTTAATTTTATACATAATTTTAATTAAGTAAATTTTTTTGTTTGGTTACAATACGTTTTTATTTTGTTAAAAACTTTAAAAAAATTTCTTAAGTGGGGAAAATAGTTAAACAACCACATAAAAAAAACTAATAAACTTATAACGAAAACTACAATCAAACAATTCAACTATTTGAATTTTGAGATGAATCGTGTGCTCGTGTGTGTGTGTGTTATAAATTTGTACGGTTACAACAAAAAAAAAAAAAAACTTTAATTTTCTTAAACTATAAATACAAAAGTTTTTATGAAAAATTGTAGAACTTTAATTTTGATCGTGATCTCGGTAGAAAGCTCGTTCGTTATTTGTCCGTCTTTTGTTTAACGTGTTGTGTATTGTGTTTTTTTTCGGTAAAGTTTTTACTCATAAATAAAAGTGTTTTTTTTTTCAACTTAGTTGTTGTAAAAATATAACTGACAACAGTAATACCATAACAGGCTTAAAGTTAATTTTTTTTTTCATTTAGAGATTAAAGGATTATTTGACTGCCAAACTGAAAAAAAAAATTTAAAAAAACCAAAAACAAAATTATAAAAAAAAGTTCAGTTGTTTTAATTAAAATATTTAAAAATTTTGTGTTAAAAATTTAAAAAAAAAAAGTTAATTGAAAACTACTCTCGTCTATCAACATAACTGTAACGAAATGAAAATGGTGAGTTGTAAAGTGCTGATTATGTTGAAGTTAATTTTAATTGTAGTGTACGGATACATTATTGCATATAAATATTTTAATTAGAAATATTTTCCTAAAAAAAAAGTGTAAATTATATATTTAAATTATTGCAATTATTGCATTTAAATTACATCAATTCAACTTGTTGTGATTGTAAACATCCATTAATCGCGCAGTGTTAATGTAGTTTTGTTGTTTGATTTTATGTTAAATATTCATGAATTATGTACTTGTTGTATTATAATTAACACTTTTGAGGTGTCATCATGATACGATTATGCTATGTTATTTTAATGTTGTATTGTATATTTTAACGGAAATGTTTATGTTGTGGTTTAAATTGTTTGAATTTGTCAACATATAGACATAATGAATTCTAACAAATGGATTTGATTATGTAATAATGTTTTGTATCAGACCTTTTTTACCGATTTTGAATATTTTCATTTTGAGGCAACTCAGTGATATCGAATACCGAAATATTTCACTCTATTTACTGCAGCACATAATTAAAAAAGGTATATGTGTTTTATAGGACTTTTCAACTGTTGTGAATGCGACGACCTGAAAAGCTTCAATTTCGTTTGTATATCTTCTTGATAGATTCCCAATATCAAATCTTGAAATTCTTTTGGGAAACTTTTGGAACATTTTCCTTGCCCCATGAATGGTTGACTACAAAAAGAAAGACATTTCGGCATTAATAATTTGGTTGTTGACAACCTTTGTTCGTAATTTTGATCAATCAGTTTTTTCAGTTTTCATTTGTTTCCATTTCGGATGGCAGGCAATGATAACAAAAAGATTGGGATTTCATACGAAATTATCCTAGTGTTGCTGTTGCTGGTATGTTATTAAACCTGCGTGATCATAACTGTTTCGTTAACTTGAAACAGACATCTATTCTGATAATATATATTTGGGATTATAAAGCGAGTTTATTCTCCCTGGCAAGTAGAAAATAAATTTACGTTTTTTTAATGCCTGCCGATGTTTCTTTGTCATTGTGGACCATTATACTGCATTTGGTCATTGTTTTTTTTACACATAAGTGCTAATGACACATAGTTAGCTCACTACACTTCGTAAAGTATTATCATTGACATTGCAAGCGGATAGTCGTTAGTTATACAGCTAAATTTTGCATGGCAATTTCGGAGCCCGGTTTTTTATATAGGCGGATCATTCGTTGTTAGACTGCCTCATTAGAATCCAAAACGAATATCTGGGTATATTTTCTAGGTTTAGTTTTAAATTCACTGTTCCAATCCGATCAAATATTTTGTCTGCATATGTGAAATTAATACGAACCATATTCTTGAAAAGGCATAATATTGAGTGAAACGCAAATTAACGATTGTGTGAGCAACACATGGCATAAAATGTTTTTGGCAGAGTTCTGGTCATAAGATTTTCGAAATACTTAGGATAATTATGATGAGGAAGTAATTTCACTTCTGACACCATACCGTAAGGTCACATCTAATATCCGTTATCTAGGCTTAATATAATTCAAACTGTCCGGTTTATTATAAAAATTCAAATGAACACTTATCGAAAGTTTATTTGGGAGGTACCTGGTTTGAAATAGCTTTAACTTTTTTTTGCCTTAGTTCTGTCTTTTGTTATTACTAAACCGAGAAATTCCACTTCGTCCCTTAGAAATTTACATTTGTTAAGTTGAATTTTCAAACTTGATTTTTCTAAGATTTCGAATTTGGTTTTAATATTCTCAAAGTGCTTCCCTTTGGTCTTTCCAAATATTACTATGTCGTCGATGTAAAATAGCAACGTGTCCTAATGTGCTCTCGCAGATTATCGTCCAATGCACGGTGCAATATAGAGGGCGCATTTTTTAGGCCAAATGGGAGTCGAGTAAATTCATATTTTTCATGATTTACGGAGAAGGCTGTCTTTTCTATATCGGTGTTTTTTATTGGGATCTGGAAAACCTGCTTTTTAAGTTTGTAAAGACTGTCCGATATTAATACCGAATTTGGTTTGCAGTAATCTATACCATTCTGTATTTTTTCTTTAGAATTGCCCTTATTTTTGGGGACAATCCTTACTGAGGAAATGTATGGTGATTTAGATGGTCTAATTATTCCATCTCGCAACAATTGGATGACTAGTTTTTCTACCTCTTTCTTTAGACACATAGCATAATACGGGTATGATCGAGTATGGGATCCGAATTGGAGGTTCGGATTTCCCCTTTAACAGAAAAGTTAGTCTTTCCCCTGGGTCTGAAAATAGATTTGGGCAATTGTTCATAATTCAAAGAGCTTTTTCTTTTCGGTGTGATGGTCATAATCCGTCATTGGTGTAAATCGTAGCACCGAGATCCTTTAAACTGTCATTTCCAATTATTCCATTAAAGGATTTTAGCTGGGAAGTATAAAGAACTTTAATTTTCTTGAGAAAGTCCTCTTGGTTGGCTAATTCTGTTAAGTCTTGAGAGTTTGTGTATGTTCGAGTTTATCTAGTTCCAAAGGAACTGGTTTAGGTAACGGTTTAGGTGGAAGGAAGGGATGTCATAGTGGATTATAGTAATAACGTGGTTTTATTGGATACTGCTAAGTTGGGAATCCGAATTGATGTCGATTGGATTGGAACGCCGAATGAAGGTCAATTCAATGATGGGATTAGTTTCTGGTTATTAAAGCTCTGGGGATTGTGCAGCAACTGTGGGTAGAAATTGGAGGTGGAGGAATTCGTGGTCTTCGGTGACCATTCTGTGAGCTGCTATTGGCCTATTGTACCCTATAGTCGACATTCTGCAATTTTAAACATAAGTGCAGACCTTGATGTAAATTGGAAGGTTCCTAGATTCTTAGAAGGCGTGGTAAGTTTCCCTTTAGACCTATGATGAACATGTCAAGGGCTTTATCACGATAACTTTGAATTTTGTTTTATAGGGATTTTTGGCCCATGCCCGTGCAGGATAATTTATTAAGAATTAATGAAGGTGTACGCGTCGATAGAACTCAAGGATCGTTTTGTTGGCCTGTATCATTTGGTGTATCAAAAGAGAAACGAGATCTCTTTTGTCTGCATAGTGCAGAATGAGACATCTAGAAATGTCTCTAGAAACATTTAATCAAGAAATGTCCCAATTAAGAGGATGTTGACCTACGATTTTATTTCTAATTACATTTACAATGCCATAATACTTTGGCGTTTCTTTTAAGCTTTCATAGATCTGTAAAATTCGACCTACGCTTTTACGCCAGTAGGTAAATTCTTCAGATCGCCCCGAGGATTCCCAGATGCATTTCACGATGTTAGTGATTTTGTCTAAGTCTGTCAAGTTGGTTAGATTTCGGTCTCCTATTTTCTGGTTTGTCTTGTTATTATTCTTATGTTGCTTATTCTAATCTGCGATTATCTCGCTTACAATTTTTGTGAGTTGTATTAAGTTAAACGCGTTAGAGGGTTTGTTGGGGTTAATGCCTGAAGGTGTGCTCTGTTTATTTTTAGGAGTAGTCATCATGATTTATATTTTTACACTAATTGGATATATTTTTATACTAATTGGATTGGATGATTTTCGAATGAAATTGGGGAATTGCCTGACTTCAAATTTATAACAAACTATTGCTCAAAATTGTCTTTGTTCCTAATATCTTCCCCCTTGATTAGGCCGCTGTTGAGAACTGTTATAAAAATTTTCGGCCCGGTTATCCTTGATTTATGTTTTATAATTGATTTATGAATTTGATCAGATTAATTCTGGATTTACATTCAACTAGAATTGGTATCTTAAAAAAAAAACGAGACACGAGAATGAATAATTATGCAAGCCAAACCGAGAAAAAATTTCTTCTTGTAAAAATAAAAAGATGAAACCCAAGATTCAAACCCAAAAACTGTTATAAAAAGATGATCTTGATTTTTACAAGATGAAAAGTTTTACTATTCTAATGCTGCGTGCTTCAGAAGACTTTTCAAAATAAATTTTTCGATATTTTGTTAGTTCAAGGAATATGCTAACAGATGTCATTAGTACAAAAGTCTTTGTCTGTGCCTTACATTCGACTAAACTTTTGTAAAATAAAATTTAGAAAAAAGTTAAATATTTTAAAGATTTTAATTCTTATTTCAGTGCTGAAGCGCTAATAAAATGTACTAAATGAAACGATAACATAAATCAGAGTGTAAGACCCGGCCATTTTTCTTTTTTTTCGTTATTTGATTTTTTTTATACTAACGTCAAAATAAATTAACAAAATCTTTAATTCACGTCACACAATAAAATGAAAAGTCTTTGAAACGTAACCTTGCAGATTGACTTTTCAACTTTCGCCTATGAGGCAATAGTGGAAACTTCGAATTTTGAAAAGTTTAGTTTGAAATGTCTTTTGAGGCACACAGCATGAATCTGGACTACAACTGATTTCTTATTCTACAAATGAAACTTAACTTCTATATTGTCGAATAGAGGAATGTGGCTGGTCATTATATTTATATAGTTCGGCGGAAGTTCACACATGTTCTTGGGTGACATGGTTTAGGGGTCGTGTTATTAACGACATAATTATATTATAATGATATTGCCTGTCAGATATGTGCATTAACTTACATATGTATATATATATATATATATATATATATATATATATATATATATATATATATATATATATATATATATATATATATATATTATATCTGGAAACTCGAGGTATGTAAAGCCGAATGAAGGTCGACTTAAATGACATTTGGCAAGAAATTTTTAGCACAGAGCCATACTCCATTTTTTAATTTCCATAATTTCGGTGGGTCCATATTCAGAAGAATTAAGATTGGTGATTTTATCTAATTTTTAGATATGAGAAGATAATACAGAAGGCAAGTAATTAATGGCATCATCGGTGCCCACTATAGATTCAAATAATTTCTATGTGGGTACCAGTATCTGTTTTTTAGTTATGAATCTCCCCTTAAATTTTATTAACTCTCGTATTTTTGGGAAGCTAGATGGCTCTCGCTTAAAGATATTTATAATTTATGACGTTTTTGTCAATTCTTGGGTATGTTTTCGGGGTCCGTTGCTTAATAAACGATACTAACTAGCAAAGATTATTAGTATAGATAATTTGGCCCAATTGTATAGATCAATGGAGAAAATGTTACCACTGAAGCAGTTTTACTGTAAAATACTATGCATCAGTTGAGGGAGACGATGAGCTCCTCAGCTATAGTTTACTACTCCTTTATGTTTAAGATTTTTATATTTTTTGGTAATTGTAAGAAGACCAAAGCTGATTAAGTTGTTTATGATCCATCCATATTTGGATGGTTGCTATGTTAGATGATGCAATAGCAAACGGTAACTTGTTATGTGTTCCATTCTGGTATTGTATAAACCTCTGAGTGCCCATCTAATTGGCTTATTCCTATGCTTGAAATGCGCCAAATCTTCGACATTGTAATTGCCATCGTACACTACTTCGGCTTTGCAACCTCTCTTCTCTCGATATTCTGTGAGGAGTTCCGGGCTACATCGATGTCTTGCTGATCATCACTGCACAATTGTCTTGTCAAATAATTAGTGCAAAATTTGAGGTAAATGGTTATAGTTGATCAAAGGTTTACTAACCCGTCTTAGAGCTTTTGGCTTTACTTCACAATATATCAATGCTGATTAAATCAATCATAATGTACCCACAGTTTTTTGGTGTTAATGTGGCTTATTCACACGTTTTTTACTATTTTACTCATGACGATAGTTAACGATATTAAAGTTGTGTTTTTGTATTTTTGTATTGGTAGTAACTCGATTTCAAACCCCTAGCAATCCTACTGCACCAATCAAGAAGCGATAAAATGTATATTCTTAGTTCAGATGGCCTGCACCCGGTTTTTTGCAGATTTGTTAGGAATTATAAATGTTCATCAAATAACTGGTCTTGTGATTGAAGAGAACTCGATCTGTCATCTTCAAAACGGGCCTGACAACACCTTGTTCAGTTTGAGTTTATCGGAATTTGCAAGGTATGTTGACTTTAGCTGGGACCAAAGGGTATACAAAACATGGTTGCTTGTCATAATTCATTGATTTTGAGACCAATACAGAAGCTGATAATCCGGCAACTGAATTTATGAGTAGTAAAACCTTATTTGGACTACATTACTGTTATTTAACACAAATATATATATTTTTGATTTATAACTAGATAACGGAAAGCAAACCCATAAGCTATCCTGATAGATTAGCCGTTTATGTTTGTGGGAAATCGAGAAACAATTAATGCTCGTCATGAGATGTTTCTTAATATTTAGAAAGAATCATCATCAGCGAAAAACTAGGCAAGTTACTAATTGATTTGGATGAAATCCTCCATTATAGTCACTTATATTTACACTTAAGTTAGTCTAAATCTTGACAGTTCTAGAATTAAATTTACAAATCACTATATTCTGACGTTGGGCTCCGGCTATATGTGTAATCTCCCTTTTCTTGAAATTGATTCATGAAAACCAAGCTTTATCACCTTCAAAATATATGAACGAAGTGAAAATAGTTGCTTCTGAAGAATGAGACTTAGTGGTATGCCAGAGATTTTTGAGCAACTAAAACTGCTACTGATCTAAAGCTAAATATTGTTTGTTCAGAGAGACGTAAAACTTTTTTTTTGTAAGGTGCGGACCGATTAGTTAATACCACTCCTTTGAATTAATTTGTATACTAGATTCATACGTCAGACTGTATCAAGGATTTTTCTTTATACAAGAAAGCTGCTATTAGTAAACGATCAAATTGTTTGATGTTTCAATATAATTGTTCAGCGTTAGCACCGCTTATGCAGCAAAGACCGGCTCTATACCGTTTAGAAGTGACTTTGAACGAGATGCTCTTTACTATTAAAGGGCTTTCTTGATTTAGCATTAGGATTGTTTACCTACCTTCCAACATTCTGTAAAATATCTTGCTCTTAGGGTTCCGTTGAGAACCTTGGTGAGCTGTGTAATATCTTTATTTGGTATATTTCTTAGTACTAAGTTAGATTTGTTATCCTCACTCAGTGCTTTTCTTTTGTTAATATGTCGAAAAATTATTACATCTTCGACTTTTCCAACCATTTCAGTGGTTGGTATAATTGATTTTTTCGTTGTAACAAGCGATTTCTCCTGCTTTTTTATTGGGGTTTATAGGCTATTGAAATGATGATATTTTGGTTTTGATCATTAAGCTTCCGAACTGCTTTTCCAGAAGCGTTATTGGATATTGTTTCTATTCTATTTGTGAATTATATATTTTTAAATTCGTTGCACCAACCGAAAATTGCTTTGGAATAGAAATAAACAATTGGATCAGTCGGTTAGGAGGAATTTGTATGGTTGCTTTGTTTTGAGTTAGTGGTTTAGTTTCCGTGATGACATGTTGGATAAATTTCGATAACTTGATGGCCTTTTCTTCAATTTCATATAATTTAATTAATATTTTAAACACGTATGGATGGTTTCGTTGGATATAAATATTAAAATTCATCTTGTCATCTTGGAAGTAGTTACAAAGCACCTTTGCAGGAATACATTAAAGTTTTGAATGGAATTGAGAGTTTCTTTGGAAAAGGAAGAACAAAATCAAGAATTGAGTTTTTTCTAGAAATGCAGGCTCATTAGGATCCTTTAATTTTATATATTAAAGTTATTGCATAAGAGGAGTTTCGGAAGAATTGGGATTTTTGTTGGGAGTAATTCGAACTATTTGTGGTATCGATCTTGATATCGATCGAGCTTAATGTTTTTATATAAAGGGTGGTTAAATTTCACGGGCCGATGTTGATTTTGAATAAAACACAAATTGTTTAGGAAATTATTATGATAATATGGTATGGTTCAATTATGTATGGAACAAAATATCGGCCAAATGGCCACCGCGACCTCGGCGGCACACCTCCATTCAAATTTTCGATGACGCTTAGGCATAATTGAGGTTCTATGCCGTTAATGTGTCGAATTATCTCATCCTTTAGCTCTTGAATTGTTGCTGGCTTATCGACGTACACCTTTTCTTTCAAATAACTCCAAAGAAAGAAGTTCAACGGTGTCAAATCACATGATCATGGCGGCCAATTGACATCGCGTGACACGTGAGATAACACGACCATTGAATTTTTCGCGCAAAAGTGCCATTGTTTCGTTAGCTGTGTGGCAAGTGGTACCGTCCTGTTGAAACCACATATCGGCCACATCCATATCTTCCAATTCGGGCCACAAAAAGTTCGTTATCATCTCACGATAGCGAACACCATTCACAGTAACTGCCTGACCGGCCTCACTTTGGAAAAAATACGGCCCGATGATGCCGCCAGCCCATAAACCGCACCAAACAGTCACTATTTGTGGGTGCATTTGTTTTTTGACAATCACTCTTGAATTATGATTCGCCCAAATGCGGCAATTCTGCTTATTGACGAATCCACTGAGGTGAAAATGTGCCTCATCACTGAAGATGATTTTCTTCGAAAATTGATCATCAATTGTTGCCATTTCTTGCCACCATTCTGACCATTGAAGACGTTTGGAATGGTCAAGAGGCTTTAGTTCTTGAGTCAATTGCACCCTATAAGCGTGTAAACGCAAGTCTTTATGCATAATGATCATCAACGACGAGCGTGAGAGTTGCAATTGTTGGGACGACGAGGAGTTGAGGTGGACGGCTCTTGAGCCACACTATCGTGAACGGCAGCATTATTTTCTGCAGTACGAGCTGTACGAGCATGCACTGGTGTTTTAAAATTTCCTACAGATCCAGTTTGCTCAAATTTTTTCACGATTTTTCTGATTGTACGCACATTTGAACGATTAAATTGACCGAAAAAATCACGAAGTGCACGATATGCATTTTTATTTGAACGCCCATTTTCATAATAATCCTGAATAACTTTAACGCGTTGCTCGATTGTGTATCTTTCAATGGTTCAAATCGAGTTAGTCTGAAATTGAGAAATGTCAAATGAAATGCAGAAAAAAACTTGACGTTTAGGTGTGGTTTACATTCAACATCGGCCCTTAAAATTAAACCACCCTTTACATAGATCGAAAAAATTGTAATGTATGTATTAGGTACCATTACATTTTTAGGAGTTGCTTCAGATTGATTAGGAGTTGCTTTACGTTATTGTCTTGTTTATCATTTTTCAGTCCTCTTTTGTTTAGTGATAATGGTGACTGATTTATCTTCATATTTGATTTTGACTCGATGTTTCACATACGGTTCGATGTTTCTTGATGCATCCACTATTTTTTCACCTGGCACGTTGTGCAAAACGATTAGCAATGGTCCATAAATATTTACGTATTAAAGATGATATAGACTCAAATTTAAGAGTCTATTGAGGTGTTGGATATAATAAAAAAGGTGTGATAATATATTACATCTGTATCCAGGAAGTAAAATAATTCTTCGAACCGATACCAAGAACAAACAGCTTTAGGTGAAAAAATAACCTAACCAAAACAAAAGAACTTTTTATGTTTTCTCCGAATTAAATTTAATTAAAAGTTTTTTTTTTATGTTTTTGGTATACATATCGTTAAATACCATGTTTTATATTATAATTATGTATGGTTGGTATTAAATATAACAGAAATATGTAATGTATTCGCTTTTAACAAACATTTTTCATTTGGTATTATCTACAGGATTTTGAAAATTAATTTTTTAAAATTTATTAATTTGTATGTATATGTTTGCATAGGTATGTAATGATTATGTAAAGTGGTTGTATACAAATTCTTGTATAATTCAACCCGTAAACATTAGAAAGATTTTTACTAAACTTTTATTTTTATGGAAAATATGTGCTTAATACTGGTGCTTAATACTGGTGCTGTATTATGTCAAAGAGATTTGGTAAAGATAATTAAAGTTTATTAATAATTTTTGGTTTGTTTGGGGTATTATTATCTGAAAAGATGTTATTTTGAGAGAGAAAAGTTTAAACTGACCAAATCTCAATAGGGAAGATCACCAACAAGTTGTGTTTGTAGCCTTTTTCATACTTAAGTATTACTGTGTAGAAGCAGACCAGTCGGTCCCAAGGATTGAGTGGGTCGATTTTATACAAAATATCTAAGGGAAATATATATCTTTGAATTCTTTGCTTTTGGCAAAGGTTTTTTTTTGACCAACACAAAAGTTTACCTTGATGTGGTTTATCAATTATGATGACTTTAACATCTTGACCACTGGTTTTCACACTTGTTCCATTCGTTGGAGAGTCGGCTAAATCTTTCAGCAACCGATCAGTAGCATCTATTGCGTGCTGTGATGCCATATTGGCTTTATCCAATAAAAAAAGCTATACTTATTCAGCCCGACCATGTTTTGAAATATAAGTTATATAAACGGAGGCCTACGCGGTTATATTAGTTCTAAGATCAAATAGGAAGTGGTAAGTTTTTCCACCTTCTATCAGATTGGCAGCAATATCTGTTGATGCAGATCCACATCTCTGTGAAGGTTTTCTTTTTTGTTTGCCATTAATAGATGTAGACATCCCAGCAAATCTTTGTCTTTCACTAACTACATCGAACAACTCTGGCACTGTAGTTGGCAATATTTTCATGTTGAGCATAATCTTCAAAATATCTTCAAAATATTCAAAATATGTTTCCCAAAGTTTATCAGAGCTTTTGGCATTGACAGTATAATTGCATCTTTCATTGTTGTGACCCAGCCATCATTGTTTTCGACTAATCCAAGAGCTTTAGCTTGTACGAAAGTACCGTAAAGTCCTTCATTACCAGTTTTAAGGTTACCAAAACTTGTTGCTCCTTTAACATGAAAGGAATTCTTGTTCAAAGAAAGTATTCTGATATCTTACAAACAAATATTGAAATTTGGGTTTTGTGCATGAGGTTAAAACCAGCGGTCAGTGTCGTTTCTTTTAACCCAGCCGCATTTACTTCACGTATTATGCCATCAGAAGTGCAAACATCAGAGCTATTTTGAGGAACAGTCGATTAATCGGCTTCTTTGTGATTCATAGTGCAACCATGACACTGGAGCATTTGTAGGGTGGACAACAATTTTTGGTGGTCTTTTTTGTATGTAGCATGTGCTTTCTGAAAACAATCCATTCCAATCCCATCGTTCGTGCCATTTATCTGAGCAGCCTTTTACAATATTGTTCAAAATGTTGTTTGGGTAATAATCGGCCTCAAGTAAAATGTCTTTTGAACCTGATTTACTATAATTAGGATCTGAATAGTTAATGTTGATGAAATATTGGCAATTTGCAGCTGTTGACCTGGTAGTAGTATTATCAGATTTTTAAATACCACAAGGCATCTAGGCGTTGCTAAAGCTTTAGAGCTATAATTGTAAACTTTCTGGATATTTTCAGGTATATTAAAAACCCAGTCGTCATGTTTCTTTGTCAAATTTGTTTCAATAAAGTAAAATTATAAAATGAATTCCAGAACGGGGTGTCAATCAAAACTTTTTTATTTGTATGTAACTCAGTGGTGGTATCATGCATATTTTTAATTGCAGATGATGACTCTGTTGCAATGTTTCGTTGGGTCAGAAATGTTTTTAGGTGATGATCTTGTTTTGTTGATGTATTATTGGTTGTTTAGTATGCTCCAGGCGTTTGCAAAATTGTTTTCCGTTGATCGTAGATGACAAATAAGTTTAGCTACTGCTTCATTAAAATTAGCTTTAAGGTAATTTAACTTATTATTAGTCTTGGATAGCTTCTGTTAGCCACTGCGTCACATTTTATTGTATTCTCTTCCATCGTAGTTGTCCTATTTATTGATATCTTAGTAAGCTGTGCTTCAGGTTTTAGTAGTTCTCCTTTGTCATTTCAACTCATCTTGGTCTTGAAACTTGAACAATTTGAAAAGTTTAGTTTGAAAAATCGATTAAGGCACGCAACATAAAAATATTATTATTTCAAATATGTACAAAAATATTAATTGAAAGAAAAGCACAAACGTAAAAATTTTAATAATGACAAAAGTATAACATGCCGGCAAATGTTTCGATTTCGATTCTCAACAAAGGCCTAGTTTTCTTTTATTTTTGTTGTTTTTATTCAGTCATTTTTTTGTTCAAATGCCTGCCTACTTGATCGAAAAAATACTATATATTATTTGTAGAAACAAAATTAGAGAATACGTACTTCTTCAATGGTTATAGCTGCGGTGTTTGGGAGTTACCGGGTTCAAATCCCTAGAAAAAATTGCAGGGATTAAGCACAAAAAAATGGTGTAGGATTGACGAATGTTTTAGCGTTTGTTTGTCTCTCAATTGTTTTTACAATTTGTCGTGACTTTAAATGTAGTAAGCTCACTTGATCGAATGTGTACATAATGCTGTTGCTAAAAGGTTGGTATAGCTGTCCTGATGTAACAAATTTAAACTTTCAGTTTGTGTCCCTCATTGAAAATATTATTAAGAACAATAATAGGTATAATTACACTTAATAGGGGACCGCTCAGAACCGCTCAGAACTGGATATTTTAAAACTGGATATTTCAAAATAGTATTTGACAAAAGAAGATAAGGTACAAAACTGGATATTTAAAATTGGATATTTCAATACGAGATAAGGTACAAAACGAGGTACGGTACAAAACTGGATATTCCAAAACAGGATATTTTGACATGTGATTTAAACTTAAAATGATTTTTTAGGAAAGTTCTGGAATATAGCCAATTAGGGAGGAACTCGGCGAGTTCTTAACTGATTTTGATGAAATTCGATATGTAGGATGAAAATGGGATTTAAAAATGATTTTTTGGGTAAGTTCTGGTATATGGCCAGTTAGGAAATGATTTAAAATTATTTGTTGGGAAAGTTCTAGAATAAGGCCAGTAAGGTCGCATACTTGAATATTTCTAAAGAAAGAACAAGAATTTTCCTTCAATTAATGTTTTTTTTCTTTAATTGTATAATTAAATTTGATTTTAAAATCTTTTTTGAGAAAACCTCTGGAATATGGCCAATAAGGTTTCTTGAATAATTTTAAGCAGAGAGATATAATTTTCCTTCACTTAATGGTTTTTCTATTGCTGCTTTTCTCCTCTTATTAAAATAATCATTTACATGAAAAAATTATTTTAAAACCACATTTTCATCCTACATATCGAATTTCATAATTATCGGTTGAGAACTCGTCGAGTTCTTTCCTTATTGGCCATATTCCAGAACTTTCCCTAAAAATCATTTTAAAATCCCATTCCCATCCTACATATAGAATTTCATCATAATGGGTTAAGAACTCGCTGAGTTCATTCCTAATTGGCCATATTCCAGAACTTTCCTAAAAAAACATTTTAAGTTTAAATCACATGTCGAAATATCCTGTTTTGAAATATCCAGTTTTGTACCATATCTCGTTTTGTGCCTTATCTCGTTTTGAAATATCCAGTTATAACGACGGCGGATGTTGTCATTATTTTAATTAATCAGATTTGGATGTTGTGCAAAGCAAAGCTCAGTTTTGATCTGATGAGAAATCATAATAATTTTGTTAAAAATTATTTGTCATCTCATCAGGCCATGGCGACCGAGTGCTATGTGTAATAGCTACTCTACGCTCTATATATATTTATGCACAGTGTACATGTAGCGTTAGCGAATTATATGAATGTGCGCAAAATATCTGATTTTTGTGTTTGTGTAGCGATGTCGAGTGATTGTCCTTCTTACTCTGAATTGAAAGTGATACCGTAAGAATATGAAAAGATTCTGTGAAGCTTAACTATTCTTGGTGAAAGCCATCGCGATCTCGCAGATACCCAATGTTTGGGGAGAACTCTAAATTGGCTTGTTGCGGTATGTGACGAACCCATGACGAGGTAAGAGAGAAGAAGAATAAATCAGAAGAAGTGTTGAGTGTTGCATATCACGTCGGGGTCACCAAATATAGCGATATTATACTTCCCAAGTAGGGAATAAAACTCACTATTTAATTAATATTTTATAATAATATTTATCTTTATTTAAATTTTGCACGCACTTATTTAATTTAAAATACACACTTACAGTTTTTTTTGGCTTTGCTCCAACCAATAAAAATGTTTTTAATTGTTGTTGTTGTGGTTGATGATGCTGCTGGTGATGATGATGATAATTTTCGTTCGACGTCTTAAATTGGAATGAACGAGCGTACGTATTTTGATGTGTCACCTCGTTTTTCTTGTGTTGTTGCGCTCCTACCTGTGGTGAACACATCAACCATGGTTTACCATAAACGCACCTGTTGGTACGCGGTGTTATGGCAAACATATAATTAAGTAAATTATACATTTACCTTTTTGTATGGCTGAGTATAGTATACTCAACCGCTACACAGATTTGAATTATCCAGTTTTGTACCATATCTCGTTTTGAACCTTATTTCGTTTTAAAATATCCAGTTTTGACCGGTACCCACTTAATAGACCTACTCAAATCATTAATTTTTAAAGAAGTCAAGGAAAAAATGTTACAGGTGCAACTGTTCTGTTTCCAGTAAAAGAGGCAAATGTGCCATAGACTACCAAAGGAAAAATTAATTCGCATATTGCTGACCCTGACTAACCTTTTTTGCAGTTCAACTTTATTTTGCTCTGTTTTGTAATACGTGTACCGCAGTTGTGAGCATTTTACTCGATAAAAACATAATTGTAGCTAATTAAAAACTATAAAGTTTCTGTTCCAAAATTGGCAAAATCGGAGAAAACTGGGCTGCTCATTAAAATTTCACAATTCACAGAATTGTGAAAATTTCACAGTTCGAGATGGTCAATCTTAGTTTAAACAATTCCTGAAAAATATGGTAAATTTTTGTTTTTACCTGACTTTAAATAGTTTGAATTCCATTAATATTGGATTAAGAGTATAGATTTCATAATTTTAGAGTGGAGTCTCGGCGATTAAAATGCGATTTCTATTTAAAAATTTATATGAATGATGCATTTTGTAATTTACAACCAGTCGGTTTGTGTCGGAGCGGCATATAGTACAGACTACAATTTAAAAATGTATGGTATATATATATATATATATATATATATATATATATATATATATATATATATATATATATATATATATATATATATATATATATATATTATATTTATATATATATTTATA
This sequence comes from Tipula confusa, assembly GCA_963556175.1. Lineage (NCBI taxonomy): Eukaryota > Metazoa > Arthropoda > Insecta > Diptera > Tipulidae > Tipula > Tipula confusa. The sequence continues at coordinate 150,000,364 of OY744476.1, read as the reverse complement.
TATATATATATTTTTATATATATATATATATATATATATATATATATATATATATATATATATATATATATATATTTTTTTTTTTAAATTTTTTCTGTTGATTTATTGATTAATTTTTTGAGGAGGACTGTGATTCCGAAAAATAGTTTGGGTAAATGACTAACAGATAATTTTACAAAAATAACCATTTGAAATCTGTTAAACGCTTGCTAGTGACGTTTTCCCATGTACATCTTGAATTAAAATTAAATTCTTTCATATTTATGGCATACCTCTGTAAGGAACCATAAAAATGCTATACCATACAACAATACCTGAAAATCCCACGTCAATTACAACAAACCAATTATAGGTGTAACTGAATAGCAAAAAAAAATTTTTTTTTTTTATTATTATTACGTAAAATTTTTCCGGTACTATAAATCAAAAACATAATCTAAATTATTTTTAAGATCGTCTTTCCGTTTAGTTTTTTTTACTGTCTTAGTTTTATTGCTAAAAAAAACGATAAAATACACACCAAACAAAACAAAAAAGTTAAGCTTAAATCAACATTAAAGTTAAGTGAAAATGAATAGGAAACAACTTTTATTAAACAATCAAATAGCACTTCACCTTCAATCGTGTGTTGTGCCTAAGGTTATTATTTAGGGTAATTTACTTTACGATTATACAAAATGACCATGTCACTTCATATTTCTATACACAGACAATAAAAGTCAATAGTGATTGTTTACAAAACTTGAAAGTTCAAAAGTCACATTGAAGTTGTGTATTAAAGTTGATTAGTGAATGGGAGGAGTAAAAAAAAAAGTTCATCGCATGTCTATTTTCATTTTAAGTATCATACAAGTCTAGAACAAAATAAAATGTGTTAATGTCGACTTTCCAGAACAGAAAATTTCCATCTCCACTCCAACAATTGTTTGGCGAAAAACTTCGCGGAAGCATCATACTGTAGTTCTACACGCATATTGGAAAGGATTTTTTTTAGCAATTGCCTAACATAGTCCTAAATTAACAATGCTGTTTATATATATATATATATATATATATATATATATATATATATATATATAAATTAATCTTTTGTTTAAAACAGGAATTAATTTCGAGAACTACCATCCTCGTCAGCTGATCCTCATCAGCCTGTACCACTTTGAAACCTGAAGTTATTAATTTTTTTTTTTAATTAAAATTTTTTATTTTGACAATATTTACATAAATTTCCTTAACTAATCCTAAACTTTATCATCTATTATCTTAAGTAATTGCCTTAAATCTATGGGCTTAAACTTTTTACTACTTATACTACTTAAATGTATTTTTAAAGAATTTTATTTACTTAACCTAAACTATTTACATATTGATTAAATTTATGACCTGGTGACTTATTTACTTGTTATACTCTCCCGCGAGCAGCAGATCCCATGAATGAGGAATTTCGCGGAGGGATAGTTTCTCAGAGTTTGATATCCTATCGATGAACTTCGATTGGAGTCGTCTAGCGAATTTATTGAGGCTCTGTTTAACCTAAAGTTACCTTATCCATGTTCTTAAATACGTTTTTCAGGTTTGATTTTGGCTCCGCCCCCTTGTTCAATTTTCATTTTCCATTATTTTTTTAAACAGGTGGTTGATTTTAGTCTGTACCTGAATGTTTATTATGTCCTTGTTATGCCTGTTTTTGTAAATTTCGTAATCTTCCAGTGTTGTCATCATGCTACCTTTTTTACATTTATGCAACACTTTCAGAAGTGTTGCATAAATGTTTAGAAGTGTTGCCTGTTTATTTGTGTTTATTGTCAGTCATATGTTGTGCGTAGTTTAAGTCTATTTTGGGTTTACCGATTTCTTTCACATGTTTGTTAAACCGAGTTGCGAAAGATTTACCGGTTTGGCCTATAAAGAACCCATCACAGTCACCACATGATAGTTTATAAACCCCCGTATCTTGAGAAGACGCTCTTGGTGGATTCAGTCTTTGTCTTATTTTGTTGCTAGTTTTGAATGCTGCCTGTATACCATGATTTTTCAGTACTTTCCTGATGATGTTCGCTCTATTTCTGTCGTAGTCAAATGTAATGTATTTGTTGTCTTTGTCGTCGTTCGCTACCATGGGATGATGTGGTCCGTTTGTGTTAGTTTTCTGAAGACTTTAAACTTGTGTTCATAATTTTCATTCCGAAACGTTAGATCTAGGAAATTAATACTCTTGTGTTCTTCAGTTTCCAATGTGAACTTGATGTTGTTATGTATATTGTTAAGATAGCCGGGAAATTGTTTCAATTGCCGATTGGTTTCTCTAACCAGTGTAAGTACATCATCTACATATTTATGCCAGTATACCACACAGTTTCTATAAGGGTCACTCAATATTTTCGAATTCTATAATTGATTTAAGAAAATATTAGCTAAAGTTCCCGATAAAGGGCTTCCCATGGGTAGTCTTTCTTACTGTTCATAGAACATGTCTTGATGTTCGAAGTAATTCTGTTTGGTAATCACCTTTAAGAGATTTCTAATTTACTCTGCACATTTCGTTTTTCCCTAATTCACGAGCAGGTCGTAAGTAATTTCAATTGTTTCTTCTATTGGAATGTTACTATACATGTTCGTTATATGAAAAGAGGCCAGTCTGGCACCATGAGGAATTAGCTGAATCTATTCTTTTTACAGGTTCTAGGTTGTTCTTTATGATTGCGTAAAGGATTACTTTAGTTGCTTTACTTATAGGCTGGTCTGAAATAGACAGTTTATATAGTATGGATACCATAGGATCGACCTTTCGGGTACTCCACGGTTTGTAGTATGGACTTGTGATTCAATTGAATTAATTTCTACATAGAACTGTCTTTGGTGTTGGAAATTATGGCAAATTTTAATCAAATTATCCGAAAGTTTGAGTTCAATGAGTCTGAAGATTAATCCTTTAATCCAAGCAGAATCAAAGGCTTTTTGTATATTTAGTAGGCAGGCAACTGTGACTTTTCTACGATTCAGACGTGAATGTCTCTTTTTGAATCAAAATTGGGATCGGGAAATTTTCGATTGGCCATCTTCTGGGTATATTAGAGTCCTAAATGATATCAATATGGTTTTCTCGAAAAGTTTACCTTGGTTCGAGTTTAGATATATAGCTCTGCTGTCTTCTACTTTTATTAGATTTTTGGAATAGGAATAATGTGAGCTTCTAATCTGTAGTTTTCCAATCTTTAGGGAAATGTAGGATAAATTTAGATAGTTGTTTACTAATATAGATAGATTATTAAAGTAATCTATATCTATGTTGATGGGAGCTGTTTGATGGTAAAGTTTGAAATTTTATCAAGTCCTGTGGATTATTTTGTGTTTTTAACGAAATCTTAAGTTCTACTGGGTTGGTAAAATACTCTTCTAGTGGTTCAATGGCCGAATTTACACACGAAAATGTGGGGTCAGTGGAGGATGTGAAGAAATTTGTTAACCGCTTGGTAAACTGTTTGTGTTAAGATTGAGTTAATATTGGGAACCTGATCGCAATGCGAACTGTGTGTGTAGTTATCATGTCATATGTTATTTGATCATCTATTTCGAGTTTTCTGGTGAAATGAACCTTTCTATTATTGTCATTTGAAATTGTTGCTTTGATTTTTAACGATGTCTAGGTCATGGTTCAAGTGTGTAAAACTAGTACCATTTGGAAACTATTAGGATTTTTTCTAGGTTTGTTCTTATCACAAGATTTGTGATCATTTATCATTTATCATCCTTTGTACCTATCTTGAATATTTGTTTCCTGTCATAGGAAAAGGTCAGGTCGACCTTTTATTCCACTAGGTCATAAAGTTGAGCTTTATTAACGTTATTTGCAAAAGAGCAACAATTTAACGAATATACATTTTAATGTGTTTAACCCTGGCATATTGTAAAAACGAATGGAATATATGCTGCCTGCCTGTCTTCAAGTGTTCGTAATTTTCTGTATTGTGGTAAAAAATCATTAATCTTATTAATCAATGTTCCTGAATTACACCCAAAAAGCTCCTCTTGTGAAATCTGACACTGTATGGCAATTCATTTTAACTCTTTTTCTATTGACCTTCTTTTTTATTTCAGTTGTTATGCCGTATAACTCTTTGATTTCCTCTTCTATTTCGATATGGCAGAAGGTATGTTGCACTCCTCTCATCACTATATTGGTAGATTTTTCGTCATCTCGAGTGTATGTATGAGCAGCGACACTGTTTTCTTTAAGAGTATCGAACAGGTTTTATGGTTAATCTACGTTGTCACAGGTCACTATTTGTTTGTTTGTTCTCATAATTTTTCCCATGTATTTCACATTTGGTTCATTTTGTAGAACATTGCTTAGATTTTCGTGTCAAGATTTGGCACTATTATAGGTGACATTTCCATTTTTTAAATTGTTTCTTTCGCTGGGTGCTGCGGATGTTTGATTTTGTTTTTGCGTTTTGTGGTGAACTTTTTGTATTATGGGTTCGTTTTGGCTAAGTTCTGTTAGAACTAAGAACAGATTTTTAAGGAGTATTGGATTTTCCTGGTTTTGCTTGAATTTTTTTTGTGTATCTCCTTAAATGAAGTTCTCAAAGATCACATTCGCATTACTTGCTTTAGATCTTCCAATGACATCGTCTTCTAACTGTTTAATCTTTTTGTAAGATGCCATCGACACTTGCAATTTTTCTACTTTTTTTATTCACTTCCTCTTTTTTTTTGTTTTTATTTATTCTTCTGCTGGTTTCTAGTTTTTGCTCACTTATTTTCTTATTTTTTTTTTGTTTTCTAATAATGTTCCAATTATCAATGTTTTTCAATTCAATTCAAATTGATTTAATTGATTCAATTGTCAATCCAATTCTTAATTGAATTGAGCATTTGTTTTTTGAATTTTATTTTCTTTTCTTTTTATTGGCGACTGTGATTGATTTAATTTAATTTTAATTTAATTCTTCTTAATTAATTTCGACAAAGGTTTTATGATTCAAACAAGGTTTTTATACTTTGTATGATCACGTTGTTCTAGTGAATTATATGATGAACTTAATTTCAAATATAATTCATTTTCATGAGCTCGAAACCGAATTACAATGAAACAAAGCAAATTTCGTTTTTATTTTATACGAATCGCAAGTTTCGCGAACCGATTTAGGTTAACTTTCTTATTTTACAATATGTATAGTTTATATATATATATATATATATATATATATATATATATATATATATATATATATATATATATATATATATATATATATATATATATATATATATATATATATATATATATATATATATATATATATATATATATATATATATATATATATTATATATATATATATATATATATATATATATATATATATATATATATATCATATATATATATATATATATATATATATATATATATATATATATATATATATATATATATATATATATATATATATTTATATATATTTATATCTTTTCGAGAATAACGGTAATTGATTAAGCCACATGCACCATAAATAATGCTTTCATAGTAAAGGCACAAATAAGTCACATTGCAGTAATTTCCGTGACTGCTAAGAGCTATAAATACATATACTGTATTTCATAATGCATAATACAAAATGACAGTGTTTGAATGCAGTTTGGTAGAAATATTCCAATACTGATATAATCCAAAAAAAAGTAACAACTATTTTACAAATATTTGGTCAAGCGTAAAACCCATTCTAAAATGTCTAATGGAGGTTTAAAAATAACCATTTTAAATATTATTATACTGCATCGCTACAGATAATTTTATTTTGTTGGCCAGTTTGCAATGTATCTCTGTATGTATATATGTTTTAGTGTAAAGTATAATAAATTCTAAATTGAATACCACATATATCCGCCATCTCATACCAAATGCTTTTCTATATCTAACGCCACATACTCGTAATGTTCATTATCGACAACAACAACAACAACATTATATATGGAATTTACATACTGAAACTTTATTTTAATTATCAAAATATGCTGCAATTATTTATGGATATAGACTGGATGTGACCACATTATAAATAATGTCGTTGACTAACCCGAAAATTAATTATAAATAAAAAAAAAACGAATACTTTAAATAAATAATTAAATTAGTAAGTTTGTTGATTGAGTAAAAAACAAAAACAAAACAAATCAACAATTCCATTTAAACAATGTTGATATTATGTCTATGTGAATTAAAGCAGATTCAGTTATAAGCTTTAATTTGTGCTGACCTTTTAGAATTTCTAGAACTTCGACATGTTCTGGTACCTGATTTAATTCGTTATAAATGAGAGTTGGCTCTTTTCAAGAGATGGTATCTGTATTGCCACATGAACGTTTATATGGTTAGATCAGAACTTTGTGGGCTAATTGGGTAGTATACTTGGGTCACTAAGGGAAAAATGGAAAAATTGGAAGGTTTTTAAAGTTTTATATATTTATTGGGTAACAAATTAAAAAGTGTAAAGACTTAAAAGTTTAATAATTTTACATACCGGTTTACATAGCAAGGGACCTCCACATAAAACATTGCTACTGAATTTCAATTTAAAGTGACAAATTAGAAGCTTTTATTCCACGGCATAAAATCCGTGATACATTTGGACAATCCACCTAATTTTTTAAATTTGTAGCATAAATTGTAAATTTTGCACAATTTAATTTATACTAGCTAAAATTTAAAACCATGTTTAATGACAAGTGAAATGACATTAAAATAAAATCCTTTATCATGCAATAAAAAGTGTATTTCGTTACTATTTGGGTTGGTTGAACAAAGTTTTTTATAATCTAACTAACATCATACAAGCTTTTGGTGGACACAGAGTGGTACACATTAATAGTATTCTAAAAACGAAAGTCATAAATTGATATTACAGTGAGTTTGGTCTCCACCAGTCGTGCATTTGAATCTGTATGTCAAATACTATATGTTGAATATGCAACATAAAAATCAATGATTCAGTTCAAAACGTATCTCCGCTTTCTCTAAAGCATTAAACCATTTAAGTTATCTCAATAAACCTTTTTATGCTAATTTTATCAAATTTACAGTAGACACAAATCATATTGTAATCAAGTTCAAATTTAATCGTGATCTGCAAATTCGTTTGGTGAAAGCATAGATTAAGATATAAAAAGATGGTCCAATTAGAACAACAAATAAAAATGTACCTCTAATATGCTGACGGGTCTCATTTGTTTGTTTGATTGATTGATTAATTAGAATTTACGGTCAAGGATGAACCAGGAACTCCCGGAATGCCGAGCACCACCGTACACCCGTGCTACATATAACAAAACCGAAGGAATAAAAGGAATGTTAGTTATGACAGACTCGACCCGGTTATTGGCACCTAAGCGATCGATAACTAATATTTTTTGTGGTGTACAAGACAATCATAATTTTTCTGAACTGCCCTGCATTCTAACTTTTCTTATCAGCTACTCCAGTGTGTCACCATTTAACTGTAATTTTTAAATGTTTCCTAAGAACAAAATCTATTTATGAACTAATTTTTCCAAGCCGTTGGCTGTAACATATGGCATTAGTTTTTACCTGTAATTTACAAATTTATTATTTTACAAAACTTTAAAATTAACAGAAATTAGATTTAAAAAAAATTGATTAAACATCTTGTTGACGGGTCCCACTAGTTTGAATACAAATTTAGTACAAAGTACTAAAATATATTTTCAACCACAAAGAAAAATTTCATGGCATAGAAAGGCTACTTTTATTTTTTATTCTTTCATTGTCGAGTGCATAATTTTACAAACCTTCATTATACAGAAACCATGACAATGGTTTCTTCTTTTTACTTTTACTTTCTCTATTATTAAATTTTGGTTGATTATATATGGGCTATCTTTATTATATCTTAATCTTTGGTAAAATACGTTTTAGTGACAATTCGGTGGTGTTTGTTTGGAACGCAAAAAATATCACAATCGTTGTGCACTGCAAATATGCTATGTATAAAACGATTTTGGTAGGTGAATTAAGGGTTTAAGCTATTTAAATCGGGTGGTCCGGATCGTATTGATTATCTTCTCATGACTATAAGTGATCTTTAAGGGATGTTTAAATCAGGTTGATAATTCTAGAAAATAACTGGACACGTTATTCGGTCAAGTTATAAGTTTTATCTCGAAAACGAAAATAGGATCGAATAGGACTTACGCACTATAAAGTTTGTATCTTCTCTGAAGACCTTAGAAATACTGGTAGATGTATATATTCGAATAAATACTCACAACAGTACTCTATGGTAGCATTTTTTGATATTGAGATCGCCTTTAATAGTTTTAAAACCGTTGCAGTCATAGAAGGAAAGTAATTCATGGAAGTCCAGTATCCTATAATTAAGTAAATTAGTCATATGTTTCGAAGAAGGACTTGTAAACCGGTTAGGGGTACACAATGCAAGAGGGCATCCTGTCTTCCTTTCTGTGTCGAAGGTAGATAATTGTTCGCTTACACTGATGACATGGATATCATGGTCTCCGGAAAACATGTATTCACAGTCAAGGAAGTAGCTTCTAATTATTACAAAGTGGGCCAACAGTTGTGGACTGGGAATTAACCAATTTAAAAACAAGCTGGTTTTCTTCAATTAGAAATACAAAATCTCGGTAGTAGCCTCAGCTTCGGTAAAGGGAATTAGACTAGCCTTTACTGCCAGAGTAAATGTTATCAATTTTTTTCCTTTCAAGACAGTCTTGGGAGAGAGATAGTCTTGCCAAAGTAAAGGCTTTCAACCCTTTTTCCTTTCCGGATGGTCTTGGGAAAATCGCTGAGAGTAGTTTCTCTAGCTATAGTAAGGGGCAAAACCCCTTACACTAGAGAATAAAACAAATGTGGCCAAAGCTGAACTTGAACACTAATATATTTTCGCAGAACAAAGTTAAAAACATTTAAGAAGGTGCACATTCAAGAAGTTTAAGTCTGGATAGTAATGAATTCGGTAGAAGCCAAATGGACGAAACGGTAAAGGGAAAGGGGGTAACTTCTTACACTTTTTTCTGGCTTTTTTACAAAGAAGACATAGACACTTGGATAAATATGTAGCGGACAACCATTCAGATCCTTTCAATTAAAGAATAGTAGGGAACTAATTTCCTGTGGAATCATAATGGATGAAAATCAGATCAGATGTGGAGAACATTCGCACTAAAATTGAGACTTCTGAATTGCTTTGATTGGAAACAGCTTTATCTTCAAGTTTGACTGCTTTTAAATTTATTCATGCTGCCCCCTGTAAAATGAAACACACTGTCTTACACATACGTGTTTTACGGTAACAAAGCTAGTACCAACATAACAAAAACTAATTAAGCTGAAAAAATAAAATAATTTCAACGTTGTTGTTGTTGTCAAAAAGTTGTTTAAATTTTTAATTTAAATGAAATTCAATTTGTTCGGTTATTATTTGGTTATGCAGAAAATGTAGTACTTTTTTGTTGGCATTTTACCAGTTTTTGCTCGTCACACACATTTTGAAATAAAACAGCCATAAATATAGCTTTAGGCTTTATTATATTTTTATTGCTCATCGGTGGTTGTTTTATAGTGTTTTTCAGCGGCAGATTTTTAATTTCGTTAAAAATGGGTATGAGGTGTAAACAGTTAAAATGCGAGCTGTCAAATAAAAATCGTATTGATGATGATGGTAATGCTGATGATACGAACATATCAAAATTAAATAAAAATTTTATCGGACATATATACCTAACTCACATCCGTGCATGTTCAAATGCAATGAGTTATTGGGAGTAAAATCGAATAAAATATATTTTTGTGTTCTTAATTGGATAAAATAAATTTCGGTATTTTATACGGTTGGTGGTGCTTCATTGTTTTCCAATCAATTTATTGTTTTTATCATGGAAATAAATTTTGATAGACTCCATTATTATTATTTCAAAATTTCAAGAAAAGTTGTATGCCATATATTCACAATTCACGTTGATATGAAGTACTAGTGAAAAATAAAATTACCATATTTGGTTTGTAGAGTCATTCATTCACTTTGTTTGGTTTTACCATCTGTGTTCCACATTGGACGTTCAGATCACATCAGAAAAACATCAGTTTTTTTGTAGAAACTTGTTCATTGCTGGAACCGTTCTTGCTGTAACTTTGGAGATTTGTCTTTCCTTCTTTTCGGTTTATGTAGCCTAACCAAATATCCCTACACAAATTCATTGCTTTTTGACTTCAAATCATATTTGGTCTTTATTCGATCGCTGGCCTCCACTTTATATTATCTTAGTGTCCAGTCGTATCATGGACTGCAGCACTACAATACGCCATCATAAACATGGGAATGCATCGATTCCAATTATTTTATTTTGAAGCAACATTCAAATCAAGAGACAACTGGTGCCTTTTCATGATTCATAAGCTCAAGATGCATTGATCGGTTATATTGGCAACTATAAATCGAAGTTCAAACCGTATTTCTCCTATTGATACTGGATCTGACACCCTCCTTATACTTCTGCATGTCTGACCAATTTGGAAGTTCCAGTATCCAAGTTGGTGAATCGCATGCTTCACACTCGAACCGTGCCATTAAAAACCAAAATGTTGCTATTCTTGTCATATTTGGCAATTATAACAGTAACCCTTGGGCATTTTCTCACTTCTTCTAGCTTACGATCCACAAAATTGGTGGAGCTGAGTAAACGGAACATTATTCATAGGCAGGATAAATAATCTCCCTCACCATTTTCATTCTCAATCGGTTCTCATCCGGTTGCTTCATATTCCAATGCTAAAGCTGTTACTTCGTTCATACATTTTCCTTTGGCAGTTGTTTTAAGATGAAGTTTTATTTGATCTTCTCTTATAGAGTTGATGAAGGAATCAACAGTTAAATATTTATTGCCTAATATTTCCCCCTTCATGTTGGTAACGTTAGCTGCTTTGGATGTTTCCAATTTTTGCACCATTCCTCTTGAGCTATATCACATCAGCCATGATAGATTTCTCCAACTCTTGTACCGTTCCTGCCAGCGCACCTCCCATTTGATCTAACTTCTGAATTCTGTTTATCAAAATTACTGTTTTTTACTGTTTTGAACCTAAAAACGCAGGTGATATCAAAATCTCCTAATAAAAGACTAGATTCAACCAAAAGTAGAGTAATTTACGCCGCTTATTAAATTACTAATAAACGACCTTCACTACGTTAAAACTTCTCATAGTAAAATGACCAAAAATGACTACATCGTGTCACCGCAATAAAATATTTCTATAAATTTGATAATTTAATAGCACGACCATAATTTTTATACGACTTGAAAATATGAATCACACCTATAAAAAATAAATTCTCACATTCTTAAAGATGTCTAATCCCATTATGAATACATTATGCAAATATTACCGACTAGGAAACGTCTGGTGTAATAAAAACTATTAATAATATTCAAAATATAGTGTAACAGATTTAATCTAACTAGAGCATCATGATATATAAAAAAAAAGTTTATTTCGGATCTAGAGAGTAAGGTTGAAGGTTAATTCATTAGGTACGTGCATTTATGTCTGGTGTCCGAAAGGTATTAATTATATACCGATTATGATAGTATGTGTGAAAAAAATATTTTATATGGCTATTTTGCTTACCTACTTTTTTGTACATCTTTTCAGAGATGGTTGTCACCAATATTGTTTGGCATTTGAGTTATTTCTAGGATTCATTTGTCCGAGTTAAAAACTTTAACAACTTTGTGCAACAACGTTGTGCAACAACATAAAACAAAAACAGAATGCGCGAAAAACGGGTGTCGATACTATTCTGTCAAATTTTATTTCATTTGTATAGTCCGTGTCACCGATTGCTTTGTTTTATTAATTATGAACAAAACAATAGAAATGTAAAGTGAAGAGGAATTATGTAAAACAAATTGTCGAGGCGTATAATAGAATAGAGCAGTAATTTGAAGAAGATTTAAATTTTTTCCTACTTTTTTCTGACTGGAAAGAAAAAAAGAAGTCCAGACCTGTTGTTCAGACATCGGTTTATGCACGATTTTCCACTTCGCTGATGAGAATTCCCGATATCTAAGATGAGAATTCTCGATATCTTTGATTAAGGGCGACTTAATAAATTTCTCAGCTCGTTCCAACGAAATGCGGTTAAATTGGTGAAACTAAGTGACGACTTTGCTTGTGGTAAATTATCCAATTTTGAGCTAATCTCAATGATGAATTTATTCTGAAACATTTTAGACTTTTGTGATACAGTTTGATGCATTTTTTCTGAATACCAAGTATGCCATACTTTGCTTTACCAAATCAAATGCTTTTTCGCGAAGATACTCTTTCAATTTTATTTTTACTATACTTAGAATCGCGGGTTGTTACGGTAAGCCAAAGATTATGTAGTGGAATTCAATGGTAAGCCTTTTAACACAAGACAATAATTATTTTATCAGCAACGTAGAGGCCGAAGATCCTCAGTTATTTTGCGGGTTTTCATTTTAAATTAAAATCTTGTTATTTTCAATGGAAGCAATATCGAGGATTCGTTACTTTATGTCTGTTACAATTATTCCTCTCTTCTTTATGTAATTTGGCAAAGCGTTTTTACAATATTATACAATAATATTTTCTTATGTGCAACGCAGTTTGTTACATAGGTCATAACTAATAACTTAATTTAACATGATTAAAATGTTAAACTAAACAAAACAAAAAAAAAAAAAAATAATAATAATAATAATATTTAATATTTAAAAAAGCATAATTAAAGTTAGGAAAAGGAGGGAAAATCATGAAATTGCGGAAACAACAAACAGGATGATGTAATTTATGTTACTGGTTTAATCAAACTTTTAAAGTTATTTAAATTCGCTGCAGCTTTAACAGACGGAGGAAGACTATTCCAAGGCTTAACTCCATGGACAAAAAAAGACGTTTTACACTTACAGGACTTTGGTAGATTTAAATTCAAGGTTCGTTTCAATAACCACAAATTAAGATTTTCGTACAGATACATCGAAGTCCTCTTCTGACTCAGATCAAACATAAAACATAGTGCAGATAATCCTAAATATTCATTTAAAGTTATGTTAATTATTTGCTTCGATAGAACAAAAATAGGCTCACCAATTCGTTACAAAAATATGTACCTTGCATACGAATTAAAAGCAACATTTAATAGTTTGAAACATTTTTTGGAAGAGTTATGATATATTGGGGCACATTATGAAATTAAAGGACCCACTAGGGTTAGAATAATGTGACATTTCACATCACTTGAAATAAATGTTGCAGTGCTCCACAAGTTACTTAAAATCTCGTATATTTTCCCACACGTATTTTTTACGTGAGCAGACCAGTTTAATTTACTATCTATCTATAAACCCATTATAATTTCATTATATTTCTGTTAAAACTCCCATATTTTATCAGTGCTATGATAGACAACGTCACGTATAATGCTACATCAAAACATGTTGATTGATTGATTGATTGATTGATGAGACTGTGAGACCAAGCGCTTAACAAGTAATTCCGGTTAACGCCGGTCCTACTTCCACAGCCTTTTTACATTTAACAAACGGTAGGATAAGAGGGATTTTCATATACATATTTATATTTCAAAAAATATACTTCCATGCATGATAGAAAAGACCCGGTTTCAGACACCTCGTGATCATTACGGCACAATTCTATTCTATTTTTGTAAAGAAAAATATGTCAGTAATGGTAGAATTGGTCTGGTTTCCCTGAAGTCAATATTAAAATTACTATTAGTATAAGACAATCGCAATTTAATTTAACTCCTCTGTATTCTGTATTCTCTGTATATCTCTAATCAGTAACTCCAGTGTACTGTAATCTGAAAAAAAATTCCCTAATAACAAAATCTATTAACGGGTTAATTTCTTCAAGCCGTAGAAATTAATAAATTGGATTAGCTTTTGCCTATTTAATTTATTAATTTATTACATAATAAAAAAAAAAATTATAAAAATTATAATATAATGCAGATTAAAAAAAAATTGATTCAATATTACAAATCAATTGAATTAATCGTTTAGTGGCCAATACGTCATATAATCACCGAAAATCTAATTTATAAACACTTTATTTGACACAAAACTTAAACTAATATAAATTAGATTTTAAAAAAAATTAATAATCATTACAAATCAATTGAATTAACGGTTTTATGACAAGTACCATAATTATAAATCTTTTCCCAGTCTGAAATAAAATTATCATTTGAGCTTCATGTATAGAGTATAGTGATCCAATAATAAGTCTATCATTTTTATTGTTTAACTTAATTTCAATAAAGTTAGTTTCAATATTGCAGAAGTGGTGTACTAAACTCCTAATAACAGTGAATGGTATTATCTTCTTAATAATTATGGCTATACCACTACCTAATTTGCTCGTCGTTCTGTCTGTACGAACAACATCGTAGTCTTCTATAAAAAATGTCTGTTCCGAGTTTAGTTTTGTTTCGTAAATTATTAATATATCAGGGGTCTGTCCTTCAATGAATTTAATAGGGTTGTAATTACTGTGGAAAAAGATAAAAGAGGGAAGATGCCGTACGTCACTCAACAAAATCGAGCAAATAGCGAAATGCAAAAACATTCTTGGTCAAAACATTACAAGACTGGCACAAAACGAGACTTGGTTCTGTTCGGATGTCTGTTTAACTCTACACCGGCTACCAAACGATGAAAACGTTACTGATTGTAACCTCTTACCCGAAAATAATAATAATAATAATATTAATAATGATAACTTGCATCTAAAAATGAAGTAGTATAGTATCCAGGGTTAATATGCTTGAGAACGAGCTGTCTAAACTTTCATCAAAATTTAATTTATTGGAAGCTGTTAATGATCAACATAACCAGCACTTAAATTCTAGCAGCATAACTATTATCGGTCTACCCCATAGACAAGACGATATCCGAGATATAGTTATCAACGCAATAGAAAAAGTAGGTGTGGAAATTACTTATGATGACATAGTGTCCATTAATGAGATTCCAAAAAATTCGTTTGGAACATCTTCAAGTGATAAAAAATCGAAATCGAAATCGAAATCAGTTATGCAATATTTATTAATTGTCAAGTTTATTATTACTGATATCAAAAATAACATATTATTTCACATGAGAAAAAGCAAGTCACTTAGCACTAAGGATTTGGATGTGTTTCTGCCGCAACATTATCCTAAGCAGCGTGTTTTTATCATGCACCGATTAACAGCATTTCAGTCACAATTATATCGTGAGGCTATAAAAATAAAAACAACATATAACTTCAAATATTTGTGGTGTAAAAATGGCCAAATCTACTTAAGCAAATCGGCAGATTTGGATCCTCATCGCATACATTCATTTAATGACATTTTTCGTCTGCAACGTCTTCATCAGCCAATTGGAAGCAACTCCAGTAGCGGTCAATGCAAAAAGGATTCTAAAACAATATAATTTACTAAGTATAATGGTATTATGACACTGACTAGTTTTCCAACTTTTTAAGCGGATAAAAAAGTCAAATGAAGTGAGAGAAAAAATGGGTATACCAAATACTTATTGCAGTAAGCGCATACAACATAGTGTATACAAAAAGTAAAAATTGTCAAAAAAAATTTGTAGCTCATTTTTTCTTGCAGTTCAGTGAGCACAATTCTAGCAAAAATAATTAATTTGTAATTATTTTTAAGACGATAGATTTTTTTTGACGTTGTATGATTTTGACGTTTCGAAATTGTTTGTCACATAATTTTTTTTTTTACATTAAAATGATAAATACATTTTAATTTTTTAAAATTATCTTGTTCAATATTATAAAGATCTCAATTTCATATGCAATTATGTCGGACCTACATTTAATTGTGGCAGTTTCCGTAAATTTCTTAAAAACAAACTCATATCTATTGAAAAAAAAATTTTTTTTTGTTGCTTGACGTTTTAATTTCCCAAAGATAATGCGATGAGGCAATTTGAAATTCAAAACATAAATAAAAAATAGAAAAACAATTGTTTGACATTTAATAAATATATAAGCGTTGTTACACCCGAAATAAGTGTCTCTGTTTGGTTTTACTAGATTTGTAGCACTAGTTAATTTGAAAAACTAGTCAGTGTCATAATACCATTAACATTTTTTTACCTTCTCAAGCTCAATATTTACTTACAATTTTAAATTTATTTTGCAGTGTTGACTTCTTCAATGCATGTCGCGTTTGTTTACATAGATTTGACATTTTCAATTTAATTCACTCATAAACCGGTAGTAATGAATTATTTTGTGTTGAATATGAAACACCGTATGTGTTGTGTTTTAGGACTATGCTCGTTTTTTAGTTTTTGTTTAATCGATTACGCTTTTATAATCAAATTTATCGGTTTAACTCACTTCTTAAGTGGTTTTTGTTTTTATAGCAGTTTCATTTTTTTGTTCACTTCCCAATTATCAGTGTTTGTTCATTTTAATATGTTTTACCAATATTTTTTATGAGTGATTTGAGTGATTCGAAACATTCGAAGTTTAAGAGCAAATTTTGATATGCTTAGCTTATTTGTAGCGAGTCTCGAAACTATTCCTGACCTAATTTTTGTATCAGAAATTTGGATTTACTCATATGAATGTGCAGAGTTAAACTTACCGGATTATAATTTTATGGCATGTTGCAACGATAATTATTGTTCTGGTGGTGTTAGTGTTTTTATACGTAAAATTTTCTTAAATTATTCATTTAAATTGTGCAACTGGACGTCAGCTGATGTTTTAATTTTAGATATTCCACTAGCAAAACAAAATTGGGCTTGTATTTGTATGTATCGTTTCTGCAACGGTGCAATTGATAATTTTTGTGATGAGTTGGTGATATTTTTAGGCACGAGTAAAAAACCGGATTTAGTTATTTTAGGAGATCTTAACATCAACATTTTAGACATTAATGAATCACTCAACTATCAGACAATGCTTGCTTCATAAGGGTTTTCTAGTCTTTTGAATGAGCCTACAAGAATGCAAACCTGTTTTGATCATGTTTTTGTGATAAGTGATCGAAAGATATCACTACCAGCAATCTCTCCATTCAATTTTCCGATCACAATTACATTGAAATCAATATTACTACATCTTCGATTAGATTGGCAGTTATGTATAACAGGCCAACTTTATCGCATATAAATAATGACAAGCTAAGTAATCTTCTTAAACTTGAGAATTGGGAATCTGTCTTCAGTCAAACTAATTGTAATATTTCTTTCGACAATTTTATAGATATGTGGTGATGTTTGAAGTTTGCACTGTAAACTATGATTAGAAGGTATAATGTGGTAATATTTTTTTTTATGGTAGGCCATGAAAAAACAATATTACTTTTATATAAAGAAAAATATTTTTTTTTTCACTCAGTAATTAAAATCAATCGATCAGAATTGTTAGATCGAATTAAATATTAAATTACATTTTATTCTTAAAACAAGATTACTTATCTTAAATCTTACAAAATATAATAAAAAATATATTTATAAAATAATTATGGTGTTGTTTAAATTAATTTTGATTTTATTATGATGTTTGAAATTTACAATGTAAATTATGATTGAAAGAATAATATAATATAAAGTAATTCAAAACCACTAACAAACCCATAGATATACTCACGAATTACATTGAGTTATCAAGATCTAAATCTAGAAGTACCAAGTTGAATAAATTGAAACCATGGATGAACTTTAAAGTTCTACGAAAAATTGAACAAATTAAAAAAAGTATTCAAAAAAATTAAGACGTTATCCTAACAATATTAAATTAGAAAAATATGTTAATCGCCTTTCCAAGCAGGTCAAATCGGATGTCAATTCTACCAAAACCCTATTCTATAGAAGTAAATGTAAAGAAAAATGCTGAAGCTACATGGAAATTAATCGACGACGTGTTAGGGCGAAACTCAAATAATAAACCCGTAAATCAAATTTATAAGTTTCAGACTGGGAATATCTTTACGTTTTCCCAATCGATTTCCGATGAATTAAACAAATTTTTATAATTGTATCTGAAACTCTAACTTCCAACATCCGTAACATAACTACCGATATTACTGAGTATAATAAATGTGTTCTTGGTGCTCAGAGGAATTATGATTCATCATGCTTTTTTGAACCTATTAGTGTTATGGAAATTCTGTATGAGATTAAATATTTAAAAAACAAGAGATCTGCAGGATTTGATGGGATTGATAATTTAACAGTTAAAAACTGTGCTTGGTTCTTGGTAGATATTTTGAAATTTTTATACAATCTGAGCTTAGACAGAGTCTATTTCCAAATATTTTGAAAATGGCAATTGTGATTCCTATTTTCAAAAAGAGGGATGATTTGCATTTAAACAACTATAGACCAATTTCTCTCTTGAGCACCATATCCAAAGTTTTACAGAAACTAGTAAAACGTAGTTACTGAGTTTTCTCGAAAAAGTTAATTTTTTGCGTCTTCATCAATATGGTTTTACTGCTGGTTAATCTACTGAAGAAGCTCTATTGAACTTTCTGAGTTAGATATATGCAGCTACAAATAATTTCCAAAAACCCTCAGCCCTATTCTTAGATATATCTAAAGCTTTCGACACAGTTATGCACGTTATCGAAATCATCAATTTCGACATACTCCATTTTAACTCAAATATATTATCGTATTTTAAAAAAAAATATAGCAAACCATGAACGCGTAAAATAAAAACCTAATGAAATGTCAACATTTCGCATCCGTTTAATGAACCTTGCAGAACCTTGCAGACACGAGAATATTGGAGACTATATTTACCATTATTTTTTCACGTCAACGTGACGCGTACCGATAAGCGAAATTGGGTACGAAAATGTTTTATCTTGCTCTTATCCGTCTTTCATACTAAACAAACTTTTTGTTAGAAACAATTTTTTGTTATCCAAAAATCATATTTTAAGCTTTTATTGTACATTAAGATATTTTTTTAGAACTTTTATGACCGAACATAAATGTTTATTAAAGAAGCTCCAAGTCGACAAAACGATCGCGGTGTACGGTCAAACTAAAATTATCTGCATAGGGTAATTCTACAATTGGTGTGAATATATTTTACAATTCACACAACAACCCTAATTTTTTCTTTCAATTGTGACATTTTGTGACATTTATTATGACAATTTGATTTCTTTAAATTTCGTTGCTCCTAGCAACTCTACTTTTTCAATGACATCTTGGTGACAAGTAAATCACAGAATTCATTTGGTGTAATAAAAATTAGCTAGCTACATTTTATGTCAAATTAGTATGAAAAATTTTCAAAATTTTTAATAAATAAAAGTGAGTACAATTTTAAATTAACATTCATATTTAAAGTTTGTGCTGTTGTTGTTGACACAAATGATTTACATAAAATAGTACAAAAATTGTATTTGCTTGACAGTAAATAATAAAATTCCTACTTCTATTTTGCTAAAATGATGTAGCGAATGGTTTATCTTGCGTTTGTAAAAAAGATGTAGACTTTTTTAAATTCTCCCAACGGATTAGTAAAGATATTATATTGAAGCATGTGATTTTGGTGGTTTTTCTCAGCAAATTTATTTGTCATTTTTTGATTAGGTTGACCAAAGCTCATTTAAACTGTGAGTTTTGCAATAATGAATCCATAAACGTGCTAGATGTTGCTCTTGGTATCGTTTTAAAATAATCAAATTATTTTTAAATGTGTAATCGCCTAAATGTCATATTGTTATTCTAAATTTTGACGATATTCTATCGACCCAACATCTGGAAAATCAATGGGTAAACTGTTTTTTTTCTTATAATGGTAGTACTATATGTATTTATATTATGATGAATCTAATGCCGACATAATAGTCTGTATATTTTTGGAGTAAGGTTTGAAATCTGTTTATCCCTAGCGCTTGAGATAAACTTCTATTTGGTTGAATGAATGACTGAAAGACATCGTCAAAAGGACGCATTGTTTCATTGTATTTCTTTGTTTTCCTTAATTCTCCGGGGATTCAAAACCAGTACCTCCCATCCCAAACACCTCAGCTGTAACCACTGCACCAATTGCTCGGTTGTACAGTAGTTTTGGTTGCATACAATATTTTATTATGAATTGAATTCTCTAGTATAGCGATTTTTTTTTCATAATACACGTTTTTTCGAAAGTACTTTACTAGTAAATCGACAAAACGGATTATGTCATTCGGCATCATGTTTTAATTGTTTATTCATCTAGGTACTGTTATTTTATTGGTCTTATGTATACTAAAAATATAAAACAAAAATAAGTAACGCGTACAGTAGATTTTTGTTGTTGCTCTACTTAAAATCTCTTAAATACTCAAGTAAATCCACTTTACCATTTAAAGTAAAAATAGCAAAAACAAAAATTTCGCTCATCTCGTGATATGATACTTTTTTTTTGTTGGCACAGATTCCGTAGAATTTCGTTTATTTTATTTTAGTGTGGCACAGCTTGTTCGTACGTATTGTAGCTGGTTTTTTTATGATTATGGGTTTTAATGGGTATTTCGTGTTTAGGGAACTTAATATAATTTGGTTTAGTGTTGTTGAGATTTTTTATTTTTTTTTGGTTGTTGTAATTGTTTTCTGCTTAACCACATTCTCATTTATTTTACACATGTAGTTCGTCTAATACGATTATCTAATTAGAATTGTTGGTAGGACTTTTGTGATTGAATAAAGTTTTTTTTTTATTATTATGAGATTAATGTTTTATGTAAAATTGGTTTTTATTCTTGGAAATTCTAGACAAAAAATAACAAGGTTTTTCATATTCTTGAGATGATCCTATTAATTGTATAATCTAATTCAAATTTATACTCTTTATTTTTTCAATCGTATTTTTATTTAATATTTAGGACCTGGACCCTTTTATGTGCGAATAGATGTAATTGGTTTTATAATATATTTTTCATTTGTTTTGTACATTTCTGATTATTTGTTTTGAAGAATGATTTTTAAAATTGAAGGGCCAGCAAAATCTATTATACAAATATTATTTGTAGTCGCCGGCAACGACCTCTATGTCTAGTAAATATAGCTAGCAGATGAATTTGTCCAATGAGACTATAGTTCCTTTGGTGGTTTAGTTAAGAAGAAATATGTTACATAAAAAAATATAATAGCATTCAGTTTGATGTTTGTATTTTTGTGTTGTCCCTTTGAGCGATTGTGGAGGAAGGCTATCATAGCCACCATAGTACGCTCGTTGAATCAGTCCTATTAAATATGTTTATGTTTTTGGTTTGCAGTGACTCGGCGACTGCCTGCATTAATCGGGCTAGCAAAAGTGCTCCACATAATTCCGACCTTGGAATTGAAGTATGTTTGATCGGTGCAATCCTGGTTTTGACACAAACTGAATCGATTTGACTGATGCCATTTGCATTTTCAGTTTGGCAATAATTGACAGAAGCATAAGCGAACTCCGACACATCAGAAAACCCCTGCAATTAGAAACAGGTACTTTCGGTGGTTAACCTCAGTTCATGCTATTTTTGTAAAATGTTGTCGAGTACGGGATCTCAATGTAAATTTAACAGCCAAAACGATTGGAATGAGATTTTGACCATTTTGGTAGATGATGATAGCTAATTCAGTGGGTCGAAGATCATAGATGCCTCAGATAGTAGTTCGCGTTTGGTATTAGTGATCTTTGGATCTGACACCTTGAAATGGAAATAGTCTCCCCTCGAACACCATTCTTAACCTATTAGGTTGATGGAACGAATTCCCGCATAAAAGATAATATTGCTGATCCTTCTTGGCTATTCAATGGCATAGATTGCAGCAGCGATGGACAGTTTGAGCCATTTCCTCACGTGAAGTCCAGTCGAATTCATCATTTGCATTGTATCATATTTTAAGCTTTTATTGTACATTAAGATATTTTTTTAGAACTTTTATGACCGAACATAAATGTTTATTAAAGAAGCTCCAAGTCGACAAAACGATCGCGGTGTACGGTCAAACTAAAATTATCTGCATAGGGTAATTCTACAATTGGTGTGAATATATTTTACAATTCACACAACAACCCTAATTTTTTCTTTCAATTGTGACATTTTGTGACATTTATTATGACAATTTGATTTCTTTAAATTTCGTTGCTCCTAGCAACTCTACTTTTTCAATGACATCTTGGTGACAAGTAAATCACAGAATTCATTTGGTGTAATAAAAATTAGCTAGCTACATTTTATGTCAAATTAGTATGAAAAATTTTCAAAATTTTTAATAAATAAAAGTGAGTACAATTTTAAATTAACATTCATATTTAAAGTTTGTGCTGTTGTTGTTGACACAAATGATTTACATAAAATAGTACAAAAATTGTATTTGCTTGACAGTAAATAATAAAATTCCTACTTCTATTTTGCTAAAATGATGTAGCGAATGGTTTATCTTGCGTTTGTAAAAAAGATGTAGACTTTTTTAAATTCTCCCAACGGATTAGTAAAGATATTATATTGAAGCATGTGATTTTGGTGGTTTTTCTCAGCAAATTTATTTGTCATTTTTTGATTAGGTTGACCAAAGCTCATTTAAACTGTGAGTTTTGCAATAATGAATCCATAAACGTGCTAGATGTTGCTCTTGGTATCGTTTTAAAATAATCAAATTATTTTTAAATGTGTAATCGCCTAAATGTCATATTGTTATTCTAAATTTTGACGATATTCTATCGACCCAACATCTGGAAAATCAATGGGTAAACTGTTTTTTTTCTTATAATGGTAGTACTATATGTATTTATATTATGATGAATCTAATGCCGACATAATAGTCTGTATATTTTTGGAGTAAGGTTTGAAATCTGTTTATCCCTAGCGCTTGAGATAAACTTCTATTTGGTTGAATGAATGACTGAAAGACATCGTCAAAAGGACGCATTGTTTCATTGTATTTCTTTGTTTTCCTTAATTCTCCGGGGATTCAAAACCAGTACCTCCCATCCCAAACACCTCAGCTGTAACCACTGCACCAATTGCTCGGTTGTACAGTAGTTTTGGTTGCATACAATATTTTATTATGAATTGAATTCTCTAGTATAGCGATTTTTTTTTCATAATACACGTTTTTTCGAAAGTACTTTACTAGTAAATCGACAAAACGGATTATGTCATTCGGCATCATGTTTTAATTGTTTATTCATCTAGGTACTGTTATTTTATTGGTCTTATGTATACTAAAAATATAAAACAAAAATAAGTAACGCGTACAGTAGATTTTTGTTGTTGCTCTACTTAAAATCTCTTAAATACTCAAGTAAATCCACTTTACCATTTAAAGTAAAAATAGCAAAAACAAAAATTTCGCTCATCTCGTGATATGATACTTTTTTTTTGTTGGCACAGATTCCGTAGAATTTCGTTTATTTTATTTTAGTGTGGCACAGCTTGTTCGTACGTATTGTAGCTGGTTTTTTTATGATTATGGGTTTTAATGGGTATTTCGTGTTTAGGGAACTTAATATAATTTGGTTTAGTGTTGTTGAGATTTTTTATTTTTTTTTGGTTGTTGTAATTGTTTTCTGCTTAACCACATTCTCATTTATTTTACACATGTAGTTCGTCTAATACGATTATCTAATTAGAATTGTTGGTAGGACTTTTGTGATTGAATAAAGTTTTTTTTTTATTATTATGAGATTAATGTTTTATGTAAAATTGGTTTTTATTCTTGGAAATTCTAGACAAAAAATAACAAGGTTTTTCATATTCTTGAGATGATCCTATTAATTGTATAATCTAATTCAAATTTATACTCTTTATTTTTTCAATCGTATTTTTATTTAATATTTAGGACCTGGACCCTTTTATGTGCGAATAGATGTAATTGGTTTTATAATATATTTTTCATTTGTTTTGTACATTTCTGATTATTTGTTTTGAAGAATGATTTTTAAAATTGAAGGGCCAGCAAAATCTATTATACAAATATTATTTGTAGTCGCCGGCAACGACCTCTATGTCTAGTAAATATAGCTAGCAGATGAATTTGTCCAATGAGACTATAGTTCCTTTGGTGGTTTAGTTAAGAAGAAATATGTTACATAAAAAAATATAATAGCATTCAGTTTGATGTTTGTATTTTTGTGTTGTCCCTTTGAGCGATTGTGGAGGAAGGCTATCATAGCCACCATAGTACGCTCGTTGAATCAGTCCTATTAAATATGTTTATGTTTTTGGTTTGCAGTGACTCGGCGACTGCCTGCATTAATCGGGCTAGCAAAAGTGCTCCACATAATTCCGACCTTGGAATTGAAGTATGTTTGATCGGTGCAATCCTGGTTTTGACACAAACTGAATCGATTTGACTGATGCCATTTGCATTTTCAGTTTGGCAATAATTGACAGAAGCATAAGCGAACTCCGACACATCAGAAAACCCCTGCAATTAGAAACAGGTACTTTCGGTGGTTAACCTCAGTTCATGCTATTTTTGTAAAATGTTGTCGAGTACGGGATCTCAATGTAAATTTAACAGCCAAAACGATTGGAATGAGATTTTGACCATTTTGGTAGATGATGATAGCTAATTCAGTGGGTCGAAGATCATAGATGCCTCAGATAGTAGTTCGCGTTTGGTATTAGTGATCTTTGGATCTGACACCTTGAAATGGAAATAGTCTCCCCTCGAACACCATTCTTAACCTATTAGGTTGATGGAACGAATTCCCGCATAAAAGATAATATTGCTGATCCTTCTTGGCTATTCAATGGCATAGATTGCAGCAGCGATGGACAGTTTGAGCCATTTCCTCACGTGAAGTCCAGTCGAATTCATCATTTGCATTGTATTTGTCTGTATCGTGAGAGCTTCCTTTTCGCTATTCACTACTGACTTCAAGTCGTCAATATACAGGTCCTGCGTTTCAGTATTTTTGAAGCTGTAGGAAATTTGGTTGAATAATTGTTTGCGATGGTCACTAAGGTTTTCGTGGCCAAATATGCTATAGAGGCTGTTCCATGGGTAATTTTTAACAGCCAGTAATCGTAGTTCCCGCTATTAATGAACCCCCTAGTGGTGATCGTTTCATTGGTATTTGGTTTGCCTAACCGTCTAACGCAGTCTTCGCGGACGAGGTTATCTATATTCCATAGATCCGTAACATGGTCAAGCGCTGTACGTGATAGCGAAACATTGCTTGGTGGAGTCGACGTTTGTGCTGATAGAACTACTATTTCGGCAGATGTTACAGTCAATAAGATTTTGAACCGTTGGATAGTCTATTTAAAATGGCTGTTGATGTCAAAATTTCCTACTATCAACATCTAGTTTGTTAACTGTAATAAAAATTAACCAATGATCTCTAAATTCACCCAACCAAGGAAGCTTTGTTTCATTTAAATTAGAGTGATTTTGCCATTTGGTTTAACCAACGATTTCATACAGCGGCACAATTAAATACCACGGGGCTGGATCCGTGGTATTTAATTGTGCCGCTGTATGAAATCGTCGTTGAAGTAAAAAAAAAAAAACACCCGCAAGGTAGTTGCTTTCATAAAATGCGTCTGCTAGTGAAATAATCTCAGGGATGATATCAAACATTTTATCTTCAAAAGATAAAAAATCTAAAACCGTGGCATTGCCTAAACGTACCTTTATATCATCTTTATTTGTATAGGTGTATCAATCGTCTCGGCAAACGACGCTAATTTTATCATTTGGTATTTTATCACTGACCTTCTTCAATGAAAAATAGTTCAGCATAGCTTTAGTATAGCTTGCTTTGTTCATTACGTTGAACATTTCAACTATAACATCGCTCACACATACATGGATGTAATTGGCGCACATTGAATATTCAAAACAAAATTAGATTGTATTTTAATATAGGAGGCTTTGATTTAATATAAAAAATTTCAATGTATGTGTGAGCGATATCGCTGACATTAGTAAGGGAAATACAAATCGAGCTAAATTAGTTTTCATTGCTCAAAACAAAAAACATATTTCGCTTAGCTTAGCTCAAGTATAAATGTAAAATCCATATTTTAAGCTCTGGAAATGAAATTAGCATTGTTTAAAATATTTAGCTTGTTTTTCTCCATTGGATTTAAAAATTGAAAACTTTTCTTTACAAACTTGCATAACATTTATTATTAGTAAGTAATTTTTCATGTGGTCACTTTATGCGCAGAGTAACGTACCTCTTCGAATTGATTCTACAGGCATTGGTTCGTGAACATCACTTTATCAGACACTGATGTAGTAGTTTTTTGATTTTACAAGAATATATATATATATATATATATATATATATATATATATATATATATATATATATATATATATACAGTGCGTTGCATAACTATATAACCACTCGTTTTTTTGATTTTTTAAAATAACGGATTTAAAAATTTCAAAACTTTTAATGCAAAAAGTTGCGTAAGGATGAAATATATAAAATACAAAAAAAAAACGTTACAATATTCAATCGTTTTAAACAAAAATAATAAATATTTGAATTTGCCTTGTTGCATAACTATATAACCAGTAGGCGTTTTGATGGTTTTTTCTCGCTGTTTTATAAACTATAAAAATTTAAGTATTAGTTCACCTTGCTTCCTTACAACTACAATCTTAGAAAAATAATGCCACGTGGAAAATATTTATCGGATGAAGAAAAAGGCAAAATTCTGGCCCTTTTCGAAGAAGGTTTCTCGTTAAGACGAATCAGGCAAAAATTAAACCGCAGCCATATTACCGTTGGCAATTTTTTAAGAGATCCGGTTAATTACGGGACAAAAAAAACGGAGGGTCAAAAGAAAAGATGAGTTTAGGCGAAACCCGTGGGTTGATTATAGCCGCGAGTAATACTTTCAAAAGCCTTAAGCGCCTGAAAAGCGACCTTAAATTAAATGAGCACAATCTGTCGGTGTTTGAAAGTTGCTGGTCAACTGAAACACAGTAAACCGATATCAGCGCCTAAGTTATTGCCACGGCACAAAGCCGCCCGTCTTCAATTTGTTAGTGCAAACATGTGTCGCGACTGGTCAAAAGTAATTGAAAAAATAATTGTTTCGTTGTTATGAAAACTACGCGATTTTATCAAAACTAACCCATTAATCAATTACAGGTGATTTTTTCCGATGAAAAAAAATTTAATCTTGATGGTCCGGACGGCACTCAGTACTATTGGAGAGATATGAGAAAAGAGCCAAAATACTTTTCTAAACGAAATTTTGGTGGTGGTAGTTTAATGGTATGGGGTGCTTTCTGTTCAGCGGGAACTCTTACCTTAGCGTTTCCATCCACCAAAATGAACAGCGTAGAGTACATTGGCGTGTTAGAAAATCATCTATTACCTTTCTTGTACATAAACCAAGATGAAAACTGGATTTTCCAACAAGATAATGCTCCAGTACATACGAGTCGGAGTACAAACTCATGGTTTGAAACACACTGCATACCAGTATTTGATGGGCCCGCTTGTTCGCCAGACCAAAATCCGATCGAAAATCTTTAGGGAATATTGGTTAGAAAAATTTACGAAGATAACTGGCAATTTGACACTGTAGAGGAATTAAAAGTAGCTATTCAACATGCCTGGGAGGAAATATCACCCGAAATTATCCATTCGTTGGTTAGAAGTATGCCGAGTAGAATTTTAGCTATAGCGGAAAACAAAGGTGGACCAAGGCAAATTCAAATATTTATTATTTTTGTTTAAAACGATTGAATATTGTAACGTTTTTTTTGTATTTTATATATTTCATCCTTACGCAACTTTTTGCATTAAAAGTTTTGAAATTTTTAAATCCCTTATTTTAAAAAATCAAAAAAACGAGTGGTTAGATAGTTATGCAACGCACTATATATATATATATATATATATATATATATATATATATATATATATATATATATATATATATATATATAAATAAATATATATATATATATATATATATATATATATATATATATATATATATATATATATATATATATATATATATATATATATATATATATATATATATATATATATATATTAGTAGTTTGATTTCTACTGTCAACGTTCGTTTCTCTATAAGATTATAAAATTGTCAAAAGAACTGCAGAACTGCAATATCATTAAGATTTATGGTTGATAGAACACATTTCTTTGATTTGAGTACAAATATACATGCACAACATAAATTCAAGAAACATTAATACTGAGACAAATATAAAGTTCTTAATTTTATACAAGAGTTAAAAAAGTGCAATTTGCTAGAAGACAAATTGGTAGATGTAGCACGACAAAAAACAATGAAGCATTTTGAAAAATACTGAAAATTTCTTTTAACGTCTTTAAGATTAATTCATTTTCATTAAATGTTGCAAAATTAAGCACGTCTGCCACCAATGTGATTTAAATACTGTAATACAAAAGATTATTTTGAAAATACATAAAAAAATAATTTAGCTTATATTTAAATTGCTTTGTAGTATTTGTTAAACAAAAACTACAATAAATTTAAGTAGTAATTATAAATTTAAAATTAAAGTTTAATTTTAATTTGTAAATGTTTTGATCTGTAAATATAATGTAGGTTAGAGTTTGATTAGCACTTATAGTTTTTGGGAGACCCGATTTTTTATTAACTATCGGATGATATTGTTTTTAAATTCAAAGTGTATTAACTGAAACTGAAACATTTGAAGCATAAATAGTGCTAACACATACATAAGTTCACTCTAACCTACTATACAGCTTCCACTGATCTAGCAAGTATTGTAATCCTCATTTGATTGACTAAAATGCCCATGGATTTCTGGTCAAACTGGTCAATGAAATTTAGTTTGATGCAGATTTAACATTCGTTGTTCTGCTCGCTGTTTAGGATTTATTTCATCTCTATATATGGTCAATCTTAATAGTTTGACAATGGTTTCCTGCAAAGTTGTTGCATTTTTTTAACTGCTTCAGTTTTTTTGGGTTCCTTGACGGTAATGCGACGATGCAGTAGAAATTGCAAATAATATCTCCATCCTGAGAAGCAATTAGTTGACGTGTAAAATCGCTTAGCAAAATAGTGGATTAATGTTCTGTAAAAACTACAAGCCACTCTGCATAATTTGTTAATGCTTGTGCTTGTCGCTGCTCTTGGGTCAAACTGTTCATACCCTTTGACACTGAACTAGTTGACTTAACATAATTTTACAATCATGTCATGGAATGATAATGATTTGCTTCGGCATCAGCAAGAACTACAAGCAGTCCTCGACATTGAAAATATAGATGTGTGTCTTATTTCGGAAACACAATTTACTAAGCAATCCCACATAACATTTAAAGGCTATTGCGTATATCACACTATTCATCCTGATAATTCAGCCAGAGGTGGAAGTGCAATTATCTTAAAAAAAATATCCAAAATTTTGAAGAAACAAAGTATGAAAAAGAAGAAATTCAGGCCACAGTGGTTTATATAAAAACCAATAACTTTCCTATTGTTGTTGCAGGATTGTACTGTCCACCAAGACATTCTATTAAAAACAAACAATACTCAGAGTTCTTCAAGCGTATGGGAAAAAGGTTCATAATAGGTGGTGATTTCAATGCAAAGAATACTTACTGGGGTTCAAGATTAACTTCAACTAAAGGAAAAGAATTACTGATTGCCATTAAAGAAAATGGATATGAATCCATTTCAACAGGAAAACCAACATATTGGCCAACTGACCCAGGAAAAATACCTGCCCTGATCGATTTTTTTATAATCAAAAATATTTCTAATAATTTTATGAAAATCGAAGAAAGCCAAGATATGAGCTCAGATCATTCTCCAATAGTCCTAACTCTAAGCGAGTATACCCTCCAAAAAGGGCATAATCCAGTATTAACCAACAAATATACGGACTGGGAAAGTTTCAAAGTACACCTTGAACAAAGAATACTTTTGAAAGTTCCGTTAAAACTATGGATGAACTGGACATAGAAGTAGAAAAGTTTATTACGGATATTCAACAAACAGCATGGCAAAGTACTCCAGAAATCAAATCAAGGCTAAAAGGAAATAGCTATCCAATAGAGATTTGAAATCTCCTTAGGAATAAACGCAAGTCTAGAAAAAAGTGGCACCAAACTAGAGCTCCACAAGACAAAAAAACACTAACCAATCTTACTCAGCAATTAACAAGAGAAATTCAGAAGTGAAAAGTGAGTCAGTTAATTTCTACTTAAGTAAGTTGACGAATGACAGTAATACGGATTATTCGCTCAAAGAAAAAGCAGAAGGATTTGCTAATCATCTTGAAAATATATTTTAACCTCATGAATGCCAATTACGAGAAACTTTGGATGAAAACATAATACAAATTCTCGAAGAGGTCACACCTACATCATCTACTGAAGTAGCAAACGAAATTAAAAACAATTTAAACCTAAAGAAAACACCAGGGTTTGTCCTGATTACCGGAGAAATAATACAGCAATTACCGAGAAAAGCTACGGTAAAGTTAATTAATATCATAAATGCTGCATTAAGGTTAAAATATGTGCCAAAACTTTGAAAAGTGGCTGAGGTTATCATGAACCGCCACATCTAATAACATCATATAGGCCTTTATCGTTGCTGCCGATAATGTCTAAACTCTTTGAAAAGTTACTATTAAAACGACTCAAACTAATAATTGAAAAAAATAACCTAATTCCGAATCACCAATTTGGTTTTCGCAGTGAGCACTCAACTATTGATCAAGTGCATAGAATAACCAGTATCATTGAAACCACTTTCGAAGAGAAAATAGTCTGTTCCGCAGTATCCCTTGATGCAGCGCAGGCTTTTAACAAGGTTTAGCACGAAGGTTTAATCTGAGCTTAAGGAAATAAGAGCAGGAGTTCCACAAGGAAGTGTACTTGGGCCACTTCTGTATTTACTATACACCCGAGATGTTCCAATCCCACAAAACAACATGATACCCACTTTCGCCGAT
Organism: Tipula confusa; assembly: GCA_963556175.1. NCBI lineage: Eukaryota > Metazoa > Arthropoda > Insecta > Diptera > Tipulidae > Tipula > Tipula confusa. The sequence goes on along the minus strand of OY744476.1, from coordinate 149,969,353 downwards.
GACACAGCTATCATGGCAGTAGGTGATAACAACTCAGATACAGCAGAGAAATTTCAATCCGCCATAGAGCAAGTACGTAACTGGACAAAAAAATGGCGCATAAAATTAAATGAAACTAAATCTGGACATGTCAACTTTACAAACAAGAGATTAGAACATAAACCAGTAAATTTAAATAATCAAGAAATACCACATGCAAACACTGCCAAATATTTTGGTAAGACATTAGACGCTAAGCTTCGATGGAAAGCTCATGTAAAAACGAAAAGAGACGAATTGGGATTAAAATACAATAAAATGTATTGGTTATTGGGAAGAAACTCTCATCTATCGATTCCTAATAAGCTTTTGCTTTATTAGCAAATAATGAAGCCTGTTTGGACTTATGGTGTACAGCTGTGGGGATGAACCAAGCAGAACAACAAGGATATTAAATAACGATTCCAAAACAAAGTGCTAAGAAACATCGTCAACGCACCATAGTTTGTCAGAAATAGCGACATCCACAAAGATCTGGGCATAGAACCCTTCAAAACGGAAATTATGAAATTTGCTAGAAGTCATGAACAACAATTACTTCACCATGTTAATATAGAGGCCATCTAGCTACTGGATAATACGGATTTAAAGAGAAGGCTCAAAAGAGTAAAGCCTTTTGAGTTAGTGTAAAATCAGTTAAAATAAATCTTTTTCTATAGCGCACAACAAAAGCGCGATCTAATAATAAATATCCAAACTAAGGAGTGCATCGATGGATGAACTCTTAAATTTCAATAAAATGTAGTAATTTAAGTTAGAATGAAATTGCTTATTAGTCTTAGACTAGATTGTAATTTAAAAAGAAATAATAAAGAAGATTATTAAAAAAAAAATGTAAAGTTTGGGTTAGTAACGTCGGATATGTTGATATTCATTTATTTTATTACTAATTTCCTAAAGTTGTTTCTATAGTATTTGACACAAATCAAAGAGATGTACTAGCATGTCAATTGTTTTTCACATGGTTAGTTCGTGGGCCAACAAGGTCTAGAATCCGATTAGTCTAGCAGTTAATTAATTTTTGACAAAAGTACCGGTCATCTTGGTATTGATCAGAAATCATTTGAAAGAGCTTGTAAAAAATTTCAGTAAACGTTAAATTTTTGGTCTTTAAAGCTATTGATTTTTTCTTAAACGAGAGTATATAAGTAATAACAATTTTAGTTTTCATCATATCATATAAAATTATGGCCTTCTTGGCCACCTTTCATCGAAAGATTCTTGCATCAGTTTTTTCCTAACTTTTTAACACTTTGGCCTTGGATTGAATTACATCAACAAGTGCTCAAGGGGCAATCTCATTTCAAAAAAAGACTGCTTTGCAAAAGACATTTTTTCCGTCTCATTTCTTGTAACTTTCATTTAACTGGCTGATTTACTAAAATTGCTTTTGTGGATAGTTAATTAAAAATAGGAGTATTCTCGTCCTTTGTCTACTTCATTTCCTTGAGAATACAGGAGTGGCAGATAAAAGTTTGCAAATTCTGGATTCAATATTTAGTTCTTTTCAAATCTTTCTTCTAAGTATTTTAAATTGATAACCCTATACATCTGCTGCCTTCAAAAACAACTCAAGTGCTTATACAAATTTAAATTTTTTTTTTTTATTACAACTGCCTATGGCTTTATTCTTGAATCTTTCTAAAAAGAAACTAACAAGATGTATGCGAATCTTACAAACTAACCTTACTGCTATTTTTATAAGTCTTAACCAATGTTAATACTTATTATTAGTGTGCACCATTTACTACTCCATTTAAACGTTGAGAAAAATTGTATCAGCATATTATTGTCAACCAAACATAACCATTTACAAAGCCCCATGGGTTAAATCTGGAAATTGTATACTTATATACTTTAACGTACTACCTCCATAATGAATCATATTATGCATTTTACGCAAAGGTTATATAGTTTTAGATAATTGCTTATATTCTTCTAATAAGTTAAGCGTCGTGCTAATTTAAATCCAGGCTTTAAGTCGATCGAGATATGGTATCAAATAAATTTCGCCATTTTGTTTATACGGATCACATCAAGCAATTTCTAAGTTTGTGAAAAATGGGAAGTACTTGACTTTGTTGCTTGCTTTTAATTGTCTTACCATTTTTCAGATCCATTACCAATTGGCTCTTTAAAATATTTTAATATGTATAGTAGATTGATTTAGCTAAGAAACATACCTTAATGCATGTAGCAGCATTTTTGTATTTTTACGGCTTCAAAAAATAAAAAATAAATATATATATATATATATATATATATATATATATATATATATATATATATATATAACGGGTTGTCCTCGAACGGTAGATATACATACTGAAATTGTTAGCAATTGCTAAACTAATAAAAGCCTATCCAGCCAAAAGTACTCCAAAAATAGCTGATGAATTTAAAGAATCGTTTGGACTATTCATCCAGAAAATGTGCACCATATTCTTCGGTGACCAGTTGCAATGGACGTACTAAGCGCAAAAAAACTTTTATTTCTGAAGTAAATCTAAAAAAAGTAAAGAGTTTGCAAAATTGTACAAAAACAAAGATATTGGATTTTGGCAAAATGTTTTATTTACGAATGAAAGCAAAGTTAACTTTTTTGGTTTAGGTGGATAACGAAAAGTATGGAGGAAGTCTAATACGGCAATTAATAAAAAACATTTAAAACCAACTGTTATAAATGGGCTGCAAATGGTGTTAGAAATTTAGTGTTTATAGATCAAAACATGACATCTACGATGTACTTAGATATTTTGAAACAAAATATCCAAACCAGCGTCAAAAAATTGGGGTCTTAATTCTACATAAATTTTTCAACAGGACAACGACCCAAAGCATTTCGCGAAAATAGTAAAAGAATGGTTTCTCTTTATGGTTCCTGAATAACTAAATCTACCACCTTAATCACTAGACCTAAGCCTAATAGAGCATTTGTGGTTGCAATTAGGTAAAAGTGTCTATAAACATCGTTTCTCCACCAGAGAACAGTTAAACTGATTTTAAAATAGGAGATGAGCGAAACAGATTTTGTGAAGACCACGAAATTGGTAAATTCTATGTCTTTAAAGATTTAAGCTATGCTGGAAGGGTCAACCAAACACTATTTTTTTTTTCACCAATACGTTTTTGTCGTTTTTACTTATTAAATGTACGCACATTTTTATAAAATTTGTATAAATTTGTTTTTTATTTTTTTTTTATGTTTATTTTCGAAACATTCCGGCCATTGATTGATTTTGTTTTATTTTTAAATTAAGTTTATTCCAAATGCCTACTGCGCTAAATAGTCTTTGTAATTCGTTAAACTGTTTATTCTTCAATTCAAACAGAATCACATCTGCATAAAGAAAATGATGGCAAAATAAATGTTTTGAAAAGTTGAAGTCTTAATTTGGTTTTAAGGCATTTAGGGGTGAACCATAACATTCTTAGCAGGAAAACCACTCTATTGTCATTCTGTTAAATGTGATAGTTCCAGCTCAGTGTTTTATCAAAAATCAATTAGATAATCAATATCTTTACCATCAACACTAATTTTAGGATAGCCACGAGTACAGCGATTAGTTAAATATATAATAATGCACTGAGTATTATCTCTGTTTAAGTGTGGACTATTGGTTGATGACTATTGTGCTATCATATTTATATCTAAATTTACATTTGCAATACTATTACGTATATCTCTTGGTTTACAAAATTTGTATATTTGCAAATCATCTGCAAATAAATAATAGCCAACCCCACTGGCAATGTACAATTTTAGAGGAAAGGTCATTGATATACATCATAAATAAGAATGAACCTAGAACTGATCCTTTCGAAACACCACAATAGTTACTGCAAGTGTTATACATACCCGAATTTAGTTTTACTGACCGTAGTCTATTAACTAGATAGGACCAAATTAAGCCGCATGCTGGGATAGAAAATTTGAACTTGTGATGTAACTTTTTAACGAATAATAGACGGTTAATTTTATCGAAAGCTTTACTAAAATTTAATGAGACTAAAGTGCCAGTTTCATCGTTATCAACAGCTCACCGAATATCATCACTTATATGATGTAGTCTAGTAGAAGTACTGTGGTGACGACGGTATGTTGATTGATATAGCGACAGAAGATTTAGAGTTTCCATATAAACTAATATATATATATATATATATATATATATATATATATATATATATATATATATATATATATATATATATATATATATATATATATATATATATATATATATATATATATATATATATATATATATATATATATATATATATATATATATGTATATATATATATGTATATATATATATATATATATTAGTTTATATGGAAACTCTAAATCTTCTGTCGCTATATCAATCAACATACCGTCGTCACCACAGTACTTCTACTAGACTACATCATATAAGTGATGATATTCGGTGAGCTGTTGATAACGATGAAACTGGCACTTTAGTCTCATTAAATTTTAGTAAAGCTTTCGATAAAATTAACCGTCTATTATTCGTTAAAAAGTTACATCACAAGTTCAAATTTTCTATCCCAGCATGCGGCTTAATTTGGTCCTATCTAGTTAATAGACTACGGTCAGTAAAACTAAATTCGGGTATGTATAACACTTGCAGTAACTATTGTGGTGTTTCGAAAGGATCAGTTCTAGGTTCATTCTTATTTATGATGTATATCAATGACCTTTCCTCTAAAATTGTACATTGCCAGTGGGGTTGGCTATTATTTATTTGCAGATGATTTGCAAATATACAAATTTTGTAAACCAAGAGATATACGTAATAGTATTGCAAATGTAAATTTAGATATAAATATGATAGCACAATAGTCATCAACCAATAGTCCACACTTAAACAGAGATAATACTCAGTGCATTATTATATATTTAACTAATCGCTGTACTCGTGGCTATCCTAAAATTAGTGTTGATGGTAAAGATATTGATTATCTAATTGATTTTTGATAAAACACTGAGCTGGAACTATCACATTTAACAGAATGACAATAGAGTGGTTTTCCTGCTAAGAATGTTATGGTTCACCCCTAAATGCCTTAAAACCAAATTAAGACTTCAACTTTTCAAAACATTTATTTTGCCATCATTTTCTTTATGCAGATGTGATTCTGTTTGAATTGAAGAATAAACAGTTTAACGAATTACAAAGACTATTTAGCGCAGTAGGCATTTGGAATAAACTTAATTTAAAAATAAAACAAAATCAATCAATGGGCGGAATGTTTCGAAAATAGACATAAAAAAAATAAACAAATTTATAAAAATTTTATAAAAATGTGCGTACATTTAATAAGTAAGGACAAAAACGTAATGGTGAAAAATGAATTAGTGTTTGGTTGACCTTTCATTAGCTTCCAGCATAGCTTGAATCTTTAAAGACATAGAATTTACCAATTTCGTGGTCTTCACAAAATCTGTTTTGCTCATTTCCTGTTTTAAAATCAGTTTAACTGTTCTCTGGTGAAGAAACGATGTTTATAGACACTTTTACCTAATTGCAACCACAAATGCTCTATTAGGCTTAGGTCTAGTGATTAAGGTGGTAGATTTAGTTATTCAGGAACCATAAAGAGAAACCATTCTTTTACTATTTTCGCGAAATGCTTTGGGTCGTTGTCCTGTTGAAAAATTTATGTAGAATTAAGACCCCAATTTTTTGACGCTGGTTTGGATATTTTGTTTCAAAATATCTAAGTACATGTTTTGATCTATAACACTAAATTTCTAACACAATTCGCAGCCCATTTATATAACTGATGGTTTTAAATGTTTTTTATTAAATGCCGTGTTAAACTTCCTTCTTACTTTTTGTTATCCACCATAACCAAAAATCTTTACCATGCTTACATTCGTAAATAAAACATTGTGCCAAAATCCAATATCTTTGTTTTTGTACAATTTTGCAAACTTTTTCCTTTTTTTCAGATTTCTTTCAGAAATAAAAGGGTTTTTGCGCATAGTACGTCCATTACAACCTGCTCACCGAATAATACGATGAACATTTTCTGGATGACTAGCAATTCCAAACGATTCTTTAAATTCACTAGCTATTTTTGGAGTACTTTTGGCTGGATAGGCTTTTATTAGCTAAGCAATTGCTCTTTTAGTATGTATATCTACCGTGCGAGGACAACCCGTTATATATATATATATATATATATATATATATATATATATATATATATATATTTTTTTTTTTTTTTTTTTTTGAAGACGTAATAATACAAAAATGCTGCTACATGCATTAAGGTATGTTTCTTAGCTAAATCAATGTACTATACATATTAAAATATTTTAAAGAGCAAATTGGAAATGGATCTGAAAAATGGTAAGACAATTAAAAGCAAGCAACAAAGTCAAGTACTTCCCATTTTTCACAAACTTAGAAATTGCTTGATGTGATCCGTATAAACAAAATGGCGAAATTTATTTGATACCATATCTCGATCGACTTAAAGCCTGGATTTAAATTAGCACGACGCTTAACTTATTAGAAGAATATAAGCAATTATCTAAAACTATATAACCTTTGCGTAAAATGCATAATATGATTCATTATGGAGGTAGTACGTTAAAGTATATAAGTATACAATTTCCAGATTTAACCCATGGGGCTTTGTAAATGGTTATGTTTGGTTGACAATAATATGCTGATACAATTTTTCTCAACGTTTAAATGGAGTAGTAAATGGTGCACACTAATAATAAGTATTAACATTGGTTAAGACTTATAAAAATAGCAGTAAGGTTAGTTTGTAAGATTCGCATACATCTTGTTAGTTTCTTTTTAGAAAGATTCAAGAATAAAGCCATAGGCAGTTGTAATAAAAAAAAAAAATTTAAATTTGTATAAGCACTTGAGTTGTTTTTGAAGGCAGCAGATGTATAGGGTTATCAATTTAAAATACTTAGAAGAAAGATTTGAAAAGAACTAAATATTGAATCCAGAATTTGCAAACTTTTATCTGCCACTCCTGTATTCTCAAGGAAATGAAGTAGACAAAGGACGAGAATACTCCTATTTTTAATTAACTATCCACAAAAGCAATTTTAGTAAATCAGCCAGTTAAATGAAAGTTACAAGAAATGAGACGGAAAAAATGTCTTTTGCAAAGCAGTCTTTTTTTGAAATGAGATTGCCCCTTGAGCACTTGTTGATGTAATTCAATCCAAGGCCAAAGTGTTAAAAAGTTAGGAAAAAACTGATGCAAGAATCTTTCGATGAAAGGTGGCCAAGAAGGCCATAATTTTATATGATATGATGAAAACTAAAATTGTTATTACTTATATACTCTCGTTTAAGAAAAAATCAATAGCTTTAAAGACCAAAAATTTAACGTTTACTGAAATTTTTTACAAGCTCTTTCAAATGATTTCTGATCAATACCAAGATGACCGGTACTTTTGTCAAAAATTAATTAACTGCTAGACTAATCGGATTCTAGACCTTGTTGGCCCACGAACTAACCATGTGAAAAACAATTGACATGCTAGTACATCTCTTTGATTTGTGTCAAATACTATAGAAACAACTTTAGGAAATTAGTAATAAAATAAATGAATATCAACATATCCGACGTTACTAACCCAAACTTTACATTTTTTTTTTAATAATCTTCTTTATTATTTCTTTTTAAATTACAATCTAGTCTAAGACTAATAAGCAATTTCATTCTAACTTAAATTACTACATTTTATTGAAATTTAAGAGTTCATCCATCGATGCACTCCTTAGTTTGGATATTTATTATTAGATCGCGCTTTTGTTGTGCGCTATAGAAAAAGATTTATTTTAACTGATTTTACACTAACTCAAAAGGCTTTACTCTTTTGAGCCTTCTCTTTAAATCCGTATTATCCAGTAGCTAGATGGCCTCTATATTAACATGGTGAAGTAATTGTTGTTCATGACTTCTAGCAAATTTCATAATTTCCGTTTTGAAGGGTTCTATGCCCAGATCTTTGTGGATGTCGCTATTTCTGACAAACTATGGTGCGTTGACGATGTTTCTTAGCACTTTGTTTTGGAATCGTTATTTAATATCCTTGTTGTTCTGCTTGGTTCATCCCCACAGCTGTACACCATAAGTCCAAACAGGCTTCATTATTTGCTAATAAAGCAAAAGCTTATTAGGAATCGATAGATGAGAGTTTCTTCCCAATAACCAATACATTTTATTGTATTTTAATCCCAATTCGTCTCTTTTCGTTTTTACATGAGCTTTCCATCGAAGCTTAGCGTCTAATGTCTTACCAAAATATTTGGCAGTGTTTGCATGTGGTATTTCTTGATTATTTAAATTTACTGGTTTATGTTCTAATCTCTTGTTTGTAAAGTTGACATGTCCAGATTTAGTTTCATTTAATTTTATGCGCCATTTTTTTGTCCAGTTACGTACTTGCTCTATGGCGGATTGAAATTTCTCTGCTGTATCTGAGTTGTTATCACCTACTGCCATGATAGCTGTGTCATCGGCGAAAGTGGGTATCATGTTGTTTTGTGGGATTGGAACATCTCGGGTGTATAGTAAATACAGAAGTGGCCCAAGTACACTTCCTTGTGGAACTCCTGCTCTTATTTCCTTAAGCTCAGATTAAACCTTCGTGCTAAACCTTGTTAAAAGCCTGCGCTGCATCAAGGGATACTGCGGAACAGACTATTTTCTCTTCGAAAGTGGTTTCAATGATACTGGTTATTCTATGCACTTGATCAATAGTTGAGTGCTCACTGCGAAAACCAAATTGGTGATTCGGAATTAGGTTATTTTTTTCAATTATTAGTTTGAGTCGTTTTAATAGTATCTTTTCAAAAAGTTTAGACATTATCGGCAGCAACGATATAGGCCTATATGATGTTATTAGATGTGGCGGTTCATGATAACCTCAGCCACTTTTCAAAGTTTTTGCACATATTTTAACCTTAATGCAGTATTTATGATATTAATTAACTTTACCGTAGCTTTTCTCGGTAATTGCTGTATTATTTCTCCGGTAATCAGGACAAACCCTGGTGCTTTCTTTAAGTTTAAATTGTTTTTAATTTCGTTTGCTACTTCAGTAGTTGATGTAGGTGTGACCTCTTCGAGAATTTGTATTACGTTTTCATCCAAAGTTTCTCGTAATTGGCATTCATGAGATTGAAATATATTTTCAATATGATTAGCAAATCCTTCTTTTTCTTTGTTTTTCCTTGCCCATGTTTCATCCATTTTCCTGATAGGATGGATTGGCATTATTGGCCTTTTCAGAGTTCTAGTTGCTTTCTAGAGCGAATAAACCGTATTACTGTCATTCGTCAACTTACTTAAGTAGAAATTAACTGACTCACTTTTCACTTCTGAATTTCTCTTGTTAATTGCTGAGTAAGATTGTTTAGTGTTTTTTTGTCTTGTGGAGCTCTAGTTTGTTGCCATTTTTTTCTAGACTTGCGTTTATTCCTAAGGAGATTTCAAATCTCTATTGGATAGCTATTTCCTTTTAGCCTTGATTTGATTTCTGGAGTACTTTGCCATGCTGTTTGTTGAATATCCGTAATGAACTTTTCTACTTCTATGTCCAGTTCATCCATAGTTTTAACGGAACTTTCAAAAGTATTCTTTGTTCAAGGTGTACTTTGAAACTTTCCCAGTCCGTATATTTGTTGGTTAATACTGGATTATTCCCTTTTTGGATGATATACATATATATATATATATATAAAATATATATATATATATATATATATATATATATATATATATATATATATATATATATATATATATATATATATATATATATATATATATATATATATATATATATATATATATATATATATATATATATATATATATATATATATATATATATATATATATATATATATATATATATATATATATATATATGTGTATAAATAATCGGAAGTTATGTATAATGTAATCTCAGTGAAGAAGAAAACTTTACAAGAAAAATATAATCTTTTGGTATTCTAAATATTTCTCGATAAAACTAAACTTTAGACAAAACTATAGAAACCTAAATAAATATAATGATAACAACATAAATTTGTAAAATTCTACTTGGCTTATGGGATAAATTATTTAGTTGAAACATTATTTACAGTATGACCTGTAGAGTACTGAACGATATTTCGGGATGAAAGCTCCACAATTTTATTTTTGCAATCTGAAATCAAAGCATTCTTTGCTTTTTCGCAGGTCACTTTAAATGCCCCATCTTACATCGTTTCCCGTCAAATTGTAATCACAGTTTAAAATCACTTCCTGTACTTAATTCGTAAGTTGCTTTATTTTTTAATTTTTTCGTTTTTACTTGTTTTACTGAGATTATTGTGTTCCAAAGTTACCAATATAAATATTTTTTTAAACGGGGGATTCCCCATTTTATCAATTCGCAAATTAGTAGTTCTCGAGATGCTGCTCGAAAAACAAATGATTTCCAAATTGATTGGCATTCATTCAGTGAAAATAAAATATAAAAATTTGAACTAAGTTATGGTTCGATTAAGTGTCTCAAAATTTAAGGAAATACAGAACAGAATAGGAAGTGTGGTTAGGCTTGCCACCTTTAGAACATGCCAGAGGAACACAGTTAAACTTTTGCTTTAAACACTCCAAAACATGTTTGGTAAGTCCAAACCATCCGCCAATCCATTCTGGCAATTCTTCACTAATGAAATTTCTTGATAAGCTGGCCAAATAATTATAGTTGTATCTATATCAGGCAATAAAGACAACCTTCTCGTCGATATATTCCGAAGAATTTGGGGCGTTAAAAACGTTTCATAAAAATAAACTTTCATTAAAAATCTACCCTCTTTATAGTTCCTTGGTTTCCAGTGTTTACTATCGAACATCTCTTTAATCGCAGCTCGATTTATTTTCTTAACAGCCATTTCTTTTAGTTCGTTGAATTCAGCAATTGGATTTTTGTCTGTAAAAGCGTGAGCAATAGTTTGTTTTTCAATATACTCATCGGGTTTTAGGTCAAAACTAAATATTGTTGCAAATTTCCAGTAGTTGTAGTTGAATTTGGTATGTTGTTTAATGACCATTGTAATTGGATAATTTTAAAATCTATTTTTTTTGTCTTCTTCGCACATAGTAGCCCTTAGCATAGATAGTTTTGTGCGGTTATATCTTCTTTCAATTGGTCATTCGCTCTCGGCATTGTGGTTGCGTTCATCACATGCTTTATGTCATTGTCTTCGCAAAAGCTTTGAAACAACTTACACATATTGCTTTCTAAATTCCACATATCCCATATAGTCATGATTTAGTTAGGCAAATCTCCACTTGATCATTCTAGGAATGACACATTTATGCGCCCTGCGTAAGGCTTACAAACAAGACGACATTTTTCGCCAAATAATCGTGGAGTATTTGTCGTTAATCTGCAATTTGATGTGGTCGTATCACCGTAATAAATATTTCCCTAAGATCTTCGTTCAATAGGTGCATACCATCAAGCTCATCGTGTTTCCCATTAGTAATTTTATAAATATCTAAACCGGCCGGATGCATCAGTTCTTCCGTACCGTTTGTATTCCGACTCACCGCATTTTCATATGAAAACATCGTAATCTGCAAATTTTAGCCACCAGATTGAAATTTTTGGTAATAAATTTTTTTTTTTGAACAACTTTGTAAAGCGATCAAGGCTAAGGCTTCCAATTCGTATGAATGATACTTTTCTTCACATTGGGTGGTCTGTCTATTTAAATAGGCTATATGTCGTCTTTTTATGCTGATAGACTTTCAACAAAATTCCAACTAACGCTTTCGATCAAGTATCGGTAACCACTTCATGTTCTAAATTAGGGTCATATATTGCTAACATTTTGCGATTTACTCATTTAGCATATAAACGCGGTATCGCGCTGCCAAAGTTTTGCAACAATTTTAAAGTTTTTGATGTACGTTCGAAAGAATCCCGTCAATTCCATAAACTGTAGTCGTATCTGAGTTCTGTTCTTCGGCTGTAGAAAATTTACATCAACATCTGTTTTTAAACTTGTGGGTCTAACTCGTGATCCTAACACTTCATGTCTTAAAAATTCTACATTGCGTTTGACAAAAATGGTATTTTCCAGGTTAAGCAACATACTATGATTACCATTATCTAACAACCCCTCTAATTTTCCCATTCCCTCTACGATCTTACTTGGGATTATTATATCATCTAGATATACCACTATTTCCTCATTAGTCTCATCAACTAATCAATCAGTAACAAAAGCGGTTATGAGTATTATATCTGGAGTATTCTTGACTCATCGCTACCTGGTAATAATTTAATAATAAATCTGAAACGGTAAAATAATTAGCCCCGAATAAACAGTCGTTCTTTTCCGGTCCTTCTCTTTGGCATTTACATTCCAAAAAGGGTCGCACGCCACAAAATATGGTATTTATTTTTCTGGTTATTTTTCACAAAATATGGTATTTATTGTGTTCGTGGAGGATGGAGGAAATTTCTTACGAAAGGAGGACTGTCCTCCACAAAGGAGGACGTGTGGCAAGTCTAAGTGTGGATAACGTTTACTTAAAATTACAGTTTTTTTACAAAGCTGGGATGAATTTGTGCTTTAAATTCGGCACGTGGAAGTAGATATTTTTATGAGGGAAGAATGTGCTAGCCAAAATAAGGATATGCGCGATCGAAAATTAAATCATTGTCTTTACATATACTTAAATAAGTCTGATGCCAGGTGTTGCATTAATACACCAGTCACTAGTCTGACGTCGTATTTCGGTGTAAATCCCATCAGAACATCCATAATGAGGGTTTATCTTTGGGAAAATAGCCAAAACAGCCTTTTTCATCTTTGGCTCAAAAAGAAAACAAAAACCAAGATTGGCGGGGTCATCTTGACTGTAAAGCAATGCTTAGCAATGCAATGTGTCCTTAGGACACTTGATTTCCACTTTTTGACCATCGAGTTTCTTGTTGAGCAAGGAGTTCCAAGCAATACTAACTGAAAATACTGACAAGCAACACTGACTGAACGTTTTATACTGATGCGGGTAGTCAGCCCAGCGATTTACCTTATACTTCACCTTCTACGACAAGCCAAAGATGCTGTGGTGGAATTTTAAGTATATCATGCTCGTTTAGAAGTCTTTTATGAGGCTTTGGAGTGTCTCTTAATTAAAGGGACCATACTTAAAAAAGTCAGATAAAACTTTGTAAAGTGTCGTCCTGATCATACAGTATACATAAAAAAACAATAAATTTACAATAGAAAATTTCTAATTAATTTTTATCTTAATTCGCAAATATATAATTTATTTATATAGAATATATAAAACACCAAAATTATATTACTAAACTATAAAATAAATATAATTATATATTGTGTATACCACTAGTTAAATTTAAATTAGTTTTTCTAATTAATGTTATTAAGAGTGGTGAGTTCAGCATTATGTGTACAGTTTGTTTGCCTGTTTTTTTTAGTTTTGGATGTGGGTGGTATTAATTTAATTTGTGGCGGATAAATTTTATTTTTTAAAGATTTGGGTCGTTACAGTAATTTATTTGATTGCTAAGTTGAAGATAATCACGTATTTTAGATAGAGTTGGCTTTTATTCATTATAATTAGAAAAGTTCTTAAGATTGAGTTTTAGTACTTTTTGCTGCATTTTTTATTCGTAAATATTTTATCCAGCCATTGATGTGAGGTTCAATAAACGTATATATATATATATATATATATATATATATATATATATATATATATATATATATATATATATATACATATATATAATTATAGATTCCAGAATAGGTTCCAGAATTCTTTCACACTTATAAAAATGATTTAGCAACTCGTTATTATCTAAATTAAACGATAAACGTTTTAGGCTTCCAAGCTCATATTTAATTGGGTCGGCTCCAGTTCCTCACCGCCACATTCTTTATCGTCTATATTAACACTGATATAACCAGCATCGTTTTCTGGATTCAATAACTCGGCTTCCCAATCATTATTCTCCAAAGGTTGTGATATATAATCCATGTCGGCATTGACGTCAATATCAAGCTCTAAATTGGCGAGAGTTCCCAAATATATTATGTCACTTTGAATCTCTGCATTTTCAGTAATATTGATGCCAATATCGGAATTCGACGCCATTAAACTGCATTTAATAAAACACTTTGCGATTGTTTTCTCGGAGACTTTATTCCATGCTTCCTTAACATATTCAACGACATCAGCTAAAGTAATTTGTTTTATCAACTCGTCTACATCATCGGCAGTATCCATCTTCGCGATTAAAGTTCTAAGCATTTTGCGCCTATAATTTAATTTAAAATTGTATATGATGCCTTTATGGTTAACTTAGACTGGTAGAATTTGGCAGCAGAAATAATAATTTGATAGCTTTGAGCTTTAATTCCGTTGAATGGCTCGCTGCATTGTCTAGCACTAAAATAATTTTCCGTTTTTCTCTGGTAATTTTTTTTGTCGAATTTTCTTAACCATTCGTCAAAAATAGCACTGGTCATCCACGCTGTTTTATTTGAGTGCCATTCTACCCGTAAGTTAGCCATGTTAATATTTTTAAAAAATCTGGGCCTTTTGGATGTATTGATTATAAGAACTTTCTCTTTTTGACCAACGGCATTTGTACACAACATTACAGTAATTCGATGTTTGCATTTTTTAGAGCCGTGTGCACTGGTTCCTTTTACTACGAATGATTTCGTTGGAAAGGCTCGGTAAAAAAGGCCAGTTTCATCAAGGTTATAAATATTTTTGGGTTCGTAATTTTCTATCATTTACGGCAAACATGAATACCAACTCGAAATAACGTCCTCATTAACAGAATTACTTTCCCCAATCAACACCCTAAACACTATATTGTTTCTAACACAAAATTTATTGAGCCATCCGTTACTAGCAACAAATTTTTTAGATGTTTGGCGAATGAAAGTGCCTTTTTCTGAAGAATTGGTCTACTTACAGGTAAATTTCTTGCACGTGCCCCTTCCCACCATGCCAATATTAATTTATTAACTTCTTTAAATGGCTGAAATGATTGTCGTTTTGTGTTTTCGTTTGCATTATTGTACCAACTTGCTCGAAATGCATCTTTAGTTTTTAAAATATTGACAATTTGTGGCAACCATATTTTTGTGCTAAATTCCTTTGTGACATACCTTTTGCAGATCACGTTTATTTTATCTCCTAATTTTAGTAATTTCATTTTTGAAACACTATACTGTAGTACTGTAACGAAAAACTAAAATACTATAAACATATGCAATCACAATGTTATTTTATTATTTTATTTAAAAAAACTAACCTCAAATAAATCCACGCATTCCTTTTGTTTCGATGAAATTATGAAAACTGAACACTACACTTGTATTTTCAAATAATTATAAATATATACATATGTTCGTAAAAGAAAGTATGATACACTCAAAACCATCTCTATAGAAAGACCAACCCATTTGTTTGTACTCTTATGCTACTACATATCTGCCTCAATAAAGTTGTATTGGTACCATAAGAAATAACAAAGCAAAAATAACATAATAAATTAACGATATTAGTGTTAGTAAAAATATTTTTTGTTTTTATTTTACGCTATATCTGTACACAACCAATACTTCATCAAAGAGGCGGTTTGTCCCCTTAAATTTTTGAATAGTTGGTCTTTCTATAGAGATGTTTTTGATACACTACATGTACAGTAATAAATTAACAGGATAACTCAAAATAGTTAACCTTCTCAGATTGCTTCTCAGATAAACTAATTTATTATGGTCGCGGTTGAGTCTGGGAGGTGGTCTTGTTAGAGAATATATTTCAGTTTACGTAAAAGTGGTTTTCCGTTAAACTAATTGTTCAGAGAGGGGGTCTTGTTCTAGAGGTGGTCGTATGTAGAAGTTTTACTGTATATATATATATATATATATATATATATATATATATATATATATATATATATATATAAAGTAAAACTTGTCAAAGCCGGAATCGTGCGGGGCAGAGTAAGATTTCCGCCTTTGGGAGGTTTCCGTCTCGGAAGTTATAATCAAAATTTTCTCCAAATTAAAGTCAAACTTTAGGTTTCAACGTAGCTACTACGTACATATTCCATTTAATAAACATACCAAATAAATTCAATCAGGTATGCATGTATAACATGAAACTTTTATAAAATAAAAATTAAAACTTAATTAAAACTTTAAATAAAAATAATCACAGAATCTGTAGGCTGTTAATAATTCGCTTTTTAAATTCGCGTTTACTTATATTGAATTCAAAAACGTTATAAAAATTATTAAAATTATTTATAGCAATATCCAAAGGGTTATGCGTACCGTAATTAGTTCTATGAAATCGAGGCTGGAATAAAGAACGATTTCTAATATTCAAGTTTTTTGCCAAAAAGTCGAGATTAGACAACAAATGAACTGAGTCTATGCCACTCTTTAATAAATCATAGATAAAACAAGCCGAACTAATTGATCGTCTGTGGCGCAGTGGTAGTAACTGAAAAATTTTACAACGATTCATGTAAGCAAAATGATCCTTATTTTTTAAAATACAGCGACATAAGCGACTTGTGAATCTGCGCTGAATTCTTTCTAGACGGTTAATTCTAATACCATACTGAGGGTCCCATATAATTGACAACATGTGATCTTACTAATGAGGCATAAACTGTTTTAAAAGTAGCCACATCTTTAAAGTCCTTGCAAGTTCTAAACATAAATCCCATCATTGCATTAGTTTTATTTATTATATTTTCAGTGTGTTGAATAAACGTTAGGCTATCATCGAGAACGATCCCCAGGTCCTTAAACTCAGTAACTCGATCAATATTAATTTTGTTGAATGTATATGCAAACCTAATTGGATTTTTCTTTCTGTGGAAGCTCATAACTCGACATTTTCCAACATTTAGCTCCAATTTATTAAGTTCACACCATACAAAAAACTTATCCAAATCGTCCTGGAGACGCGCGCAGTCAGTTGTGTTATCCATTTTAATAAATATCTTCATATCATCCGCATACAACAAAAATGTAGATGAAAGAATGCAGGTATCTACATCATTGATAAACTATAAAAATAGCAACGGACCTAAGTGACTGCCCTGAGGAACCCCAGATGTTGTTTCATATTCACCCGAGAGACATTCATTGAACTTAACACATTGTCTACGATCACATAGGTAAGATTTCAACCACAGCAGCAGGTTTGAGTGAACACCGACCTTCCGCAATTTAGATAAAACAATCTCATGTGAGATTCTATCAAATGCTTTTTTAAAGTCAGTGTACACCACATCAACTTGCGAACCATCTTCAATTGAATTTATCACAAAATGCAAAAGTTCAACGAGATTAGTTGCAGTTGATCTACCTAGAAAAAAAAACCATGCTGTTGTGGGATAATAACCTTACCAAACTCAATAAACAATAAATCACGAACCATACATTCAAAAACCTTTGGAATAGCGGATAATATTGAAATAGGCCTATAATTCTCAATTAAAGTTCGATTACCAGTTTTAAAAATCGGAATGACTTACGAAGTTTTCCAACTGTCTGGAAAATACCCAATAGACAGTGATCTATTGTATATCAATGACAGAGGTAAAGTTAATGAATGAGCACATTCACGTAATAAAACCGCAGGCACTAAATCAGGGCCAGAATTATGATTTGGTTTTAGCTTAGAGGTATATTCAAAAATAAATTCAGCATCTAAAGTAATCGAACCCAAATTTCCAACAGTTGAGCAATTGGTCTGCTCGTCAATGAAGGGATTAGCTGATAATAAAAAACTCGATGAAAAAAAATTTGAGAACATAGCGCTAATATCCGCAGCACATTCAGACTCCTTGGCACCAAATGTTTAATAACTAAATTTAATAACTTGGAATCACTAGTACGCAATGCATATCTTTGGGCTTCTTCCAAATGTTTGATTATCGTGCTTTTATTTGAAGGTAAAATATCAGCCTCGTCCGATGATTCAGCACTATCAGAGTTGTTTCCAGTGCCTTCTTTTCTTTTAGGAGAGGAAGATGAGCTTGTCATCAGCTCATTCAATATTTCCTCATTTTCAACAATAATACCATCATCAATCTCTAAAAAATCCAGAGCACTATTGCTATGATCACCATATATGGCCCCAATCATATTCTGTAATTCCGCTGTTAGAATTGGGTCATCTTCTCCTGTTTCAATAAGTTCGTCCCAAACAAAGCCACATTTTTTAAAACATTTTGTGATTGTTTCTGTTTTAATTTGTTTTATTGAATGTACAATATATAAAATTGCATCCATATATGGATCTGTTTTGTTAAATCAGATGCTTTTGTCTCTGCATCCATTGCAGACAATAGTTTTTGAAGCATAACTTTTCTATATTTGAATTTAAAATTTGCAATTATACCAGCATCTAAAGGTTGTAGAGAAGCTGTAGTGTTGGCTGGGAAAAATATCAATTTTATATTTGAGTAATCTTTACGTGGATGACATGTTGCATTGTCAAGAAACAATAAAATTTTTCTGTTTTGTTTGATCATTTCATTATTAAAATCCCGTAGAATTTGTTCAAAGATCATAGAAGTCATCCACGCTTTTTTATTAAAAAAATATTCGACGGGTAGAGAACTTTTATCAATTTTTTTAAAAGCACGCGGGTTATTCGAATAACCAACAACAATAGGTTTTTTTATTACACCATTCATAAAAACAATTAATGAAATGGTCACTCTATCTTTTGCATTTTTTCCGCCGTAGCATTTCTCACCTTTAAATGCTAATGTTTTATTGGGTAGCACCCTATAGAATAATGCCGTTTAATCTAAGTTAGCAATGTTGTAAACTGTATAATCGCTTATAATATCTTTAAGTTTGGAATGCCATGACGCCACAGTTTCAGGATTGACATCGTTTGATTCACCGATGATTTGTTGAAATGATATGCCATACCTCTGTTTGAAAGAGTCTAACCACCCTGTGGATGCTTTAAAATCATTAACATGGGGAATTTGAATTTGGGCGATCTGTAAAGCTTTTTCTTTTAAAATTGGACCCGAGACAGGAACATTTTTAGCCCTTGCCGCACAAAACCATTCAAATGTTAATTCAGTTATTTTTTCGTATTTGTATTGCTTTGTTTTTTTAATTAACTTTTCGGATTCTTGCGATACAGGTACCGTAGTTTGATTTCCTCTTTATTTTTAATTGTGTCATACACCTGCGTTTCGCCACATTTGAAATGAAGCGCTATATCAGCTACTTTAGCTCCAGAATCTTTCATTTTAATAATTTTATATTTTTCTAAAATCGATAAATTATTAATTTGAATTTTCTTCATTGTTAAACTGTAGTAAAACAAACACATTTTAAAATTAAAGATCAATCCATACTTTAATTTAATTAACGTAAAATGTCGTTGAACTTACACAACACTTTAAACACAATTTAACAAATCACAGTCAATTTGAATCAATTAATTACACAATTTGGTGATTTCCCAAATAAAATAATTAACGATGTTAATTTATTAACGATTTCTTGCACAGTATATACTTTCTTTAAAACAAAATAAGCACATAAGAATGAACAGCAATACAACCAAATACAAATGTCATTTTCTATTTGTCTTTCTTTTTTGTGTGTTTCCGTATCTAATTTTTTAATGAAACAAGAAAATAACACAGTAAACATTGCATTTCGAAAACGACTCGAATTCCGCCTTACACAAGTACCAAATGATAGTAATTTTAATTTTCGTTCCAAAAAGTTGTTCCGGCTTCCGGGTATGGGAAGTTTCCGGCACATCCAAGTTCAGTTTAGAACAAAACTTCATTTTGGGACATTAAATTCCGTGTAAAAGAAGTTTTCGGCACATCAAAGTTCCGGCTATGACAAGTTTTACTGTATATATATATGTATATATATATATATATATATATATATATATATATATATATATATATATATATATATATATATATATATATATATATATATATATATATATATATATATATATATATATATATATATATATATATATATATATATATATATATTTATATACACTTGTCCCTCGATTAACACGGTAGTTCCGTTCCGTCAAATTACCGTGTTCCTTAAAACCGTGTGAATCGTGACTTATAGATATATCAAAATGACTGTTTCACGTTTCGAAACTTTTATACTATTTGCTGGAATATTGAAAACTTGCAACAAATATAAGTTAAAATCGTATAATTCAAGTAATTGCAAATTATGAGTATGTAATAATGTAAAAAAATAAAAAACAATTTGGTTGAAACAATATTTATTATCACTTGATTACATCAGTCAACAAAATATAAAAAAATATATATAATTTAATTTAATTCAATTTTAGTGGTTGTTAATGCTGGAATTGTACTTTCTAAAATGTTTTCTTCTTCGCTTGACGAACACGAGTGGTTAACAAGTTGGAGTAGATCTTCTTCATTTAAGTCATTCCCAGTCACCAAGTTTTCAATTTCCGCTACTGACAAATCTTCAAAACCCTCACCGGTTAAATTATTGGCAAGACCTATTATATCCGTGTAAACATTGCTTGATGTTTGCAGATTTTATTGATTCAAAGCTAAGCCAGGGCAAATGTTCAGCAAGCATTTAGAGTTGAGCTTTTAATATCACCAAGTTGGGTAATTTGTATGCAATCTAAAACAGTAAAATTTTTCCAAACACGAGTATCACTTAATTCGTTATTCTGTTCGATGTCGTCTAAAATTTTCGCAAATGTCCTCTTTAAATAGTACGCTTTAAAAAAGGCTTTTATGCCTTGATCTAACGGTTAAGATTCTTAGGATGTCTCGGAGCATTTTTTATTATTAATAGAATTTTAAATGTCAAATTTTTTTTGCTTCGGCATCTGGCACGAAACATTTATAAACCCAATCTTCAAATAGCGATTGTGTCCAATACACAGGTAAATGGATTTTATTGGTTGTTTTAAGAGCACGTGGACTTAAAGACCAATTAACCATCATTGGCTTCACCATCAAATCGCCTGAAGCGTTACTGCAAAACTGCAAAGTTATCGGATCTTTTGCCGCCTTAAATCCTTTTGCTGGTTTTTGGTTTTTAGATAAGTATGTGCGAAATGGCATGGCTTTTTTTTAAAACAGCCCTGATTCGTCCGCGTTAAATACTTGGTCTGCCATGTAACCACCATCTTCAATAACTTTTAGCAGGTTACGGGGGTATTCCCGAGCAGCTATTTCATCGGCCGATGCACTTTCTCCTGTGAGTTTCAAATTATGTAAAATTTGCCACTTTTTAAAATTTTCAAACCAACCCATGGTTGCCGTAAAGTTCATCTGTTTGGAAGATGAAGGTTTTTTTTGAATTATTACATCAAAACTTTTTATTACTTTGTGCTTTATTAAATTGCAGTCGATGGATAATCTTTTTTGCACTTTGTCTTTAATCCAGAACATTAAAGATTTTTCCATAGTTTCGATATTAGTATCACTAATATGAAAAGTGTGTTTAACACTTAAATCTGAACCTGCTATTACATTTTCTCTAATTTCGTCCTCTTGTCTTCGAATAGTTCTGACTAGGAAAGAAGTTTCCTAACTATTTTCGTATCTGTTCCAAGCACTTCGATAAAGTAGTTATTCTTACTCCAGCTTAACCACATGTAAAAACTAAACCGGTTCTTGTATCATGTGCCTTTCCTAGCCGAAATCTGCAAATACTACCATCATTTAAGGCCCCACCGGCATCTAACAAAAGTAAGCAACTTGAGGCGCGCAACGTAGTTATCGAAGACAACTGGTAACTATGTTAAACTGCTTATTACACATTTGGTAACGAACTAATTTTTTTGAACAGCTCTGAATTTGAACACACTGGTATTACACCTGATCTAGCTGAAGATTTTATCGATGAAACTGAAATTACTGAAACTGAAATTATAAAAAGTACCACAGTTGATTTGCAAATCAAACGCCCGTCTGCTAAAAAAGGAATACAAATGAATGCTAAATTATATATACTAGTATATTAACATTATGGAATACGGATACAAGACTGAATACTATGTCTGGACTCCCTAATATAGAAATTTTAAATGCGTTGGTTGCGATATGTAGAGATATCCGACCAACCGATAAAAGTTGTATGCCGATAAAAGATCGAATTCCGAGTTAGCATGCTTCTATCAAACGTGCGATCGCACTTCAAAATTTTATTTTGCTGTTACTATCCAACTCTTATATTACAAAGGGATTGGTATATTGGCAAACAAGAGAAGAAAATAAAAGAAACTTACCTAAATGTTTCGAATTATTTCCAAATGTTCGTACAACCCTAGATTGTACCGGTGCTGTTAATTACGTAAGCAAAGTTGCAACGGGCAGATCGTCGGATACGATTCAACAGTTCTCTTAAAAAAGCTTGAACCGGGCGGTGCTGTTATGGTCGACAAGGAGTTTTTAATTGGTCATACATTATCAAAAGCCGGTATAGAGATCGTTAGACCAGAATATGGTCGAAAGAAATACAAAAATTGCTACAAAAATTGCACGTGTGCAGCAGCAATTTTGGTATTTCTTTCGACCACGACCATATAATAATTTACTCATTAAAAAATTTTAAACCGTTTTAAAAAGATTATCCTTTGATTTTAAAAAAATATCCGAGTGCACAGGATCCTTCCTTAACATAATGTTTCTGTTACCTGTCCATTAATATTTATAATTTTTGAGCTTCTTCACAGTTCTTGCTTCATTTAATAATTTTCGGCGAAAACGTGTAAGATCTTCATTAAAAAAACATTTGAGCCATTGTTCATTGCTTTTATAATATCCGCGTTCTTTGACCTCAATTTAAATAGCTCATTTTTTATATTACTGTTGCTTAATTTGATTAGTAATGGAGAGACAGTATTGTTCAGTTTAAGCTTAATACAGTTAGTAATATGTCCCTTCAATTTTAATCTTTTTACCGCAACATTCAAAAGTTCAGTTTGGTTCTGAAGACCATGAAAAATGACTGAATTATCACGTTTACTCTGTTCCAGATCATTGAATCGTGCTTCCATTGTCGATATCCTGTTCATTAAACCATTGTGAATTTTTTCAACCACTTCAATCCGCTCAAAAGCTGTTGTTATGAATTTCATTTGTTCTGATATTAAATCAAAGTTCTTGTTGGTGTCTTTAGAATTAATTTGGATATTATTCTTGATATCCGCCATTTCGCACAAAAATTTTTTTAGTTTAATTTTATTATAATCGTTGTCACAAACATTATCAACATCAATATTAGAAATACTACGAACAAAACTGTCATCACCATTACGAAGACGTACAACTCTCTTTTCATTTAAACACTTTCCATTTTTTTTTATCTTTTATTAGAAAATCTAATTCATTTTTATTTCAACTTTACACAAGAAGCATGAAAAACATTAGAGCAACCAGAACATTCGACATTTATCAACAATTCACCTCGAATTATTTTTTTTTTTGGTACAAATAGCTTTTAGCTAAATTTTTCGATATGCACCCAACAACAAACGTAAACCGAATGAAATGAAAAGTGCAAATAATGAAATATCAACCAAAACAACACTCTATGGAAAGAATACATAGGAGTGACTTTATTATTGTATTGTCAGAAACAAACGCTGTTAGTCAAATGTAAAATAGAAAAAATTAAATGACTTTATGTTAACAGTTTTATAAAAAAAGATGCACCCACCTGCTGCTTGGCACGATATTCTACATTTTGGGTGGCATGGCAGACAATCAATAAAATTTTCTCAAAATTAATATTTCATAAAACCAAAACCAAATATCCATTTAAAATATTTAGAATTAAATTAGTTTTTAATTTGTTTTATGGGTAGAAACAATTCGAAAGAAATTCAATTTAAAATAAAATGTTTTTAAAATATGTTTGGATTTAAATAATGTAATTAAATAAAATATTTAATTTAATAAGAAATTTTCCTATAAATTTTCTATTATCACAAACGACTAAAACTATTTATTGATTTTATCAACAACACAATGTACAAAAACAAATTGCTGTATGATTAGTTTATCGATATCTTATCGTGTTGTGTTACTGTCATCTTATCTATATATAGTGTGTCAATAAAATATGTGTATGATTAAAAAGATAACTAATGGGATACACACAATAAAATCCTTGTTTATTGATCATAAATATGATATATTATATGTATTGGCCTAATACAAATTGCTACGGTAGTGTGAAGCATTGTGAAGGGTGTCAAAAAAATATATTGGTTATGACGAAATGTTATTGATTCAATCGATATCGTTTTATTTGTGTATTGTGTTTAGGTTATTGGTTTTTAAGTGGTATATGGATTTCTTATTTCAACATAAAAAGATTTTTTATGTAGTAATGTTAAATGGATAACTTGTTTTACAATTTAGTGGCTGAACGCATGGGGTGCCTCTTACTGGAATTTTTAGTTTTTCTTTAAAACCTATTCTAGGCAATGTTTTTTCGGCTTACTTCAGTTGGGCCATTTATGTTTTATAACTGTATCTTCCGATAATAAATGTTCTTCTCGGGCTGCTTGGACCTTAAACATTTCTGGTACTTGCTCTTTCGTCAATATTCTTAGGTTTTGTCAAGATGTGATTTTGTTTAGCACACGTACCTATAGTGTCTTTACTTGGTCCAGTTTGTGTTTCCTCTTTAAATATATCTCTGCCCTTTGACTTCCAAGTGATTTGGGCATAGTACTCTGAGCAGCCTTACTTTGTTTACGTGTAACACGCTACTTTTGGTATAGTACTCTTAAAAGCCATACTTAATGTTTTATTTTGCAATATATCAGTTGTTTTTGGCGTTTTGGTGACTTAGCTTTAGCAACATGAGCGACCTTACTTAGTAAGCTTAC
Organism: Tipula confusa; assembly: GCA_963556175.1. Lineage (NCBI taxonomy): Eukaryota > Metazoa > Arthropoda > Insecta > Diptera > Tipulidae > Tipula > Tipula confusa. The sequence goes on along the minus strand of OY744476.1, from coordinate 149,944,332 downwards.
ATTAGTAAGTTTACAGCTATTTTACAGATATTCCTGCTTTCATTGGCGCCATTGTTTTTAAATAACTTAGTTTTGGGTTAACTGCTGCTGGAATTAAATCCAAATATAATGCTTTTTTCTAAATCAAATAGAGTTATACCTGTGGAGTTATTTAGCTATGTTCCATTTTTGACATGTCGAATGACGAAACAATCCATTTGATGAATTAATAAATTTCGGTACCAGAAGCCAAATAGTTGAAGTATCAGTTAACGCACTGTTTCGATGTGATTAAGTCTAGTATTGATAAAACACTCAAAATTTTTGCTCAAATAAATAAAAAGGATAACATCCCAATAGCTTTTGGTGTCTGAAGGCCGTTCATTTTGTATTCATATTGCAACCAAAATATGTGATAAAAAAATGACCTGAATCTGAAATTTAAAAATAATGTTGGGAATTGTATCTGAACCGGTGGCTTTGAACCTTTAATTATTATTACCAATATGGTTTTAATCCTTTAATCAGATGCTCATGTTTTTAAGGCCATTGCTTATTAATAATTTCGTAAATTTTGTCTGGTTCACGAGTTTAATAACATTTTACAAATACGGATCCATAGTTTCGGAATACTTTCTTTAATCTGTTATACCTCGTGTGGCTGTGAATTAAAATCGCTTTCCAGAAGACCTGTTCTTGATTAATTGATTGATTTAGAATGTACAGCCAGCATTAAGCAGGATTTCTCGGAGTTAGCCGAGCCTACCGTACACCTGTTTTTACATATCCTTAGAAGGATAAGACAGGATACTAGTTAAATTATTGATACCAACCCGGTTCCAGATATCTTGGCGGCCAAGAGTTAGTAATTTTTTTGTAGGGTAGGGAAAGGAAAGATATGTCAGTAATGATAAAATTGGTCCAGTTTTCCGGTGGCCAATATTAAAACCTACTGTTAGTATAAGACAATCACTATGCAAATGAAGTGCTCTGCATTCTTTTATTCCTTCTCAGCATCTCCGGTGTGCCACCATCCAACTATAATCTGCAATGTTTCTCTGAAAAACATATCTGTTTATGGGCTAATTTCTGCAAGCCATAGGCTATATTAAATTGGATTAGTCTTTGCCTGAAATTTACAATTAACTAATTTATTACATAATTAAAAATATAAAATTATAAAAATTATTATATAAATTTTAAATCAATTGAATTAACCGTTTTATGACCAATGCATCATATAACCTTTGTAAATCTAATTTATATACACTTTATTTGACACAAAACTTTAAAATTAATACAAATTAGATTTTAAACAAATTGATTAAAAAATTACAAAATCAATTGAATTAACTGTTTTAAGACCTATATGTCCAGATTCATATGTCCAGATTCATAAATGAATCTATATTCATCTAGTGCTATATTTCATCTAGTGCTGCAATCCAGTTTGAATATATTTCAACAGTCGAGTTTGATGGTAAACAGCATACACGAATGTTATTTTATTGTTGCTCTTTACTTTGACGCCAAAATGTTAAATGGACGATTAGTAAGCTTGACCTATTTGCTTGCCAACTTGGTGTGTACCGAAATCAAAACACCATAACCAATGGTTATCTTACTTGTTACAAAAGAGCGATCATGTCTATATACTGGATCTTGAACTAAGAATATCACGAGAAATTTTTTTCCAGAATTACGTATTATTAAATCAATTGTTAAGTCAATTGTTATATCGCAAACCTGGTTTTAAAACAAATTGGGAAAATTTCATTGCTTTTTTGACATCTTTTTGATATTTTTCAAATTATTCAGCCGAGACGCTAATTCTGAAATAAGAATGGTCATATGGCAAGTCATTTCGTGGCTTAGGTATCAAATCAATTCAATAAACCGATGGTAGTTTTAACTTTTCCATTAAATAGTTTTGCATGGATTTTATTTTGGTATATTGGAAGCCTGTAACATGGTAGTTGGAAACTACGTGAACATTTAATAAAGCAGCATCATCAATAAAGGTAGATTTATTATATGATTTACAATTGCCTTTCGGCTTCTTTGGTTATACAGTGTATTTATACTTTGGTATTTATAGTTTGAGGGTTGGTGAACTCTAGGTGGTGCCTTACACATTATAACTAGTAATGAGCAACTTTATTTACCTGTTTCCTATAAAAAATTACATCTAAAACTTCTGGTTTATTAAGTATTTTTTGTGATGAAGGCTGCTGGACATTTGCGGTCGTAGCGATTTAGCTTAAGAAATCTGAGCGACCTTACTTGATTGAGGTACAGAACCCAGATTAATACTACTTGCTCCAGGTTGTAAAGCTACTTTGTAATTATCTGATGCTTTTCGCCTTACTATTGATTACGCTTACCTTTGACAACCTTACACCACCGAACATTTTGATTGCCGCTTTTCTACAGCTACCTTGCTTTAACTGGCACCACTGTTTTTCAAATCATTTGGTTTTGGATTCGTTTCTGCCGGAATTAAATCCAAACGGAACGCTTTTTTCTAGATCCAATAGAAACATTCCCGTGGATTAATTTAGTTGTGGACTTGTTTATGCCGAATAATGATACGATCAATCTGACGAATTGAGAAATGTTAGGAATTGAAATTCGAAAACCAAATTATTTCGATATAAATATACATTTTTGACATTAACTTGATAAAATCGAAGACACCCAAATTATCACATTCAGTTGCTATGATAGATTTTGACAAATAACAAAACTTTTTATAATAAAAGCCAAACTCATTGCGTAGCACACTCGGATATATGGAATAAAACATAAAAAAATCACTACTTGGTTTTGTGACAGTACCATTCAAAAACCATAAAGAAAAAATTTGAATTTTTTCGTTGCTATGGTAATTTCAATAAATATTGAACACAATCAAAAATATAATTTTTCTTAATAGTTGTTACACCTCTTAAAAAGTGAATTTAAAAACATAAGAGGTGGGGAACTGTTTCATACAATTATTAAACTTTTCGGACAGCGTAATAAATTTTTAGGCATATTCAGGAAGTAGCGAGACACGAAAGTTTAATACAGGAAGTAATAATATGTGATTGGAGAATGAATTTTGAGTACAAAAACTATTTTAAAATAATATTAGAAATATTATCTGGCCCAGAGCTTTTGAAAGAGACGATCATCCTAAATTAAATTTATAATAAATTGTTAACTTCGGAGGATAACATCTGTCACTGCAACATTATGAAGGGTTTCATGTGTATACAGAAGTTTTTGGCTAGAACTTTAATTTGTCTGAGGAAAGGATTATTTTGCTATTCCGTTGCGGCTTTTTTAAAGATGGATAAGTACAAAAGCTCTGTTTTAGATTTTTAATTATTTGCCAATATGGTTTGGATTCCGTAATTAGATGCTCAGGTTTGTTTTGCTATTTGATATTAATAAATGCATTTTTTCCCTTATATACCATGGTCTAAAAGTTTAGACATTTTTAAAAATATGGAACGTCTTTCTTGATCCATTGATTCCGCCAAACATTATGCAATCTAGTTTAAGTGTTAGCACGGTACAATCATGCAAATACGTCTTGTTCATCGCAATTTTAATAGTAAAGTAACTAATTGGGTACTTGGACCTCGCCAGCTAAAATTGTAAAATACTGTTTGATCTAGTAGGAAGGATGATAATAAGTTGGAGTGTCAGGAAAATGTAAGATGCAATTTGATTTAAAACTTAAGAAATTATAAAGAATTCAGTCACACCTTTATTTGATTTGCTACAGTAACTGTGAGACAATTAAACTCAACCCCAAAGATATGTTATGGTAAAACTGGTTAGTCTTCTAAAATAGATAAGTTATACGCATAATACTTGCATCATATGTTGAGGTCTATATACTGACTTTTGAGTAGTTTATCGAATTACTTCTGCTCGTTTGATTAGAGTTTGAAATCTTTTATGTCCATTCATAACCCTTTTAAAATTAAAAATAGTTCGTTAGCAAATACAGTAAGTTATTACTTACAATCGGAGCGCTGAGAATTATGAGAAGTTACCGTAAAATAAGCAAGACAGAAGTTGTTGTAATGTGGTGGAATTGCTTGGTGTGACTCTGAGAATTCGTTGATTTCAACCACGAAAATTCGTTCCGCATTGGCCACATGTTACCTATTGTAGTTAGAATTTTTCTGTTTTTTACTTTGCTCTCATAAGGCAGTTCGAGGTTATGTGGCCCAGCATGATTTAGGACACTGAGTTTAATTCTCAATTTATTCATCCAGGTACTAACTGTAATAATCGATAGTTGTAGTTTTTTAAAGCTTGCACTACATTCAGCCTCTCTGTTAAAATTGTTGTTTAATCAGTAAATGCAACTGTTGTGTTTTTTTTTCATTAGAATGGTATGTTTTGTATGAACACAAGGTTCAAGTTGAGATCAATAACCCTTCCTTTACCTTATCCGAGTATATTAATGAAAAGTAAAACAAAGGTCGGCAAGGTCTAATCATCATTTTTTCATCATTTATACCAAACGCTACTTAGCTTCCTCTCACTGTCTTAGAACGCACATTAATCTAAATACTGCATTGATTGTGTGTAGAAGGTTGCGTATTTTTCCCATTTATTAAATTACATCCAGAAGTTTTTTGAGCGTTAACGACTACTGTGCGTATGCTTGTATGATGTTTTCCAATACATTTGGCATATCTTGCGTCACGTCCGCATTAATGTTATGCTGACTCTCTTATTTGAGAATTGCTGGAATATTCAATATCTATTGAATATTTTTTTTATTTTCAAATACTATCACAAAAAGTGGCAAGTCTCTTCTTAGCAGGAAGTCTCTAATGCATTGAGCTCTATCGTTTTTGGAGATATTGACTGCATCCTGAATACCTATACCTTTTTACTGATACTCTGCTACTATGTCTTAACTTTCACAGGTGTGAGTTAGCTCTCTAGTCATAACCCTTATTAGTCTTTAATGCTTATTTTCATAAGTGTACTACTAAAACTTGTCAGTGTTGGGCTGTGTGGTCAGTGTCCCATGTTTATCTGAGTATTGGAAATTTACCATCCAGACATCGCTGTTAAGTGGCACTAGCTTGTGATAGTTTTTCTGAAAGCATTGATAATAGGGCCATCTTTGAAAAAAAAAACTATATTATTAAGTGGTGGCTGTTTCTTTTTTCTCGCATGAAACATTGAAACATTCATTAACTTTAGACTTCTGACAAGGAATGCACGTTTTCGACCAATACTCAGTATTTACATTTTTTCCCGGCCAAAAATACTTGGAAGCGATTATTGTTAGTGTTGCGCAAACTCCTGGGTGAGAAAGACCATAAGCATTTCGAAAATGCTTCTGCGAATTTGGTTTGGAATGTAAGGACAATTAGTCTTATGATTCTTTGCTTCGCATTGGAGTAAAATGTGTTCTTTTTAGTAACTTTACCTAGCTAGGTAGCAAAATATTCGGGTAAGTGAGGAATAAAGCGATGATAAAAATTAATCATGCCCACAAAGCGCTGTACTTGCCTATACGTATAACAACCTTGGTATTTTCTAGTTTGATTCCCATTTCTTCTCTGGTAATATATATAGGTAGTTACTACTATGCTGTCTAGAGTGGTTGCGAGATTGGGGAGGTATATTATCCGTACTACCGTACTATACGAGCGTTGCCGAAATCAGACCATAGTGGCAGATCAATAGTAAGAGCAATAGTGGCAGATCTTATCTAATCCAGTACCCATCCTAACCGAATGGTTTTTAAAAGCTGGGAATTCACCGAAGTTGATGGGTTTCTTTGTTCTGACAAAATTCGTCTTCTAATGATTTCGCCTCGAAGAATCTCATATTTGCTTGAGTCAGGAGGATTACTAATGCCTCAAACTGCTTAAATCCTTAATATTCAGGAAATTGCAGTATTGGAGCGACAGTTTCATATACAGATTTTTGTTATCTTCATCGTTTTCAGACATCTAAAATAAAAGTGTCCCCGATGGCATTATAGTCTCACCTTATTTTATAAAATGCTGGCAAATGTTGATGTGCCTGACTCGAACTGTCAATTCATTTTGGTGCAAGAAGTTGATCTTTATTTAAACTGGTACTTTTCATAAACATCGATTACATTTTTGCAGTAGCTCTTGTTCATCAAAAATGTGTTCCAAATTGCTTTTTGAAAGAATTTGGAAGAGCAATTACCTCTTCTATCGTCTATTGACTGGATTAGTTTAGTTATGCCTTTAACTTTTCACATGAGGAGCGATACGGCTATGTATGTTATGTATTGTTATGTATTGGTTATTCATATGATGTATCGACATTTTTCCAACCAATTATAGTATTTTTGGATGTTAGCCCATTGATGACCATACTTATAAATCCATTGGTTATAGGATCCTCCTTCGGGTATTCCACGTGATATAGTACGATACATGTATAATGTGTAGATTGATGATATTATGGATGAACTGGATGTAGAAATGGCCACTTGAAAATTACAATTAATGGTTTTTGATAGTTTTCAATTGGTATCCTGTTTCAATCTTTACCACATAGTAAAACCGTGAAGATTACATAGTGAAGATTACTGTTGCGAACGATAACTCTGTCTCTCGCATAATAAGTTTACGCTTGGTATTTATATGTCCTTGTGGGCTTAGTTATTTGTATAACTCACAGCAACTCCATTAAATTTTATACGTAGTTTTCACTAGAGCAGATTTTCTGCTAGGCTTCTGCCATTTTTTGAAAGGTGGTCCACGATATATAGAATTTAACGTTCTATAAAAAAAATTTATGAATTCTTAACTTTTCAAGGTTTTTCCATCTTCATTTCTGTTGCAGGAGTATGTAATTGCGATATCCGTCCATTTTTACTAAGCATCAACCATAATTAGAAAATATTTTGCCTTGTACGGACCTATGCATAGTTAAAATTAATACGTTCGGCATTTTCTTTGGGGTTTTTCCAGCCACAAGATTTGTATGGTGTAGCTCATTCAAGATTTTAATTCGAAGATTTTTCGAAAATTCAACTCAACACTTTATTTATCTAATTCCTTGTATCCTTGCTCTCTAATGCAACTTATAGGTACTCTTATTTTTATTTTAATAATAGACATGTTGCTGGTGATCAGATTTGTGATGTTATAATGTATACTGGAATTTTGGGAGAAGCGATGCAAATCGTAAAGAGCAACTGGATGCCATCGAACTAATGTTTGAACTTTTGTCGATATATAGATTCATGTACAATCTTTTGACAGTCCAATAAATGGCTAGTGCTTCCCGATCTAATTGTCAGCGAACAAGAAATGGACGAAACTGTTTTCTTTCCTCCTTAGATGATCGGTGACAATATGCCTGCTATTCCGATGGGGCTGGCATCACATAAAATGATTATAGGTAATGCTGGATCGAAGGAATAAAACTTGATCATTTGCTAAACTTCTGCTTTTAATTTCATAAACGCTGAATTATTTTTTAAGCCGATCGAAACAAGTATTCACACGCTGAGAGCACTCTGTCATCTTTTCCCTGAATTACAATGTCACCGAAATATGTTTGGTGAAAACATTTGGAGCTATTTTAATGCCAAATGCATTGTTATCATTTTCGATTTGTTCTCAACGTGAAAATGGTAGTTCTCGCGATTTGCAGGATACTGGTTTAACATATGATGTTTGAAGTTTTAGAGAACACTGTAAATTTAGGGTTTTCCCCTGTTTTGCTCGAAAATGTCACTTTATTATGATTTGAGGTTGTTATGTCTACTTCGATATTTTTTCCTGCTAAAAGAATTTCTTTGGCTGTCTCCGCGGTTTCTTTTTATCTAACTCCTGTAGATTTACGTTTAGCTTTCAAATTTACGTTCCGATTTGTAGTACTTGCCTACTGTACTGGATTTGAGGCTTTTCGGAATCAGAGTAAATCTTACTTGACGCGTAATCCTGGAGCTTTATACTTTATTCGACTAAAGATGTAACTTCGATTCATTTCTAAAACGTTAGCTCCAAACCTGGTTATTTGATTGAAAGGAACTAAACCCTTCGATTTCCGATTATGAGGAATTCTGTCTCTCTCGATTCTGATTTGATATTTTTCTGTTATTTATCTAACTGACCACGGTTGCTACCATAAAAAATAATATTTTGGTAATATCGCTTTTTAGTAATCCAGAAGACCCACCCATAAAAAAAATTATGATCTTGCTTCATACGTACATGTTGGTCAACATTTTTTACCAAAATTTAAATATTTTCCTAAATTGAGTTTAATGGCCAAATAATCGTCACGTTGACAGTCCCACAGAACATTACTTAACCTAAAAGTGTTAAATGAACTTTGCATATTAAGAGTGATATTAATTCAGAATGGTGGTCCAGAATATTTTTATCCGCCTTCTATACAAAAATATTATACGTTATCATAATTTACAAGTGGCCATCCTATTATGTATCACCCAAATAAAAAATAAAAAAAAATTAACGAGGTTAGACCATTTCCAAGAATTAACTGAGTCGATAAAATGTTATATTGACGTCACAAATTTATTTGTTGAATTAAATTAAATTATAATTTATGCGGTACAGTAAGATGAGATTAAGCGGCTAGTTGATTACGAATTGAAAATTTATTTTTTGAACGATTTAATTCATTTTGCGGTCGGTTGATTACATTGATATGGGCGCATTATGCGATTTTAATGATACCATCTTTCATATAATTAAAATAATTGGGTCGATTATTATTATGATGAGATTATGATTTCGGTACACATGTCTTTGCTTGATTACATTTAAATGTATAGGTACCTAATTATGTGGTCGTTGCGTGTACTAAATAATTTTCATTGCTGCGTAAAGTAAATGTTAATCCTTTCTTTCACTTGTTTTATATAACTTTGGTAATACCACAGTTAGTCTTAACTAATTAGGTAATTTAGATAAAAGAAAACTTTTAAAACCTTAATCTGTTTGTTTGGTGATAAGACAGAAAACCATTTAGGATACAGATGAAACGTATAACTTTTTTTATGATAAAGACTTATCGTTTATTGTGTTTCTTATCTTTCAATAATTAATTTTTTGTAATTTTAATTTATTTATTTTCTGTTAGGATTTTAGAAAATTGTGTGCGTTGTCATCTTATAGATTTAATTTAATTTTGGGTTAGATTGATTGAAACAGATTAATATTAGAACGCGCTTATCAATTTAGAAGATCTGCAAAATATTTGTTTCGTGACAAACAATTTTACCGCATTGAAACAATTGAAAAATTATAAAAACTACGACGTAGGTTAGTCTGAATGTTACTGAAATTAAAATTATAATTCAATTTTAGGGATTACACTGTTTTGTCTTTAACCGTTCCTTGGTCAACGCTATTGATGCTATTGTATTTTTGTCATCATTTCGATGATTTCTTAGTTTATCACTTCCTTGCCATAGTTCCTTGCTATTTCATCACCAAATTGGTCGTCAGACAAATGCCAGTTTATATCGCTTCCTGCTTCACGGATTAGTGGTTTTTATTCTTCAAACTGCTACTACTAAATTAACAAAAAAAATCATAACACTGCTCGTTCATTATCTGATCATCTGCATCATTCTGCATCTGCACGATTTTGATACTTTCTGGAATTATCTCTTCCTTTCTTATGTTCATCTTTTGCTGGGGGTTCATTAAATTCTTTTTTATGACCTTGTCTGTCGTCATGCTAAGGCAAGCTCGTACCTTTGCCAGCTTGATGGTTGTGGTATTCTCATCATGTACACTGCTTTTACCAGGTTCACGTCCGTAGTTTCTATGATCATCATTATTTATAAAGAATTAGATCTTCTCGTTTTTCCCGTCACCCCATTTCGTCTCATATCAAGATCACTAGCAAATCGTTAACATCACTTTATTCACAATATGGTCCACGTGAGTCGTTTAGCCTGATGATCTGTGATCATTCTGGTGATTGTTTGGATAGTCCCTTTCTTTGTAGCGGTTATCATTTGTTGGAGGTCCATGAAGTTCTATTTTATTACCTTATCTATCGTCACGCAAACTTCAGCTTTCACTTGTATCTGCTCCACGTATTTACCATAATTCCTGAAGATAAAACGTTTATCTTTTCTATTTCTCGCCACCTCACTGGCGTTTAAAATTGACATTACAATTGAAACCGGCTGCCTAACCATCCGAAAGGCAATCCTGGTTTCATAGAATTATCTATACTCACTGGTATACCAGAGTGCGGCCTCGATTCCTCCAGCTCGAGTCGGTAGAGGAGTTGGTCGTGTGATTATTGGTATGTGAGTATAAACCTAGTTTACCGCACAGAGATTGTAATGGGGAAGGTGATGGCATTGCTCATCAATAGTTGAGTGGAAAAGGTTATGGGGATTTCGGACCTAACGCTTGTGATACATCTTTTATCTCTAGGATGAATATCTCATAGTTGCCTTACATTGGCTAACTTAGCAAGACATTCTAAGTCCCCTAAGCCCTAACATTTGTTAGTAATGATATTATATCGGTAAAATGTGCCGGCAGAAAGAGGGCGCAGGGCAGAACCCTATTGAAGCAACTGACCTCACTTAGCCAATATTAGTTTGCCCTTTTTGTTAGTCACCAACGATATACTCACCCCTTTTATCTCAGCACCTCGTGTTGAAAAAAATAAAATAACTAAATGAATTTTATCTAATTTTTATTTTTTTTATCTCTAAATTGACTTTCTAAAAAAACTGGCTTTTCTAAATGTGTATGACCCACCAAGTATTAGGTCAGGCTATGCCGCGGTCGTACACACAAAGATTCACCAAAAAAACTCAATTCTCAACTCCAAACTGAACTAACTTCCCAAAGGAATTGCCACGGTATTTATACAAAAATTAATCAATTGTTTGAGAGGAGAAAATCACATTTTAAGAACAACAATTGAAATTCTCTCAACCACCAAATTTAGTTTTCGTAGTATCAGCAAAATGTTAGATCCCGTTCAATTATGTATTACTGTAACCACGCGTGCAACGTTTTAAATTTCATACACATGCCTTATGTATAGCAACTGCACTTGCTCGTATGCACCGACGAAAGATGAGCGTAGTACAATGATTGTAGAAAAAAAAATGTTTATTTATAAAAATATAAGAATTTTTGTCATTCATATAATTTTATGTACAAAGTCAAGGTTTCAGCGGATATATAAAAAAAATTGTAACATCAAGATGACTAATGTATTAATGGGTTATGGTGAAGATGATATCTTCTAGGTCATGGTTGGCATTGCTTTATTATAAAAAAAATCAACATATGGAAAAGGGTTGGTAACGAAATGTAATAGGATTTCGATACACAATTTTTACAATTAGGTAAACGTGAATATTTCTGATCACTTTCTTTAGTATAAGTCCCTGATTTCTGTTATCACCACTTTACCACTTTTTTTGTTCCCCACCACTTTCTCTTCCTATATCACGATTATCAGCAGATCGCCTGCATCACTCTGCCTCTGCACGATGTAGTTCACGTGATCTGATTCGATCACCTACTGTAGTAGCAAGTTGTTATCTAAATTATCATACTGATGATTTATTTTGGTTCTCCCTTTTTGATCCTTCTTATTCTGATGACTTCTAAGGTTGACTCCTCCTGGCAAGCATTAATTTTTATTAGTGGTTCATAAAGTTCTATTTTATTACCTTGTCTGTCGTTATGCTAACGCCAGCTTAGCACACATCTACCTGTTTCACGGTTTGGTTGTTCTCATCAGATTGTCAGTAGATCATCTGCATCACTCTGCATTTGTACAATGTGGTTGCAAATTATTCGTTTCGAATATACACACTATAGCAGCAGGCTTATATTTCTGTTATTATTCTGATGATTTCTTGAATTATTGCTTCCTTTCCAGAAGCCCCCTTTTGTTGTACGACTATAAAGTTTGATTTTACCATCTTGTCGATTATCATGTAATTGCCATCTTGACCCGTTGTCTTATATATCAATATTAACAGCAGATAATTGGCATCACTGTCTTTTTAATGTGATTCACGTGACTATTTTCTATCACCTACTATAGTAGTAGGCCTTTTTTTTTGTTATTACTTAGATGGTTTCTTGGGTTGCCCATTCCTTACTAGCTACCCACTTTTGTTGGAGGTCCATGAAGTTCTATTTTATCATCTTGTCTGTCGTCACGACAGAGCCAGCTCGCACCTATAATTGCTTTACGGTTTTGTTGTGACCAACCTATACGGCTGCTACATAATCATTCCTGATGATTATTTTCTGTTTTTCCCGCACCGCAACACTTTATCTTCAGATTGACATCAGCAGATTGACGGCATCATTATCTTTACAATGTGGTTCACGTTAATCGATTCGATCAGGTACTGTAAAGTGGCAGCTCCTTAATTCTATGATCATTCTGATAATTGCTTGGTTTTTGAAGTAATCTTTGATCTCCTTGTCTGTCACAATTCACAAACTCAAGCTCGAACTCTACGATTTTATTATTCTCATCATCTCATCATCATTCCTTATTTCTGTTATCATTTTGATGAAAGATTGCTCCTTCTTCATCAGCTGGAGTCTTATTTTGTAGGTTCATGAAGTTTTATTTTATTATCTTGCGGTCGTTATGCCTACCTCAGCTCAGCATTTTTACGAAGTGGTTCGCGTGAGTACTTTCGATCACTTACTGTAGGATCAAGAACTCTCTTCTGTTATCAGTCTGATGGTTTTTTGGGTTAGTTCTTCCTTACCAGCTTTCATTTTTTGTTGAAAAATCCATGAATTTCTATTTTAGCACCCTGTCTGTCGTCATGCCAACGCCAGCTTGTAACTTCACCTACTTGACGGTTTTATTGTTTTTGTCATGTACACTACTATTACTAAATTCACGTTGGTAATTACTACGATCATCCCCAATCCTGAAGAAAAGAAGACGAGCTTCCCTGTTTTTCCCACCATCTCTTCCCCTTTCGTCTTATACCACGATCATCAGCAAATTATCTGAAACACTCTGCATCTTCCAACTGCTTATTAATCAGGTCCTTATTTATTTCATCATTTTGATGATATGTTTGGTTGTCCCTTCCTTTCGTGCTGTCATATTTGATTGGAGGTTAATAAGAGAGGTACTATTTTATCACCTGGTCTGTCGTCATTCAATCGCAGCTCACAGAGCTTTAACTGCTAATTTCAACTTATCAAAATAAAAGGATGAGTGGAACCCTGGACACTTTTTATGACGATACCGCCTCAAATTGGTCATCTTTTGGACAAAAAGAAACGCATCCCAACAAACGCGCGTATTCTGACAAATCTGGAACCCGACTTAGAACTTGAAAACAAAACTGGAGAAAAAGAAATTAAACAGAATGGTAAAAAGTAGCACCAGAAAGGTGGACAAATATTCTAACGATCAACTTGACTTGATGCGCTTTTGATTTAAAGAAAAGAGCTGTTTCGTATGCTGAACTTCTAAGGTAATTAAAGGTAGACTTAGAACTTACTGATCTGAGGAAAATATTATTAAATTATGCTAAACAACAAAAGAAGATCTTTTGCGAGAGTGAAGAAGCACTGAAGACCAACCACAAATTGCTTTTTGCCAATCCCCATTAGGAAAAAGTATCGGTCAGGAAGCTGATGTTAAAGCTTTGACACAGGAAACCCTTATCTAAATAAAGGAAATTAATGGAATGACTACACCGGTTGAAGTATTTTACGATCTTGAATCGCTGGTAGGAGTTGTATTGTAAAGGGCTGCATCGATTCGAAATCCATTTCGCTGATAGTTAAAAGTGTCCTATATAATAAAAGACGCTGCAAATAAAACGAAGCAGATGAATGGTGATAGTATGGTGCTGAATCTGGTTTGGTATAAGTTGTAACATCAATGGTTTTCATATTTTTATCTGCCATGCGCATCCTAGTCAGACTAGTAATGCACGGAATCATATCCCTTTGTTGAATGCAGGTTATTTAACAGCCTGGGCTTTTGAATGACGAAGTCGAGTTACTAATATTAGAGGTAAAGTTCTACTGGAAGTATTTTCGTTTAGAAATTCAGTGATCTACACACACAGCGATCATAAAGCATTTATGTGTCTTGCATGATGGAAAATTATTAAGCGACGAAAAAACAGAAATTGTGAGAACCATAGAGCCAAGAGGTGAGAAAAAAATTATTTCACCAGTGTCAATAGTGGAGGTTCTATAAAAGCATATGGCAAAGTGGAAAACAACAAAGCTTTCACTCCTGATACAATTTCTAATGTAGCTTTGATAACTGCGGTTCGTACATATCCGGAGCGGTTTGTTAGCTTGTATAATACTTGCCTAGAAAAAGGATTATTCTCTATGCAGTGAAGCAGGGTCCTACACAGGATTAGAAGCTTGATTAAGAATCAAAAATTGCTTTGAGTTGGATCAGCAATGTCATCGTTGCCTCGAACGTTTATGAAGGTTCTGTTAATGTTCTTTTTAGGTTATGTTTAGGACATTTCTTCGCAGTCTCATCCAATTTTCCAAAGTGTAATCTGGTATTGTGATAAAAAGTTAGAATTTTTAGAATATTTGACAGTTTTGAAAAGTTTATTGAAGTTATTTTTGACCCTAATGAAGTTGGATTGGTCATATATAATTGTGACATAGAAAATGGCTTAGTATAAAATGCCAAAGGGCTGCAATGAATGAATCAGTAGACATAAGTCGCCAGCTAATTCTATAGGTGAATTGCTTTGGTGCTCAGACAGTCAAATATTGCAATGTACGATTTATCTGATTTGAGACCTCTGCATCTTCATGGTTGAACGACGTAGATTGGTCCAGCATAATCTACTTCCATTGATAAAAAAGAGCTTACTAGGTTTGCATGGTTGGTGGTTAAGTCGCGGCAATGCCATACTTAACCGTGTGCCATAGTTGGTTCTTCTTTCCATAAAATCATCTGAAAATTCGTTTGTTGGTGCTAGCCTCCTTTTACATTAAATGATGTGGTAAGCAAAATGACTGGTTCCATATGGTATATAGCTTCTGTTTTGCATTCCATATAGTTCGACAGCTTAAAGTCATCAGATTGCCTTAGTTTTGGATTTGTCTAATTGTGCAGTATCAGAATTAAATGGTTTAGGGCTACCATATATAACGCCTATTGGATTTTTCTAAACTGTGGACAGAATTAGTCCAAAATTAATTTGTTGCGGAGTTATGGGAATGGCAGTTTTAATATCTTCGATTTCCCTAAATTGAGCGAATGATTGTTCTATGCTAGATTTAAACAATTTCTGCTCATTTAACGTTCTTTAATCAGCCTAGGGGAATTTCTTGAGTTATTGGTGTCTTTGTTGCTTTTAACCTGTCAAGATTAATACTAAATAGTCATTTTTCTAGAGTCACCTTTTCCTTCGTTGTTAGTAATTTGGCTGATGACAGGCCTTTCACTAGTATCCGTTGGTTCTCACAACTTAGGCCGTACTCTTTAGTGATAAACGATGCTAGACCACTGGAATCCAAAAACGCTCTACAAATATACAAATAAGCTAAGTCTGTATGAGTCATTAACTATATGTATATAAGTTGAAATTCCAGGTAGCTCTCGCATGTCAAATAACTGTTTTACGAGTTCCTTCTATCCATTAACCAACATATAAACTACATCGAATAATACGACCATTAAGTTCATCAAAAACTGACATCTCCAAACAATACGTATTGATACGTAACACGCATAAATTGTAGTTCGAACAAATCGATTCGATACGATAACCCACACTCTATACACATATATAAATTTCGAGTATGTTATATTATTTTATGACCTAAATATGTCTAAATATTTTATTATACAAGTTGTAAGAAATACTACAGATGGTAACTTAAACAGACAGACAAACACGCGAAGAAGATGAAAAAAAAAACTATAAAGATGACATTTACTCGGCTGGCGATACCATTGTAGGAGTAAAAATGATTTCCTACGATTGTATTCTACTACATATGCATACATAATATCACATCGTATCGAAAGAGTCATCTAATTCATTAGCTAACCAACCAACCAACACGATACAAAATTTAAATTTAAATTTTTTCTTAGTTAAAGTGTTATGGTACCTTGATATACTAATTTTCAAGGTGGTACTTATTATTCTGAAAAAATTGTTATTCCTAACCTCAAAACATTTTAACGAATTTTATTATTCTTAGAACGTTTAAGTCTTTAGGTTATGGTGATTTGCTAAACAAAATATTTTCAGACAACAAAGACTTCAAAAGAAGCGTTAGGTAATTAAAAAAAAACATTTGATGATCATGGATTGATTAGGCTTGTTGGTTTGTTTCGTGTATTTAACGCAACGGCGTTTCTAAAGTGCAGCTCAGTAGAAACAAACGGTGAGTGTTGGTTGGCGGTTTTTTATTGGTTGGGCTGGCCTGACAAATATTACCTATATTACTAAACAAGTGGTGTTCAAATAACCGTTGATTCCATTAAAACGGAATTGCTTCAGGATGTAAAGAATGAAACCACCGATTAGTCAAAATTTACAAAAGCAAAAAGCAAAATAAAAGGACTTGGGTGCTTAATTTGACCATATAAAACGAGATTATAAACAGAACAAGGCAACGAAAATTGAGCCACCGTTGTTTACATTGTTTTTAGCGAATGACAGTAATGAAACTGATATGCGTTTTGACTTCGGTCTCGATAACACATAAATTTTGTCAATTTATTTTTAAAACAGTGAGCTTTTACAAGGAGTCGAGTTGGTGATATTTAAAGAACTAACCATTTCCAAAATGCATTACTAAATCGGAAAATGTGTTGAGTATAAAGTTCATTCACCCGCATGTGGGTTAAAAACGAATTGCTAGGCGGTGCGAAATATTTATTGATGTCCGTAGATGATTTTTTTCTCGCAAAATATTAATTTTTGGAATGCAAGCTATGTCTGACTTGAAAGAATATTTCAAAATATTTAAGAACCTGGATAGGATCGGGTACCGTCTAGAGTAATAAATAATCAGATTCCAGAGGAAATATGGAGTGAACGCAGCCATAATCTTGACTATCTAACGGATTTTGCATGTAAGGGTATGGTGTATATACCTAAACAGAAATGCAAAAAATAATTTGACTTAAAATCAGAAGAATGTATAATGTTTGGATGTTGTGAAAGTGAAGACTTAAGGTGTTGTGTTCATTGAAGAACGATGTCTTCATATAACGGCTGACAATACCAGTTTGATTGTTTTGGAACCTAATGGAACATTAAAGTATAGTTCATCTTCAGTGCAAAAACTGCAAATAGACTCGCCTGTGACCAATAATCATGCATCTGGAATTGTTCAAAATTTCAGCTATAACTGATTTAAAGGGGATAGCGCTAGTGACAACAACGAGTATATTCCACAAAGTGAAGTGAATAAATCATCAGGGCTTCCAAGAAGAACAGGTAAAATTCCAAAGAGAATTCCGGTGAAATTCCGCTATCACAAAGAATGAAAAAATGTTACGTGGGAATTAACATATATTTGCTTGCCAAAACTCGATTACGTGCATGTGAGAAATAAGGTACGATTCGACTTTTGATGGCCTTAGTGGCAAAGGTACGTCTATAGATATTCAAGGAGTTGTTATGCTTTTTGGTATGTTGCAACTTACATCATGATTGAAAATGCAATGACGACAGCAGTATCATTCAACCGTATCAGTTTATGATTTAAGTCAGTATACTTGGAAGTTAATACAAAATAATTCAGTGGGGGAGTTGTAAATTGAATTAACTGTTTTGATAGTTAGTTACGTTAAATTGTCATAAGTGCATCTACTATGTAAGAGGACGTACTCAACGTTTTGCGTTTATTTTATCGTGATATTTGATGTTAAAGGACACAATTTCTAAGCATTTTGACTATTATTTTAAAGATCTTGCAGAAATTTTTGACTTGGTACTCTCTCCTGGACAGATGTCAAATGTTGGGGTCATAAACAGTAATAACCAATTTGTACCACAAATGTGAAGTTTATTTTAAACTCCGATCCAATTGCCAAGAGTAATCTAGTGTTGAAGTGTAACTCCAAGACATTCTCAAAACTAAAAGGCAACTATTGCTTGATTTGAAAGTAAACATTAAAACTTTTGAAATTTTTCAGTTAGTCGATGTTGGCTCCGTGCAATAAATGCGAATCTCGGTACAAATTTTTAATAGTGCGAGCATAGTCCTAGAAAACTAACCAGCTCACGGACATTCGTTGATGTGCACCACTGTTCAAGGGCAACTAGCATCATGGAATCAGTTGGTAATCCATCACTCGATACTTTATGACTTTAAAAAGGTTAAATTTTGATGTGCCCAAGCTTAATCTTGCAGCTTTAATGTTCTTAGGAACCTCGAAAAACATCCTTTAAAATTAGCAAGGTCATTAAATAGTTCAAAGGTCCACATGAATTGTCACCTGCCAATACCCTCTTTTAAGAATTAACGTACTGTAAATGTTGGTTTCTTTGTAACTGTCCTTTTATGTCACATCGTTGAGCTTGCGGTAATCCACAAAGAACCTAGTCGAACCATCCATATTTTTAACAGGACCACTGATGAGCTCTCAGGGCTTTTAAACTGATCGAATTTTCTAACACGTACTATTTTTAACCAGCTCTTCGGCTTTTTAGTGTATTACTTATGATAATCGTCTTAAAAACGGCTCGTCGGATAGGAGTAGTATATTGTGTTGAACGATATCAGTTTTCCCGATATAGCCATCGTTGATGGCAAAGATGCATCAAATCCTTATATTTTAAACCTTCGCTATTTTGTTTTTGCTTCTGCTGTCGAGAGATGATTTCATAATAAATGAAATATCTGCTTTCTTTCAGGATAAAGTGATTTGCCATTTTGCTCACAAGATTAGTAATTTACGATGAAGTCAATTTCTTCAGCATTCTCAATCACTAACTTCCATTGATCATATGATCATTACTGACGGACTCACGTTTATTACTCTCACTGGAACGTTTGGCAGAAGTTTTTTATCAGGATTCTTCCGCATAGGAACCCGTTTCTTATCATGCAATTTGTGGGTTCCACTATTCCAATTTTGTTTCCCCCATGGTTTATTCTTGAATAGATAACTTTTTCACTCGTTGTTGGTATTTCTATCCTTGCCTCAGTAATGACTCATAATTTAATATGTTCATTGCCCTTAATTTGTAACGGTACCTTTATATTGCGCAACTTCTATTCATAGTTCATAAAATCAAGAGGCTTCAGGTGATCTGCCATGAAAGTTAGAGATTGGTGCATTGATCGGTTATACTAGCAACTATAAATCGATGATCAAATCATATTCCTTCGAGTGTTACTGGTAGACGTGTATACTTTCCTTTTTTGCTGCATCTTCACCAGTAGCTATTCTCAGGTTGTAATGGTGAACTAAACAGTTAAACTGTTGTTGAGTTGTGTAGTTTTAGAACAGTGATTCTGAGGCAATTTCTCACTTTTTTTTTCTTACGCCCTGCAACGCTGGACGAACTTAGTTTTCAGAATCTTTACTCATGAGGCAAGATAAATAATTTATCTCACCATCTTCTATATGGGCGCTTTTCTGCCGCAACCTCTACGGTTATTTATCTTAACAGTCAAACAGATTCATCGTTGGACTGGTTCCTGGTTTTTTTACAATATCTAATAAAGTGACCAGGTTTTGGACATTTAGAACATTTTGACCAAAAAGTGGATTTTTGGCGTCTACCAATCTGGAAGAATGAGTTGGTGGTCTAATCGTTCTACGTTATCTTTTGCATAGCTCCTGGATATGAGACTGCTCGTTTTTCAACTACAACTCCATTGCATGGGCCTTCTGGCAACTATTTTGTTTTCAGTGGTTTTTAGGCAACTCAGTCGGACAGTTCCATTGGTGGGTGTAAAGAACTTCTATACAGTTCCGAATTATTTTATTTCAATCTCCAATTCTTGCATTTTTCAATGGAGGTTTGCTTTCCTAAGTGAGAATCTTCCTTTACCATTGTTACTTATGGCGATTTTATTTCCAACGCTGTTGTTGGTTCCCATGATATTTGTAGTATCAGAAGTTGAATGTATTCGGTATGGACGAAATAGTCATCTGAGCAGCGTGTTGTGGCCTTAAAAACAGTTCCGTTTTGAAACTCCAACTTCCGTTGGAGTTTAAACCCGGTAGCTCCTGACCCAAACATCGCAGCTTTAACTACTGTGCCAATTACTCGGTTGGTAGATTTATAGTTATTGAATTATAATTTTGAAAGTTAGATTGCAAGAAGGCAAACCGCACTCTTGCTATGGAATCAAACTACATATTTTTTAAATTCTCGTATCAAGATGTGCTTGTCCCATTGGATGTATTTAATATTTTAAATGAACGGTCAATTTTTATAAAAGGAAAGAAGTAAAATTAGCTTCCGATTGTGAAATACTACCGAGTTTTACTCCGATTGTGAAAAACTACCAAATATAAGTTTGGAGTTTGTTAACTGCAAACACATTTTACAACATGCCTACTCATAAACGCAGCTGGAATCAAATTCAAGGTTAATTGCAAAACTAATGATTCCCCACCAAATTGTGGTTTAATCATTAGAAATCAATATATGGTATACAGATTAGTTGTTTATTTAACCCATGGAGGATTTTATTGTACCAACATTTACATATCCATTTAACTAATAAAACACTATTTAATTTTCAACCTCACCTACACCGATTTACCATATAAACCACTAGATATTTATGCTAAATATTTTTACCTGTAGCTAATCACAACTACTATCATAATTATATTATTTTTTAGGAAATTAGCATAATTTATAAAATTTTGAATATTATACTGCCTAAAACTATAAAGTAATAACTATATGTGTATCGGATACGAACATATAATCTCAAACACCAAATAAACGCAACGAGAGTGTGGGTTTCACTTTTGACCACACAAATCGATTTGCATACATAACATATATTATATTTATATTAGTCCAACATAACCTAACTATTTTATGTTTTGTTTCGTTTTCAGTTATTTGTAATTATTTTCATCACTGTGGTCTCGCAGACAATTGCCTTCCGATTTGGTACGCTATACAATGGCAACAATGGTCAATATACCGGACGTGACTTAAATGTTGAGCTTCAACCACCAAGATACTCGTACGATAATCCTTTTGCTAGTGCCAGCAATTTGGATTATCGTCGTCGATATTATTCATCGTCACCAGAAGGAAATGCCCAAACATTACGTTCGACGAGCGAACAAAATGCTAATGGCGATTATAAATATGCGTAAGATATTTGGGACCTTATAATATTTGTTGCTAAATTTATTTATTTTTTCGTAGATATGAAACCGAAAATAATATTCGTGCCGAACAATCGGGTCAAAATATTAATGGTGAAAATGTTGTACGCGGATCGTATTCGTACGTTGGGCCAGACGGTGTTACGTACACTGTAAATTATATTGCTGATCGATTTGGTTATCGGGCATCTGGTGCACATCTACCAACGCAACCCGATGAAGTTGCACCAATTCTACAACGTAACTATTACAATGGTCCAGATCGTCAATTTTTCGAAACATCATCGTTTCCGACTTATGTCCAACCGAATAATCGATTCACATCACCGTTTCCATCGAAAAATTTGGTTGTTATCGATACACCGCAACGATTTATAAGTCCACCATTTAATCCGTACAATAATTTTGTATCGTCAACACCGGCCATACAGCCATTTGCATATTCAACAACAGCGCGTCCATTTATTACGTCAACAACATCGAAATATTTTTAAATTTTAGAAAACCTCCTATACGATCGGCGCAAATTAATACTCATTTAACATGAAAACCTTTTAAAGTGGTTGCTTTACCTTCCCTAAATTTGTCCAACATCCTAATCCAATCCCATTTTTCCACTAAACTATTTGTGATCATTGTCGATAACCTTTCATATTGCTTGTAATATTAAAGTGTTTCGAGGACAAAATTAATTTGCCACATTTTCAACTTAATTTAAAAATCTTTTGGAAATAATAAACAATTTTATAAGAAAATGATTAGTGTTTTATTTGGTTTTGGGACTAATTGGTAAGTTAGAATAATTGTTTAACACGAGAAGTGCATCAAAGGTGCTCGAAAAGTGCCAGTAGATTGAATTCAAATATTACTCAAAGTAAACCTGGTCAGAATGGTGTGAGATGTTTTATTCATCATTAAAATCAAAAAATGGAAGAACCAGATAATAAAACCGAAACAATTGACTAGCCACTTAGCAGGTAGTTGTTTTTAGTTAAATTTATTGTTTATCTACTGTGTTTCAGTTGTTAAGTAATGAAAATTTATGAAAAACAAATTTAAGGGAAAACTAATTTCTACTAAAATGAATCGAAATGAATCGAATTGAATGTGTGCCGAAAGAAAAAAGCGTGCCTTCATCAAAATGGCATAATACAAGTTTATCAATGAGTAAATAATCCAGTTTATACAGACTACTGCTAGCTCTTAC
Organism: Tipula confusa; assembly: GCA_963556175.1. NCBI lineage: Eukaryota > Metazoa > Arthropoda > Insecta > Diptera > Tipulidae > Tipula > Tipula confusa. Next base: position 149,921,807 of record OY744476.1, on the reverse strand, counting down.
CGAATCAATAAGGTCATTAAACAGCGAATGTTGAATGGATAACATCAAAAATTAAAAAGTGCTCTTGAATAATAAAAATAAAAAATTAAAATCATACAGTGTTATAAAAATATACCGTACACAAATATCGGCTGATATTTTTGCAAACCATGCGGTGCTAAATTATAATGGACAAATCATAGTGTTTAGTTTTATAAATAATTGATTAATATTAAATAGTGAATAGGATAAAAATAGTAAATAGTGATCATAATAATAGTTGTCCACATTAATATTTTTAACAATGAATAACTGCTGTGTGTGTAGTTCCTTAGTTACGGACAATTTTTTTGTGTGCACTATCGCATGTCAAAGTGTAATTCACAGCAAATGCGCTGGAATTGATTCTGGTGCGTTGTTTGACTTCATTGCCAAGACTGTACATTTTTCTTGGACATGTAATGTGTGTTTAAACCATATGGATGTACATGGTGCTAAAATAGCAGCGATTATGGCTGACCTTGACAAGTTAAAACTATTGACTTGTACTTCATCCCACAATGATAAAAATTATAACTGTTACGAAACCGTTGATAAAAACACACAAACTCTATTGTCATGTGTATCGTTATCGTCTCCATCATTGACATCATCATCATCTTCAACACCACCACCAACATCATCATCATCTTTATCTCCATCATTATCTTCATCAATGACTTCAATAAAATCATCATCAACAAACAGTTTTTCAAATCATAAAAATATAAACGCCACGAAAAAAATGTGGTCCATCAGCAAATACTCGCTCAAAAAACAATGTTGCAATCAATTCATCTATCAACAATGATCATAATAATTTATCTGCAGATGAAAATGAAATTATTGTTGTTATTGATACCGCTACTTCTGTACAAGAATTCTCACCAATACCTATTGAAAATCAATTAAAAACACACAATGATAAACGCAAACATAACAAAAAACCGACAAAAAATACACGTATCCAACAACGCGATAAAAACGACGGTTTTCATTTGCGAAATAATGAGACTAACAACCTGTTAAATAGTGTTACGAAATCGCCCAAAATTATTATTGGTAGTGGTGATTCAGATGCTACTCTGCGTACCGTTGAGCCTTTACGGTGGATTTTTGTTTCTCGATTATCCAAGGACGTGACTGATGATGATATCAGATTGTTTATAAACAATAAATTCGAAATCAATCAACCTGTGTTATATTGCTTTCGTCGCAATGATGATCGGAAATTTATTTCTTTTAAAATAGGTGTTCCTGAAAGTAAACTTAACAAATTGATAGATGCCTCAGCGTGGCCGCCAGGTGTTTTAATAAAAGAATTCATTAACGCTCGTCGTAATTCAAAAAAACAATTTTTAGTCCCACGGTCGGCGTTACTTCGGAAATGTCATTATCAAGATCAATAATTAATCCGCTTTTTTCAAAAAAAAAAATTTCTGATAAATCAATTTTTGTAAATAACATCAATGGTTCTAAAAGTTGTGTTAATAGCTTATCGATTTTTTATTTTAATTGTAGTGGTATGCGTTCCAAAGCAAAAAATTTTTATCTTGGAATTTTGGAGTCGAATTACAACATAATAGTTCTGACTGTCAATTTTAGTACGGAGGAATTTTTTCCTCCGGATTTTTGTGTTTTCTGTCGCGATTGGTATAGTTATAGTACTAACCTTAAAGGTGGTGGTGTTCTAATTGCAGTTCGGAAAAACTATTCCAGTGAACTTGTATTTACTGATCCTATCGTGGAGTCTATTGCGGTTAAAAGTAAAATAGACACATCTTTTATAATAGTTAGCACAGTATATTTTCCCCCTAATCCATCTACATCTTTTTGTCATGTTTTTCTTGAAAGCATTTCTAATAAGTTGTTGCCCTTTGTTAATGAATGCACTGACTTCATTATTTTAGGCGATTTCAATTTTCCCGATTTACATCCAAAGATGATTTTTACATCCAAAGATGACGGATGACGATGTATTTGTGCCCTCCAATACTTGTCAATCTTCCGCTTTAGTGTGTGATTTTATGGCAAACCTGGGTACTTCTCAGATCAACAACATACCTAATAGTCGCGGCACTTTTCTGGACTTAATTTTTTATACTAAGTTTCGATCATTTAAGCTTGAATTGTGCAACGAAATTGCTGGGTCTTCTCAAAAAATTTTAATTTCATTAAAAACTGTACTGTCTTTGATTATTTGCACGCCGATCACGAATCCATAAATATTTGTTTATCAAAAATCAGTTGGGCTATTACTCTATCAAATTATGATATCAACAGTTCTGTAAATATATACAATGAATTGTTAACTGATATTATTGAGAAATTTATTCTTAAAATTATGGTAAAAAAGTCGCATATGCGTAACGACCCATGGTTCACAAAAGAACTTAAGCAATTAGAGGCTTCGCGTAATAAATATCACAGGATATTCAGGCGAACAGGGTTACATCGTGATCTTTTACAGTTTAAATCTTTACGAAGTCAATTTTCTTGCCTAAACCGATTTCTGTACAATAATTACATTATTGACATAGAAGATGATTTACGCTGTAATCCAAAGAATTTCTGGAAATTTATCAAACTTAAGAGCCATAATAATGGTTTGCCATCGTTTATGGAATTCAAAGGAGAAAAATCTAACAATCCAGAAACAATCTGCGATTTCTTTGCGGAATACTTCGGAAGTATTTTTGTTAAAGAGAATGTACGCATTTTATCTGGTGATAATTCAAAAATTATCTTTTTTGAGCTAGATGTGGCGGAGGCATTATTAAACATAGACGCTTCTAAGGGTCCTGGATCTAATGACTTACCCGTGTCTCTATTAAGCGTTGTGCTGATGGATTTATTGCTCCGTTATGCATATTATTTAACTTGAGTCTTAAACAAGGCAGATTGCCTGACGAAAATATCAAAAATCATACCGATCTATAAAAGTGGGGCCCGCAGTAATGTAACTAATTATCGCGGTATTGCAATACTATTTTCTATTCCAAAACTATTTGAGTCAATGGTCAATAACATATTATATTTCCACTCTAAGAAATGGATTAGCGGACGCCAGCATGGATTTTTTCCTGGTCGTTCAACGGTCACTAATTTGGCCGTTTTCCAAAATAAATTAATCAATTCGGTTACAGCGGGTACTCAAGTCGATGTGATTTATACCGATTTTGCAAAGGCATTTGACAAACTGAATCATCGAATATTATTGGAAAAACTTAATATACTGAATTGTGACTTTATTCCGTTAAACTGGATAAGGTCTTACTTATCAAGACGGAAATTGTATGTTAAGATAAACGATACATCATCAGCATATTTTTTTGCATCGTCTGGTGTGCCACAAGGAAGCCACTTAGGGACTTATTATTTATATTATTTATTAATGATGTCGTTGATTGTTTTGAATATGCTGATTGTGTTTTATTTGCCGATGACATGAAAATATTTGCAAATATTTCTTGTGAACTAGATCGTGAATTATTTCAACGCGACTTAAACAGTTTTCGTTATTGGTGTGCTATTAACCTAATGTTTTTAAATGTTGATAAATGCCATGTAATTACTTATTCTAAAGCTAAGAATCCATTAATTTTTGATTATTTTCTTAACGACCAATTATTGAGTAGAGTTAATTCGGTTAATGATTTGGGGGTCATTTTTAGTTCGGATTTATCATTTAACTCCCATATCGATGCAATTGTTAATAAAGCATATTCTATGTTAGATTTTCATGATACTTTGACTTTTAAATCATTGTATACTTCTCTCGTTCGTTCGCAGCTTGAATACGCTAGTGTCATATGGTCTCCGTTTTACTACTATCATTCTAACAGAATTGAAAGCGTGCAGAAACAATTTTTGTTATTTGCTCTTAAAAAATTGCTATCTCTTGTAAACGAAGGCTATAAACTTTCTCCGTACCTGGACCGGTGTAAGATTTTGGGTCTTCAAACATTGGCCTCTAGGCGAAAATGTACTAGTGCTACATTTGCACGTGATATTATTTGTGGTAAAGCAGACTGTGCTGACCTGCTTTTACTTTTGAACTTTTATGCTCCTCAACGCACTTGGCGTTTTCGTGTTTTTCTGCATATTTCGACTGCAAATAGTAACTACGGCCACTATGGTCCTATAGCGTGCATTCAACGTGATCTTAATACCGTGGCTAGTTGCTTTGACTTCCATATTTCTCGCGATATTTTTAAAAACGCGATAGCTAAGACAATATTTAAAAAAAAAAAAATTGCTACTTATATTTGTTTTCCATTGATGTTATGATTTTTAAGCTGTACAGTTTAACGATATTTATATTTCAATAATTAATTGTTGTTATTGTTTTAAAAAATTGAAAATTTACTGTTGTCGATGTAACCCAATTTGCATAAACATGCTTTATGGTAATAAATAAATAAATAAATAAATAAATATAAAAAAAAAAAAAAAAAAAAGAATCCACCAGTTTCAACCGCAACCTGTATGTATGAACATATACACCTTAGTTAAATTATGGACCAAATCCGAACTTGGTTCGAGCATGTTTCCATTCCAACCAAAACTGATAATGTAACAGCCATCTTAATCAAAGCCAATATTACAACTTCAGCATCTAAGGGTCATTCAAATTTGTCGTTTATATTCGGTTTTTAATTTTAGTCAAGTGTTGAAGAAATTACGATAATCGATTTTGTCAATACTTGTCTTACCATGTATCTACGGCAACAGCTGTTAAATTGTAACCGAAAGGCAATCACTCGATCAAATGGAATATATCTGCTTCAAAATTGTAATTAACTTCAAGAATTTCCGCTTACGTCGGAAATATCATTTCGTATGGGGTTCTTATAGATATAACTAGTATGACATAAAAATTATTGGCGAGACCTGAATAGCGAGATTAGTATAATATAATGAACTCAACGGAAAATGTTTCTTTGTACTATATACATAAAGGGGAGGCATGATTTCGATACCTGTCTTAGTGGCGATGGGGTGCTTATAGTTGTAAAGAATGCTCCTTTTAGTAAATTGATTGCTTAAATCGATGCTACGATTATCAACTTCATTTGTTGCTTTTGCGTCCTCCCAATGAGCGTATCAAACTTGTGGGTGGTAATCATATACCAATGAAGATACATATCTTTTTTACATCACTTGTGATTACAGTTATGCCAACTTCGGCTCGTTGAACCAGTTTCTTGACAATTCCGATTGTGATTTGCTAAATTGCAATGTAATTCTAAATGATGCAGCCACTATCGTTCTATATGTGGTTTAAGGTTGAGGTATGGTACAACACCTAAACTAGTTAATATTGAAAAACGCCGTAATAAGTTTTATAAGTTATATGAGATACATATTGCTAAGTTTTATCCTGCTTTTGATCATAGTCGAAAATCATTCAAGACCTTTAATTGGTGGTTATATAACAATTACGTGTTGAGTATTGAGGAGGACTTGTCATCAAAACTGAAGTTGTTCTGGAGTTTTATTAATGCCAAGATGAAAGTTTCTAGATTTCCTTGAGTCCCTTGTGGACTAATTTGTGTCTGTTTACTATACTGTGTCACCATTCATTAGTTTGACACCTTATATTGTACTTCACGCAGCTTTCTATCTAGCTTTTTATCTACATTTTTCTATGAAGGAAGTACGCAATTGTTCATGCTATCCCGATATTAATAAGAACGATGGTTGGTTGATGCCTTGCACCCATCTTATTTAAAAATTGTGCGACGAAAATCTAAGGAGAGAAGATTTTTCGAGATCCTTGGAAAATTTCCGTTATTCGTACAATTTTCAAGTCAGTTAAATGAAGCGATGTGGAATTCTACCGAGGTTCGGCGATTTTAATAGAACCGCCCAAGCATTTTGAATCCATGGTAAAAAGATTTTGTCGCTCCACATCCGCCCGTTTATCTGAGCAACATAGTTTTTTATCAGAAAGATCAACACGAACCTGCGAGATATTGAAATCGATTTCAATATCACCTCATCAGGTGGCTGCAATCCTTATTACTAATCGTTGGAAATTTGTGAAGCTGCTTGGTTCTTCTTTTGATTTTTTCGAACATTGAATGGTTTACCGTAGGGTAGTTATATCGGCCTGCTACTATTCATAGTATTTATTAACGATGTGATTGGTGGTTTCAGTCGCCTATCACAGCGTGATCTGGATAGTTATTGTAATAAGTCTAGCTAACTAACAGACAAATTGTAGGAATCTTTCTTTCTATTGATTGTCGATTGCTGCGCCTCGTTATATGCAACAACGGGAAGATTTTCTGTGCATTAAATTTAATAATTTTCACATACAATAATACATTTTTTGCTTAAAAATCATTAAAAATACTCATTGCATGGTTCAATTTATACATTGCCACATAGATAAAACAGGCTCCAATTAAACATACGTATTTGAGATTTGACCAATGAATTTGACATTCACACACATTTTCCTTTTATAAATGTTTAAAACAGCTTTTCGAACTATTACCTTACACACTAATACCATATCCAAATTTGACACTCTACTGAGGGTTGCTCACCCACTTAATTACATTTATACGCTCCTTTCAATTATCTGTAAAAATGTTCATAGGTTTCCCGATACCAATACGTCTTTAAATCATAATACCCAAATAGCTGAACCATTTACGTCATTTGTTCTAAAACTCATAAAATCACACTTACTAGACTTCATTATTTAATTTAGCACTTTTATGTGTAATGGAAGTAATGGAAATTGCAGAACGATTTGATTTCCAATATTGTTGCGGTATGTCTCGCTCGTATACAAATTGAAAGGAGCTGGCGATATTTTACTTTTTTGCTGATTTCCTATATTCGTCCGAACCTTCCAAATGTAAAAAAATTGCAGATAAAAAAAACAATTTTTAAATTGTGATCAGCAACAAAAAGAACGGGAGACCACGTGAAGTTCAAAACACGTGAAGTTCACCGGCGCCAACTCATCGAGTATGTATGTGTGTTATTATATAATAATATGTAATAACAAAATAATATAAATATAATGCACACAAAGTTCTAAAATTGTTCAAGCTAATCAGCCTCTTTCCAAGTGCGGGACAAATTCACGAACGAACCTCTCTCACCAAAACACCCTTCCACGCGGAAAGCCTAAAAATTCATGGGTAGTTCCTTTCAATCTCCCCAACAACGACCCATCAATATCCAAATTTTACTAACCAGCTGCTTTTTGAATCGATTTATACCTGTTAAATAAAATTCAATGAGTAGGTAATGATTTACGGGAAACAAAATAAAATCAAAAAACAAAAACAAAAATAAATAATCAACGAAACTTACAGCATACAAAGCATAAATTAAAATATATATAGATGTCCAAAGCCCATAGTGATTTGTCTTCGATCAATTTGGTATCAAAGTAAAACAATGGAACTCAGCGCAGTTGTTGTATATAAAGAAAGTAAACGTTATAAAAATCATGAAGGTCGAATTTTTGTTTGTTTTCTATTTTTTGTTCCTTATATACCACTAGGAATTGTTTCGTGCGATTGACGATTTATATTTTAAAATTTAGGTTTTCTTTTTCGTTGTATTACTCGTGTCGTGGTAAACAAATTGAATTTATTTAATAATTTACCATTTTTAGAGATTTTGTGGTTTTATGCTGCATTTTCAATCAATTAAAAAAATTGAACATTGATTTTATAAATATACTTAATCCAATTTTTGTCTGTTCATCAATTTTCAATGTTACATTTACCTAAAGTAGGATTTATATTTAGGAGTTATAAGCTAATATTAAGCATTTGAAAATATGAGTACAGGGTATTGTATCGTTATTGCCATGAATCGGACAAGTATTATATTTTTAAAGGGATACATTTTTGATTTCTTAAAATAAAAAAGTCAACTATAGCCGGCCCTACTTAAAAATTATATTCGTATAAAATAGTACACATTACTTGTTTCGGTAAATGACAAAGAAAATATATATTGCTCTCATTCTTAAAAAGTTCAGTCGAAGAAAATATATGCTATTGATTGTGGTTAAAAAAAAGGATATATATAATAATAGGCTACCCTATAAATGTCCTTGGCTACAATGACACGAGGTTTAATACTCTTCTTCTGCAATCCCAAGTATTTTTATATCCGAAGAAATTGGAAATCGGACACTTCGATGACACTGAATTCATCTCGGACTTTTTTCCGACATTATGTCCAAATTAGACTCAGATTTACTAAGGATAGATGGTTAAAAATCCCCACATGCGGAAAAAAAGTGAGGTTATGTTTTTGTTGGAAATGTGGGCGGAGATTATTTCAAATATTTGGCGGCTAAATTATCCGTTTGAATTTAAATAAAAACTTTGAACTGAATAAAACCGTTTTATTTTAAAAAATGTGGTCTACATTTTGATGGAAGGGTTCGTTTTAATTTATTTTGTTTTTTATCACTTTTTTGAGTAGAAGAAAAATATTTTAAACAAGAATATAAAAAACTGCTAACTTTGAGACTCTCATCGAATTTTCCTAATAATCCATTTGCAAAACTAAATTAGCAATGAGTATATATGGTATGGACTATGGTTAATAATTAGTTAAAATTTACTAAATAATATTAAAATTTAATCCAAGAAAAAAAAGTTCTTAACTAATTAATTAATTTTTAAGTTAATTAATAAAACATCCTGATCAAATGATGATTTTAGCCCAGAAAGCTAAATTTTGTGGGTCGCCATAATATATGGCCTTAGACTTTGAGATTAATTCGAATGTTATATATAATTTCAACTACCCCAAAAAAACTAATTATAAATTCGATATAGAGCCATCACTTTGAACACAAACAAATTGATTCTAAAAATACAAGGTCTATGGTTGACTATGTACAGGTACCCTTAAACTTATTATGAATATACGTACCTTTAAACTTTTTACGAATTAAAAATTCAACTAACATGTTATTCATTTTTAATTAAGTAATATGTTATTGAGGAATAGGCCTGTCGGGGAAACCTCAAAAAAACGCATCAAAAGATTTCTTCATGAGTGATTTGAAATGGCTTAGTTAAGTTAATAAGTTAAAAAAAATCTTCGGGCGCCAAAAAGTCTGAGACCGGCCCTGGTCCGACATGATCTATACTTGGGATTGGATTATGTAAATAATAAATGAACATACAAAGTAAAATCGTTTACATAAATCCTCGTATCGTTAAGTTTTGTATTTCTTTCTTTCTTTATATAAAACATTTTCTCGCTTATATACTTAACACATCAGCAATAATATTACAACTGTAATGTGTACCTAAAATTACACTAACAATGCTGTAGTACAGATCGCTATACAGTAAAAGCCCTGTTATCCGGAATGCTTGGGGATGAGAGCATTTCGGATAATCGAAAATTCCGGATAACTGAATGTTTCATTAAAACTAGAAACTTTACGAGAATTTCGCTTGATTCCATTATTTTACAGGATTCTCGTTTATTTATTTTCAAATTATGTACGAGAAAACAATTTTTTTCATTGAATTTATTGCAAATAATAAATACATACATATATATTATGTATACGAGTACACTTATATACATACCAGTACCCAAAACTTTTAAATAATTCATAAATTAATTCAATTTAAAATTTAATAATAAAATATAAAAAAATTTTGACTTCGTCATTATTAGACCTCAAACTTTATTGATTTTTTAGAAGCCACGATCTTATATCTTGGTGTTTGGTAGACTTCTCTTTTTTCGCTAGAAATTTGTTCTGCATGACATAAATCTGCATAACTTCTTGAACAGAATACTGTGAGCATTGTTCTTCAAATTTGAGAAATGTTATCAAACCAGCTTCTGCTTCTTGCCAAATGATACCTTTTTCAGCTACTTGTACGTCTTCATCAGAATCTGAGCTTAAGTTCTCTGCTGCGTTGGGATTTAAAACACTTTCGATAAGTTGTTCATCCGTAGAAGTTTGCACAGTTTCTGTGTTATCATCGAGATGCAACCAGTCAGCAATTTTGTACTCTTGAATGTCCACAAATTGTTTTGCATTAGAATTTAAAATTTCGCTAATTTCATCGTAAGGCGCGTTGTTGTTAGTTGGTGTCCGATTATCATTAAACTACAGTTTGTTCCAGCCATTTGCTAAAGCTGAACATTTTACTTCAGTCCATGCAAACGCTGCATTAAATATTGCATCTTTGATGTTATAAGATTGTTGAAAAGATTTCACTGAATCAGCAGCAATCAATTTTCTTAAAAACTGTTTTTTAAAGTAACATTTGAAATTCTGAATTATGCGCTGATCCATCGGTTTGATTAAAGATGTCACATTGGGCGGTAAACACAAAACAATGAAATTTCGACAATCTGATACTAGCTCACTTGTTGAAGGGTTAGCTTTACAATTGTCTAATAATAGCAAACATTTTTGATTATGTGTGCCATCTAAGGTTGTGAAATGCGATTTAACCGATGATATAAAATTTAATTTAAAAATAAGATTTGAAATATTTCTCGGTTCATCCAAGCATTCGACTGGGATTTATATATAACCGGTAAACCGCTAATATTTTTCAATGCTCTTGGTCGAGCGCCATAACAGCCCGGTTTCATCAGCATTATAAACCTGTTCACGAGTGAGATGATATTTCTCTACAATTTCATTAAATTTTGTGCAGTAATTGCTTGCTTCCATTTCATCTGGTGATTTCTTTTCTCCTGAAATATCCAATTTTTGAATACCGTGCCTTGATTTAAAACGTGCTAACCAACTGTCCGAAAATACAAACTGATCAGTACGGATGTGAAGTTAGCCCGAAAATCTAGCCCGAAAAAAGACTTTTGAAAATGTGTCTTCACTGATAGTACGAAAATAGTGTAATAAATAAAAATTCCATACCGATTTTTCATAAAAAAAATAACTACAATAAACTATAAATATTAAATTATTAAATGACGTAATTTTTATAATAACCTCAAAAAATTTAAAACCAAATAAATTAAGAAATCTTAATAAATGTGTTCTATATAATGGGGCTATATATAAAATGGAATTATCCACTGTTGAATCAGCTCACAGAGATATACAAAACCCCTAATTGCCAAACTAATTAAATCCTAGGTCACAGAGATTGATAGGTACAGTAGTGTATGGAATATGTTAGATGAGACTCTTACCTCACTAAAATATCAACCCGAATATCAACGCGATTGATAGAAGGGTATTTTATAGAGATTCATCCCCATATCCATGAAGGAATATTAATAACACGAAAGTTTCCACCACTGAATCTCAGCTCACAGGGATTGATAGATATAGTGGTGTATGGGATATGTTAGATGGGATCCTTACTTTACTGGATTATTAGTTTTAATATGCGCGATTTTTTGAAATTCTTTATATTTTTACTTTATTTATTTATGCATATTTTAATATTAAGTTATAATTTTTTATCTGTTTCTTATCTAAACGATAATTAAGCTAAATTTTTTGAATTAGGTCCCACCGTGAACCTATTTAAATTACAGTTTCTTTGTACAATCAGTTTTATTTATTACATCGTTGGTAAAAATATTTCTACAAATTACTTTTAAAAATATAAAAAAACATAAAAATTAAAAATTTTTGAAAGAGTATAAAAGGAATTTTTTTTCAGTTTGCTTTTCAATACTTGTTCAGACGTTGTTTTGTTAGTATATAATATTTTTTTGTGTGAATTTTACCGTTTTTTAGCAATAAATAAAAAGTTTTTTTTAAAACTACGACCTTCGCTTTCTCTTGGACTCTCTTTAAACTTGTGATTATATCGTTTTGTTGTTTCGTTTTTCATTCTATCGACCTCGGCTATCATAATAGGACATTCTCATTTAACGGTTCCATCTTTCTATTTGAAATTATTATACCTGCTTTTAAAATATAAACGGCTTTCTTCTACACGAAAAATATGGGCATAAAATTTCTTTGTATAATTACAAAAAGAAAAGAAGTTTAATTACTGTGGATTTGGTAAAAACAATATTAGAAAAATTATCGCTGATTAATGTTAAATTGACTAATTCAAATTCCAACTACATGGTTCAATTATGTCAATTACTTAAAGTGACAAATAATTTTTCAAATCGCATCAAGATTTATAATATTTGGAACAGAAATATTAGAAGCAATAAAGTGTCAAACGATACATTTGAAAATAATTGCGTTTCTACAACTAGTGAACATATAGATGAACTGGAGACATTAGCATTCATAAATCAAAATGATTCACATTTAAAATCAATAAATTATACAGATACAAATGAAAATATTGAAACCAATAATATTTGTTCAATAAACCCTGTTGAAAAAGAATTTAGTTCAGACGAAATGAATCAAATGCCCAATATTCCTGATAAATCTGATAATATAGATTTTAATTTAAGTTGTGATAATTTACTCTCAGATGTTAGCGTGAACAATAATACGTTCCAAAGTAGCAGGCAGCCGAATAGGTTGAAATCTAATAAACCCACAAAAATTGTTTACAAAAAACTTGATTATAAATTAATCATTCCAAACAGTATTTGGAAACAAATTTTTCTACCTAATGAACGAGCATTAGAAACGTATATGTACAGATCGGTAATTATTGAAAGGCTAACAAAACTTACTGGCTGTTTAATAAAAATTAAAAGTTATGATGTATCAAAAAATCATCTAACCATAAGAACTTATTGTGGTCATAGAAATGTAAAGACAACATGTCGAAAATATAAACTTGTTAATAAAGATTTAAAGGAAGGAATTTTCGAAATTTATAGTACGAGTGACCGTATTATGCATATAACAAAAAAATTCGGTCACACAACATGTTATAAGCGGGACCTTTTTAAAAGGCAACTATTAGAAAAAACTGTTGAAAGGGTTGCCGAAAGTTTAATTCAAGAGGAAGATATTGATTTTGTTCAAAAAAACAATACAATTCAAAAATCAAAGTCACATGATGTACTTAGAAAAATACGATCAGAGGCATTGCAATTAAATGATAATGACAAAGATGATTTTATTGATATTGATAAAGAGTGGGAGAAAAAAGCATTGAGTGAGGATAAATATATCCATTATGCGTCGTCCGTTTATGGTTGTGACATATAGTGCAATGCAGAATAATGTTTTGAAAATAATGAGAGAATCATTTAAAAATACAGAATTGATGGTATATTTAGATGCTACTGGTAGTTTGGTTCGTACTCCTTTCAAAACTTGTCCAACAATTTTGTATTATGCTATAGTAATAGCTGCACAAACTACTAAGACTGATGCTACATCACCATTCCCAATAACAGATATGGTTAGTTCAAGCCACAATATTGATTCTATTGGAGGTTGGCTTAGATCATTTAAGTTATACGTCGAAGGACAATTTAAAAAATGGCCAGAGTTTAATTCAGTGGTTATAGATTTGCTGAATTAAATGCTGTGTTGAGTTCCTTTAATAATATGGATATAATTGAATATCTTATGGTAACTCATGCATGGATCAATAATAAACACTATTATAAAACAAACCAATCCATAGTTAAAGTTTTTTTATGCTGCTGTCATTTATCCCACACAATGGCACAAGATATAAATTTGCACTTTTCAAAATGCCCATCCAACTCTAAAATTGTTAAAGAAGTTCTTTCGTCGTTATTCATGGTAACAAACTATGAAACTATTAAAGAGTTATGGAGAAATCTAACAGTAGTATTAAGGTCTAAATTTATTACAAAAGAAGTGCAAGAATCATTAAGTTCCTTGGCTACTTTAATAATAAAAAGCGATACATATTTTGATTTTACAGTAACCGATCACACAAAATTAAAAATAAATAAAGACAGCACAAAGCCATTATACATATAAAGCCCATATATTTCCAAGATTTAAAAAAAATAGAAGATACATATGTTTGTCATTAAATAATGAAGCATCAATTGGTGGAGTTAATAGTTTGTATAATATAAATTTTCAAAACTTAATATTAAAAAAATACATGGCATATTTACCGCTATGGAGTGTTGTTTTGAATGATGGAGTACGACAAAGCAATAGTCATGTGGAAAATTACTTTGCTACTATAAAACGGAGATTCAAAACATCTACTAACATTGGTAAACTACCCACAAAAATAGGACGTTTTATTAGGGAAATACACGAACGAAATGTTACAATCCATCGACAAATTGTGGCTGGTATTCCAAAAGCTGCTATTAAATCAACAAATATTCAGACGCCTAATAATCAAACCCAAAGGCCATCACCTGACGTAGACCTAACAGTTCATAAATCCCAACTTAGCCAATCCATATGGAAACGCAAAAATAATGATGCTACAACCCCCAAAACTAAACGTTCGCATTTTAATTTGGCGACAATCAAAGAAATTGCGAATCAAACCCCACAGGAACGGTCAATAACCACTTTAAAGATATTAAGTAAAAATTCGAAGGAAAATAATGAATTCAGTACTCCAAAACGCCCGCGAAAAATCATGAAAAGGATATTACCTATTATAAAAAAATCATATACATTACCGGTTTTGCAAAATGGCACTAAAAGTTGCGATTATTATACAAATACGTGTGGCTTAGATGCAGTTATTCAAACTCTAGCTGCAGCAGTTAGTAGTGTGGGAATAATAAATTGTAATATTCGGGAAGGGCGCGTGAAAAGTTTAATGCAACATATCTTAAACAATGAACTAAAGAGAGCATATGAAGTTAGGAAAGAGATTCTTATAGACATTTTTGGTATACAGCAAAATTGTGAGTGCAATATACAAGACGTATCAGGTTATATACTTAAAAGCCTTCCAAGCCTTAAATGCCAGCAATGTGAAACTGTAATTGAAGAAGAACGAAATTTTCTTCTTGTTAATATGTTGAAATTAACGAATGTTGGCTTTCCAAATTTAAATAAATGCATTGAACAAGTTCCAGATCAAGGCTGTCCTATATGTTTCAATAAAATTAATCCCCAGAATTATAAATATCGACCAATTATATCTATTTATACCGAAAGTGGTACGCTAAACCATAGAAATATGAAAATAAGTGAAATCCAATCGAAATTAGAATTCGACCAACTACTTTATCAACTAACAGGAATTATTAGTTACGAGCAACTTAGTCCAACTGGTAATCCCAAAAAGTTTATATCGGGGCATCTTATAAGCTATTCTGTACACAATGGAAAATGGGGTCGATATGATGACCTTAAAAAATATGTAGCTATTGTGAGAAATCCTCAAAACATTGATGTCAATCCACATATGTTAATCTACACAAGATCCAAAAAATAGAACATCGATTTCTTGTAATTTACAGATTTACATATAATCCGAATATTTATATCTAATTCCCAATTTAATAATCGACAGTAATCAAATAATAAATTATTTCAATACTCGTATAATTCATTAGATCGATACGATAAATTATGATAATTATTTATAATGCCGCAGTTGATAAAGAGTCACCAAGCCATCGATGCGCTTTTGACAATAACTTTACTATTGTTTTGATTGTTAAACGTAATGGGTTATGATCCAATTTCCACCTTAGAATCACTTTTCCCACATTAGTAAGATCTGCTACTAAAAAATACAAATAATTTAAATTATATATACTTAAAATGTTAAGTTTGCACCATTTGTTCACACATGCGGACACTTTCGTGTTATTAATATTCCTTCATGGATATGGGGATGAAGCTCCATAAAACACCCTTCTATCCATCGCGTTGACATACGGGTTATTATTTTAGTGAGGTAAGGGTCTCATCTAACATACTCCATACACCACTATATCTATCAATCCCTGTGAGCTGAGATTCAGTGGTGGAATTTTATACTCTCTAAGTGATATTTAGCTAAGACACATTTTGAAAAGACTTTTTTCGGGATGAAAGGTTTTTTTCGGGCTAACTTCACATACATCTGATCAGTTACTTTTACAGCGTCATAGAAATATTTAGCTTTTTCTATGATGGGGCCAGTTATTGGCATTCCCTTACACAAAAACCACTCATTTAAAACAGAATCGAGCTGCTCCAGTTTAGCCTTATGCATTGTTTTCTTAGTTTTAGCGAATTTATCATTTTCCATTTTAGAAGCAAACTCTAACAATTTTTCTTTATTATTTTTTATGTCGTATAAAGTTGAACTGCCAATATTATAAAAATTCATCAATGCCTCTCGAGATTCACCTCTCTTCAATCTGTTAATAATTTCAATGTTAACACTGATTGATAACACATTTCTTTTCCTCTTTGTTGGTTCTTTGCTGGTCGAAGCCATATTAATAATCATTTATGGTTTTATTAAAGTTAGTTTTTTCTTTGTTTATTAAAATTAGTGTTTTATTTATTAAAATTAATGTTAATTTACTATGTACTAATTAAATACTTCTACGTCAAATTAAATACTAATACATTTATTCAATATTTCACTAACCTAATACGATTTTACACATTCAACTCACACAGAATAATGCATAAAACAGAAGAAAAGTAAAGGAAAGTATATTTTCTGTAAATCCCCGAATAATAAAAAAATTATTTCTCTTGTGAAAGAGAAAAAGCAAAAAACTTCCGAAAAATTAAAATTCCGGTTAACTGAGTATTCCGGTTAATTGGATGCCGGATAATCGGGCTTTTACTGTATATGGCTTTGTATCTCTATATGTTTTTCCTTTATGTACAAAGTTAGAGTGGCAAATATAAATTCGCCTGTCTTCCTCTAATGAGATGTAAATTATGTACTATACAATTTATAAAAGAGGTAAAACAAATATATGCATTTACATGTTATACATAGGTACATAGGTACATAGGTACTTAAAAGAAAAAGTGGAAAAATGTGCCAACAAAGGACACAAAAATAATAAAATTAATAAAAAATAAAATAAAATAAAAAAATGCACTCTCAAAATTGATGCAAATAATGATACCTGTGCTCTGGGTAAGTCTCCGATCCAACATAATTCAGAACCAAAAAAAAAAAAAAATAATAATAAGAATTATAAATTTTAAAACTGAAGAGATCGAATAAAACAAGTCCGATCTCTTCAACGATCATCGATCGATTATTCAAAATTCGTATGTAGTTAATGGCAACCAATTAATTTCATTCATAAAGCATTCAATTCTTTCTTCACATTGCCTTCAAAAATTTAAAAAAAAATATAACGTACAAATGCCACGATAATTTGTACAAACATTCGAACCACTTTCTCATTTAGGAATGGGATTCATCTTGCTCTGTATCTATTTATCTGGAATTTTCCACATCCATACTTTATTGAGTGTCTTGAACAAATTATATTTGTCTGATTCACTCAACAACTGAATCATTTACCTTGCACCTTATAATTTAAATTAATTTCCATTATAAATTGCACGGTTCGGTCCTGGAGTTGTATATATTTGGAGGTACCTAATAATACTCGAAGGAAGTCACACCATTCACATAATCATTTAATTTATCAATTACCTTTTTCGTGGTTGTCACATACCAAATTGCTCACATTTATATGTTTACCATTCAGTGTCATTTGACACATATATTCCGGCAAATTTTGTTCTGCTCTGCGAATAGTTTTTGTCAACTTTCCATTCATTTTACCATATATAATCTTTTTTACAATACTCTTGTTACTATTGAAAACAATCATTATTCCATTAACTCAGGCATTAAACGTCTATGTTTCCAAGATCAAAGCTACCTCTTCAGTTCGCTCGTTTGCATTATATACCATGCTAAGTGTAATCCACAATCAAATTGGGGATAATCCAACATTCCTCGTTCGCAATATTTTCTACCCCGGATTATGTTTTTACGAATATATAGCTATATCCGGTTTTAAACTGCAACCAAACAAATAAACAAAAAACTAATTGCATTTTTCGATATACCAACAACAATTAGTACAGTTTTGTGCATCCGACAAATCAGTCTGATATTCAGTAGATTAATTTAAACGAAAATCAAAACTAATCAAAATTTTTTTGTGTAGTGCTTTGTGGTTAGTATATAGTATTATGTATAGTGTATAGTGGTGGTTCCTTTATATAGTTTAACGTTCTCTATGGTTATATGAAATGTACAGTGGTCGTATCAGCATTTGAAAAAATGGCCGATCTAACAACATGAGTAGAAATATTTGTTTAACTGATATATTCGTCAGTGAAATCAAGATTCACTTTCATTCATGGAATATCATTAAAGGTACGAAATTTTCCCTAATATAAGGAATAAACTCTAAGTTTTTTACATCCATGATTAGGTATTAAAAAATTTACGAACTTAAAGTAATTCTAAATCTTTTTTATATAACTCAGTAAGGGTCGTCATCGATGCGTTTGGGGTCATATATTAAGTGCATGACTCTACTTTCTAATGTCATTACTTTTATATCCCCAACTTCACCTATACGTCTTACGCGGGTGGTGTTCATGTTTTCAATTGAATAGTTTTATAAGGAAGTAACAAACACAGCCATGGTTTGTCTTCGAGAAAGGTTTTGCTTCCAAAGATACTAATTCAATTTCTTTAAGCACCTGTATAACTATATACGTTTTTTTTCTGCCGCCAGAATTTTTTATAATTTAACAGCAAGTTGCATTAAAGTCTTATAGTTTCATGTACATTTCCAGAACAGCTCAAAATATTATTAAATTTTGATGATGCCCTATCTGTTACAATCATGTTTTCGTACTTCGTAGTTTCGTTGGTTAACCAAACTAATAACGACAACAACAACAACATGTTATGAAAAAAATAAACATTTTACCATTCAATATACAACAAAAAACATGTTGATGTTATATTTTTGGCTTATGAATTGGACAGGAAATTGGATTTCAAATTAAAAATCAAAATGATTTTTTTTAGTTTTCGTCTTGCGCTCTAATATTGTTGGATTGTTATGATAAAAAGATCATCAATATTAAGGGCCATTACTGGTAGTCATTGTTTTCAAAAGATGTTATAGGTATCTACTGCTTACGTCTACCATATCTACTATATGGATAAATATTTTTACGTTATAGTATTTTTTTTTAACAGGTAACTTCTATTTGAAGTGACCAGCGTTGTTGTTAAATTATCAGTTTATAATGAAAAATAAAGTAACTTCTGAATTCGTTGATCTTTGAAACCCAAAATAATTTATTAAATAAAGAAAATAAAGATACTGAATACTTACCTCTTTTTGGTTCTGAATTTGTCTTTTTGGCTCTGCTTACCTCTGTATTTCAACATTAGTAAGGATGACTTTGTCAACCGCAAGAACCAGGACGTTTTTTTACTACACATGTTTGAAGTGCTACAAATCCATTTAATAAAAATTCAATTTCTGGCAATTACTGTCAAATACAATCTAGCTTGTAGCTACAAGTGGCTGATAATTTATCTATCGAATTTTGAAAGATGGCATTTAGAAAAAATGCAACAATGTATCGTTATCATTAAAAATTGTAGGGTCTACTGATGGAATTTTGCATATTGAATTGTATTGCAAACCATCATTTATTGACCAAAGAAGTCTGACTGATCGTCAAAAATATTAAAAAGCGGCCTCCTGCAATTAGTCAAATTATTCCCTTCCTTAGAAAAATTGTATAATAGCGTGAATATTGATCAATATTTGCTTTAGATCTGCTATTTGTAATGCGACTTGCCTTGTTTTACTTTAAATCCAATATTAATGGAACATGGTAATTGTAGAATGCACTAGTCCAAGTATTACTTGTTGTCACTATGGGCTATAAATTGATTTTGGCATTTGTTTTTATGGTTCCATGTAAGGGCGAACTACTGATCTAGATTCTAAAGAATAAAGCACCCGAGGTTAATAAATATAGTTCTGGAAATAACACGTTATTTACAAAAAAGCAGTTGTAGCAAAATTAGTGGTTCTTAATTTAGCATATAAGCATCCATTATAATATGTAGTATATTGATAATTTTGCCAGTGACATCCCTTATTTTCGAAGAAAAACCTGCTTTTGATATTTCGCTGCTTTTTGTTTCCATTTCAAAACTGTCAAGTTGTCAAAGTGTACGGACGTACAATCTTTATTATCAAATATAATAAATAAATAAAATCAATAAAACTAAAATAAAGTTATTAGCTTAAATTGAAAAGTTATTGTGATAAGTGTTTACAATTCAGGTTATTTTGAAATATTTAATATTAAAGTGTATTATATCCTAGAAATCAACGTTTCAAAATTCAATATTTAAGCGTGTCATAACCTCTAAACAAATTCATAAAATTAAAAAAAGTTGTGTTAAATATTTTTAAAATGCCATATTATGAACGTGCTTATCAAAGTCCTTTATTTTCTATGGACTACTCTTGCTCTATCTCTACGTGTGGAAAAATCATTAATAAATCACAGGCAGTTTTTGAATGCAGTTCCTGCAAAAATTTATATCATCCTCATTGCAAGGGTATTGTTGGAAATAATATTGCTCGGAAAGCAGCCGATCCTTATTGGTATTACTCTACAACATGTAAGTCATCCTCTGATGAAATAATGGGTTCAACAACATCTATGGCTGCTACGTCAACCTTTAATATTGAAACTGTGATAAATGCGATGAGAACAAGGTTGGACCAGGAGTTTGCGAAAGTGAAGTCAATGATTTCTAAAATTCAAAAGTCCCAAGATTTTGAAACATCTTGCAGAACAATGAAGAGATTTCCATAAATTCACTAAGCAACAAACTTCAAAAATAAATACACTTGAATCTCAATTAGATACGCTTTTTCAACGTGACATAGAAAATAATGTAATGATTGCTGGTATACCTGACAACATTAAACCACCAGATTAAATAGTTGAGAGTTATTTGTTCAACTAAATTGCAAATACGCTTTAGCTGATGTAATTTCAACCAAATATATAACTCGAAATTGAACTCTGCATAATAAAACACAAAGCAATGCACTAGAATTTATGGTTTTGGTAAAATTTGGTAAGCCAGAAACTAAACAATTGGTAATTCGAAGTAAAAAGTCCATCAAATCTATGTTGTTTGCAAATGAAATTGGACTTCAGAATGACAGAGATCAACAAATATTCTTTAGGAATCATCTCACTTCTTACCGTCTGCTATTATATATAGGGAGCACAAAAAATTAGAAAAACTCATAATTTTAAATATTTGTGGATTTAAAATGGGAATATACTTTTCCGTAAAGATGAAGGAACCAAAATTATTAGAATCACTTCACGAAATGATTTTGATAAGATCCAAGGTACACACACCAAAACATCAGCAATCTAATTTTATTCTATATGTGTGTTTCGTATTCTTCTCGAAATGTTTCGCAATTAAATTTTGTAATAAAACTCAAATTTTGATGGATTTATTTTCACGAATTATTTTATGTTTTTTTTTGTTGTAAAATAAATATATTATATATAATTATCACCTTAATAATCGCTTGGTTATGATCGCTGTTTATATTTTTTTTTATGTTTTCGCCTCGACAGTCGCAGTAAGAAGAGATTTTAATATTTTAAGATTTTACATCATTTTCAAATTCTAGTGTTGCCCGTCGCACACTAAACCACATGTACATTTAGGCGGTATATTTATCATACAAATGACCGAACAATTATCAAGTTGATAGTGAAGTTCTGATTCTATATAATTCAAAAATTTAAGCTAATTACCATAGTTCTATTTTATTTAGTTGATCTTGGACACTATATGTTTATTCATTTATTTTAATTTTGTTTACATATTATGTTTTTTGTTATTTTACATTTTTTTAGTTTTTCAATTATACAATACACATGATCCAAGTTCATTTGTTAGTTTTTCAGATAATGCTATGTCAATTGTAGGTTTCAGGTTCAAGCGACAGTTTATTATTGTTATTATTTCTTATTATCACCGATGGTTGATTTTGTCAATGATTCGGATATAAACATTACGTTCGAAAATGTCAATTATAGTACTGAGAATATCAGTAATATAACTGTTGATAAAGAAGATCTAAAAATATTATACTTGAATATATGCAGCTTGCGTAATAAGTTATATGACGTCGAGCTTATGGTAAACATAATGCAGTGTAACCTATATATTATAGTATTAACAGAAATTTGGATTTCAGTAGAAGAAAACCAATTTTTTAATATTAAGAATTTCTGTTCATTTTATAGTAATCGGTCTAATGGTTATGGTGGCACTGCAATCTTTGTTCGAAATGATATTCAGGCAGTTGAATTATTCAAACATGATTTCAATTATGTTCAATCATTAGGAATTAAGCTTATTAATAAAAATATAAATATTATTTCGATATATCGATCACAAAAAAAATAATATAAATATATTCTATGAATATTTTGAATCCTGCTTGAAAAACATTTCAAGATGTGTTGTGGTGGGTGACATTAATATAAATTTGCTTGATTTGAATGGCGCTTACACTATAAAATATTCAGAGTTGCTACAGGGACTAGGGTTGGTCTTTGTCAATAGAATTGATAAAGAGTGTGCAACAAGATCTCGTAATAGTATAGATACAATCATTGATCACATTCGTACAGATTTAGTGCAAATATCTTTCAACCTAGACATCTCATCTTCTCAGTTATCTGATCATAAATCACTATATCTTCAAATTAAGCAAATGAATATTTGCCAAGACACCGAAATGCAGAAATTTCACATCTCTCTGTTATGATAAGATATTGATATTTATAGATAAGTTGTATGCCATATATTACACAGGAAATTTTAAAAATGATGAGAGAACGAGATCGATTATTGAGGTATAAGAATAATTTTCCTAATAATTTTGTATTTTAGATAATGATAGTCTTCAAATCAACGATATGGCTGTTGCAGAATGTTTTAATACATACTTTTCGACCGGGTCCAATACCATAACTCAGAATTTCAAAAAGCCCGTTCATAGTGATTTTGGATACTTTGAATATAGTACGCTACATCCTTTTGTTTTAGAGACTGTTACTAATTTGGAGGTAAAAAATATTATTAAAGAATTAAAAATTGACGCAGCTTCTGGAATTGATAATATTTCACCCAAGATTATTAAATATTCATCAAATTTTATAGTTCTTACAACGCTGGTAAATGATTCATTTAATAAATCAATATTTCCTCAATGTCTTAAGTTAGCAAAGGTCATACCAATACATAAATCTGGTAGTCAATTGACCCTTAATAATTACAGGCATATCTCAGTTTTAACAACAATATACAAAATCTTTGAAAAAGCATTGCTGACAAGACTAGAAAATTTTTTATTACTAAACAAGGTAATACATAAAAATCATTACGGTTTTATCAGAACATCAAGTGCAACATCAGCTTGCTTAAATCTAACAGATTCTTTAAGCAGAAGTTTCGAAAAAAAAACAATATTGTGCATGCTTGTTTTTAGACATCCGTAAGGCATTTGACACAGTTAACCCTGAAATCCTATTAATAAAATTACGAAAAATGAATATTTCAGAAACTCATATAAAACTATTTAGTAGTTATCTAATGAATCGAAGGCAAAGTGTTCAAATAAACAATGAATTGAGTAAAGAAACTGAACTAACCCTTGGTATTCCTCAAGGCTCTATACTTGGACCGTGCCTTTTCAATATATATATTAATGATATAACCTTCTGCAACTTGAACAGTAAAATACAAATTTATGCTGACGATGGTGTCATTGTGATATTCTGCAAGCTCGTTACACCAAATAAAACCGTATATTCAGCAAGATTTAGATATATTAAAACATTGGTTCAATAAAAATCAACTTGTGTTAAACCATGACAAAACCAAGTATATAAGCTTTGATAATATGAAACTGGATTTTGAAATTTTAGATGCGATCTCAATTACTTTCAATTCTTTCATTATAGAAAGAGTTGAGAAGTATCATTATATGGGATAGAAATTGATAAAAGGCTTTCTTGGGAATGCCATATGAATTTAGTAAAAAACCGTATATTACCATACATATTTGTCAAAAACCGAACTAAAAATGTACTTCCCAAAAAAGCGCTTTTACAATTGTATAATGCTTACATTCTCTCGCGTTTAGTGTATCTAAACCCGATATGGAGTGGTGGAGCATTAACTAAACTAAAAGAAATTGAAATTTTGCAAAAACGAGCTTTGAAATATATTATTCATGTCTAAATACGTTACCCCACAAACAATCTTTTCAACGAATTCTCTTCTTTCAGTGTAATCATTAAAAAGGAGCTGATTGTGTTAATTTATAAAGTTATCCACGATCAAATCAAACATAACTTTGAGCCTATACGCAGTGCTGATATTCATAAATATAATATGCGACGTAAATTTCATTTTGCGATTGAACTCTTCACAAAATCTGGCAAAAATAATGTGTTTAACAGAGGTCTTTCAATGTTTAATGAACTGCCGAGTGAACTGAAGAATATAAGTAGTATTAGAAGGTTCATAACTGCTGTATTGGAGCATTTGAAAAGGAAGGAACAATTGAAATATTGATAATGTGTATTTATTTGTTTATTACTAATTTTTTTTTATTAGTTTTTAAATTCATTTTAAATTTTATTTTCAAAGTTAATATATAGACAGTTATTTAATTATAAAAAAAAATTAAAGTAACTGTTCCATCCAATGTGGTTCATGTAACTTTTTCTCTAAATTTGTAGTTAAAATTAAGATCGCTTGATCTAAATTTTATTATTAATGTAATAGTTTAAATAAATTTGTTTAATACAAAAAAAAAAAAATTGATAATATGCCCACTATACCCACTTAGCTTACGCATTGTTCATGTAAGCTGTTTTTACCAAAGAGGTAATGTAATTACAATATATCATGTAATTACCAATGTTGAGTCCTAGGATCTCCAAGTGATAACTTTTCATTTTCTCTCTTTACTGTGGCATAGTGAACCGACCTTAATGCTTTTCTTACTTTAAACTTGGCTGGTTTAGTGGTTGAAAGATGTACAAAGATGCGTTAACCCTGTCGTTTTTTTGTTGACGTTTTTTGACAATGTTTTTTGTTTAGAAAAAATTGTATCAAATCTACAAAAAATTTGTTTTCTTATAATGAAACCCGAAATTAAAATACTACTGGTCCATACTGGTTTTAAAATTTGTCGATATATTACAATTTGTTATGATTTGTAACCTTAGAATTCCTATCATAAGTCAGTATACTTTTCTATATTTGATGTTCAGTTCTTTTCTCTGACGTGCTCTTTCCATCTAAACTTGCAATCGACGGTCATGCTGAAGTATTAAGTTGTATTTAAATGGTACTGGCCTTAAATTAAGTTCAAAGTCCAGAATCAAAGTCTAAATTTCTGGTCTATGAAGTATTTGACATGACTGTTTACTGTACTTACATGTGTATTTTACATACTTCCATGTAGCCACTTATTAGCGTCACTTGGTCAAGTTGGTATAAATCTGCTCTTACCTTAAAATAATAATTACAGCAAGCATGATTTATTCTCTTGCCAACAAATTGATGAACAGTTCTATTTAGAGTTTTGCCAGCCTGTCTGCTGTTGCTTCTTTTTTGTTCTCTTCTATACGTTTGAGATGGTTAATAAATCTCTTTGTTTGTGATTATATATCCATTTCAATCTTTCAAATGAGTTATTTTGTAATGGAACAGACTAAAAAATTATTGATGAAGTTCAATAATACATCGACACTCTTAGTTCTTTCTTCTATAATGCAGTTTAATATGGTGTCCGTTGTTCCAGCCTCCACTCTGCTAAAACGCAAATTTCATTTCATTTGCTTTAGATGGTACTTGAGGCATACGTTCTTGTGGTAACTTTTCTATAATTGCGGATGCTATCAGTCATGATAGCTTTGACTAGTTCAGTTAGTACCACATCACCTACTTAGTCAACCCTGGGCAAACTAAATTACCTAATTTGTGAAACTTTAGTTTTACCTGTAATTAAAGAAACACATAATTAATAGTTCTTGCATAAACCTTGGCATACTTTATTTCAGTTCAATACAGAAAAACAATGGAATTAAACTTCTATATCAAATTGTTACCTTCTTGGGATGATCAATTTGGCAATTTCCATGAGTTCCTTATGTGAAGCATAAATCATCTTTTGCCTACATCATTTGAGAGTTGCTAATCCTAGTTTAAATCTCGTAATCATAGTCTCTGAAAAATAATTTCCATTCATATAACAAACTAAGTGCGTCAAAAATCCTACTGGTTTTTGACAGAACTAAACGCATCCTTGTTTGGGCCATAGGCCCAACTGTTTAATATATTCGTCTTCTGATATTGGCTTTCATCATTAGAATATTGCAGCTCGAGTTGATCTTTATGCGGCTATTGGACTATTGGTAGCCTCTTTTTCGAAGCTTAAACCTAGATGAGCTTAAACCCAGATATTTTTCTTCAGGATGAATTCACACTTCTCAATACAATTTGTTTATGTCTTCGGATACAAAGTATCCTGGATTTCAAATTGTTGCCTTAATTACACAGTGGCAGAAAATAGTCAGGTGTATTGATTCTTTCATCTTTTTCTACTATATGCTCTATAGCTGCTCGTACTTATTCATATAACTATGATATCATGAGATCCATGAACCACTCATAAAACCATGATATAGCTACCACAGGGGTTGGGGGCACTCCCATGCCTCGTAAAGGTTTTCTAAACGAGCATGTTATCCTTAGAATTTCACCACAGCTTCCTTGGCTTGTCGTAGTTGGTAACTAAATAAAAGTTGGATCGCTAGGCTGACTAGCAGCATCCGTAAAACACCTAATTGTTAACTATATACCAACCAAAAGAAAAATGAATACCGCAAACATGTTAACCAATCCCAGATTGTTTCCTGGAACGTGCAGTCACCAAAAAAACCAGGCGAGTTTGATGGCGCTGTGTCAGCTATGAAAGAGTATCACTTGGAACTCGTTGCTCTTCGAGAAACTCAATTACCAAAAAATCAAGATAATCTTTAATTGGTTTTCTTCAAAGCAGTAGATAATCGTGTCTAAGCTACGTTTACGGATGCGACTAGCCAACTTGTTAATCATTTGTGATCATGCACCCACTGATGTCAGCCAACCCAAAGATAGACTTATTTTATGTCAATTTGGATGATATGATGGGATCCATATAGGAAGATGACGTCATAATAGTGGTTAGTAACTTTAATGCTAAAGCTGGCAAATATCGAATTGACTAATATGAACATTTAGGTCCGTATTCCTGACACGATCTGGCAACCGAAAATGGGGGAATAATGATGTACTTTGCGATCGCATTTGTCTTTATTGAGGCAAGCACATTTTATCTTCATAAAAATATCCTCTTGGATACTTGGAAACACCGTCGTAATGTGTCTGGAAGTCTAATTGATCACGTATAAATGTCTAAGGAAAGATCTCGGGTCATCCAAGATGCAAGATCTTATATTTCGGCTGCCAAATTTGTAGGCAGCGACCATCAATTGGTCACTGATTAACTAAGATGGCAGTTTTCATACAAGTCAAGAAAACGAAACAAAAGTTCCTATTGGAAATGTCTGATAAATGAAGATGAGAAATTGGGAAAACCAACAACCGTTCTGATGAAGTAAGTGCAAAAATAATTGGTTTGATGAGCAGTGTCGTCTTGCTGTCTAGCAACAGAATATCAATGGCATGGAAGAACAATTTAGTCCTTGCTATAAGGAGAATTTTGTAGATAAAAAAGCATAAATGGGTGAAAGCTAAAGTCTTAAGAGTACAACAACTAAGCTATGAGCATAGTTATCATAACTTATTCAAAGGAGTCACCAAAACTTTAGACCTAGGTCTATCCGTGTTAACTTCGATGCAGTGCTCGGTACTTGGAAGAAGCATTTCTCCGATTTACTATGCAGAGACTAAATCGAAGCTGTTCCCTTTAAGGTTGGGTGGGACTACGGAGGGACTAGTTTGTGAAACCATTTTGTCGAATTATTTGATTAGTATGACAAAGTGAAGTTATACCTATCAATTGAAAGATAACTCTTGTGGCGGTTATCCATTCTTTGTGGACCTTACGTCCACTGCTAACGTCATAAAACCTTGCAAATGCCGGCAAGCTTAAGTTGTGCAAGGTTTTGATCAGGTCCGTTGCCTTGACGTGCGGGTTTGAAAGTTGGGACCTGGAAGATGAGTATGAGAGATGTTTAATGACATCCGAGAAAAGAATCATGGGAAGAATTTAATGAAAATTTCTGATCTCGTTCATGAAATAAAAGGACAGTGAGTACAATGGCTCGGTCAAATTCAATATACCAATCTTAAGCGGATGGTGCAGCAATTTTTGAGAGAAGAACTGCCTTTTGGTAGTCGCAGAGGTCGCTGTCGGTAATGATGGCTCTTCGGAGTAGAATGGTAGATAATGACTTGTTTTCTACCTTTAGTTGAGAACCATACGAAGAACAAATTCGGGAGGAGCCAAAATGTTGATTCGGTTTGGGCCAGCGATGTCTTTTAAACCCCATTTTATTATGGTTTATATTTTTTAAATTTTTGTTCCTACCAGGTTCGGAGTGATTATTAGGAGAACTTGAATATTAATTTGTTAAGTACCTAATAATGTTATCAATGAGAAATCGCACTATCTCTTTTATGCTAACAGTTTCCATCAATCTTGATATAATTACGATTACATGATTATGTTAGTAGTTTCTATAGCAATAATATTAATAATGTTATTAAAATTGTAATGTTAATGACAGTAATTGTACTTAAGTTGATTTTATAGTTTCGAAAATTTTAATACACTTTTTTTGGTGGGTTCTTCATCTAACCAAAGTTATAAATTTTTTAAACAATTTTCCATACACATTCACGTATGTATATATAGATATGTAGCGACCGATTCAAACTTATATTACTTATTTCTAATTATTCAATTTATATTTTATAAATTATTTGAATAAGTGTATTTTGAATCGCGCTCCAATTTATTATAAATTATTATCAGTTTAGTTCTACTATACTACATCTAGTGTAGAATAGAATAAAATTTTTATATCAAATATTTTAGAACAAATGTATACAACTTATAAGTTTGTTGGGGAACAGTTTGTTTACATTTCAGTGGTTTCTATTTCTATTTTACAATCGACTTTGATTGATTGTATATGTTATACCACGTTTTCTTTTATGCTATCTTCCGGCTTTTTACCTTTTCTCGTATGATATCGTAATCGAATATCATACGAATGCTTAAATTCTATTCCCCGTTTATCAGTGTGCTTATAATACATACACGCATGATTATACGCAACACTATGATTATATTGTCAATCTTGTCTGGCAAATGGAAAATATATGAAATGCATATATTTTCCGGTGGTCAATGTGCATACATTGGAAACGTTTTTTTCTCCCGATCGAACATTAAAAAAATTATTCAGAAGCTGACAAGCACCCAGTTAAGACGTGTGTTAAAAAAAAAATAAAATAAAAATTATTTTTGAATTTGTTTAAAATTAAAATATAATTGTAATTTAGAACTTTAATAAAATTGAAGAAAATAAAGTTGTTAAATAAATAAAAACATTACAGATACTCGTATTATAGTACACACGTAACACTACAAAATCCAGGATGACGAAATGATAATATTCTTAATTTTATCATGTTCTTAGTTATATCTTGTAATTAATTTTCTTTTATGAACTTTTTCTTCGCTTTATGATCAACAACCATGAAATCCAATTTTCATCGTTAGTGGTTGTGTTTTACAAATTTGAAGGAAATTTTTTTTTATTTTACTTTAGAGGAAAAGTGTTATCCATTTCGAAAGCTAAATTTTTTTTATTTTTGTTATAGAAGGTTTACAAAACACGACGATAAAATAAAAGTTTAGTAGTTTGGTATAGTTAAAATTTATTCGACTGATAAAGATAATTATGAAAGTTCGCTTTGAACATCATTATTAAGATACGGATGTAGGTCATCAAAATAAGGTCAACATATCAGACGATTGGTAAGACACATATATTTTTCACAATAGAACTAATTTCTACGAGCCGTATGCTGTAATTAAATTGGATTAATTTTTACCTGAAATTTATAACTAATTAATTTATTAAATCATTAATAATATAAAAATTATAAAATAAATTAGTTAAAAAAAATTTAAACATCAAAAATCAATTGAATTTACAGTTTTATTTATCAACACATCATGTAATCGACGGAAATCTAATTTATATACACTTTAATTGACACAAAAATTTGAAATTAATATAAATTTGATTTAAAAAAATTGATTAAACATTACAAATCAATTGAATTAACTGTTTTATGACTAATACCATTCTAAAATAAATATTAAATATTAAAATATTAAATTTTGGTCCTTTTGAGCAGTAAGTTATCCCAAGCTACTTGTTGTAAATATTGCTAAATTTGTTTAATTAATCCTCCAACTGGGCAGAGATTTTAATTGGCCTATGCAGACTGACTAGTTTCTGAAATTTTGCGTAACTAATTTTATTGTTTGCTAACTTTGGTAAGGACTCTTTCTTAATTGTTCTAAAACTGAGTATCGTGATAACATATGAACTTCATCTGGCAATATAGTGCTTAAGTCAACATGTTCGTTTATCTTCCACCCTTTTATTTGGATTTTACATTCTATAAAGAAATGTTACCGCCGTCATAGTTGACTTCTATTTATTTGGTTTCACCGCACGCTGCTTCCAATGTCGACACCTTATATATATATATATATATATATATATATATATATATATATATATATATATATATATATATATATATATATATATATATATACAGGGTGGCTGAGACCAAGTGTTACCAAATGAAAACGCTGTAATTTTTTTAATTTTGATTATTTTTTATTGAAGTTTCGTGGAATATGTTGAAAACATATTACATTTTATTAAAAACATGTTACTGCTCGATATGACCTCCTTTGGCTCTGATTATTTGATTCAGTCTTCCATAGAAAGCATTGCATGCTGACCGAACGTGGGCTTACGGAATTGTATTCCATTCTCGAACAAGATGCTTCAATGCATCAACACTTTCGTATTTTTTAGTGGACACTTTACTCTCCAAAATGGACCATATGGAGAAATCCATGGGATTCAAGTCTGGTGAATATGGTGGCCATTCTTTCGACAAAATCAGCCGCGGAACGCAATTTTGTAAAAATTGCTGTGTCGCTCGAGCTTTGTGTGACGGTGCCGAGTCCTGTTGGAATGTCCAACGATTCCTACCAAAGTGTTTACGTGCCCAAGGTAGCAAAGCATCGTTTAGGATCTTTTAACGGAACACCTCTTGGTTTACCTTAACTCCATGTTCGATGAAAACCAGAGGAGTGCGTCCATATGCAGTAACTGCAGCTCAAACCATAACATAAGCTGGTGATTGCTTGCGCATGGCAACTCTTGTGTCCAAATTATCGTTGGACTTGTGCTCTAAACAAACACGATCATTTTGTTTAGTCACAAACTGTTGAATGGTGAAAATTTTCTCATCAGAAAAGACAATTTTTGGAATCTCATCACGTTCGGCCAAGGCCTTCAATTCTCGTGTTCGTTCAAGCCTAACTTTTTTTGTGCCTCCTTAAGATCTTGAACTTTTTGTATCTTGTAAGGCTTCAAGTGTAGTTCATTTTTTAATATGGTTTGAATGCTGTATCGTGAAACATGTAGACGTGCAGCTAATTGATTGGCACTTTGACGAGGATTTCGTTGGATTCGTTGCTTCACCTTTCGTATAATTTCTTTTGATGTTGCTGTCTTTTTAGGACCGCCTCTGTTGCGTTTAGCGATGCTACCAGTTTCGTTGTATCGAGTTATGGTTCGATACATAAACATTTTATTCACATTCAAATGCTGGAGCTGACGAACTATTGCTGTTTGTGAATTTCCACCCAAATACAGTGCAATTACACTATTACGTTTGAATTCCATTACGATTTGTTTATTAAGATATTAATTTAGAACAATTATTTGTTGACCACATGTAAACAACTAACCAAACTTGAATGTGTCAAAAAATTGACGCGCGAAAATGACAACTACACAAATGATAGCAGCAGAAAATTCAGTAACATTTGGTCTCAGCCACCCTGTATATATATATATATATATATATATATATATATATATATATATATATATATATATATATTTATATATATATATATATATATATATATATATATATATATATATATATATATATATATATATATATATATATATATATATATATATATATATATATATATATATATATATATCTTGCAGATCTTGTTCGACATCGTTCTGTAATTTAAAAATTTATCCTAGGACCACACGTTGATCGTATATGATCTTCCACTCGAATGAAGAGAGAATTAGTAGACCCGATTTGTTTAAATTTTTTAAAATTACAGCTGTCGGGGTCACCAATTCTAAAATTTGAACTGGAGATGCATTAGATATGGTCAAAACCTTAGACATCTGATTCGTGTTTTCAAATCGTCTTGCATTTTGGTTCAGTGATGATTATTAATGGTATTCGACTGAGCAAAACTATAAGTATATATTAGCTGCATAGATGGTTCTAATAGGAGCTACATCATCATTCCTTTTTAAGAGGATTTAAAAGTAGAGCAGTCATACCGAGAGAACATCATTTTCATTTATTATCAGTTCACCATTTCGATTTCTGATGGCGGTGGACCTAGGATGTACTTATTTATTAAAAATAGGGCATTACCAAAACCATTGCTACAGTTTCCGTTTGGAAGCAGCTCCTCATAATTCGCGTTTTTTCTTGCCAAAGAAATTTGATAGGTTTTCTTTTGCGTTTTGAAACTCCATTCAGTTATTCTGCGTTAGTCATTTTTCTTACAGATTCTGTTTTTTGGCCAAGATAAGTGGGTCCTGGTCATCATAACATTATTTGCGATATTTTGGTGGTTGCCTTCTAATGGTGTTTTGTGATGTGGGCACAAACCCAGTGGGCTTGTGATAAGGGCTGGCTGTAATAATTGCCACCGCTTTGCGATATTGAATCATGATAACATATGAGCCCGATGGACTTGCCAGTCTAAGAATTTTGTTAAAGCCTATAAGACGGTTGTCTCGTGAATCAAGACATTTAAAAAAATCGCAATTCCAGCGCACTATCATTTTTTGTTGTTGATGAAATTTTTACGCCAACATTTAAAAATGTAGGCATTTTATCGGTGTGATTGTTAACATATTAAAAATATCGAATAGTAAGATAGAAGCGTGTCTTTTAGAGATCATGACGTGATCGGTTCTAACGATTCCTCTCTTAATGAGGGAAACATATGAGCTTGATATGACTAGATTATTTATCATAGGAAGCTCTACCGTTTAACCCAATTTAGATGTGTGGTTCACTTAGTGGAAATGAGGTCACATTTGTAAGATTCTAGTCAAGTCTTTGTATAAATAAATATATAAGAAATCGCTTGAACCAAAAGTTTAGGCACCATTTACTTTGAGAACAGACGCTGGAGATGTTTACTCGCTCCTTACCTTGGTAATAGACACCTCGAATTTTGCAACATTTATTTAAGTGCGCATCAATTACACTTCTAAAGGTTGTTGTCCACAATATATCTGGGTGTGGCAACAGCCTTGAAATGTTTTACAATGAGGTATTAGGTCAGTTGCTCTTCTCAGCGGTTTTATTTTATGGCTTAAATTGAAACCATTATTATATTATCCTAGGTTGTAAATGATTTCTGGTAATAAGGTCCAAGGAAGGCACTGCAATTACTGTGATAGGCTCACCAATAAATAGATGTGTGGTGTTCACCGCCTACGTTTTCAATTTCTCAAACTCATGAAAAAGTAATGGATCGTCTTACTGTTGCTGACTTCGATTTTTTGTCACTCCGGAGTTCTGGATGAATGGGTGTCTTAGAATGTATCTACGGAATAATTTTCCAATTTTTGTTGAAAAACTACTGGAACCTCTACCAACGTAAATAATTTGCGAGTTCAGAATAAAGCATCCGTTTGTTGAAGAGCTGTGAACGATTTTGATCACAGTTTTGTTGTTTAAGCGCTTCAAATATTACCCATCCGAAATTGTTTGCCTGAGGGATGATTTAATTTCTGATTTTAATTTAATCAACTTTCAATACTTTAAAAAAATAGTTTGGTTCTAAGCTACATGTCAATCTGGCCAGGTGTAGATACGCAAACAAGAGTCTCCGATTGTCAAGTTTTTTTAATATACAACTTGCAACTAATGCAATAATATTGCAGTTTTTAATTCTGTCAGGATTACATCTTTGATTTTTAATCGTTTATTTTGATCAATCATTGACGGTGCGATTAGTTTTACTATTACTTTTGTCATTCCAGCGTTTATTTCTAAAATGCCAGAGACTAGTATATTTGCGCTCGCATCTGAAGTTAGAGCCACATGCTTGGTTTCTGACGAGTAAAAAAATCATTTATCAGATTGATTGCCCTTTGGAAATTTGACTCAGTATTAGTGGATGGTTGAGTTATTATTAACACATCATAAAAGTTATGATTAGATAAGCTGCTGTCATCAGTGGTGAGGACTTATATTCAATTCATTAGATGCTGAACACAGAAACAAACTATATCCTCAGTTACTCGTTTGACCTGCCTGATATCTTGCCACTTCTCGGCCGACAGTTTTTTGAATGGAATGTCCTCTTTTGGTTATGTTGAAGATTACAAAGTTTACAATGTTTCAAATTTAGATAAAGGCAGAATCTTTTTATTACTGCACTTAAACACTAGCTTCATTTTGTTTCATATCACACTATAAGCTCACTTTGGCAGGCAAAGATGGGTAAAGACTTCAAAAATTGATGTAACTCTTTAACTCTTCAATGTTTTTTGTTTTCCCATGCTATTTGTGTGGCTTTGGCCACTTTAGCTAACAGTAAACGTCTAAGCAATGGTGTTCTACTTTTGTTTTGGAACATAAAGATCTAATACCCCTAAGAATCTCATCGGGAATATCACTATCTGACGAAGTTATGTTGAATCTTTCCACCATCTTATCTGACAGTGTGTTCAATTATCGTTGAGTCCGTTTTTATTGGTATTGCAGATTTGGTGCAGAGTCAAGAACATTGATGATTCAAAGATTTGTTCTTTATCGAAATTTACCTTCAGTGTTACTCCAATATGCTTCCATCCATTAACTAAAATAATCTATACAGATAGTATGTATCGAGTTTCACCTACTATCTTAGAAAACGCTCCAACTTTGAATAGTTTCCACTTTTATCTTGTTTTTGATCGAAGTGCTGGCAGCGCAATACCTCACACTGCTCATACAACTCTTTAATTTTTGATCAGCAACTGAAACAATAGAACTGAGCTTCTTACTTTTTCTAATGTTTTATTGATGCTGAAATGTAATCCAGATCATTTTGCATCTTTTGCATATATTTTTTGACTGAGTTTGCTTTTAGCATGATTTGCTATTTAGTATGGGTGCCATTAGCAGATTAGCAATGGCGTATGGAAATATTCACCGTACCATTTTGTGCAACGACCTAACAGGAAAAGCTTACCTGCTCGTAGATTTTTCTTTTGTTGTACGAACGGGTACTTGATATTCCTTCGAGTATACGGTGTTAATCGATATCAGTTTGTCCCAAATAACTTCTATGTTGCGCCACTTCAATACTTGATTCTCTGTCATGGAATCTAGACCCACAATTTATTGATCGATTATACTGACTACTATAAATTAATGTCCAAATATCATTGGTTCAATTGTGACTGAAGAGGAAATCTCCTTTTACAGCTGCATCTTCATCAGTAGCTATCATTAGGTTGTAATGGACAACCGAACCCCTTCGATCTTGAGGTATACAATATCAGAACGTATACCCCGGTATTCAGTGTAAAAGAGCATGATTCCCACTTTTAGGTGGAACTTCGTTTTCCTGCTCTTTATTGACGAGAGGCAAGATAAATAATCTCCCTTACTGTAGTATTTCAATATAAGTTCCACAAGAATAGATGTTGATTGTTCAGCAACCAAAATAAGAGAGATAGATCCTCGCTTTATTATTACTAAATTTGAACATTTTTAACCGTAAATATACCGGTTGTTATTCTACTATGAATCACAATAACCACCTTCCTTCAGAGTGCCTTTCTCACGCATTTGGACGTTAAACCATGTTTTCGGCTTCTTTAACAATAGCCTTTACAATTTGTAATTTCTTTCTTATTTTAAATGGTTGCAGTTTAATTGATAATGAGGTTGGACCAAACTAAAGGCTGTTTTTAGAAATAATGTACACAACAATATTACCATCATACATCTTCAAGATTATCTTGCAAAGGCCGTATCGAAAGATTACTCAAAACAAGAAGTAAAACGAGCCAATGTAAAACTTCACAAGTTTGAAATATCCCGTTTTAATTTGGATTATAAACAATGTTTAAGCTTTCAAAGCCTCTGCAATAAAACTATCCATTGTAATGATGAATTAATTGGTGAGGAAAAGATGCATTATCTATTATCAGTCATTGTAGAAGATCTAGCTAAGCTAGAAAGCCACCTCAACATCTCACAGGAAAATTATCACACTCCTTTTAAAAATTTTAAGCTCCAGATATGATGATAAACGGCTTCTCACAAATACGTTCATAAACGTTAATTTAGATCTATCTAACTTATCATCCGAAACCATTCAGGGTTTACAATTATTGCATGATAATGTATTTGTATGTCTTCATGCAATTAAAAACCAAGGAATCAATATAAATTCTTGGGATACTATGTTGATGAACATTCTAAGAAAGAAGCTTGACAGGGGTTAAGGTTCCAATCTCTGGGAGTTCTATCTTGAGATAAAACATATAAAAAAGGAGACATACCAACATACAACCTTATTTAGTAAAGCTGCAAATTTAGCGGTTTCTAAAAAAACCGTTAAATGTAGTTTTACAAACGTACAAGCTAATACAAACGTACAAGCAGCACAATTAGGGAATCGGAAGTATATCTTACTAGAAATCGCTTTACTAAAAGCATCGTTAGGTAGTCATAATGAACTGCTTCGTGTGCTGTTAGATCATGGGTCTCAAGCAACCTTCATTACAGAAGAAACCTGTCAGAGACACTCTTTTTTAAGTTAAAAAAGAGCGTAGCGTCGCAGAAATAACAGACATGGGAAAAACCAATGCTGGAGTAGCGAACTCCGTTGAACTGTTGAATTTAACATGAAGCCGAGATTTCTTGAGAAACAACGACCCAGGAGAATGTTGACACACAACATGTTTAATGATCATAAATGCAATTCACTTATTAATCATTTATGATTTAAACAAAGGGTGCGCTGTTCAATAAGTGCCAGAAAAATAGAAAGAAGTTTTGTGTTATTTTGAAATTTGTGTAATAGAGGCTTGTGACAGTCTTCTGAAAGGGCTAAATTGCTATGAACTGT
This sequence comes from Tipula confusa, assembly GCA_963556175.1. Taxonomy (NCBI): domain Eukaryota; kingdom Metazoa; phylum Arthropoda; class Insecta; order Diptera; family Tipulidae; genus Tipula; species Tipula confusa. The sequence continues at coordinate 149,884,280 of OY744476.1, read as the reverse complement.
AAATTTGGTCTAGCCTGCCTGAAATTAATTATGAAAAACACAATACACCACTGCATGTGGGCAGTAAATCTAAATGAACTTCTCCAAGTAACAAAATTTGAAATTTTTAACCTCTCCATAGGCTTACATTATTCAGATTTGAATAAATTTAAAGATTACAATTTTTTACTTAAACGATGACGAAAACGACTTCATTGTTTATTTAAATTAGGTAGATACGCCATGTTTATCGTGCTAAGCCTATGTATTAGTATAAACCATTAAACGATCTAAATCAATCATACAAACAAAATTTATGTGGGATGTAATGGCATTACCTAATTTTAATATTCATTATCAAGATTGATAGTATTTAATGTAAAAATTATGTAAATTTATGGAAATTAATTTTGATCAAATTTAAAGGCGTCTAAATACAGATTAAAATCATATTTATGTAGCTATTTAGCATTCTGCCAACTTTATGCAAATTAGGAAGTGTGCGCTCAACAAAATCATGCATTATTCATTTAATTTTTTGACAACATTGTACGATGCGCTATACAAATAAACGTGCGACCTTGTCGAATCGCTGTCGAAAGATTTTGTGTATGTATATATAATAATATGTTCGCTTGTATATTTTATGATAATATCACCGTAAAAAATATGTTTCCGTTTAAGGAAACGTTTTTATCTCACGATATACTAATTCGAAAGATGTAGTCACGTCTGCGAATAAATCATAATATTGAATTTTTTGTGTTTTGTTCTCGTACTCGCGGTTATGAATCAAAACGGTTGTGATGGTTATGATAATTTTTTTTTTATATTTTAAACGATTTAAATTATTTTACTACATACTTTACAACATAAATTGGAATATTTATGATTTTTCACACTTGTGTGTCATACAAACTTGACATTGATTTATGCGCGATGCTGAGTAAATAAGCTCTGGTTGACTATGTGCCTCAGTTTACTTTTGTTAGGTTTTAACGTTTGGTAATTTATTCAAATTTGGTGCAAATAAATATTTAAATTATTAGTCAAACAAAATTAATCAGGTGAATGGCCTTTCTTACAAAGGTGAAAATTGAAAGGCATTGTACTTTTTGTTATATGCGGAACTTTATTTTAATGTATGAAAGTTTTTTGTAGTTGTTGTGGGGTTCTTATTTATTTCTTATTAATTATAAACTAGGGGGAACCCGTGACCACCAAATGGTTTAATCCCGGGTTTGCTTCGCAACATTTCATTTGAACTTATATTTAAATCAAAAGACCCCCATCTGTATTAAAGACAATAACTCTCATAGGTTTTTATCCGAAAGGATTAATGTAAGCCAACTTAGCAAAATAGACTCATTTTACAACAATTTGAAAGATCAGATATGATCTGTACCTGAACACGACGTTAGAATAGTGATTAGTGACATTAATGATAAAGCTGGCGTAAATTAGACTTATCTATGTAAGCAAATTTGTAGACGAAAAAAATTTGATGAGCATTGAATTTAAGCCGCAAATAGAGATTACATGATTCCACTTGAATGTTGAACACCATTGTACAGTGAACATCAGCAGCGGTCTTTGTTATCATCGATAAAGTGGATGTCACATTGACGGCATTTGGCATACAGATCTGCTTTAGAAAGGTCTTGTTCTATTCTCTATCTCCAATGCAGGGTATGTAAGATTTTGCCCTTTAACATGGCCTATACATCATGCACCTTATAACGATTTCTTCCCATCGTGCTAATTTTGATTAGAATTGAGAACCTCCGCCGATAATATTTGGTCGATGTGCTTTAAACTTTAATAGTCTGGTCTAAACGCTATCAAAATGTTCAATTGAGGTTAATCCGCATAATTTCAGATTTGAAAACAAATCTTACCACTAAAACTGTGTTATCAGATGTGTGCTTGATCCGGTGCAAATTGTCCCGGATCACTTGTCAATTTAAATTTGATTGCAATTTGACCGCATTAGAATTAAAGGATCACCAATTTGAAATCCAGCGTGTTTTGCAATTTAAATGTAAGACACTGATAAAATTCGGTCCGTAGCTGCTGATGCATTGTCGAATTAAATTATTGGCTTCCACGAAAATGATCGACCATTATTTAATGCAAAATTCTCCTGCACTAATTGACTGATTTAATTATCCCTTGATCGCAGTTTGAAAGATGACTTACTATAGTTTAGTGACATTCACCATTGCTCAATTGATTTAAGCTTCTGAATAGTCTTCACTTATCCAACTTGGCTTTCAGCCTATTTCACCATATAGATTCCCGAAAGTCAATTGACCTTTGTCTGATGGAATGGTGTAGTCCGGTATCGATTTTAAAATAGTTACCTGAACTGCGCTTCTTACTGAGTAGCGATACTCTTAGTATTTCAGTTTTCCATCAAAAACCTTCTCCTTGCACGGATCGCTTGGTTTTGAACGATTGTAAAACGTATTTTGGCTTCTTTAAAAGCTTAATTTTGTTGATCGACTGCAAAATGACCCTTCTCAACAAACGTATCATGTATTGGTGTACCGTACCTAGAGTTGCCTGGGCGGTACTGATTACTGCAGTTTTCAATCCTTCCCGTATATCATTCAAGTCGTCATCCATATAATGCTAACAATGTTTTGATATTGTATTGTCTTATTTTTGTTTATCAGACCTTAACAGTTCCTTAAATTTGGCGGTATCCAGTTCTTTTTAAATAAATAAGTCTGTCATTCGATAAAAGATGGTGGCTTCAGTAAGTTATGGTTAAAACTATTTAATGTAAAACCTAATGTTAGAAATCTGTCAACAATATAATCTTGAAATGTCAGCGATTTTGTGTCAGCCTCATATATAGTTTTTTATTGCAACAATGAGTTTAGAGCCGAATAAGCGTCATTTCCGGTAATTTTGCATTCAGTTCTTTAATCTGTAACTGACTTAATTCGATTGCTAAAAGGAGCTTATAATGAGGTTGATTTAAGTGAGAAAAGTAAATAAAAATGATCTCTGAAGATAAAAGATAAAAAACGTATTGTAGCTCGAAAGTATGCGAAGAAAAAGATGCATTATTGAGTGGAGATTCGTGCCAAATATAAGTACAACTTCAATTTACAATAAAGGAATGAACCAACAGGCAAATTAATGTCGTTTAAAATCAGTTGACATGATTTAAAATCCAGAAATGCTCTTTGTCAGGGATATACGAAAGATTTTGTCCTGATTAAAAAGGAATCCATTTCGATGACATGACGCACAGAAAGAGAAATCATGGGGACCATGCTTTAACATTGCCAACCATTGAAAATTCATAGCCTTGTAACGTGTATTATGAGGTTTTGCACAGTTGAACCGGAAACCATTAAAGGGCTCCCTTTTAAACATAATTAAATAGATTGAGCCGAGCACTTTATGAAAACGCACCCGCTACTACTCTGGACACGACAATATTATTCTCTAGTATAGTAAGGGCCGTTTACATGTTGCGGCACCACTCAAAATATACTTGGTAACACTCAAACGAATAGTTTTACCCCAACTGCCCCATTTGATAACCTGGTTATCCCTGTGCATATTGAGGCTGATCTTTATTATAATTTATTTTGCTATTTTCAAGGATTTCTTGTTTCAATATTCTGTCTTTCGGAAATGAACGGCATAACCATAAATGCATTTGGCATTATATGACTATCGTTCGGTATTGCGTTTTGGCGCACAGTACCCACCCATTCCTGGTTGCATTCATCCCAATTATCGGAGCTGATTTTTTATTAAATTTCGGTTTTTTCGTCGACCTGCGTGGAAGATATAACCTAGGCTGGGCTCCAAAATAAACTGTCATCACAATGAGTTTCCGTCAATACACAGACTCTAAAAAATATGTGATTGAGAATGTGTAAGGACAATTTTTACAAGAATTTCCTATGCTCACAGAATGAGCACATATGATCCAAGTGGGCACATGTCAACCGTAGCCCATGCCGGTTTCCTCACACCTCCATATGGTTAAAAAAAATGACAGTATATATTGGCGTCCATGTGGAAATTATCGACTATTATTGCCATAACGATATCAGATCGTGTTTTCAAAAATTGATTTAATCAGAGCATATCAGAATATTCCTGTAGCTTCCAAAGATGTGCCTAAAACAGCAATTACTTTATCACTTAGTTTAGTTGATGTAAAAGGAGGTCCTTCGACATTCGGAAAGCTTCTTGATAACGCTTCATAAACGAAGTGTTACAAACCCTTAATTTCGTATTCGTCTACATTGGCGACATATTGATGGTAAGCAGAGCTGAGCGGACACATTTACCCCATTTGATTTAACGTAATATTATGAAAGATTTGCTGAGTTCAGTGTAAGTTTCCTGTGTTCCTACATTTAAATTCCTTGCAGCTATGACATGTCGTAAAGATAGCACAACATTTTAGTCGAAACTCGTATGGTAGCGGTTCCCAAAACATACAAAATATTTAAACAATTCAGAAGTAGGTTGGAATGGTAAATTCTTATCATTGTTTCATCGCACAGTTAGCTAAGATTCTCAAACCAGTTCAAAGGTGCTTGGCATATTTAAACAAACGACCTTAAATAGCAAAGAGTTTCTCTCGGCCTGACGAATGCAATATGTACTTTGCATTTGACAGAGAACTATTGACTTTTTCATGTTTTTCAGGTCTGTACTGATCATAAATCGCTGATTCATAGAATTCATACAAAAAAAGAATGTACTCCACGGCAAATCTGCCGTTTGAAATTTTTGGTCTAACTTTCGACTGATATAAGACACATTTCAGGGAAATAAAATGTAGTTGCAGAGATCAATTACCGAATTTGAGTTTCTCGGAAACTATTATTTCTGCTATATTTTTGACTAAAGTTGAATTAAAATCTAGGTCCCACCATATGGTTTTAGTTGGTTCCTTTCTACCAGCTGACATTAATTGTTATCTACTCACTATCGTTAGTATAGATAGGTTCCCTTGTTGGCCTACGGCATACCCAATTTCAGATATTACCGCTGAATTATGTGGAGTTGCATGAACTCTTATACATCAAAACATGATATGGAAAGGAACCCTGACAAATAAATCAAATATGGAAAGTGATGATAATAAAAACATTAACGGGCTCCCAGCCATCGTTATCCCATAGCAGGACACTTGTCTAGTGAACTATTAACAGCTACAAGAAAGATGCACAAATAAGAAGCAGAAACTAGTGTGGCATCGAATGCTATATAACCTTCAGCTGAAACAGCGTATGATGAGGCGAGGCTTAACGACTGACAGTCGTTAAAAGACAAAAAGCATCCGCTAGTGGGACTAGGCAAATTGATGCTTGAGTGATATGTGGATGCTCTCGTGAACTACATGGCACCAAAACACAATGTTCACCACGAGATTAAGAGAATGGCTGCCAAGGTTCGAGATCTGTGCCTAGAAGTAACACAAGAAGTCACTGAGAGACAAATATAATGCATTTACCATTCCATGCAGGGCAAACGGACCAAACGAAAAACTACGGAAACACCGAGGAAAAAAGAGGAGGCAAAAGAAACGCGAGACGGAGGGGCAACAGCTGAAACGTAAGTGGATGCAGATCAACCACATTACACTAAGATCAAATGTAAGCCTAGGGACGGTAAAAAAACCAGACGAGCAAAACCAGATGCATTTGTTATACGCAGCAGCGAAACCAGTTTTGCAGACGTCCTCAAAATGGTAAAGACTGCCCCACAGCTAAAGGAACTCGGAAAGAGTATCAAAACCGTTTGAGAAACCACTAAGGCGACTTGTTCCTGCTACTTATAAAGGCGGAAGATCCCAAAACTGGTCAATTCCATCATGAGATCCAAAACATACTTGCAGCGGATGTGGTAGTGCAGAAGCTCACGAGCACGTCGCAGGAAATTGGATGAAATTACCACCAAAGAAGATTTATATGTGGCATTTATTAAACATGTAGACGCAGTTAAGGCGCTCCCGAGATCAGCCATCCGATTCCTACGGAATACGATTAGCCTGCCTACGAATACAGCTACCACCTTAATAACCGCCGGCAAAATAAAAAGCGGCTGGACCTTCTGCAAAGTGTGTGAAAAAGTGGCTCCCATGCGGTGCTACAAATGCATGAATTTTGGTCACAGAGCACAAACACGTAAAAGTGCGGTGGATTGGAGTAACAGATGCTTTAAGTGCAGTGCTGATAGGCATAGAACCCAATGCTGCAAGGGAAAGGTGTTCTGCTCATTATGCATAGTGAAGAAACTTAAGGACATCAGGCATTCTACTGGTAACAGTGTGCGTCTTTCCTACCAGGTTGCAGTAAGGAAGATTAAGTGACGCACTATTAAGTGAACCCTACCGAAGCAAAAATCTCGGCGTATAGACAGAAACCAGTTTTAGCAAAGTGGCGATCTGGGTGTGCGGTGCCCGACCCAAGTCGAGAATAAACAAGTAGTGACGGATTTCTCAAGGCCACCATCGGGGGTATAACAGTCTAAAGCTGCTACATGCCACTAAGCTTAACTGCGGAAGAGTTCGAAACATCACTGGACAGATAGGTAATTGATGTTGACGAAAGAAACCGTCGTTGCTGGTGATTTCAATGCATAGTCAACGGAATAGGGCTGCATCTGGACGATATCAAAAGGACGCATCCCAATTTCCAAGATCTACAACAGATGTTTAAAACCGCAGAAAGCAGTTGTAATATGTTGTTAAAGAAAGCATCCTCAGAACTTTTACAGAGCTGTGTGTTTGTGTCAAAATGGTTCCTTGAGGAGGAGTCCCTCAAGATTTATTGCTTGGCTCGCTTTTGTGGAACGCCATGTTTGACGCGATATTTCATGTACCGTTACTACATGAGGTCAAAACCATTAGACAATCGGACGATATAGCGATAGTGGCAACTATCGCTATGTCGTCCGCTTGAACAAACCAATCAACCATTGCTCAGATGAATTGGCTAGCGAGATCTGGACTGCAATTGGCTGAGCACAAAACAGAGGCAGTTATAGAATCATACCGAAAAGTGCTCGAAGTAGACGAAATAAGGGTTGATAGTTCCGTCAGCCAGATGGTACCGCACCTAAAATAACTCGGTGTATGCCAGGCTCGTAGAACGTGACCGAGCTAGCGTATTTGCTGTCTTTTTTATCATAAACGACATCAGACATTTTTATTAAATTCCCGATCTCGTCTTTGAGGGCAACTCGGTAAGTGTCGTTATCGTCGCGTTTAGGACCGTAAATCATGCGAATGCATTATATATCACATATACTTTTCCTTCAGGGTCCTACTCTTATATCTCAAACATGACTACGGCTGTGATCAGCACCTTATACTTGTTCTTTGCCTCTTGATCTTTACTTTATCATTGGCCAGAAAATATTGTCGGCTAGAATGAAACTGCCAGAATGAATTCCTCGTAGCACATCTTTACTGAATGTATAATATAATCCAATAGGTTTTTTTACAGATATAATGTGAGCTAAAAATATTACTGAATTATTGAATGCCAGAGATTTGGTTTTTTTAGGCGATACTTAACGAATCAACCATTTAGTCACCTCCTATGAATGTATGAATAAAAAGTATAATATTCTTTACGAGACAAGCAAACGCCCTCAACTTCAGATGCTAAAAAAGTTGAGTACACTTTCAATTAAAAAGTTTTTCTATAGTCAAATTTATATATTATACATAACCCCACAAACACAAATAGTTTGATAATGAAACATGTTTTTATATTTGTACTTTTTACAACAACTAATCTAATTATACCAAATTAAAAGCATTTTGAGTTTTAATGATTTTGATTATCATAATATTCTATTTAATTGTGCAAAACGATTTGGTACTGACTATAGTTAAAAAAAATTTGGAATTTTTTCCTAACTAAAAGTATTTTTAGTTAGGTTGCTGATATTTTTTACAACAAAAAAATCCAAATATTCATTGCTTCCATTTTAACATTTTAAAAATTATTTTGAACACCTTTATCAATTAAATCTGCCAATTAAGCATTCCAAAAAATGTTACTTAAGCTCATAGTAAATAAAACTATCTTTTGTTTGAACTTTTTTCGGTTATTAATATTTTATTTCGAGCAATTTTTTAGGCCAAACTTCTAGTTTAACAAGTAGTTATGGATTTCAATGCAGTCGATAATCGAATGTGTAAGCTACTTTTACGACTAGCTATCCTCTCAATCATTTGTGTTCATGTGCCAACTGATCTAAGCCAACCCAAAGATAAAGACTTCATACCAATCATGTAATCACATCAAAATAATGATTGGTGACTTTAATGCTAGAGCTGGCAAAAAATCAACTTACTTCGTCTAGCACATTTTTTCCTCATAAAAAATCTACTTAAAAATATAGACAAACCCTCATAAGACGTCCAGAAGTCAAATTGACCTTATGTTAATTTCTAAGGGAAGGTCTCGGGTCCTCCAAGATGTGAGATCTCAACAATCGGCTAATAAATTTGTAGGCAGTGATCATAATTTGTCACTGCACAGCTAATATGGTAGTTTTTGTACTAGTCAGATATCACAGGAAAACGAACATTACATTTCAACTGTGAAGGTGTGATAAATGAAGATAAGAAAGCACAATATCAACATGTGGTAGCCAGTAACATCATGGAAACCAACCACCGTTCTAATGAAGTGAACGCTCTATGAAGGAAACCTCGTTCCTTTTCCTAAATGTTGTGAAATTCCATTTCCTTCATGTTGTGTTAAAATTAGGAACCAACTGTCAGGAATTTTTGTAATTGGCGCTGGTGTGCGGCAAGGAGATGCTCTTTCTCTCCTGATACTCTTTTATTTGATGTTTTAATTTTTTTTCGTAAAAGCGAAGTCTTGTTTCTGACGAATTACTGAATCTGCTTGTACGATTCTCAGCTTTTGATAAATGTATGGAAGGGGATATAAAAAACGTCTTGTCACTGGCAACCGGGCTTGTATGCGTTACGTCTACTGCTGAACTCGAAATACCTTGCAAACGCCGACAAGCTGAAGTTGTACCAGGTGTTAATTAGTCATTTGTATGTATGGGTGTGAGATTTAATTTAATGAAAATCACCGAGTGTTGTAAGTACACTGGCTCAGTCACATTCTGCTAGTCGAACCTAAATGAAGCCTCCGAAATGAGAGCTGCAACTTGCTAACGTAATGCTACTTATTCTTTTCACCCGTTCATTACCTCTTGGGATACCAGTTTGTGTGGTTATATATTGTTTCTGAAGCTTAACGCAATTCTTTGCAAATGCGGACGTAAATGTAGTTTCTGTGTGTGGAACTATTTTGGGTGGATTGTTTCCTTTGATGTCATGATGCATCGACTTTAGGATATACAACATCTCATTATTTAAATGAAACTTCTTTGTTCAGGACATAACTGTCGTGTGGTTCAGTTCTACCAATTAAATGGCTAGTTGCATTTTATCAAGTTTCTTTTGTGCATTTTTTATTATTTGCATCGTCTCATCTTCTATTTTTACTACTTCAAGATATCTGCTAGAGGCATCGGCATGAAGATCTACCGTGCAAATCTCAGAGCTAAATCTTTTTTGGCAAATGTTATCTTCAAAGGCAGCTCAATCTGTAAATAATCTGTAAATAACAGTTGTGCTGGTTTCTCTTTACTGTCTTCGCGATGTACTTTTTCACTGTAGCATTAAATCGTCCTACCAGGTCGTAGGATTTTGGACATGCGTATAGGTATCGTTTTATTTATGCCAACTGCATTTGACACACCTGTTTAATATAACTGACTTGAAATTCGTCCCCAAAAAAATCTATCGTGACCCTTTCAAATGGTGCCCCATAGTTGTACTGCCGTATTGCACCTTGACTTCTTTGAACGAGTTCTTTAACCGCCTTACAGTGGTCACACTTTTGACATCTTTGAGGTACTGACTACCAAAATTTGAATCAGTAATATCTTCCTCGTATTTTGGTTAATGTTTTATTAATTCCTAGCGTAGGTACCACCGCAAACTATCACTTTGAAGCCAATATGCCTTACCTACTAGAATTTTTTCTGATTTTAAAACTTTTGTTGTTCTTCCTTGTATGTCATTATCACTGATAAAACAGCGTCTTCCATTTGCTTTTTTCTAAATTCCTCTGGAGTTCATTCTTATATTGAAGAATTTTTGATGCTAGTCCTTTACCATTTAAAATCTTTTTATCATCCGTGTGTATTCCTTGGATTGTTACTTTGTATTCTAAATATTTAACCTAGACTCAAACACTGCTAATGGAATCCACATTACTATAATGTCATCCAGATACAGTAAATGCACTTCCTCCAGAACAACCCCATTTGCACAAGTATCATTAAACGTTTGAATGTCGAAGCAAAGCTATACGTAAGCGAATGGGCATGAAATTACACAGACATAACCTTTTGCTTACACTGAACGCTTTTTTTTCTTTATTCTTATTTGCGACCTCCTCGTGACAATATCCACTTTGCAAATCGAGTGTTGATAATATTCGCGCTCCTGCTAGTGTATCTAACAAAAACCCGACTCTATAACCAACGCAGAATCTTGGATTGTCATCTTTGTTTTGCAATGTTAAGTATTCGTCAATTTCTGCGGAAGATCTCCTACAATTTTCTGGCTTAGAACTAGTTTAAGAACTCTTAAGTCGCTCTCAAATTATGCTAGAGCTTTTCCAATGATAATTTTTCTAACTGTATTCTCCTTGACCTTTTTTCACAATCCATTACTTTAAAAAACCACCCGCCAATCTTCCGCACATAATTATCTCTACGTTAGGCGGCAACTTCTTTCGAAGGTCTAATATAACGAATCTTGTCGCTGAATTTTCATAAGCTTTTCTTCGTGATAGTAACCTTAAATTCCTCGACCAACATACAAAACAAATTATCTTTTAATTTTCATTAAGCACATGCCTAAGATAACCTCATCTACAATAACTTACTGTTTCCAATCTACAACCAATTTCTTTTCTTGTCTTTGAATACCAAATTTTTACTCAGAGCTATTTGTTATCTTAATCCTTAAAGTAGCTGGCTCCCATTTGCTATTATGTGCTCTGTCATAATCTCTTGTTGCTCGTGTCTCCAGCGTGATAAAACTTTAGTTGTTTAGCTATCACCACCTTTTGCAACTGTGAGGTTAGGGATGTAGGTTTGGCGTATTTGGTTGTGAAAATCAGTTTCTGCTCCTCAAAAACGGTTTGCTTTACTTTAATACTTGGTCGTTTTTGCAAGATATGGCGTGTTTCGTTACAATCCTAGCATCATTTAGTTGAAATCTCTATATTTCATTGGTGACTGGGCTTATGTTTAATGTTTTAGATGCAACAACCTTTCGATATCTGCCGCTTACTCTTGTAGTGATTCTCCATTGTTTAGATATATCAGCCTTTAAGCACTATTCCGCCATGCTCATTTTCAAGAATGATCTGTAGACCTAGCTGCATAGTTCTTTTTAATACTTTAATTTATGGTGGCTCCAGTTTTAAATTGGAGCATTAATATGCTATGCGATATTATTCCATTAAAAGTTAGAGGCAGATATGCCAATTGAGTCGACAGAAATCTCTGCCTCTGCAATCCATGTTAAATTAGCGACATTTTGGACGCACAACCCAGCACTCTGGTTTATCACTGCTGAGGTACAATTTAACTTAAACAAAATTATCAAAGATGATGCTAAATATGGTCAGCTTATTTTGGCCCTAACACCGGAGGCATGCGAGGCTATACGGAGTCTTTTAGAAAACCCACCGCTCACAAACAAATATGAGAGCCTGAAAGCGGCCCTCATAGACCGAAACTAACCGTCAGAAGAGAGACAGCTAGAGATACTTCTCGATAAAACAGATATCAGTGACCGGAGGCCATCGGAAGTTTTACGAAAAATAAAGACGTTAGCTGGGAATTTTGCGTCAAAATTAATCAAATCTTTGTGGATCCGGAAGTTACCAGAGTTCATAAAAGTTACTTTGGTACCGCTCCAAGAGACATTCACTTCCGACGAACTATCAAAAATGGCGGACAAATTAAATAAGGCAATATCAAATACACACACTGTCAATGCTGTGATGCGACCATCCAGACCTCAAAACCAAAACAATTATAACCGAACAGATCTGGAACTTGGTGAAAATGTTCAACCTTCCACGAGTCGGCACAACATTGAGGCGCGTTTGGCTAAAATGGAATGCTCACTTGCACAACACTAAATTCTTAATAATTAAAATAACAACACGTCACCACTGTCGTTATAATGGTGACCCCAACAGTATATGCAACACGCAAAACTACTTCTGATTTATTCTTCTTCTCTCTTAACTCGACATGGGTTCGTCACATACCGCAACAAGCCAATCTAGAGTTCTCTCTAACCACTTTCGACTTTCAGATCAAAACTGAGCTTTGCTTTGCACAACATCCAATTCTGAATAATTAAAATAACGACGTCACAATACCGTCATCATAGCTTTAATTTGATTCATTCAACATGATGAATTGATTATGGCATTGTTTCGTTTACTTTGACGTGAAGTAACCCTTTTTGAGACATAGAAGTTTCAGTTAAATTGTATATGCGACTTGTTCTATTGTTGCTTCTTATTTATGACCAACATGTTAAACCTCAGCTAATTTTTCTATTTCTCTTTGGAGAGTATTAGACAATTTAATGTTTTTTGATAATTTAGATATAGTATCATATCACTTAATTGTACCTTCATTTGATTTATTCCGGTCTGCTGTTACTTTTTTGTTTCTTTTTGTTTTGCTGCTGCAGCTGGCAGCAACATAATTTGTTTAATGGCCGCCATTAGCTGTGACTAATCCAAATTCTAAATTCCCAGACTTTACCACTATGTTTCCATATCTATACGAAGTCGTATAAGTAACATCTGATCCGTTACTTTGTAAATCTCATTGTCCCAATTCCTTTTTCAATTCCATAACTTTCAACTCAAAGAAAATCATCACTTTATAATTATTCACAATCCCACTGTGGTCACCAAATGTTACGTTTTGCCTATTATCTATATCGCTTTTTTTGTCTGTTTATAACATGTTTTTGCTTAGTTTATACTTAAGCTAATACTACTTCATAGATGTCTCTAGTTATAACTTTAGAATATCGTTACAATACGATTTATGTTCAACAATAGCTCAAACCCATTAAAATCTTATTTATTAACCCAACTCGTTAAAAATGGTTATCCATAACAATAAAATGATTAACCATCGACGTCCCATAAAAAACAACACGTCCCCCATTAAACTCGAATAATATATCCCCATAAAATTTTGTTTATCTACACGGGTAAATTTGTTTTATTATATTAGATTATTAAAATTATCAAATGGGTTTACGTCGCGCTAGTTACGACTATATAATAAAAATAATAATAATAAATGTTTGGAAAAATCGGAAAAAATAGAAAATATGAGTTTTCCATATACACACACAGAGCAAAGCATAAATGTTAAAAATAAGGGGAGCGCACATAATAAGGTTAACCCTAATGACATGCTTGTGTATGGTTTATTTTTTACAACTTTTTGTAGGTTAATAAAATTTCATATTTAATTCGTAATATTTTTAATGGTGTTATTTTGACAAATTATCTTGTTATTATAACTTAATGTTTAGTGAGATGGTTAGGGAACCGTAAACAAACCAACGTTGATGATTTTGTTCGTGTTTGTATTTAGTTAAAAATTTGTGCGATATAGTTATATCATAAAATATTTTAACCCGCTTTGCATAAGTCAGAAACGTTTTAATGATAATTTAACGAAACATTAATTGTTATTAATTAAATTTATCAAATAAGTAAATATTTAATTTCTTTATTTAATACCTTGAACTTATATCGCGTGTAATTTATGATATTTTTGGTGTTAAATCCCTGCAATTTTTTCTGGGACCGAAGCACTTTTAACTCTGTCACGGTTATTAAACTTCCTACTTTACGCCGTCACCAGCCAAATCGAGGACGCACGAATATAGGTTCGCTTTGAATATCCATCTGCACATTGCATTTCTCTATAGACAGCCTGTATTGAAATAGATGATGGTTCGGCCCATGGATTCTGCACTACTATAGCGAGAGATTCATATAGTTGTATTTATCGTCATCACTGATTGTAATCAAGTGACGAAAGTCCATTTTTCAACCATCCTCCGTTGGGATCCGAACCAGGTGTCTCCTTCCCCAAACACCAAATTAATTTATATGATGGCACTGTAAAACATTTTCCATTACTGAAATTTAAAATTTTTAAGCTGTAATCTTCACAACCAATTAGTTTGTAATTTTATTTATTTTATTGGTAATTTGTAAATTATTCCTAATATGCTCGACAGGAGATCTTAGAGCAGGAACTTTTAAGCATGTATAATTTGATGAAGTTTCATTTGAGGTTGAATGTCCTCGGTTGAAATAATCCCGTCTATATTTTGTTTGATAAATAATTAATCTTCAAAGTAACCTTCCGTTAAACTGGACGGCTTCAATGCGCCATGCTATTTAAATTGGAGAAATTACTTGTTTACATCGATTTGATGCGAGAAACTGGCTAGTTTGCTAAAAGAAATTTATAACATATCCATTGAGGTGGAGGATAGACATTTTTAAAAACTGAAGCAACTGCGTCATCTGAGATAGATGGAATAGGTGACGCTTAATTTACCAGCGTAAATTAACCTCCTATGTAAGTAATTTCCTAATATTAAATGCGTGTTCATGATGCGGTCGATGAAACGGTAAAAGAATTGAAGTCAGTTGTGCCAAAAGTAAAACATTGAGGCCAGTGGGTTATATACCGCGCATTCTATAAGCCAGACAAAAAAACAAACTAGTAATGGAGAGCAACATAAATTGTACCAGTGCACTGGGTTCATGAATAACTCAGTAACCGGCTGTAGAGAGTTCATGGCCAAAACCAATAGTGTTACAATTCTTTGAGCAAATTTCATGTTGTTTTCACTCGCAGAAACAAACGAAGTTGAAAGAGGTATAGCAAAAGACACAGTACCCTGCTACTTCTCGATATTGAATCCAATATGTTTTTATCGTCCGGTGGTGATACTGTTTCAATATAGCAAATCCCTAGAAGATCGCAACTCGATAATTAATAGCATGTAAAGGATAGCAAAGGAGATTGGATATTAGTTCGATCATTTTTAGATTCCGGATAAACACATCCTTTTATCACTGAATCTTTTGTAAACGGAATGAAACAAGTTCTTTGTAAACCTGTGAAAACTACTGAGAAGATAGTGTGTGGTGAGTCGGTATCTCCCGGTCAACAATTGCAAATTTATTTATATATAAAATACTTTGTTGTTGATATATATTAAGGATTGTTCAGTTTTACATTCATTAATTGTACATATATATGTCAAATTATCATATTTGATAAATGGTACGCGTTTTGTATTAAAGGAGTAGTTGGTATACTAGTTATAACTGGTATACTTTCTGCCTAAGGTTGATTCAACCAACGAAAATATGCAATTTAATTAAAAACAAGAAGTTCAAACACAATATCATCCCAGAAGCAGTAGTAGTAGTTACAACCACTTAAAAAGGAAGGATATCAACCAGCCAAAAACCAAGAAACCATTCAGAAGACAGCAATCAAAGAATTTTTTTTTTAATTGTAAGTACCAAGTACATTTTATTTTAGTAAAGCGTGTCCATTTTTTATCTGTTTTCTCCTTCATAAAAAATAAAAAGTAGAAAATAGGTAAAATAAGCAATATATAAAAATCTTTTCGTGTGTCAACTGTTTCCAACAATTAAAAAAAAAAAAAAAATATCGAAATATTTGTTTTTTCGTGTGTTGGTTTAGTTTGTTCACGTGTATTTTTAATATTCGGATACCATATACGTTATGTAGTTCATAGTATTAATTCCGATGATGAAGAAACGATTTCACATTAGTTACATTTCTCTGAAAGGCAAAATGTTTTGTCAACGGACAACGGCGAAACAAATATGATCACTGTAACACGTGAGCAGCTGTATACTCTTGTTCAGGATCAAGTACGAGCCGTGTTTTAATCGCAGTCCATTAGGGCGCACTTAACAGAACAGTCCTTCAATGGCGATAACCACTGTGGAGAGATTCTGATGATTACTGTGTTGGATTCCATAAATAGTTCAACTGCCATTTACTGCATGTTATCCACCCGCATATTAAAGCTCGCCGCAGCGCTTCATTTCTATGCTCAAGGTGGATATCAGTTGAAGATATTTCTATGAAAAAAAAAATAGAATTCCCAATGTTATAGGTACCATAGATGGAACCCATATACAATTGATTCGGTCAAACTTAAATGAAAATCAGAAACTTTTAATCGAAAACTTAAACATATTACCAACGCTGGTAAAAGTATAAATTGTTTTAACAATTTATACTTTATTTTTAGATATGTGATCATAAAATTACCATTAAACCCGTAGAAGGTCGTTTTGATGGATCGTGTCACGGTTCTTTTGTATGGTCTCTCATTCAACAAATGGTATATTTCCAAGATTGTCACACAAAAGGTGAACAAAACTGGCTGTTAAGTAATACAATTAATATATGTTCAGTTAATAATTTTTTATTTGCATTTAACAGAGAATTTAGGATACCAACTTAAGTGCACAAGCAACATTTAACGATACTCACTAAAAACCGCAAATTGTTACTGTTTCGTATTAATTTTGCTCTTCAAAATATAAATAATATGGTGTTTCAATAACTGTAGCAGGCATTTTGAAAAATTTTAACAATAAATATTAACAAAAAATATTATTGGTTACTTATAATTTTCGAAAATATATCTGATAACTAATTTGCTTTCAGATAAAATTTTCTGTTTTTCGTCTATTTTGATTATGAAAATCAAAATACTCAGTACGAAAAAATACGAAAGTTAGAAATGATTTTGATTATCAAAAATATTTTCCGACTTTCAGAAATTATTAACTGAAAATCAGTTTACGTAGTACGATATTGAGCTTTCAGATCAAAAAAATTGCTACATGGTTTAACGTTGGATGATCAAAAGCCATCTCATTTGTTGGAACAAATGAAAATGAATACAGGCGAACATTTTGAAGAGGCCACAATTAGACGATTATGATGGCAAAGATTACCGCAGCAAATACAGTTAGTATTGGTACCATTTGAAAACGATGTACCTTTAAATAAATTGGCAGAACGATCGGATAATTTAATAGAAACCATATCAAATCCACAAATTCATGGTATTAGCAATAAGTCACATATAACCACATAAAAAGAATACCCACCAGAGATCATAGATGTACATGAATTGTAAGTAAAATTTTGTAATGATATTTTATTGGAAGTGTTGGCATCACGAGGTGCTTCAAGACGGTCATATAGCCTTCATAAAAATTATAAAAATAATCCCAGAAATCATTCAAAACCTAGAGGAACAAATTCAGACAAGACTGAGTGCTTTTACCATCGTCGTTTTAAAGATAGAGCTACAAAGTGTGTTTCTGGTTGTTGACATCACGACTCGTTTATTACAAAAAATCAACCACCAAAATTTCATCCAAAAAACTAAATCCTAATCAACGTTCTGCGGCGTGTGTTGATGAAATATTTAGAAATCGTTTGCTTATTTTTGATCAAAACTCAAGACATAAATTTCTAGTAGATACAGCAGCGGATGCTTCAGTTGTACCAGGTAATTCCAATACAAATAAAAATAAAGAATTCGAATTTTCTTTTATACGCGACAAATGGCACCAAAATTAAAGCTTACGGAACGCAGACAATAAAACTAAACATTTGTTTACGTAGGAAATTTAAATGGCTGTTTATTGTAGATGATGTATCAATGTCCATAATTGGTGCATATTTTTTTAAAATCAACAGGACTCGTAGTATACATTAAAAAAAGCAGGATTATTAGATCCAGTGACAACGTTATTTGCGATAAGATCCATTACACTGATACCAAGTTTTTCTTTAGCATTATTGGATAAAACAAAAAGTAACCATGAAATACTAAAACTATTAGATAAATATGAAGAAATTAGAAGGGAAACAAACAATGTAAATACACCCAAACATAATGTAGCGCACTGCTTAGAGACACGACGACCACCAGTTATGTCAAGACAAGACGCTTAGCTCCTAATAAATTAAAAATTACGCGTGATCATTTCGAAAATATGATGAATCAAGGTGTCTGTCGTCCTAGCAAGAGTGGATGGGCCAGTCCGTTGCATTTAGTTCCAAAGAAAAACGACGAGTGGAGACTCAGTGGAGATTATCCAGTACTAAATTACGTAATAACTAACCTGTACCACATTTACAAGATTTTCTTTTCAGCTAGCAGGGTGCACAATATTTAGTACGTGCATATCACTAAATTCCCATCAAGCTAGGTGACGTTCCGAAAACTGCTATCTCAACACCATTCGAACTTTACGAATTCAACCGAATGACATTCGGCTTTCGGAATGCGGCGCATAATTTCAATGTTTGATGCATTAAGTATTGAGAGGGTTATCATACTGTTTTGCATACATCGATGATATACTGATTGCATCCAGTTCATTTGACGAACATATGTTGCATGTGGAGCAGGTATTTAAACGATTATCAGAAAATGATTTGATCATAAAAATAGACAATTGTGTATTTGTCCAGCCTGAAGTCTCATTTTTAGGGCATTTGGTAAATTCAAACGGAATTTTACCATCCTCAACTAAAGGTAAAATCATACGTAATTATCCTAAAACAGATAACGTCTAACAACTAAAATTTTTTTTAGGAATGATCAATTTTTATAGAAGAGTTATTCCATCCGCAGCACGAACGAAGGCTTTTTTAAAGGCTATAAACGACAGTAAAGCAACGATCGCATGGGCAGAAGAGTCGGTGGTACCTTTCGAAAACTGTAAGTCGAAATTGAGTGAGGCCACTCTACTGGCACATCCAAATTTGTCAGCGAAAATCTCAGTAATGGTAGACGCTTCGGACTCAGCAGTAGGTGCCGTCATGCAGCAACTGCTAAATCATATTTGGCAGTCATTGGGCTTCTATTCCGTGAGATTGACCAAAGCACAGAAAAAATAATGTACATATGACCGGGAGTTGTAAGCGGCTTATCTAAGCGTAAAATACTTGCGATTCTATCTCATGGGAAGAAAATGTATTCTCGTTACGGACCATAAACCTCTCATTTACGCTTTGGACAAAGCATCAGCAAGATAGAGACGTTAACTAGACTTCTTTGGACAGTTTACAACTAACTTACAATATGTCTCGGGTACTGATAATATAATAGCGAATGCGTTATCTAGAGTAGAATCCATAAACATAAACACTACAATCGACTATAACCAGCTTGCTACAGATCAGTTACAAGGTTCAGAATGGAATAACACATTGCAGGACGAGGACTCTGGGTTGAATTTAGTACGACGCCCGTTAGCTTTTAACACATAACAATTCATTTACTGCGATATATCAACGGTATAAACAAGACCTTTCATCCCAATAAAATGGAGAAAGAAGGTATTTGAGTCGCTACACAACTTATCTCATCCAGGAATAAAAGCTTCAATCAAGTTAATGTTGAAACATGTAGTATGGCCGGCAATTAAAAAATACGTGAGGCTAATGGCACAAGCGTGACCTCAAGAGCACTAGTAGTCAATTTTGAAGCTACAAGATAATGTTTCGCTGAGATTCACATCGATTTGGTAGGACCGTTACCATTATCAAATAATCAAATAATCAAAGGTATTGTCTAACAATAACATATAGGTACACCCGCTAGGCGGAAGCAATCCCTATTCCAGATAACAACGCAAGCAATGTTGCAGTTGCATTATATACTAATTGGATAGCTTGTTTTGGGGTTCCTCAATTCATTATAACGGACCAGAGCGCTCAAACTGAGTCACACCATTTAACAGAATTAGCTCGTTTGTTAGGATTTGCACAAAGACGTACCAGGTCGTATAATCCCAAATGCAATGGGATGATAGAACGATGGCACAAGACGTTGAAAGCAGCAATTATGTGTCATAATAGACCAGATTGGTCAGAAATATTACTACTCGTACTATTAGGATTATTGAAACAGAGTTTGTTAATAAATTAAAAAAACATTTCGGAGAATTAAAACCAGTCAGCTCATCTAAACATACGAAAGAAAAAGTCTTCATTGGCCAAGCTTTAGAAGACTTCTCACACGTATTCATACATACAGATGTAATTAAAAAGTCACTTCAATCCGCATATTTCAATCCGACCAATTTTTTGAGCTTGAAATAAAAAATAAAAAAATAAACATTTCAATAGATAGAATCAAACCATGTTATACCGAAAACAAAGATGAGATGTTAAATAACCAAACAATAACAAACAATTTCTCACAGAATTTGGAGGATAGGCCTATGAATGTGATTCCTGAAACACCAAAACACAAAAAAAGTTTTTTTTATCAACAAATTCAAACACAATACGAACCAAGGTGTGCGTAATTTTCCAACAATTTATCAAGTTTCTTAAATTCCACTGGAGGGGGAGTGTGTGTGGTGTGTCGGTATCCCCCGGTTTACAATTGTAAATTTCTTTATATAATAAATACTTTATTGTTGATATATTTTTAGGATTGTTCAGTTTTACTTACATTAATTGTTAATATATATGTCGAATTATCATATTTGATAAATGGTTTAATGGACGCGTTTTGTATTGAAGGTGTAGTTGGTATACTAGTTATAATTGGAATACTTTTTGGCTAAGGTTGAATTAGCAAAAAACTAGAATCCTTAGCCGGAATATATACCAGAAAATGTATATAGTTTTTGTTTTTTAAAAAATATGTAGTTACGAACTACGAACTTGAAACCAAACAGTTGCACACAATAAATATTAATTAATTTTAGTAATAGTTACATAAAATATATATTAATTAATTATTAAATTAAATAAATATTTATTAATTATCCAGTCAAAGGGAGTTATAATATAATTAAATAAGAACCCTTTTTAATTTGTTACCCAATCAGTAAAAAAACCGAGAATAGAACGTGTATATATGTATATGAATATAAAGCCAGTAATAGGCATCATTATCCCAAAGGTGTGTTACGAGAAGCCATCAAATTTAAAACTCGATCTTTTTGCGCCCAGGATCATTCCTATCAATTCTAACAAATTACCTTCAACTTAAAATCAGTCAAATATCCAGTTTATCTATATCGTTTACTGGTCGAGAATATTATAAACCAGCTCTGATCGATACTCTTCTTGGTAGCGACCACTTCTTTTCATTCGCCCAAAATTATGAATTCAGTTGGATAATTAGCGAAAACTATAATTAGGTGTCTTACAGTTAAAATGCACACCATTTAACTGCTATTTGGAGCTGACTTTAAGGTTAATTTGAGACACAGAAGAGCTACAGAAATAACGTCATCTATTGGATTAAGAAAGAAACTATATGAAACCCAATGCAGGAATTAGTTTCTTAAAACAAAATAAACAAGCCCTATAATAAATTGTTATTTTTACCCTATACCATCAAGTTTTTAAGGAATCAAACACTGCTGGTTACGAATCGTTTTAATTTCACATCTACACTGACCTCTAGAATAATCTGGTAATTTTTTTAGGTAAACCATACATCGGACTACCAGTGAAAATTGTAGAAAAGTATGAGGAACTACAAAATGATTTCAGTATTATGTATAAAATATCACTCAGTAAAAATTGTGTTTTATTTTATGATCTTGTATTTTATGATTTTGTGATTTTACAGGTATCTATGTAAACACCAAGTTCACCAAAAGAATATTTCTTCAGGAGATTGCATTTACGAACCTTTAGGGTTTTTGTCACCAGTAACCAAAAGTTTAAAAATTCTATACCAAAATTTATAAATTACTAAAATTGCTTCTGTTGATAAGTTATCAACAGATAACTTATCAGATAACTTATAGCAAGCCTGGCTTCAGATAAGAAATCAAATCGACCCTAAAACAAATATTCCTAGATTGTGTCATATCACCGTAATCCGTAGAGTTGCATTGTTACGCTTCGAAAGATGGTTACGCCGTCTTACGGTACGGTGAATAATGGCCTTGTCATAAATAATCTAATCTAAAGATTAATCTAATAATCTATCTGATCAAAATTGTCTGTGTAACCCAATTGTAACTCTATTTAACTCTACTATTTCAATATTTATATTCGGAATTTCAATAGTTTCAATATTTTATTTTTCGAAAGGTCCGAGCTGCAACTAGTATTTGTCATAACGGTTATTTCAATTGATTTGTAACGTTTAATCAAATTTTATAAAATCTGATTTATATTATAATTTTTATAATTTTATATTTTTAATGATGTAATAAATTAAGTACTTGTAAATATGAGGCAAAAACTAATCAAACTTATTCCAACCTACGGTTTGCTGAAATTAGCTTATTAATAGACTTTAATTTTCAGAGAAACATTGCAGATTACAATTGAATGGTGGCGCACTAGAGATGCTAAGAGATGACAGAATGCAGATTAGATCATTATCATTGTGATTGTTTTATGATATTGTTTTATGATAAGTTTGAATATTGGCTATTTTACTAATACCCTTCCTTATCCTTCCAAGTATATGTAAAATGGGTGTACGATGAGTCCAGCGCTTTCCGGGATATCCTGCTTAATGCATGGTTATACATTCTAAATCAATACAAATCGAAAGTCCGAGGTGCAACTCTCTTTGGCATAGAAATTAAAAAAAAATTAGCCAGTACTGAAAAACTCTATTTTTTTTTCTTTTCATCCATTTTTGAATGGAAATGTGGGTTGAATGAATATTATGGGAATGAAATAATATGGGTTGAATGAATATTTCGTACACAGGTATAACTTATGATACGAAAAATCCTATTTCTTCTTACCGACGAGAGATTTTATTAGCCAAATGATTTTAAAGAAGATACCCAACAATTTCATGCTGGGGTTTCCGTTCAAATTGTTGTTGATGTCGCTACTGGTATCGTTTTAAAATAATCAAAATATTTTTATATGTATTTCGTCTAATGTCATATATTTATACTAAATGTTGGCGATATGCTATCGCCCTGACATTTGGAACATAAATGGGTAAACTGTTTTTTTTTTCGTATGATGGTAGTACTTTGTGTATTTATATTATGCAAATAGTTACAAACAATAAAATACAAGTTTTGATCTTAAGACTCTTCAATAAAATTTGGAGTAAAGACTCACTCTTTAGTAATGCAGGCAAACGATTATAAAAATCAGGTGCCGTAGACGTATAGAAGCATTTGAAGTAATCTCTACGAGTGAAAGGAATTATGCAAAGTTGTTTATTATGCAAAACATGTGATGTTTTTCAATGCCCTATGTCCACTTCTAGAGAAAAACATTTTCAGTATCTTAAAAATATACAGATATCGTAAAAGCAGCATGTTACTACAGCTTAAAAAGTGGCACACGTGCATGTTAGTAAAGCAGCATGTTACTACAAGGAAAAAGTGGCAGAAGTGCCACAATAAGAAGCTCTATAGATTATCAGACCATCCATAGATTATCAGACCATATGCTAATTTGGAATTAAAAAGACCATAATAAACCTTTTTTAGAACCGGTCAAGGGCAACCGGCCGAGAGTGATACATTTTTGTGGTAAAGGAGAGCAAAGCATCTTCGGTACTTATCTTTCTTCTGAAGCCAAACTGTGCTTTGCTTAGAAAATCAATCTTATCTAACCCGACAAACAATGTGTCCGATTTGTATCTGTAATGTGTCCGTTAGTGCATGTACTACTTAGTATGTAAAAGTATTGACTCAAGTAATTACAAATGGTATACAACGCCCAGGCAAAAAGTATTTATGGAGAGAGAAAATTTAATAATTGTTTTCTGTTTGTGTGAGAGAAAGGGAGGAGCTTACTAAAAAATAAGGAAATAAAATGTAACGACATGTGTGTTTAGTTAGTCTCACTTGTGTCTACATTAAGTCTTAGAAAAGGTACAACAGGTAACCGACCAAGAAACGTTACCAAAGTAATTACTAATGTTAATACGTGCCCACCACATATAAACACACATGGAGCACTTTAAATATAGTTTGTGTCATACAAAAGTAAAACAAAGGGTACGTCCAATATAAATTCATTGTTATTATAAAGTATCGCCTTTGTGTTCATTATGTGTTAGACTAAAGGAAAGTTAATATTCCAACCAATATAAGCACTTTAGTGTTTACTACGATGAACGTTGTACAATATTATGTGTCCATAGTAAAGTAGGCATTTTCGGTAGCGCTTTTAATATGTAAAAAACAAAACTAATTAGAAATTCATTACTTTTTATTTGAAATAATTAAATAAAATGATTATTAATAATAAGACATGTACATATAAACACAAGAATATAATTTTTAATTATCTAATATTTCATATAATTTAATAACAAAAATAAGAATTTATTTATTTCAATTAAAAACAAAATAAAAAAAATAACGATATTATATGTAGGTATTTTAGTAAATATTTAAATTATATTTAGCAAGTCACATTCAATGTTTGCCGGTTAATCCTTAAATTAATTCTTTTAAAAAATTCTTTAATTGATTTGTGGATTATGTTCGGCGATATTTCTTCATGTCTTTTATAATTAAGGATATTAGAAATTAAATCTAATATCCCCGAATTTTTATTGAAAACTAATTTGGTTATATCTGAAATTATTGTTTAGATAATTAAATTAGAACAAAATAATAAAATAGTCCGAGTAATTTATATACTTCTTTCGAGTCCGCTTCGTCCTGTCCAGGTAAATTTTTTCAACAACGAATACGTAAAAATATCTTCCATGATATTTTTTACGCTGTCATTTATTGACGGCTTAAAATCATTTTTTTTGAGTCTTATAACCTATAAACGGGAATATAATTATAATATATTATGATAATGTTTTTACTCCACTCTTTTCAATGGCTAAGAAAATGATATAATGAACTTACTAATTGTTCCATGAACTCAGTGTTCGCCAATAATTTTTTGTTAAACTCTTCAATCCCGGTTACTGAAGTTATTGGAAAACTCGGCATGATGAATTCAACATCTTTTACCAAAGTCGAAATCTTTGGAAATTGCTTTTTTACTAGCGATACGAGTGCAGACTGCATCTCATAAATGCAATCTAGCTTTTTTCTGTTTGTGACATTGAAATAGATATTTGATTAATTTTATTTTCTATGTTTTGTAGCCGCAAATCATTATCGTTTTCAGCAATAACTGCGTTTTGACGAACAACAGGTGAAGAAAATAATGGTTTAATACATTCATTGAACATATTTTGACCTGATTCAATAGGATGCGGTGGTATTGTCTGCGTTTCTATTGGGTTAATTTTTTTGTTTATATTTAAAATATTGTGCGGTAACGTTGGAGAAATATTTTCATAATCTCTGTTACTATCAAATGTTACGTTAAAGTCGTAGTCCGGTTGTTTAAAAGTTCTGCTTCTTTTGTGAAAATTTTCGGAATCCGAGTTAGTATAATTACTAAACATCCGCTCTTTTTTTTTTGCCTCTGAATATGTTTCTAAGGAAGAAATAGAAATTTATTTTATTTTAATTTCATTTCAATTAACAATAATAGTAATAATAATAATAATAATAATAATGAATCAATAAAAGAAAAATAATAATTATAATATTTTCTAATTACTTAAATAGAAATTAAAATATTACAATAGAAATTACAATAAATACCTATGTTTGAAGCTAGTAATTTAAAGTCAAAACATTCCCAGGTTTCATCTTTTCTATATCCGTACTTAATGGCTCTTTGGTATAATTTAATTGACGGCCAATATAATTTCTCGTTGTCTATCCAATGATCTAGCACTGTTACGACTTCCAAACTGCCATCAGAAGCAACCGTTTCGACAATCATATACATCTGTGAATCATAATATAACAGTTTAACTTTTTTTACTAATATTTTTATTAATGTTTACACATAAGACGGAATTACATAAACGATCTACACATTTAAAAATTAAACAGATATAATAATATTTACCTAAGATGATTTCTTACTCTTACATAAAAACTTTGGCGTATGCTCCTTACTCAAATAGCTTTGAAATACATTAGAATGGCTTACGCAGAATGCAAGATTGGTAAGAAAACATAATAACTCTTATGCTCCATCATGAAAAGTTTGCATCCAATTATGTTTATAGGCCAATAAATTGGATCCATTTTATTTTTTGTGGTCTTATAAATATCTAAATTACTAGAATGTATGGGTAAATTATAAAAATTTTCTTTTCCGCAAATTTCTGAACCATATAACCTTATTTTATGATTAATCTTTTCAGCATGAATGAATTGCACAATACTTTTTTGTTTCGTTAAAATCCATTGATTCCTAGGGCCAGAATCAATTCTCATATTTTTAAGGTTCAATTCTAAATATATAACTTCTCCTAAAGTATTTAAAGATTTTTTTTGCAAACCAGGTAACAATTGCACTTTTGTTCGGTTTTCTATTGTCAATATGTTAGCGTGTTCAACTAAGCGGTTACATATCTGTGCCAGCTGCTCATTTTTTTTACGTAAGAGGGATTTTATATAAAACATATGATTTTCAAAAGGAAAAGCACTGTAATTATCTAAAGCTCCATTTCGCAAAACATCATCTGGTATATGG
This sequence comes from Tipula confusa, assembly GCA_963556175.1. Taxonomy (NCBI): domain Eukaryota; kingdom Metazoa; phylum Arthropoda; class Insecta; order Diptera; family Tipulidae; genus Tipula; species Tipula confusa. Next base: position 149,857,529 of record OY744476.1, on the reverse strand, counting down.
ATTAATGAATGGACATTATACGAAATATTTTCATTTCCGTAAATTCGTCCTGTCTCTTGTACAAATAATTTCAAAATATCTTTAATCATTTTTGGTTTTTCGGTACACATTCCATTTATACACATTCGTATGGCAACATGTAGTAATAGTATATGGTTATACTTATCCTGAGATAAAATGTCTTTTAAAACAAATGGTGCTGAATAAATTAAAAAAGTTCGGAACTCTGATCCCTTAAAATATCCAAAATCCGTAAGCGGTCGAATTTTTCTTTGAAATCCTGATGGTTGTGTACTTGATATTTCTACTAAGCGTGCTGAGACTTGCATTATATCACGATTCTGAAGAATATGTGGTGGATGCCCATTTATCCATATATTTAACATCTTTTTCATTACACCTAAACATACAACATGAAGATAATCCAGTGGGAATTGATTAATCATATCAATATCCAATTCTTCTAATACTGATGTGGAATTATGATGATACTCATCAATTTTAGATCGAAATGATTCATTTGTGCGAAGGGTGCAATTAATTTCTGGAAAAATTACTCTATTTTTATAATAGCTTCCTTCTGTTGTGCATCTACTACACCCGAAATAACCAGTATGTGATTTAATACCAGTTATGCTCGCTTTGGCTGGGGCATCACAAATAAACAATCCAGCTGATATTTTAATAGCCTTGTCTTTAAATATATACAATTGCTCTAAAATATGTATTTCATCAACCAAAGGTCGCAAGAACACGTTAAAATCATTCGGCTTGACAGTGCTATTATAAACAGCCACAACAAAAATTAATTCAATTCCTAAATTTTTTGTTTGGCATAAAATTAACCAAAAACAGTTGCGATTGCTTTTTGCAATTGGAACACCGTCAACATTAAAATTAAGCACTATTTCGGCCGGAAGATTTTTGATTGAATTTAAATACTTATCTAAATTATATTTAATACCCAGATAAACGCAATTTCCAGAATCCATTTTCAAAATATCCCTACTAACAGGAGTTTTAAGTAGAGTTCTACATGTTTTCGGAATATTCGGATATCCATTACTTTTTAAAAACACAAGTAGCTCATCTGTTGCCCTGCCAGTTATATTGTGTTTTATCGACCAACATTTTAAAAAATTTATAATTTTATTAGAATTATTCTCTATATCTGATTCACATTCCATATCTGATAATTCAGTTAAAATACTTTGATTGTCTATCAACCCGCTTGCTTCACCTGTGATGGGTTGTGCAGATTGATAAGCGTCATAATGCGTTAAAGGCGTAAGATTTCTAGTGTAGAAACGTCTTTTTCTAGATCGCTTAGTAACATCCAAAATGTTTTTGTAGGACATATTTGACTTACAAAGCTCACCGATAATGAGAAATCGCTAAAATCTGCAATCTAACACTAAGCAGTAAATGTTAATGTTTACTAATTATTAAATTTCTTACAAATTTATAATGTATTAAAAAACTATAAACCATAAAAAAAATATTTACATGCATGGACGAGCACATGGAGGCCGAAACATAACCTCAACTATTTCAAAAATGTCGAACACTTTATTTTTCACTAAAACAAAATTACTTACCTGGTTTTTAAAATAGTTATATAACTTAGAAATTTATAGGTATTAATTAATTAATTAATTTTGAATTAACAGAAAAGTACAGAAACGGAAACCACAATAAAATTACTTTTAATTTTGAAACACGATCACTTTACCACAAATCTCAAACTCGAATGAAATCATTATGAGTCTACACACGCGAGTGAACAGAAAACAAAATGGAGAAAGAGAAGATCATATTAATTGTGAGTGCATATATTCAATTTTAAATGAGATAAAATATTAAATATTAGACACAAGTTGGACAAAAGGTCGACACAATTTTTACCTGAAAATACAGTTGACGAAACGAAAAGAAAAACAAAATAGAAAGAGGTATCTATATATAAATTACAACCATAGAGTATAACATAACAGGACACATGTTGAACACACGTTAGACATATGTGGATCACATGTTGGACACCTGATGGACACATGTTGGACACCTGTCGGACACATATTGGACGCATGTTGGACACTAATTATAATATAATAAAACGTTAAATTAATAAAATATCAGAGAAAATAAACAAGTAAAAAAAATATTTTGGGATAAAAAAATTGTACACAAGTTGAACACAAGGTCAACACATTTTTTACTTTAAAATACAATTGACGAAACGAAAAACTAAACAAAATAGAAAGAGATGATTTTATGTGTTTCGAAATATAGAGTACAGCATTACAGGACACACGTTGAACACATGTTGGACACAATTATACTAAAATAAAACAAGAAAATTATTAAATTTTCAGAGAGAATAACAAGCAAATAAAAAATTTTGGTGTCCGTAATGGTAACATTCACGTTCCCATCGGACTCAAATTGTTTGTCGGGTAAATAACAAATTATTCGTTATTTAATAATGTTTTCTAAAATTTTTGACAATACTGGTAAGAAACAGATAGGACGATAATTGGTTGGTTCTAATTTTGATCCACCTTTATATAATGCCACAACATAAGCTGTCTTTAAAAGTTCTGGAAAAACTCCAGTTTTTACACTAGTATTAAAAATGTGTTTCATCTACTGAACAATATTATCAGCAGTTTGTTTACGTAAGGAGTCAGCCCATCGGTTCCCATTGAGTTTTTATTCTTAAAGTTTATAAACTTAGTATTAATACGCATTCTGTAATATTGTTAAAAAAACGAGTTTTGAATTACGTGAGAAGACAGTTTTACCATGCGGTGATTATAAGTAATAGCAAGAGACACCAAATGGCAATTGAAGACATTACCTATACCCAACAGATTAGTGCAATCGAACCATCCGCATGTTTAATTTCTTTCACAATTGCGTGTTTCTTATTGTTTTCTTTCTTAGACACCAAATATTCCGAGTCATTTATAAATTTATTATGAAACATTTCAAGAAAATACTTCTTGGAAAATAATTCCAATAATATTTTTAGTTCCCGTATGAACTGGTCAACATTGAACTTGTGTTACCTACATAAACACAGACAGATAAAATCTATCTCACCATACTTAAAATTCAATCCCAAACAGCTTCTGCATGGATTCTTTCACTCAAGAAAATTGCCACACCACCAGCTCTTTCACAATCATTACACAAGAAAAATGAAATATAACCATCAGTTTTATAAGATTCTGATTCGTAGGATCAAGCCATATTTTTGACACGAGCATAAAGTCTTATTAGGGTCGTTACTATAAAACTACCAAATAACACTACTATAAAGCGACCATTTAATAAATTGTGTCTTTTCCAACCACTCCAGTAAATAAATTGACTCTATTGAGTCAAAAGCGAAGTGAGGTTGAATTTGACTGTTCTAATTAATGTATATTTTGCTTTCTGGTTATTCATTTCTTACCTTTTGCATTGTATAACTATAAATTAAGGTAATTTAACAATTTAAAAAGAAAACCCATGTCATCTTTAATATTCAAAACAGTACCACGCATACGGCCGAATTCTTCATTTCAAAAAGCACCAGCCACAAAAGCTGACTACAATAATAAAAAAAAAACTATTTATAATTTCTAATTTTTTTGATTAAAACAAAATATGTACCTTAATAGCAATGTATACAATTTTATGCAGACCAAAAGTACCGACTCCGAAAAGGTTTTTTTTATTTTCTACCAAATTTAAATGTGATATACGCTTTAGATAAAACCTTTTTCGTTTCTCTTATTTATAGCGACATAGCTCTTAAATCTGCACAAATTTTAGAATTAAAAAAAATATATATATTTTATAATCACAAGATAAATAAAAATCGTAAAACTATTAGATACCAATGGGCCAATTTACACTATATTGTAGTTGCATATTGTTGCAACATTGCCGTGAATTTTCATTTTGTTGCAACTTGTTGTAACTTAGAATACGTTATGTTTATGTTTGTGTAAAATAATTCATTTTGTATGGTGGTGACTTTAGAAGTCTGATGAAAGAGCTAAAACCTTATTTTTCAGATTAACACATTTTTTTACGAATGGATGAGGAATGCTTTAATTATATACTTGCCGCAATAAAACCTGCCATAACGAAGCAAGATATACTATTGAGGGAGGCTAACCCTCCCGAAGAAAAACTGGCTATAACTCTTCGATTTGGTAACTGGTGAAAATTACGTGAATTTAGATTACCATTCTAAGTTATCGCAATCTTTTTTATCAAAAGCCATTATAGAAGTGTGCCACGCGATTTATGCAAACTTAAAGAATCAATTTATAAGGTAAATCAAATAATTTATTTGTTAAATATTAAAAAAATGTTTACATTAAATTTTTAATTACTTTAATAATACTTGTTTTCAACCTCATCGTCAGACAAATTTTTCATTACCATTTCTAAAACATTGTATGATTGTTTAATAATTTCTGTACTAATAATTTGCATTTTTTTCATTCAATAATGGACACTGGTAAGATATTTGATAATGAGGATGAATTGGAAGATTTTAATGAAGCTTTATTTACTATAAGGTTTTTTTTAGAATTTTGGTTTGAGTGACATGTTTAAATGTTGATAAAAGGGATCTGGATGTTAAAGGTGGATTTGATATCGATGGAAGATGGAATATTTAATGCGAAGTTAATGGTGATGCTGAATGAAATGTTAATAGTGTAGGGTTTGGTAGGGATGAAGACTTGCATGTTATGGTAAGGATGATAAAGGTTTTTGGTATGGTAATGAAGGATAAGATAACAATGTCAATAGTTGCTGTATGAGATGATGAATGGGATTGGTAATCAAACGGTTCGAGTGAAGAGGATGGCATTGAGGAATAAGCCTCGTAACTTTTTGGTTGAATATATAGATTCTGTTTTTAAACATTTTCTCTTCTTCTAAAATTTTTTCTCCTACCATTCCCATAAATTTTGTTTTTTAAATGTTTAAATGATGCCTCTAATTTCAATCTTTTCATTTCCGTGCACAAATAGTGACAAAACACCTCTTCATTTGATTATTCTGTTGTAGGTGGTTTAGGTGCGTGCTGATTTGAGCTCCGTATCAATTCTAGAGCTTCTTAATGGAGTTGCTGTGACCGGCTCTCTTTTCTTTTCTGTATAAATAAATAATTTTAATTAAAACCTATTAAAAAAGAAATTACAAAATTATACGTATTTCATTCTAGTTTCCAACAACCTGGTTGTTTTCCCAAGAAAACTGGTTACAAATTATAGAGGGATTTAAATGTAAATAGCAATTTCCAAACTGCTTGGGGGCTCTAGATGGAAAACACATAAATTTTAAGCCATAAAAAAGAAATGCAAATTTATATTATAATTATAAAGGATCTCACAGCATTGTTCTACTTGCTGCAGAATGTGCTCAAGCGAAATTTACGTTTATAGATGTTGGATGTAATGGCAGAGTAAATGGTGGTGGGTCTTACAGCGGTCAGATTTAATGTATATTCTACAACAATCAGACAAGTTCTTGCCGCCAAAAAGGCGTATATGGAATTTCAGATTATTACCACATATGTTTGTTTCTGATAATCCATTCCCCTTGTCAGAACATATGATGACACCTTATCCGTACACAACAACTGATGGACATAAACAAATATTTAATCGCCGCTTAAGTCGAGTTCAATAAACTGGACAGTGGAGTTGTTTACTGCACAATTGTTTAATTACAAGGAGCCATTGGTATCTTGAAAACATCGATGATGTGCCGAAAGTTGATACTAATAAAATGTCAGCTGTCCTAAACTCACAAAAAAATGAATTGGACGAATCTGTTCGTACTCAACTAATGGAATATTTTAATAATGAAGTGAAATTGTAATTAACTAAAAAATAACTATAATATGTACATGAGATGCAAAACTACTACTATGAATTAACTGGCGAAAAAAAGTTACATCGCCCAGTAAATAAACAATATTGTTAACAGTAATTTACCTTTTTATTTTTATTCTGAGAAGATTCTGCTACTTCTTCGGTGTTTTGGAGTACAGTCCAAGCTGAAAATTAATTAAACAATATATTATAGAAAATAATTATGCACTTAAAAAATTAAAACATAACTTACATATTCTAGATGTATGTTGGAAGAGATATTTCCGGTATTATTACAATATAATAAAAATTGTAATTCATCATAGCACCATAATTTTGATGTATACACATCACCAGTGCCATTGCCACTTCGCTTAGAGTTGTTTATTTTGGTCCGTTCTCGTGAGAGTTGGCTTTGCAATGTTCCCAGTTTATTTTTTATTTTAGACACGGAAACATCAACTTTAATTGTGATCTCTCAGCACTGCATATGGCATTTAAGCTGGTGCTCCGTTTAATTTTTGATGTAAAATGTGTATCCAGCAGATTCCATAGGCACTTTGATTCTCTATACAGTTGGATTAACTGACGAGTTGCTTGACGGCTCCAAGTGTCTATTGTATTTCCAATTGATCCATTTTTTTTTATAAAATTTTTTTACAACAATCGAAAAATCGCAATTCAATTTGTTTTACAAAAATTTCAACTAAATTTAATAAAAAGTTTTACGACAATAAAAAAAATCACAACGCATTTGTTTAAAACAAAAGTTTCAACTAAATTGGTCTTTACGCAATGAAGTCAAATTTAGAATAAAAAAATTCGTCTGTGTTAGTGCGTTTTATAATCATTTTTGTATTTGTTAGTAACCTGCACCACGCTAATCGTTAAAAAAAACGATTGAACAAGTTGCAACAAAAATATCCCCACTCCAATAAGTTTATAGGCAGAGAGTAAAAAAACGCGGTAATTATAACATGCAACTATGTACTACATTGTTTAAATTGGCCCAATGACAATAAAAAACAAAAATTTTCTTCAAAACAAAACTAAGGCTACTTGATTTTCCTAAACACAATTATTTTACTCAAACAAGTGTTGGTTTATCAAATTTTAACCACCTTTCAATATTTGAACTTTATATATGAGGCACGATATTGATGTAATTTATGGGCTATAGCATGTTATTGATTGAGATACGTGAGATACATCTCACTGTCTATGTATATATTTTAAATGTAGTTTTTTATTTTGCCAATGTTTGCAATATTCATTTACATTCCTAACCATTATTCGTATAGGTTAAATTTAACGATCTGTCACTCAAATATTTTATTTATTCCTATTGACAATGACTAACTTTGACTACTAAAAGTAATTTTTTATAGAAAAAAGGACAACTCGTATGTGGCAGTTACATAATAATATTAATAATAAGATAGGTTTTTACATTGCCAGGTCTAGACATTCTTAAAAAATGTTAAGTCGTTCTCTACCACAAAGAAGGGTCGGCACCGACATCAACCTCCGCTCCTGCCAAAAAGCAAATTTCTTTTAAACGTATCCACGCTTTAGTATTTTTTGTTCTTAATGAACGGCAAAAGGAGTTTTCGACAAATTCCAGATATTGTGATTGAAGAGAACATAGTAAGGGTCGTCATCATCGCAATTGGGGTTATCAACACTTCAGCTTGCCGATTTATAAGTAATTCATATTTTAATTGTGGACGTACAAAGAACGATTGATGGTGGCCAGACATGCTTTTATAACCCCACCCTTACGATAATCATGACTGATTAGGGATCCAAAGTAAAGAAAACCCTTTACTGTTTCAAATGTGAGGTCGCCACTATTGAAATCCATTAGTTTTAAAATCGTACAAATGTATCAATTAGTTCCTTTATACTGTTGTCATTAATTCCAATAATCCAAATTTATCTGGAAAAACTTTATCTGGGCTGCATCTCTAATGAACTAATCTGTACCCTGTTTTATCTGCCCAAAAATGGGTAAATTTTTTAGACTTTCTTCTTACTTTAATTGGCTAGTTCAGACGATGCTTGACATTCGACTTTCGAATAAGAAAATTTCGGATTTTCCGAGAAAACAAAAACAAATTTTAACAGCCTTGTTTCTGGGAAAAAAATCGTACATTTTTGATTTTCTTCTAATTTCAATTTACTGTAACTCCGTTAATAATGGACTAATGGTAATAAACTTGCATGTTAAGACGATGTTCAGTCTAAAGCTTTGTTTTTTGCCAAATATGAGTTCAGTGTTTTGATTTTCTTCTAGTTCTAATTTCCAAATTGTGTTGCTGTAACTTTCCGGTACAGTTCTAATTGGAAAATTGTTTCCAACCATAGATCGCATTGTAAAATGAAGATATCTTAAAATGAAGATATCTTAATAAAAATTATGCTACATAATAAAAACGTTTTGCTACATTTTAATGTAACCGTTAAAAAAACACTTGTTTATGTCTAGCAATATAATTTTAATTTTCTATTTATATTTTTTCCGTCTAGAAAATTCATTAAAATTTTCTATTTACTTTTTAAATTATTTTATTTTTCTGCATCACTTGAATTTTCCTTGTTGTGTTCCTACGGTAATCATAAAATAAGAAATGGATACATTTATCGTCCTCGAGACTTGTGAAATATGAATACTTAGATGGTATAGCAACGGTTGGTTCTCACGAGACATGTAAATTTAATTTAAGAAAGCTTTTAATGGTTTAAAGTTTATCTTAATATTTTGTCGGTGGCACAAATAAAAATAAAAATAAACGAAGGGAAATGGACGATTTTATCAAAGTATGATTTTACGCCATTTCGGGCAGAGATAAACAAATGGGGCTCGATAAACAAATTTGACACCTCAATCTATATTCTTGTAGGGTATTTCGGACATACAACATATTTCTGGTAATGATAACACCGTCACAGATACGCTATCAGATTGTCATTCCACAACAATTTGGTAGTGTAGTTTTTGTTTGGGTCTCCTGACAATCAACTGCAGTGGACAAGGTAAAAAAAATTGCCAAATCATTTCTGGTGTAAAATTGAATCTAGTTGAAGGGAATAAGCAAAATTTGGCATTGCCTGAAGCCATGCTCGTAGCATGAAATAGTGCCGATACAGTCACGGAAGTCAGATTTAGTAATTGAATAAGTCTTTTTGGTGTTCCATCGTTTGTAGTATAAGACCGCGGTTCTCGTGTTGGTTTTGAACTATGGCTTACAATCCTGCATGTAACGGATTAATAAAAAGGTGGCATCGCAAATTTTAAGGCGTAAATGTTGTGTGTAGGAAACTCGCAGTTAACTAAAGTTCTTGCTTCTATTTTGCTTGGGTTGCGTACAACATTTAGGGACAATTTTGAAACAATTGTAGTTTATTGAGTATCCTTTAAAAATTTTATGATTGATTTAATGCTCTCGAAACTGATTGCTAGTTTATTTTCAAAAAATGGGAAGAGATATAGAATGGATTCTATTAATCTTTCGAAAAGTGTTTTAAGACATTAGAGAAATTGGAATATAACAAAAGGAAGTCGAACCAGTTGGAATTAATTCAATCACTCAATTTCGTTTGATCTGGGCCATTCAAGTCGAAGTTCTTTTGCAAAATATTCATCCGTCGATTACACGCTAGTAGAATGTCAAAGATTTTGCAAAACAAAGAGATGTAGCAAGTCCTGCAAAAGGAATCTTACTATGATGCTTTTTAAAACGGTAATTTGTAATTATGAAGAAACACTAACTGCACTTCCAATCCTGAAGTCAGACATAATGGTTTCGTAGCTGATGATGAAAAGCCTTAGATATTTTATGTATCTAAAAACCGTCAGTTCGGAGAGAAATGATGTAGGAACAGTCATTAAACGTTTACAATTTAGAAAAGAGACTGTATAGCCAAACCAATGAAAATTCTTTAATTTTACACTGTAACTTATGGTGCTGCAGCAAATTCGTTCCTCTCATAGTACTAAAGGAATAGTTTTATTAGAAATTGCAAGTCTTTTTAACCAGCTTGTCTAGTTATTACCTTGGTTAAAATATTTTACCAGAATCTTTGGAAGTTCAAATCCGACTTGGATGTTCCAATAATAAGGATTTTCAAAATACTTTTATTTCCGAACAAAATTACACCTCTAAAAAACATTAGCCTCACTTATCGCTTTAGCCGAAATTTATGTTTTGATTTCACTGGAAAATTCTTCAGATTGCGCTTATTCAACATAAATAACCTCGGCTTTATGTAACCTGTCAGCGGTATTCAAGATAAGTTAATTTACAAATTCAAAATATTTTTGCCAATTTTATTTCGATCTTGAAATATGATTCTATCCGTGCGAATAGCTCTTATAGCAAGCGTATGGCTTTTATTATGGCTACTTACTTCGACTTCCATTTTTAAAGGAAACATTTTTCTTTACCCGAATTTCTGATAAATTTTCGTTTCACTTTACCATCTAAACTATCTAGATAAACTTTAGGTTGGCAAACTAGTTCTTCTTGAATATTTCTTGTGATCTCCTGCTGTTTAGTGGAGTGTTCAGTTCAACTAAAAAAAGAGCCCAATACTTTGCGTTTGTATTGTTGGTCTATTGAAATATTTTTTGTGGCTCATCTGAAGATGTCAGCCACAATATTCGCTGATACACTTGATATTGTTGTTGTACATCGACTGCTCGATACATTTTCTCGACGTCTGCCAACAATACAAAAGGGTGCTTTCTTAACAGCTGATTGAAAATGCCCGATATAATATAATTTATTGATGTTCTGATGCTGATTTGAATGATTCGCAAAATACGATCCGGAGAAAAGTGTTTGCTCTGTCTCGTTTCAAAATCGCATAATGAATTGCGATATTGGACATGACAGTCAGTTTACTGAAAATATTGTTTGTTGAGTTGCTCCACTCTAACTGTGGGTGAGTAAAGAAGTTAACTCGAATAAAATTGTAGCTTTTGTGTTAAGGTTTATGGTGGTCTCAAATATTGATAGTGCGTTTAATGTGACAACACCATTTATGGTTCAGCCTTTGCTTTGGATATTTGCTGTACACAAACATTCGAATGACATCTTGTGAGATTTATTTTATCGACGAAACTAACACATGGCGATTGAAGTTCCCGTGGAGTCTTGCATAATATAATGTACAAGTTTTATTGGGTCTATTGGTCGACTTAGGTAGTACACTGATAGCTGAATCCTTGCTGGCCATTGACTGATAACATGACCTTCTCAAAATACCTTCGCAATTGTAACATACTCCGCAGCCATCATTACAATGTGGTTACTTTTTTGATAGACATATTGTGTTTAAACTTAAAGTGATCTCTTTTAAATGGTTTAGTTACGATGCTTCAAGAGCTGGGTTGACTATCCGCATCCTTAATAACTGTAATATAAAATAAAATCAACATAGAAAAACTTTCGCCGAAAAAAATAGGCACGTTTAATGGCACTATATCGACCATGAAAGAAACTCTATGATCACAAAGTGGAGACTATGTGTACCAATGCTATATAGTACTTTATAGTGGAGATAGTCTCAGCAATTTTGTTGCTGGTTTTCTTCTGGGATCAAGGTATAATAGGCTGTATTGAATTTTAAAGCAGTTAGCAGTCGTATATGTAAGCTTGATGTTTTAATGGGTTCCATATACCGAAGCACAATATCAGAATATTTTTTTAATTTTTTTTATTATTTATTATTACGACTGAGTAGTTTACTCATTAATTAGTAGTTAACATTGCATATTATTATACATTGTTTGTTTGTTTGTTTGTTTATTTCTTTGCAATCTGTTTTGGGGCCGAAGCTCTCCCAACTCTTTCGCGGTTAATTAACGTCCTACTTTACGCGATTAGTAGCCAAATTGAGGACGCGCGAATACAGGTTCGCGTTTTCAAATATCCATCTGCACATTGCATTGCTCCAGCCAGCCTGTATTGGCATGGACGATGGTTCGGCCCATGAATTCTGCACTCCAACGGGGGGTCATAGTTGTGTTCATCGTCATCACCGATCGTAATCAAGTGATGAAAAATCCCTTTTGGAACCCTCCCCCGTTGGGATTCGAACCCGGTACCTCCCGTCCCAAACACTGCAGCTTTAACCACTGCGCCAATTGCTCGGTTATTATTATACATTTATTGGAAATAAGCCGTATAGGATAATCCCAGTTTAAAATGATTCCTCACTAGGTTTCTTGCGCTGCTGTTATTCTGTCAAGTTAGGTCCAATAGTTTAGTTCTTTGTAACCTTCTTATCATAGTAATGTTGGTTATCATACGACGTATATCCTGATTTGAATGCTCATGCAGGCTGTTGTGTTGTTTTCTGCTTGGGTGAAAGTTGTTCTGGTCAATTTCTCGTGTCCAATTTAAACAAGGAGTTCGGCGTAAATACTTTATTTATTATAATTTAGTTTTATATATTGTTTATGTTTATGTGATTATGCCTAATCTGCGGCTGCAACTCGAATCAATCTTTTTATCTTTTCTTTCTCGCTTAAAATAATTGAGTCGTTAAAACCCGTTTAATGTAACCAGTTTGCACAGTCACTCATACTAATATAAAAATGTAGTATATACGCTTATACACAGTATATATGCTTAAACATAGTACATAATATTATACAATTGATACTATAGGGTTACAATTTTATTTAACATAATGAATGGCATGTTTTTACTGCACATTCATAACACCTCCACCCTTAGACATAGGATCTTCCATAAAACGTTGTCATACGTAATTTGTTTTATGATGATCTTATGTAAGTATATTTAAACTTATTTTCTAAAAATAATTATAACTATACATATTGTATGTAATTGGAATCTTCTGTAATTTTTTTTTTTTTATATTTTTTTTTTTTATTTATTTTTTTTTTATAATTTTTATTTCAATTAATTATTTATTATTAAGATTATTAAAATTCCATAGATGTTTAAAAATTATATATAATAAACGCTTATAAATTATAATGTTTGAGAATTTTATTTGAGAAAAAATGAAATTAAAATTTAGGTATAACTAATAAATTTTAATTTTTAAATTTTTATTTTTTTTATTTTTTTTATAAACTTCAAAACCCATTACCAACAATGCTATGGCTTTAGCTTTAATCTGTTATTATGAACTATTTTCACCCGGTTTCCTATTTGTATTGCTGTATTTTCCGGCGATACTATATAATTTACTTTATAAGGTCCTAGCCATCGACTAGAAAATTTATTCGCAGGCTGTTCGTTTTTTAACCATACAAGATCTCCGGTTGAATACGTTTTATTTTTAGAGTAGGTATCATAATACCTTTTCGAGTTTTCTTTTGATCTAACTATATTGTATCGTGCTATCTTGTAAGAATTCTGTAATTTGTATTTAAAATCACATAATAGGTCGTCATAATTATAATTAACCTCTGGTTCGAGGTTAAAGGAAGAGGGAATGTTGGGTCGATGACCAAACACTAACTCATAGGGCATAAACCCCGTACTAGAATGAGGAGTGGTGTTATAAGTAAACACACAAAAAGGAGACCAAATATCCCAGTCCATTCCATATTTGTCAACGAAATGTCGTAAATATTCAGCAAAAGTACGATGAGACCTTTCCAATGCCCCATTTGTCTGAGGATGAAAAGCAGTGGAGTTCATTTTCTTAATGTTAAGCATTTTGCAGCAATTTTTAAATACTTCACTAAGAAAATTAGTACCTTGATCTGTAACGATGCTCTTAGGTGCCCCGTATATACAGACAAAGTTTTTTAAGAAAGCATCAGCAATCGTTGTTGCTTCTTGATTGTGAATAGGTATGGCAAAACAATATTTAGTTAAGTCATCTTGTATTGTTAACAGGTATCGATTACTTAGGTAGCTCAAGGGTAATGGTCCAACTATATCCATAAATACCTTTTCAAATGGCAAATTAGAGGTGGTAGTAATTTTCATAGGTATTCTTGGATTTTTCCCACATTTATTTTTTTTGACAGTAATCACATTTCTTAATAAACTGATCAACCTTTTTTATCAATTGGGGGAAATAATAATATTTTTTCAATCGTTTCACAGTTCGGTGTAATCCTTGATGGCCACCTAATGTTGACAAATGAAATTCTTTAATTATCTCTTCTTGTTTTACAGGGTCGGCTATTGTTATTATTTCAGATTTATCATTTGAATAAATTTCCTCGGGTTCTGTGTCGGATGTATTGTGGATTTGACTTTGATTTGATATTATTTTGGGAGTAGATGAGTCTAACTGTTTTTGTTGAGATCGTGTTACTACATGAGTATCAACAATGTTAGGTTTTTCTATTTTAGTGCCTGCGTTAGTGGTATTATTTGATTTAAAAAAACTAGTTGAAGGTGTAAACGTATCATTATTAGAATCTTGTGGAAAAATGAGGTTAGGAAAATGTCTGTTTCAAATTTTGCTTTAACTGGATCCTTTATGATTCGACTGAGGGCATCAGCATTGCTATTTAATTTACCAGGTTTGTGTTGGATATCAAAATCATATTCCTCGAGCTTAAGCCTCCATCGGATTTGTAAGGAATTTGGATCTTTCATACTATATAAATATTTTAATGCACGATGGTCAGTAACTACGTGAAACTTACGACCATAAATATACGGACGAAAATAATTGATTGACCAAACAATTGCAACTATTTCCTTTTAAATGGTAGAGTAGTGCTGTTCACCAATGGTTAAGGTTCTACTAGCAAATGCTACTGGTAAATCTATTGAATTGACATCTTGCGATAAGACAGAGCCGATAGCGTAACTACTTGCATCCGTAGTGATGGTAAACATTTTATCGAAGTTAGGATACTGAAGTATGGGTGGAGAAGTAATGGCTCCTTTCAAAGTTCCAAAAGCTTCGTCACATTTCGCATTCCATATAAACTCAGTATTCTTCTTTAAGAGAGCTACCAAAGGTAGGGCAATAGCAGAGACATTTTTTATAAATCGTCGATAATAGCCGACTAAACCTAGAAAAGCTTTAATTTCCTTTGGAGTATTTGGTCGTGGGTAGTTTACCACAGAGTTGATTTTCATCGGGTCTGGTTTTATTCCATCGGATCCAATTATGTGACCTAAATATCGGAGTTCATTTCGTAGAAATTGACATTTAATTGGGTTTAATTTTAGATTATTTGATTGTAAACAACGTAGAACGTCAATTAATTTTTTGTTATGGTCTGTTAAGTTGTGTCCGAAAATTACGATATCATCTAGATAGACTAAACATTTTGTTCCTTGAATACCGGTTAGCACCTTGTTCATCATACTTTGAAACGTATAAGGGGCTCCTTTTAACCCAAATGGCATTCTATTGAAGTGGTAATGTCCTGTCTCGGTACTAAATGCTGTTTTCGATTTGTCTGGTTCAGACATTTGAACTTGATGGTAACCATCTGCCATGTCAAGAGTAGTAAAATAAAACGCTTTCCCTAGTTGATCAAAAATATCACTAATATTAGGTAATGGAAATACTCGATCCAGGGTAACATCATTTAATCGGCGATAGTCCACAACAACTCTCCATTTTTTTTCATTATTAACTGATTTTTTCGGAACTGCCAGTATTGGAGAATTCCAGGGGCTTTCACTTACTTGAATTATTTTTTGTTTCACCATTTCGTCAACTTGACGATTGATTTCAGTTTTTAGACTATGAGGCAATCTGTATGGTTTTTGATAAATAGGCAATGTTCCAGGTTTCAGAGGAATCGAATGTTCACTACTGAGTGTAGTACTGAATGTTCACTACTGAATGTAGTAGTTAAAACATCCCCCTCCAAATGAAATACTTCATTGAATTCCTGGCATATACGATGGATCGATTCAGCTTCCTCAGTGTTTAAATGAGATGTGTTAATCATGGATTGCAGTAATGTTAACCGACTTTCGATTTTATTAGTCCAAGGAGTGTTTAATGTAAAAATATCGAAATCAGATAGATTTTTAAAGGTTAATTTACTAGCTTCGATTTCGACCGATTGTTCGGTAGAGTTTATTATATTTACAGTCACGATATTATTTAATGGTTTGACTATTGTATTTCCAACAAAAACTCCCGATATAACTTCCTGAGAGGTGCAAATATAATCACAATTATTGTTTATATTTACAGCAATAGAAGTAATTTTCTCACTTCTGGGTGGAATAATTACTTTTCGTGGAATATTTATTAATTCTATTTCAATACAAAATTCAGATAGTGGAATTTCTAAACAATTCGATTCAAAATCAATTTTACAACTAAAAATCTTTACCTAATATACCATCACAAGCAATAGGAAAATCCTGGTTTACAATGTGAAAATCATGTTCTAAAAGAAGTGATTCATTGAAGATTATTTTAGATGGTAATAAAGCAACCGTTTCAATATACTGCTCGGTAATACCCTTTATTTGACATTTTAATTCAGGGTAGCACATATGTCCTTCTTTAATAGAAAATTCTTTTAAGACACTTATGTCAGCACCTGTATCTACAAGAAATAATAAAAGGTCCGATTTGCCAGTATTTAAAAAAATTTTGACGTAGATTTTTTCAGTGACATCCCAAGAGCTGAAAGTACGTATTCGAATTGGATTTGTTATTGGTTCTTTTGAATTGTCTTTTAGTGAATTTGAGCACAAAATATTTAGTTTTTGTCTTGGATTCGAAAAGGTGTGCCCAAATGTTGTCCCTCGAATCCTGTAAAGTTTTCCGCTCTATTAACATTGGAAGAGGAGGTAGAGGTAGATTTTACAGGTGAATTATGATTAGCAATAATTATTTTATTTCTCCGTGCATCTACATTTCTTTTCGTAAAACAATCAGCCAATACATGGCCAGGTTTCTTACAATAAGCACAGACCGCTCCGATTAGATTAATTGTGGAACGCTTCGAGGTTGGTTGTTTTTGGTGATGTTCGTAACGATGATAACAGTTAACAGCTTCATGACCAGTTCTCTGACAGATTTGACATTTCCTAACTGTTGAAAATAGAGTTTTATTGAAATGTGGGCTTGATAATGGTTGGTCTCTAGCTTCAGATTTGGTAATAACTTCTTCTGCTAGAGCCCTTACAATAGCATCAGCCAATTTAGTTGGACTAGCTGCTTTAACAATAGTTTTAATGGGTTCGTTGAGTCCTTCTTTATAAGCTCGAGTTGCCAATTTACCGTTGTATTCGGATAAAATAGTAGCCTTTTCTCTACCTTCTTCTTCTAAACACACGTTATTCAAGTCAGATAAAAGTTTTTCAACGCGATTTGAATAGTCTTTTATGCATTCGCTTTTATTTTGGTGAATGCTGTAGAGTTCCGCTTGAATACTATCAGCTGACCTGTTTGCTTGAAACTGTGTTTTTAATTCTTTTTTAAGTTGCGGGTAAGACATAAAATTATTGAACTCGTAAACTTCAAAAGCTTTCCCACTTAGCTTGCATGGAATAAATTTGATAAATTCTTCTTTACCCACTTTAGTTAAAGATTCATAAATGTAGTCACAGGCAAACAAAAATTTGGAAATAGTCGTATTTCCATCACCGAAATCAGGAATGGTCTTAACAGCACGTCCTAATTCAAAATCCATTTTAAAGGTTATCTCTGGAAAGAGTATTGAACTATCCAGATAGCTAAATTTTTTAAACTCGTCACCACTATTATCTTCGTTGGTTAAAACAGACTTGAATAAATTTTCTTCGACTATTTTATTAGTTCCTTTGGGCATTTCATTCAACTACGGCCACATTGATATTGGTAATAAATTTTAATATTTAGTTTTTAAATTTTAAATTTTTTTTTTTTTTTTTTTTCAAAATGTTAAACTTTATAATTCTCAAACATATAATTTACTCACGTGTACACTTGTACAGCTTTCATATTTTGCATATTATGTTGATATACTGCTTGATTTCGTTACAACCTGCTTTTAATAGTAAGTAGATAGTATTCCAATTTCCCACACGTTGTATGTCCGTTGACTATGATGACTATGTATAAAGTTCCCTTATGATGATTATAATATGTTCCCTTCTGCTTGGTTAATTTTATTTTTTTTTTTTTTTTCGATTTAATCCACTTTTGTTTAAAAATGTTCCGAATTCTTATTGATCACGTTAATTTAATGATCAATGAATTTTGTGATTTGAATAGAGTTTGTCCACCTCACCACGTTTTGAATTTCTCGAACAAATTTTATTACTTTACTGTTGTTCACATTTTATTATTAATTGCGTGTTATTTTATTATGATGTTTTTTTTTTTTATTTGATGTCGCAAACGTGGTTTCACAGTTATAATTATATGTATTATATTGATTATTTATATTATTTTACTATTATAATTTATATTATAGTATAGTGTTTTAATTTATTACACTAACACTTCGTAATTTTTACATACGCACTCCAAATTTGCACGTTTGCCAACAACCTCTTCACACAAATCCTACCGGCTGCGCCAATTTTTTCGTGTTGTGTTGTTTTCTGCTTGGGTGAAAGTTGTTCTGGTCAATTTCTCGTGTCCAATTTAAACAAGGAGTTCGGCGTAAATACTTTATTTATTATAATTTAGTTTTATATATTGTTTATGTTTATGTGATTATGCCTAATCTGCGGCTGCAACTCGAATCAATCTTTTTATCTTTTCTTTCTCGCTTAAAATAATTGAGTCGTTAAAAACCGTTTAATGTAACCAGTTTGCACAGTCACTCATACTAATATAAAAATGTAGTATATACGCTTATACACAGTATATATGCTTAAACATAGTACATAATATTATACAATTGATACTATAGGGTTACAATTTTATTTAACATAATGAATGGCATGTTTTTACTGCACATTCATAACAAGGCATTGAAAGTGTTTCCTTGCATGATAATTGAACTCGTCCGTGACAAACGCTATTTTCAAATCTCTATGAAGATGGTCGTTTCTAATGTTCCACGGTGCATTTACAATGGATCGTAGTATTGTATTTTGGAACGTTTGGCTTGTTTTGAAATTGGTTTTCTTAGCACAACCCCAGAGTTGAATGCCATAGATCCATACCGATTCAGAATTTGTTTGTATTGTGAATTTAGAGCTCGGAGTGTCTCCCTGGAAGACTGTTCTTTTTCCTGAATTTGATGTTTAATTCTTCTCTATTTTTTAATATGTTCCTTCCACCTTAGTTTAACATCCAAGGTCATACTTAAATATTTAGCAGTTTTAGCATATGGTACTTTTTGTGAATTGATCATAATTGGTATGTGCTCAACTCTCAGATTAGTAAAGTTTACACTTGTTGATTTCGTTTCATTCAATTTAATACGCCTTTTTTTGTCCAACTGCATATCTTGTTTATGGCTTTCTGCAGTTTGTTAGTAGAGTCAGTTATGTTTTGTGCTGACGCTAATATAGCAGTATCATCATCAAATGTTGCTAAAGTTACATCAGTATTGGACATGTCTCTTGTGTATATGAGATAAAGAATGGGCCCACCTTGGAGTACTCCTGCTTTTATTCTTTTTAGTTCAGAGTATTCATTCTCACACTTTACTCGAAAGTGTCTGTCTGAAATATACGATTTCAATAGCCCATAAATTTATTTCGGCAGGTCCCGATGCAGTTGATACTTGATACCGTACCTTAACAAATGCTTGGACCACATCTAGGTAAATCTCGGAGCATATTTGTTTGGATTCAAGTGATTTTTCGATTACATCGGTAATTCTATGAACCTGTTCTATAGTCGAGGGTTTTTCCCTGAAACCAAATTAATGTGAAGGAATAGGGTTTTTTTCTTGTATTATTAGTTACAGTCTTTTCAGAAGTAACTTTTCGAATAATTTTGATATCGTTGGAAGCAGAGATTTATGCCTTTATGAAGATTTTTCAGCCGACGGTTTGTTTGGTTTTAGAATCATAATTATTTCTGCAATCTTCCATTGCCTTGGTACGTATTTTAATCGGATTGCTGCATTCGTTATGAGCAATTATTTCTTCTTTCTTTTTTCTGTCAAGCTTTTAATCACTTGACCTGTTATTAAGTCATACCTCGAAGCCTTTTTAACGTTTAGGTTGTTCTTTATTTCTTAATTTAGTTCATGCATTGTTATTCCGTGCTCAACGATTTTATCAGCTGGGATAATGTCTTCCTCTGCAGATTACCTTGAATATGGTTGAAATATCTGCTCTAGATGATGTGCAAACAGATCTGCCTTTTGTTTGGGATTTTTAGCCCAGGTATCGTTTTTAAGGAGGGACCTGTAGGTTGGGTCTTTTTAGGGCTTTGGTGGCCCTCCATAGAGAATAGTCTGAGTCTTTTTGTCCTGTGAGATTGTTTAGGTATTTGTTGACTGACTGGTTTTTAATCTCCTTTATTAAAGCTTTATATTTATTTTCCGGTGTTCGGTTTTATTGCCAGTTTTTACGAGCTTTTTTTTATTTTGTTAATAATTTCTCGCAGTTCTTCGGGATGTGTAACGTTTTAATTTGTTTCCCTTATATGACTAGGAATACTATTCTAAGCAGCACTTTGTATATTTTCTATGAGTTTGTCTAGTTCATCTTCTAATTGCCCTGGATTACGTATTGGGGCTTAAAGATTAGTTTTCTGCTATATAAGTGTTTGAAAAAGATTCCAATTAGATTTGTTATTGGTTAACTTAGGTTTAACCTCTTTTTTTATTATTGTTTGGCTAAGCGTCATTATAATTGGCGAATGACCCGATGAAAGACTCAAGTCATTTTCTACATGAAAATAATTCTTTGATATACCTCTTGTTACAAAAAAGTCTATAAAATCTGGGAGCTTATTGATATCCGTCGGCCGTATGATATGTGTACCGCCTGATTGGGATTCGCATTTTAGCTTTTCACCGGCTGCTAAAAGCTCCTTCCCTTTAGTTGTTGTTAGTCGTGATTCCCAGTAGATTGTTTGCGTTAAAATCACCTTCAATTAAAAAATTACTTCCAAGTGTTTTGAGGAACATAATAAACTCTTATTTGAGGTTGTATCTAGGTGGGAAGTATATTGCAAAGATGCTATAACTCTTTGTTTTACTTAGATGCACTTTAATTGTTGAAACTTGCATGAACAATTTTCAGTTCTTCATTGTGTGGAAATTATCTTTAACAAAGACACCTGACCTTCCTACAGCTTTATTCTCAGGATGTATCGCATGATAAAAGGTAAACCCACAAAATTTACAATAGGAGGATTTTGTGAAATGAGTTTCTGATATCAAACATATATCTATGTTTTGTAGATTTAAAATATTTCTAGCTCTTGAATATGCTGCAGAATAATCCACGTGCATTCCAGGCTTCTGTTGTCAGCGTCTTAACCATTTCTTAATTTTATAATTTGTTTTTATATAATTTATATTTTGATAATCTTTTTCAACTCATTCATTTTGTTTTTTTTTATTTCTGCAAGTGTGCTTTGAAGACCTTCTTCTTGTGTATCTAATCGCTTATTGAGAGCTTCTTAATTTTTCAATATATCTTGTAAAATTTGGTTTACTTTTTCTTGTTTTTGATCTTTTTGTTGGGCTACTTTAGTGTAAGTCAAGTTTGTGCTTACTCGTTCACTTTGTGCTCTCACATTATTATTTGTTACAATTCTTCCTTTTTGCTGCTTCTTGTACATATTTACCATGGTTTTGTTTCGGATTACGAGATTAATTTCTCATTTCTTATAGTTCTATTGCAACTTCACATCCTTAAGATGAGGTTTTATTAATTTGACAAGAATTGGCTGTGTGTTTCCCTACGCACCCATCTAGGTTCACGATTAAAGTATTTTTGAGTACTATGGGGTTAGTCTAGTCGCTTTTCTCAATGGCTCAATTTTAAATTTTAAGTGGAGAATTGCATTTATGTTATAGATTTTTCTTATGGTTTCTTTACTGTTGAAGGATAACATGAACAGTGGAAGTCCCCTTCTGATAATATCATTGTTTCTATCCTTGTTTTGATTTTTCTTTTTTTTTTGATGATATTTACACGTAAAAAAAGTTATCCCAGACTTTCATCCCAGGAAAATTAAAAATATGCTTCAGGCAATACTAGTGATAGTGACGTGACACAAAATATTATTATTTAATATGTCTTTACAAAAATTAATATATTAAATTAATATAATAAAGAAGATAATTTTATATTGAAAATTTAGACTAAAATAAAAATAAAATATCATTTTATATAAACTATATAGTGTTCATTACAAAACCCCTGTTTACTCACAAAAAAATGTTATACTGAAATAATTAAAATTTTACTATGGATCTGATGAAAAACAAATTCGGATAACAAGAATATCAGAGATTTTCTCTCAAAGTGACAATATAGGTTGGAAAGAAGATAAATTAGCCTTTCTTTCAATATATGTGTCGTTTGATAATTTTTGCGGCTCTATCCACAATTTTCCAAAAGTTATCGAAATAATCAAAATTTTACTATGGATCTGATGTAATACAAATCCGAATCACAACAATACCAGAGATTTTCTCTCAATGAGACTTTATGGGTTAGAAAGCGGATAAATCATGTATGTTTATTTGGTCAACGGCGGGCATCGTTCTCGATACCCACTGCACACTGAGAAACTCCCTTAACCACTAAGCTATATCTGATAGCAATGTGTATATATTTTTTCAATTTGTCTATTTTCCGAAAGAGACGGTTTGCCTCTTTGTACAATCGTCAATACTCATTAGAGGTATGTTTTGTTTACTTCTTTTTTCTAATGCGATTTATATTACGTACATTTATAAATATTTGTAAATTTTTTTTAAATTAAACACTAATCCATAGTACAAATACTAAACATGACAAACTTTTTCGTATATGACTAAATGCGGAAGAACGTTGTGAGAGGCTATAATTCTTAATTGATTTACAAGTTCTTTCATATCATCATAAATCTCCCAATGGTGTTTTCGATAGCAATGAGAGACTTAATGAGAAATCACATTAGTAAAACTTGCTGGTATATAATTCACAAATGAACTAATTTTAAATTGTTCATTAAAAATGGTAACTACCGAAGATAAATCACTAATTACAATTGTTCCAGGATTTATTGAAGGTTCCACATAAATAAAAACGACATTGCTAGTAAAAATTTGTTTACTATAGCCACTATTGCAAATTGAACAGGTCGACAAATTAGTGTCTTCTAGACAATCAACAAAATTTTTCAATCCTAAATTATCCAATTTAAAAAAATTTATTGGAATATAATTCAATAAATCTATTACTGCTTCATTACAAGTAACACATTTTAAAATTGATAGTGCGCTATAATAATTTAATAATTTAAGAACAAAAGTTGATACTTTAGTAATATTGCTTGTACAGTCTCTTTCGATGCCGAAGATTTGGGTTAAAATCGAAAAACGTAATTGCTCTGCTTCTTCCCTACTATCTTCTTTCAAATATCTAATTAAATTAATAAAATCATTTTCAGGGGTGAAATGATCTAAATTTTGCAGATTTAAAACACATGTAGTAAAGGAATCGAAAGCACAAGTGTTGAAATAGTTTTCCCTTGTAATAGAACCATTTCTTAAGTATGTTAGATAAGGGCTTTAAATTTTACATTTTTTAGCTCTAAATTTCTCAGGACTACAGTTAAATTTTTTATTGACAGTTAATGCCCGAATAAAGGAACTTTTTTTTTCTTGTTCTGTCTTAGAGTTTACAGATGTTAGGATTGGCCGATCAAAATTTGTGGTAGATTAACTTGAACTATTTTTGCGTTTTTTCCAAGTTTCTTCCAGAGACAGAATTGACGTAAACGGGTTTTCTTCATTAGCAATACAACGTTCTGTTTTAATTAAATGACCCTTCGATTTCAAATATTGTTTTGGAATTTTTAATGTAAATCGTTTCAAAATAGTTTCGTTTCGAATGTTAATTTCCTTTAAAACCTCAATGTTTTTGTCGGTAATTTTCCCAAAGCAGCGTTCCGATGAACGCGTCTTTTTATGGTTGCAAAATAATTTTCAATGTGGCTGTTGCTTAACCTTCGAGAATGAAAAAGCCTGGACCAAAACGGAAGAAAAGTCATGTACTTTTTAAGAATGGTCTCAAGTAATGAAGGGTTATAATATAAATTTAGTGGTTCCATATTTACTGATGATGAACATGGTTCAATTTCAATATTATCCGATATTGATTTGAAAATCTTATAAAAAGGGCTTTGTGAATAAAATGTCTTGTTATAATTTCTACAATCTTCGGAGTTGCCTTCATCCATCCATGATGTTTCTTTTGGTTCGTTAGGAACTTCTAAGATTAAATTAATATCATTTTTAACAATTTTTGCAATGAACAATTTTTAAATGAAGTTTTACTACACCAAAATTTTCTGTTTCTCTAATTAGAAACGAATGAACTAATTTTAAATATTGAATTATATCAATCCTATTAAATGAATCCATAATTGCATTAATTTCGGCAAAGTTGCAATCAGTAACAACTGCTTCAAAAATGGGCCATATTCTTTGTTTAAGTTCCAATTCTATGAGGCATGCTCTTAACCATGCCCCTATAATATCTATATTATGACTCGAACTAACCATATCAGTTAAAGGAAACGGATCTGACGGTTCAGAGTCTGTCACTTTTATTGGAACAACTAATGCATAATACAATATACTAGGTATATTAGTCTCAGGTGGTTTCACTAGTCCACCAGTTGCATCTAAATATGCGATTAGATTTTCTTTTCGACTTTGTTTTATTAATAATTTAAGCATTGCTATTTGTGTGTGGTTATAAGAAATAACGAAAAATAGTTTAATTGAAAATTTCTGAAATAGATTTGAATTCAAAAAAATTTCCTTTTGCAAATCAAGAAAATCATTTGAGTCATTGTCTTGTTCTTTCAATTGTCTCAAAACATTCATTGATTTTACCTTTGATGTATTAAATTTTGTTAAGAATACAGGATCTTCCTTTTGAACTAGTTTTTCGTACACCTCTTCAGCGGTTTTTGTTAATATTTCTTTTTTTAATATTTCTCTTTCAGATCCTCTTAATTGACGAGTTTTCATTAGTTTGTGTCATTGTTTTTCTGAAGTACTGTATATTTTTAAAATTCCAAGATTTAATTTATTGTTTATTAATTTGTATTTCCTACAATCTTGATGTCCGCAATAAGCTCGAATGCTAAGAGATTGTTTTAAGTAATCAGTAGATTTAATATTTATTAAGCATCCTGTTTTATTACTTAACAAATCGGAGATAACGCTGGGATATTCTAATTTATTTAATTTTTTGGACTGTTTGCAGTATAATTTAGACCAAAGATGAATATTTATTTCTAAATCGCCTATATAAACATTGTACTCAGTACACTTTACTGATTTATTTTTTTTTCCCCAAAAATCGAACCTCTTTCTTAGGTTCGAAAACTTGTTCTGAAGTACACAATTCTGGAATTTCTGACTCCAAGTCAAAAGAAATTTTCTCAGGTTCAAAAGTGTTGAGGTTTGAAAAATCGATTGAAATAGGATCATTATAGTCAGGACTATGTAATTTCAGCGCATTACTAAAACGATCGATTAATAATTGTTTATTTTTATTAAAAAAATAAACAATTTTACAACGATTACTTTTATTATTATTTATGTTTAGTTGACGACACACATTAACAATTAATTGGCATTTTGGACCTTTTCCAAAATTAATAACATTTATATTTAAGATTTTTAATCTAGTAAAGGTCATAACTAAGTTTGTTAAATTAACAGGCTTCCGCTGTGACTTATAATTATATTTCAACGACATAATCCGTGGCAACTTATAACAGAATATAATATATAACAGAAAAATTAAAGAAAAAATATAATTTATATTTAATACCAAACCAAATATACTTTAATCGCTATCAAAATACTTAAAAACACAAAATAGAAAATCCAGGTACTAGCAGAGGTAAAAAATTAAACAAATCAATCAAACTAAAATCGGTTTTAAAGGAGCTCCAGAAAACAACGAGCGTCAATAGTTTTAAAAAAAACTTTTTATAAAATTTCAATATTACCACAGAAAATACGAAAGTATAACAACGATGTTGACAAAACAAATCTGTAACAATAATGAACTAGTAGACTAGTAGAAAAAAATTTCTTTATATACTAACGAAAAAAATTTTTTTTTTCACTTTTTTTTTTTTGTTTAACATAGAAAAAAATGTAAATATTTAAAATGCTTCTAAAATGTTTAGATTTTCTTTTTATCAAACAACTTATATATTGAAAAAAAGCCTAATTTATCCTCTTTCCAACCTATATAGTCACATTGAGAGAAAATCTCTGGTATTGTTGTGATTCGGATTTGTATTACATCAGATCCATAGTAAAATTTTGATTATTTCGATAACTTTTGGAAAATTGTGGATAGAGCCGTTCTCTTTTTTATCAAACGACACATATATTGAAAGAAAGGCTAATTTATCTTCTTTCTAACCTATATTGTCACTTTGAGAGAAAATCTCTGATATTCTTGTGATCCGAATTTGTTTTTCATCAGATCCATAGTAAAATTTTGATTATTTCAGTATAACATTTTTTTGTGAGTAAAAAGGGGTTTTGTAATTAACACCATATAGTTTCTATATGGTTTGTGTTACGACACTATCACTAGTATTGTCTGAAGCTTATTTATATAGTCACTAATAAGGAAATCTCTGATATTCATATGATTTAATCATTGTTGTTCCGTATTCTTCTTGTGACTATTTCAATGATATTCAAAAAACAGCCATTGTTTCAATGATATTTGAAAAACTGTCATTTGCCCAACTGTATTTTTTCAAATGACGTAAACATATTACGAAAGCTTTGTGTTTTAAGGTTATTATAAAATTTACTTTTCCTTTTAAATTTTAATAAATAATTATTAATTTTCTGAATTACAACATATCAAATATCATTATATTTATTTTGCTTATTTAATGTACTATTTTATCATTGTGCCAAGATTTTTAATATCCCGGGATGAATTTTATTTTTACTATCATGACAGTATTTCCTGGGATGACACAAATAAACTGGGATGACAGTTAATGTCGTGACACTTTTAGTATTACCATTTTGTTTTTCTGGGATTAAAACTGGGCTAACTTTTTATACATGATATTTACTGCATCTTTAATTTTAAAACCATTACGTGTTAGTTCTTCTATAATGTCTTTTTTTGAACAAGATTGGTCATACGTATACTATTCAGACCTATAAATGTTTAATTTAGTAGCGAGAGCTTTATTATCTTTTGGTTCTATCGTGTTGATTTTCCAGATGTTATTATTTAATGATACTACTTTATAGTCCTTGTTTATGAGCGATTTCAGTAATTGTTGAATGTCATTATATTCTTTCACTCCTATTATGTTAATGTGAGGTAGAATAATCTTGTTATATTTATCTAGCACTTTTGGTGCTATTTGATTACTATAATCGACCATATTTGCAGATGTTGGTTCAACTTCATGTGATAACTCTTGCTTTTTTGTTAACTCTTTTTTGTCTTCCGAGAATCCAATTAGTTTCTCGTTCAAGTTCACTTTCATCAGTACAGAATTGGTCCTCCATACTGAGTGGTTGAAAATGATTTTTATTTAATATCGCGATCTCTGCTTTATCATTGATTTTGTCGTTTTTTAAAGAATGATATGCTATTGTTTTTTTTTATTTGCTCGAGCTTTGGCATTAGAACATCATTATCTACAGTGAATGACGATTTTTCAGGCAGTGTTTCGCATAATGGTGATTTGTAGCTGAATTGCATATCCCTTACTAGTGACCGAGGTGTTAGGTCACTTCTCGGTTAGGCAGCCGCCTCTCCTGAGGTACAGACGCTGACCAGACAGCCGCTCACTATGAGAACTGACGCTTTTGGAATTTAACATCACGTAGCCAAAATGAACAAAATGTTTTCACCCAATAAACATTAAATGAGAAAAATGTACTCCGCATTATATTAAGCGTGTTTTTTATTGTGCGAACGAGAATCGCATAATTTCGTCGTGTGAAAAGAAAAAATGGGAACAAAGCCACATAATGCAAATGAGAAGATTTGTTTCATTCCATTTTTTCTCGGCATGAAAACTGATAGTAATTGGTAGTTCTTGATGCTTGTTATCAACTGTTTCTACAATAATTTAACAGAACAGCGTCTTTTGTGCAATTGGTATTGCATGCGCCCCACAATTCGTTTTGTCACCCATAATATGGTAGAAATAATCACTTCCGATTAACATATCAACGATGTAGATTTTCAAAGTGACTAAAAATAAAAGGAGATAATTTAGAAGTCAAATTAGAAATGACGTAGCACTTAAAGTGCAGGGTAATTGATTCATTAAATCACCTAAAATTATCTTTTTCCTTGATAATGTGAATGCTTTAGAGGTACTGCAAACTTCGGTTTTTTAGTGCCACCCAAGCGATGTCGTGTATGGAAAAAAATTAAATGAAACAATTATTGGTTTAATAAGGAGTGTTGTTTTGCTATCGAGCAACAGAATATCCTATTAAAAACCGCTAATACGTTTTACAATGGCACGGAATACCCAAGCGATACATATACTACGAAAACCGGAAAGCAAATTTTTAGGCGGAAAAACCATGAATCATTGATGGCTAAGGTCTGAAGAGAATAATAACTCACCATTGAGTGCAGTTTTCATCTATTGTCTAGAACATAACGACGAAAAGCTCAGGGCCGAAACCATTGGAGCCGTATTGCTGATTAGGTACAGACATTCTTTCTAATTGAAATGGAAGAGAGGGTACTATTTATTCTACTTAGGTATTAGTTAGTTAAGTATTATTATTAAATATCAATCCCAAGATTATAATAGTTAAAGTATAACAATTATTGGTCATTCCAGAATCAAAAAGACCTTCTTTGGAAGAAAGTGGATTTCAGGTAAACCACTTGAGGTTTTCCTTATTCGTTTCACTTATAACATTTTTATTGTATATTGATTGCCCTCGTTTCTAGTATGGATAGCTGATGTAATGTTCTGAAGTTCAAATAAAAAACAAGATGGATACGGCTATAGAAAATAAATTGTTATCCTATTAAGACACATGTAACACTCATCCCAACATGCTACAAAGATGCTGCAAAACAAACTAATAATAGATCTTTGTATTTGAACATAAGAATTATCCACAAAACGTCTTTAATTGTGGACGAGTTCTTCAAATTCAATATTTTTAAATTGCTACGAGTAAAATCAATATTTACTTCTTCGAATAAGATTTTCTTTCATGGAAATTTATAACTCAATCGAATAATTTTCCATTCATCAGTTTTATTTTTCTTCTATATAATATTTGCTTTATTTATTTATTTTTATTAGTCTCGATCATATATTTTTTTTATATTTATTTTATGTATTATTTCAATTATTTGCGCAGCGATGAAAATTATGCCATCTTGTGAATAATAATAATACTATAAATTAGGTCAATTATTAATTTGTTCTAGCATTTTTGTATTTTTTATTTTTTGAAAAAATAAAAATAAAATAAAATCACAGTCATTTGTTTGACAAACGTGACATTTTAATGTTGTATTTATGTAATATTGCGTTTTACATTTTTGCTGGATAAAGTGAAATATTGTTAGCATTTTTATAAAGTATTATTTTAATTATATTTGTTCTTTGATTAAAATATCTTTAAGATGGTACAGTTTTTGCATATGGAGTATGCAAAAACCGGTATTCGATATTGTTGAGCGCAAAAATAAAAAGAATTAAACACTAGAATGATTTGATAGTCGATGTTTATTATTTGACAAAACAAACGAGAGTGAATACAATTTTAACGTGAATTATACTTCTAGATTCATATGTAACAGTAAACATAGTATGTATATATTGACAAGTACAAAAATTGCGTGTGTGTGTGTAAGAATAAGAATAATTAAATTATTTAGGGTGCAGGTGAGTATAAATAATATTTGTTTTAATTTACTTTTCTTAACACTCCCACTTAAATTTAATCAAAAATTTATATTTACGTTAAATCACACACACCAATTAAACAACGGAATTACTCAAATTTTATTTTACTCAGCGCCTTTGTAAACATGTCCCCCAGCTGTTCATTACTCGCAATGTATTGTATTTCGAAAACTCCATCTTCATATTTTTCCCGGATAAAGTGATACCTCACGTCAATATGTTTTGAGTGCTTATGAAATTCAGGGTTTTTTACTAGTCTAATTGCGCTCTGATTATCCATAAACAGTAGTGGAGTCTTATTTACTTTTTGATTTAAATCTTCAAGCAATTGCTTCAGTCACAACATTTCCTTGATGGTTTGTGACGCTGCAATGTATTCGGATTCCGTAGTTGATAAGGCTACACACTTTTGTCTTTCAGAGCTCCAACTAACAGCACTTGCACCAAACATAAAAACATAACCACTGGTAGATCGCCGTGTACTTTGATCTCCTGCATAATCGGCATCACTGTAACAAGATAACAAAAAATGTTGTTGATTGGATTTATACAGAATACCTTTCGAAACACTCCCTCTGATATATTTCAAAACTCTTTTAAGTGCTGTAATGTGTGCACTGGTTGGATTCTCCATAAAACGACTTATGTAACCAACTGCAAATGATATGTCCGGTCTAGTTGCCACAGCCAAATACATTAAACTTCCAACCCCCTCTCTATACGGAAAATTAACTTTGAGTTTCGAATTTAAGTTTGGAAGTTGACCTGGCTCAGCTGGAGTTGCAACTGGATTGCTATCTGCCATAAACAATCTATGGAGGACCTTGTTTGCATAGTTATTTTGGTGAATAAAAATAGACCCATCTTTTTCTCTTTCAATCTCGATTCCCAAAAAACATGCTAGTTCACCGAATTGTATTTCAAAATTGTCTTGGAGATTATTTAGTAATGCCACAATCAATTTTTCATCACTTGCTGCAACTAAACCATCGTCTATGTAAATTGCTAGCATAATTCTGCCACCGACACTACAATTCACAAAAACACAGGGATCTGCCTTTGTGGGATGCAAACCGAAATCATTTAAAAATTTCACAAACTTTTGGTTCCAACAACCCGAGGATTGTTTTAGGCCGTACAAACTCTTGATGAGTTTGCACACCTTGCCAGATCCATCATTGTACCCTTCAGGCTGTTGCATATATATATATCCGCATCTATTTCTCCATGTAAAAATGCGGTTTTTATATCAAATTGTCTTAATGACATATTTTCCTGAGCGGCTAATGATAATATGGCCCGAATTGATGTGAAGCGTACCACTGGACTAAAAGTTTCCACGTAGTCTACGCCATACTGTTGTGTAAACCCGCGAATCACTAAACGTGCCTTGTATCGTTCAATGGATGAGTCTTTTTTAAATTTAATTTTATATACCCATCTGTTTTCAATTGCCTTCTTATCCTGCGGTAATGAAACTAGCTCCCAAGTATTGTTTTTAACTAGAGCATGGTATTCTTCATCCATCGCCTTTAACCACTTCTTACTGTCACCGACTTTAATTGCTTCCTGATAATTAGTTGGTTCTTGGTAATCCATCAGAAAAGCATAACTCTCCTCCAAGCTAATTAAGTTAGTCATCTTTTTGTTACTTCTCAAGCGGTTTTGAATTGAATCAACTTCCGTGTTGTCGTTTGCTGATGATTTTTCCGGAGCAATTGGGATTGAAACTGTTACTTCATCCTGCGTGACAATGCTTTCTTCGCCTACATTCGGATAGTTTAATACTTTATTTATATTTCCATCTGCAATGCAAGATTTTGTAGTTAATTCCTTAAATTTTACGTCGCACGATATTTCAACTTGATTTGAGTGTGAATTCCATACTCGATATCCTTTGGTACCTTCAGGGTACCCAACTAAGAAACCCATGTCTGCCTTTTTGTCCCATTTCTTGCGACGTTGTTTTGGTATATGAATAAAAACATCAGACCCAAACACTCTTAAATGGTCAATTCTAGGTTTACTACCAAACCACAATTCAAACGGCGATACATTTGGAATAGGACTTGGACCAGTTCGATTCAATATATATACTGCAGTGTTTATTGCTTCGGCCCAAAACTTAAGAGAAATTTGCTTTGCATGGATCATGGTTCTAGCTGCCTCGACTATAGTACGCATATCGCGTTCCACCCGACCATTTTGTTGCGGTGTATATGGCACTGTCTTTTGATGTCGAATTCCACGGGAAGATAAAAAATTCTCTACTTCTTTATTGATATATTCCCCGCCATTGTCAGACCGAAGAATTCTCAAATCACACATAGTGTCCTTTTTTATCATGATGGTATATTTCTTTAAATGCTGAATAGCCTCTGACTTGTTCTTCATAAAGAAAACTTGCCGATAATTTGAAAAATCGTCTTTAAACAAAATAAAATATTTTGATCCTCCATGCGATATCTCTTGGATGGGGCCGCATACATCTGTATGTACAACCTCACCGCAGCGTGTTGCTCTGCTGCTACTTTCAGAAAATGTTGATCGTTTTTGTTTATTTATCACGCAGTCATCACATGTAAACAATTCGTTCTGTCCGTAGCTTATATTCATGGATTTCAGGAATGATTTAACTTGATTAATGTTTTGATGGGCTAAACGTTCATGCCATAATTTTAATGGTTCCTGTTTAACAGCTGTATTTACTTGACTTACATTATTACTATTTGGAGAGCACACTTTAAAAAGCATCTTAAATAGTCGTTGTTTCCGTACTCCCACTGCAACGATGGTATCTTTCTTTAAAAACTCACAACTGTCTTTGTTGGACCGAAAAACATAACCCTTATCAAGCACCTGCCCTTGGAAAAGCAAATTCAATTTTATATCTGGAACAAAAAGCACTTTTTCCAGATGTTTGGATTCCCAGCTTTTATTATTATACGCTAAAACGTCCACATCACCTACGCCATACGCCATAATCGAATCCCCATTGCCAATTTTCACATCCTTTGGCACACTAAACTGTATGTAGTTGTATAACCAACGATTATCATTGGTCATATGATCGCTGGCTCCTGAATCCAAGTACCATTCGACGCCGTCAGCATCTAAGTCTAACGTTTGACATACCAAAGCATTAGAGTTAATTTCCGTCTGATTACCCGTCTTATTTTGAGCGTTTAGCGTGGGACAATCTTTTTTCCAATGCCCCACCTTATTGCATTTGAAACACTATCCTGGTACTCGGTTCTTAGGTTTGAAATTTGGTTTACGATGTCGATTATGCTTTGCGACCAATGCTTCACTTAATTCGCTTGTGTTCCTTTTAAACAAACGCGATTCCTCTACCATAAGGCGCGACATTAAATTAGTTAATGTTTGTTCTTCTTTCGCTGTTGATTCCCACGCACTGTGAAAATGATCATAATCATTTGGTAAAGTCATTAATATTTTCGTGGAAACCATTGAATCCGAAATATTTTCACCCATGTCTCTTAATTGTTGGACAATGCTTTCTAATTTTGCGATATGTGTCGCCATGTCATTGTTCGAATCTTTGACGAAACTGTAGAACTGTTGTTGCAAATAATGAACACCCGTAGATGACTTGTGCACATAGATACTGTGCATTTTGTCCCACATGTCGTTTGAATTTTGACACTGCATGATGTGTAGCGTTGGTTGTCTGCCAATCGTTGTTACAATAATTTTTTGAGCTTTTTTATCACATTTGATCCAATTCTTGACCTTATCATCTTCAATTGGCTTAACTTCTGCTCCCGTCACCACTTCAAGTAAATCGCTGTCGTTCAATAATACTTTTACTTGAAATTTCCATAGCATCCAATTACTATGATCAACTAATTTTGTCACACGTAATAATTCCGACTCCATTTTGTGTTCTTTTATTTCCCCTTTTTTATGAATACAATTTCTCGAATTATTCACTGTACTGTTATGTACTGTACTATAATTCACTGTATCGTAGAAAAACGTGTTTTTTTCTACCTCTTTTTTTTTTTTAGATGTATTTTATAGATAATTTATAAAGTAAAACTTTTTCTTTATAAATATAACTTGCAATATCACTGTCTTCAAATACCCGAAACACAAATTGCACTTTACACTATAATTCTCATACATACAAAAAAAAAAAACTGGGCCCATAACCTGTTGAGCGCAAAAATAAAAAGAATTAAACACTAGAATGATTTGATAGTCGATGTTTATTATTTGACAAAACAAACGAGAGTGAATACAATTTTAACGTGAATTATACTTCTAGATTCATATGTAACAGTAAACATAGTATGTATATATTGACAAGTACAAAAATTGCGTGTGTGTGTGTGTAAGAATAAGAATAATTAAATTATTTAGGGTGCAGGTGAGTATAAATAATATTTGTTTTAATTTACTTTTCTTAATAGATATCAACTTCACTTGAATTCGACTGAACTCAATCGGTCAAAAATTTTTGGTGCTTTTTATAAAAATTTTTTCTTAGATCTTTTGAGTTTAAAGACTCCTATAGTTTCCTCGTTTAACTTGATTTATGTCATAATTTGTATTTTATGTAGATCAAACACTTGTATACTTTATATTGTATTAATTTTATCTTATACTATTGTTTTGTAATGTCAAGTTGTCAACAGTATTTACTGCAGTGTACATTTCTATGTAATTATTAAATAATAAGTCTCCAAATTATGTTGCATAGAAATATTAATCAGTAAGACCACAAATAGATGGTACCAAAAAATATGAAAATGTGTCATACATATTTATATGTATATCAGATTATGATTATGATTATTGTGTAGTTGGGCAGAGCAGCATTACTTAAAAGTATTAAATAAAATAAAGCGCTCATAATACATAAATATAAAGTACCTATAAATTCTTGCTTGTTTTTGTGTGATAAGTTGAAGAAAATTTGTTTGGCCCAATTACAATTTGAGCTGATTTGTGGAAACGCTCAATAAATTTCATGGTCCTTCGAGCCGGATCCTGCAAATAAATCGGAATAATCTAGTGGTGGTGATATAACGTGTTTTTAAATCACACGGATAAGGTCGTGAAATTGGTGATTTAAAAAATTGTTATACATTGAACAAATTGTGAACGAGTGGAGAACAACGTGGCCAAACAAATTACTAAAGTTGAGGAAAGCGTTTGTGACTTACATTAAAGTAAAGCAGCCATTTCGTTGAAGAATTTAGTTATTATAAATATAAAGTAGAGAAGCAAGAAAATTAATTTTGAACAACAGCTAGCAATCCATCAAGCCACGCGTAATTCTTTACTGACGCAAATAAAAAAATTTAAGCTTTTTGTGGACAAGAAAGCTATCAATGCTGATATAGATGCATTGCAAACTCGCAAGATACGGGCAAGTGATTTGTTAAAATTGTTTAATTATGTTGAGGGTAACATGTTTCAAGTAGACTCTAGTGTTAAATCAACTGCCGTAGAGTTTAGTGAGATATTCTATACAGTTGATGCAATGCTGAATAAATTTATACCGAAAGCAACCGAATCAGCAGGAAACGAATTAAATGCTACTATGAATTCAACGTATATATCTAATGTACCAACGGACATTAGGCTGCCTAAAATTATAATCGAACCATTTGCTGGCAATTATACACAATGGCAACCATTTTATGATGTGTATATGAAAACAATCCACGAAACTAATTTAACTGCGGTACAGAAGTTTACTTACCTAAAGAGGTATCTGTGTGATGAAGCTGCTAATTTAATCAAACATTTCCCGACTACCGAGGCGATTTATACGGAGGCGTTTAAAAACTGGTTGATAGATATGGGCGGAAAAAACATACCGTTCAAGCATTTATCCGTACTTTTTTGGATCAACCAGCAATAAAGCATGGTACATTAAGTAGCATTCGTAAATTGTTGGATGTGTCAGATGAGACCATCCGTGGCCTTAAGGC
The DNA here is from genome assembly GCA_963556175.1 of Tipula confusa. Taxonomy (NCBI): domain Eukaryota; kingdom Metazoa; phylum Arthropoda; class Insecta; order Diptera; family Tipulidae; genus Tipula; species Tipula confusa. The sequence continues at coordinate 149,821,666 of OY744476.1, read as the reverse complement.
ACTAGGACAGAAGGCCGAATCAAGAGATGTTTGGTTGTTTTATATAATGGAATCAAAACTGGATGGTGAAACTAACATGTTATGGGCACAGCATTCGGGTGAATCTAATCATCCAACCTTGGATAATCTTTTTAAGTTTCTGTTGAACCGATCAGATGCTTTAGAAGCAACGAAAGGTATTTCAACAAGAGAGTCCTTTAATCATAATAAATTAATAAAATCCTTTATTTCAACAAAATTATAAAATGTTGGCTATGTTTCGGTGAACATTATCTATCAAATTGTGATAAATTTAAGGATATGTCAACACGTGAACGTCGGGATTGTGTTAAAGCTAAGGGTTCTTGTTTCAATTGTTTAAAATTAAATCATTCCGTATTTACGTGTAAAGCTCAGATTAGTTGTGCAATTTGCCACAGAAAACATAGCACGTTATTACATCCAGATGAAGAGTTTCCAAAATCCTACCCAAATGATTCATCAAATAATCAGACGAATAATGTAGCGAGTGAATCCAAGTCAACCAAAATATCCGCTGTCATGGTTATGCCCACCGAAGATAGGGAGAGATCATCTTATTCAGCAGTAAACACTTCGATAACTAGTATTTTGTCAACTGCAATAGTGAAAGTAATGGATAGTTATGGTGTGGAACATCGGTGCAGAGTGTTGTTAGATTTCGGTTCCATGGCATCTTTCATTAGAGAGACGTTCTGTAATCAGTTAAGGCTAACACGAATACATAATCGAGCCATTGTTACTGGAGTTGGTAAAAATTTGCCAGAATTCAAGGGATTGACTATAGATTCATAGTCAAATTATCTGTCAAATTATTCCCAATTTGGGAGTATCGTTGAATTTGGCTCGCAGTAGACAGGCGTCCAAAGAGAAGAAATTTGCTCGTGATGAATCATTTGGTCTTACATTTAAGAAGTTTATGGAAGAATATGTTTCTTTAGGTCATATCATTCAAAGTAGCGGGGATACGTCAAAAACCTGTTTACCACATCACGGTGTAATAAAAGAGTCAAGCACTACAACTAGACTCCGTGTTGTGTTTGATGCTTCCGTCAAAACTTCATGTGGAGTTTCATTAAACGAAACATTAATGGCGGATGCAATAAAACAAGCTTTGTTATACGAGATAATACTACGGTTCAGAGAGTTCAAATTTGCTATGGTGTGTGACATCGAAAAAATGTACCGCCAAATATTATTTCACTTGAGTGATCACCGGGGCTGTAATGGAACCCAATAGATGACGTGTTTAATTATAAAATCGAATTGGGTACATATGTGCCTACGAAAAGAAGTTCATTATCTGAAAGTAGTCGAATATTCGATCCACTAAGATAGTTAACTCCAGTGATAATTGGCATTAAAATATTATTTCAAGAGCTTTGGCTGTAACCAGTTGAGTGGGATGACCCATTACCCGAAACGATTGAATCAGATTGGCTTGTAATTCATACTAAACTGCAAGATTTAAAAGCAATAAGAAACCGAATTGCATGAGTTTTGCGATGCAAGCAAGCGCGCCTACGCTGTCGTTGTCTACGCAAGTCACAAAAACGTACAGTGTAAATATTGTACTATATTAATTGCAGCAAAATCGAAGGTCGTTCCAATAAAGACAATATTAATTGCAAGATTGTAATTATGTGCTGCTTTGTTGCTCGTTCAATTAATGAAATCGGTTGAAGGTGCATTATCTACAACCATAAGCAATAAAACCAACTGGACATATTCTAGTATTGTTTTGGACTGGCTGTCAGATGTACCAAGTCGGTGGGCAGTTTTCGTTGGGAATAGAACTTCGAAGATATTACATGAGACCTGTAGAGATAATTGGTACCATGTGCCATCCAGTCAAAATGCCGCCGTTTGAGACGATTAGAACCAAAAAAATCAAATTTGAAATTTCTTAATTCATTTATTGACGACCAAGGAGTTGTACGAGTGGGGGTCGGTTCCATAATGCCAACGTGGCAGAAAGAGTTAAACATCAAATCATCGTTCTAACAAGAAATAAATTAGCTAAACATTTAGTAGAAGACTACCATTTAAAATTTCGCCATGCTGGTCCACAATTACTTCTTGGATTGTTAAGACAGAAGTACTGGCTCATACGTGGCAAGGATGTAGTACGGATGGTAACAAGAGGATGTGTGTCGTGTTTTAGGATAAATCCAGTCCCAATAGTTCAACAGATGGGTAACTTACCTTCTTACAGAGTTGAGCACATACGCCCATTTATAAAAGTGGGAGTCGATTACGCTGGGCCATTCATGGTTTTCAATAAACGTGGACGAGAATATATATTTGCCTGTTTGTTTGTGAGAGCACCAAAGCAGTACATATTGAATTGGTGGTAGATTTAACAACTGGTGTATTTCTGGCAGCGTTTCGTAGATTTGTTGGTCGGAGAAGATTATGTACCGATATATATTCTGATTGCGGTAGTAATTTCATTGGGGCTAACAAGGAATTGCAAAATTTGTTCAAATTCATAAAAGAAAATAATGAGTGGATCGATGATCGTTGAAGAGATCGGACGTGTTTTTTCGGATCTCCTCAATTTTAAAATTAGTTTTTTTTGTTTATATTTCTTTTGTTTTTGTTGTGTTGTTTTTTGTGTTTTTTTTTGTGTTTTGGTTTGAGTAGCTTTGTGCGTGTGTGGTTTTGAAGTGCTAAAGTGGAACTTGTACTCTGTCGTTTTCCCAGAGATCAGGTATCAGTGCATCATTTTTAATGTGCATTTTTTATTTTTATTTCTAAGTAAATTGGTGTAGGTACATAAGTACCGTTGGTGATTTTTTTTATATTAAATAAATAGTTATAATAGAAATTTCTCTGAAAAAACGGAAAACGATAGAGAACGAAGGAAAAAAAAAGAAATTTAAAATATCTATATACATATCTCCCGTTTTAGTTTTACTAAATAAATTGTATTAGTATATGATAATATTATTTGTATTGTTGAAAATTGTACATACATCTCATCAGAAGAGAAAATTTTATTTAATTCTCTGACCTTCTTGCATGTAATTTATATTTCGTTATTATATTTGTTGAGGTTTTTGTTTTTGTTATTTTGATTTTATTTTGTTGATGCGCTTCATTTAACGGGTAATTACCAAGTTGCGTCGTCGATGCATTGATAAAATTGCAAAATAAAATATTTAATAATATTTTATAAATTTTTTTTTAATTTGCAGAAACACGTTAATTTTATTGTTAAAAAAAAAAATAAAAAAAAAAAACAAAAAAAAAATCATATATGGTAACACAAATACAGTCGTGGTTGGGATTATTACAGTCGTGGTTGGGAAGTTGTCATTAGGAATATGAGCTTGATGGAACAACTACAGGGACAAATTTTTTTGTATAGTCATGGTTAGTTGCTGATTTTTCATTTGGTGAGACGGAGGATTGGGAGTCTTTGTAGTTCGTGATTCTATGTACCTCATGATAAAGTTGCCTAAAAATTAGAGAACTAATCCAAATTTATTCACTTTTCCCCGTAAACTCAGTAGGAGGTACTGCCACCGTTGTTATTAACAACTTCAAGGTAATACGGCATGGATTGGATCAGGTTTTCTACAATTTGGTTAAGGATTTCATCCCAAATGATATTTATTTCGTTAAACATTTGCATTGTGCGTTTTTCTTAATAGTTGTTGTTATTTTTGTTTAATGTAATGTCATAGATTCTCTATAGGATTAAGTTCAGCGATTTGTGGTGGCCAGTCTAAAGTTTTTTGGTCCACATCTTTAGGAAATTTAGTTATAAATTTACTTTTGTGGATTGGAGTTCTTATCATTTTACATCCGAAAACTACTGCATATTCGTTAAGGGCCTCCAAATATGTTCTTGAAGTAACTTTTTCGTCCAGCATTGTGAGATCTCCTATGCCATTATAGCTAAAACACTCTCAAGCCGTTACTTTGCCTCTTCTACTGTGCCGAATTAGCATTGTTATATTACAAAACTTTCTTTATTGAGGTGTCGAATAAAAATAATATTTTCCGTTGCTTCCTTCTAAAGAGATGCACGATTTCTAAGTCACAAAATATAAAAATTGGAATATAGGTGACAGGGTAGTCAATAAGATTGAATGATTTTGTTGCGTAGCATCTTTGCAATATTGTTGAAGTTGTTTTTATGCAATGCCATAGATTCTCTACAGGATAAAGATCGGATATTTATGGTGACCAGTATATAGTTACTTGACCCAAATATTCAATAAATTTAGTTATAAATTTACTTTTGTAGATTGGAGGATTATTTTGCTGTAATAAGTGTGTTCTTATCAATTTACGATTTAATGTGTTGTTCCGGCCAATGGTTTATGGACAGTATATTTTGGTTACGAATCATAATCAAGGTTTTGTTTTGTAATTCTATCGATGTTTCGGGCTAGCTGCCCATCATCAGGATTGCTGGTTTTAGGGAGGAGGGAGAGTAGGGGTTGTACAGAATAGAATGGAAGACTTAGCTTGATGTATGGAACATTGGATGGATAAAACTTACATGGGGGGTTGTATGTGAGTGTGGATGGCACAAGGTGTGGTTATGCAGACGACGTATTGGGAAATAGTTGATTTGTTTTATACATCACAGGGGTGGATAAGGGTAGTTGGCATCGATTGCATTGAGTTGTCTGCATATGAATGGAAAGATTGTTTACTTCGGGAAAACAAGCTAAGAATTCGCGCCGTAATTTTGAGTGTGTAGCGGGATGAAGGATTGATGCAGGATCATATGAGCGTAGATGTGTGGTATACACCGGCATTGCTAGTGGGTGGATCATGGAAGATGGATGACAGTATCTTGTTCTCATAAATACTCCGGTGCGGGCCATAGTGACGTTATCATATGTTTTGTGACCTATATAGTATTGTTTCAGTTATCTAAAATATTGTACATGTGTGGTTTAGGCGGGAACACGTGGGCAGTGCTGTTGTGCTGGGAGGGTTCTGACTATTATTGATAAGCTATTAGTGGTATATATCAATAACGGTCGGAACTTTTTTAGTGCAGCTGCATTGTTCATGTGTTTTGATTTGTATAGGATATGTGCAGTGTTTTGGATGATTGAGGTATAGTGTTGTATGGGTCATGAAGTGTATGATCGCGTCATTGTGGTTTTGCATTGATGTGTTTGTGTGTGTGTGGGTGTGTGTGTGTGTGTGTGTAAGTACGGGGCATTGTTGTTTATTTTTTGTGATCCATTTGTTGGCAGTGTTGGTGTGCAGTATCTATTTGTGTTCGTGTGATTTTGTATGGGTTTTTTGTTTCATTGTATACTTGGGATTGTAGCGTGGGTTTTTGGCTTGTTTTTTGGGAGAGTGGTCTTTTATTCATGTGCGGACGTCTTGGTACAACTGATGTTAATTATATTTGTTTGTTTTTGTGATGTATGGGAAAAATTTGTTTGTTTTTTAGTGTGTTTTCTGCATAACTATATTTTGTGTTATTTGTATTTATATACAGTTTTTTATGTGGGTTTTGTTTGTTTCGTGTTTTATATGTTAAAGTTGGGTTTTTTATCTTGGTCTGTATAATTTTTATTTTTTGTTTTCTTTCTGATAATTAGGGGGTCTTGAGGATGGGCAGTTGGCCCGAGGTATCGATATAGTAGTAGGACAGGATTTTGAATGTGATTGGTGGCTGAATTTTGTGGTTTATAAATTGTTGGCTGGAGTATCATGTTTGATGAATTGATATTAAATTGCAAATAGCTACCAGCCGTTACATGAAAAAAATTTATTAACTTATCAATTTACACCCGGAAACCATTGCATATTCATTAAGGGCCACCAAATATGTGCTTGAAGTAACTTTTCCGGCAGCACTGTGAGATCTTCTATGCCATTATAGCTAAAACATCCCAAACCATTACTTCGCCTCCGCTGTGCCGAGTAGGAATTGTTATGTTACGAAAGTCTCTTTATTGAGGTGTCGAATAACAAATATTTCTTTCTGTAGCTTCCATCTAAAGAAAAGAATGATTCGTTGTTTCATAATATTATCCGCCAGAACTCAGCAGGTTTCGCTAAATAGGTACGAGTAAAGTTTAACCGGTTTTTTTTTTTTTTTTTTTTATTTTTTTTTATTTTTATTTTTTATAATTATTATTATTCTTCTGGCTTCTTTTTACAATCGCTTCACAAAGTCGTCTATGTACAGTTTTGACTCTACTTTTTATTTCTCTTACTTACTGCTTATCTCACTTAGAACAGATTTTCCTGTACTCAGAGGGTCTCTTTGCACAAGCGTAGCCTTTTTGTAGGAATTTTATTTCTTTTACGCCCCCTTCCTTTAGGCATTTTAGGATTTTAAATTTCTAAATTTGGCTCGTCACCAAATTTTTGAGGCAGTTTATACTTTACCTGTATTATTATAACTATATTATTATATTATTTTCTTAATATATAATAAGGTATATTTATATTTATAAGATGTATAAATTAGATTTTCAGTGATTATATGACGTATTGGTCGTAAAGCGGTTAATCCAATTGATTTGTAATATTTAATCAAATTTATAAAATCTAAATTATATTATTTTATAATTTTTATAATTTCATATTTTTATAAATGTAAAAAAATTAATTAATTGTAAATTTCAGGCAAAAACTAACCCAATTTATTACAGCCTGTGGCTTGCAAAAATAATATATTATATTATGAATTAATTAATAATTAATAATTAGTTTCAGAGTAATTATTAATTTTCGAGCAAAAACTAACAATTTATTACAGCATATTAGGAATTATATTATTATATAATTATGTTATTATATTAAGAATTAATGAATTTGTAATTTCAGATTAAAAATTAATTCAATTTTTTACAGCCTACGGCTAAGACCAATTAGTTAATTAATAGATTCTGTTTTCAGGGTACCATTGCAGATTACAGAAGATTGACGGCATACAGGAGTTGCTGATAAGAGATGGCAGAATGCAGAGCAGTACAACAAAAATATAATTGTCTTACACTAACAGTAGTTTGAATATTGGCTACTGGGAAATCGGACCAATTATGTCATAACTAACATACTTTTCCTTTCCCTAACCCACAAAAATTTACTAACTATTGGCCGCCAAGGTGTCTGTAACCGGGTCGATCTCAATAATTGAAGTAGTATCCTTCCATATCCTTCCAAGTAAATGTAAAAATGGGTGTACTGTGGGCCCGGCGCTTTCCGGGATATCCTGCTTAATGCTTGGCAGTACATTCAAAATCAATCAATCAATCAAAAATTCATAAAAGAAAATAATAACCAAATTTATTATTCATTATGGAAGGATAACATTCAGTGGCATTTCATGCCTCCAAATGCTCCAAACTTCGGCGGCCTTTGGAAAGCTGCAGTGAAAGTTTTCAAATATCATTTCAAACGAGTGGTTGGTACAACAATATTTACGGTGGATGAAATGATGACACTCACGATAAAAATTAAGGCACTAATGAATTCCAGATCATTATGTGGAATGCCTGATAGTGCTGAAGATATTTTGTCGCCAAGTCATTTTTTGTTAGGACATTTAATGGCGTTGGTTCCAGAGATTGACTTGAAATAATGTGCAATCAATACGTTAGATAGATGGCAAATAATCCAGCAACGTAAACAGTATTTTTAGACGAGGTGGTCTACCGAATATTTAACTGCCTTGCAATCATGATACAAATGGGAAACTGTAAAAAACAATATTAAAGTTCATGATACACATTAAAGACAACAACTTACCACCAACAAAGTAGCTTATGGGTACAGTTGTTGCCGTAATACGTGGTAATGATGACTTAGTCCGAGTTACTAATGTCCGGACAAAATCAGGAGTGCTGTGACAACCAATTCACAAGCTGTGTAAACTGCCGATTAAGTCAACGGATTCAAGGCCGGGAGAATGTTCAGATTGGAGGTAAGTTGAAGAAAATTTGTTTGGCCCAATTACAATTTGAGTTGATTTGTGGAAACGCTCAATAAATTTCAATATTAGAAGGTCCTTACGAATAGTCAATGCAACATCCTGTAAATGCTTCTACCATAATATAATAAGAATATTTCTCATTAAATTATACTGGAAAATGACAGTAGGTTCATCTTTATCCATTTTAAATGTAAGATGATGTTCGTTTTATTTTCATATAACAATGTTAAGACTTTTTAAAGGATAAACATAAACATATATATATTTTCATTATTTTTGGATTACGAAAGGATAATAAATATTTGAAAACGATATTCTTGAAAAATAATCTAATCCATGATATACTGTTGAGTTTTTACAGTTAGAATGTTAAATTCCAATTTGAATGGAAAGAATCAACAGCCTTACACTAATTAACTTAAATAAAATTAAAAATATGCCGCTCTATGTATATGTTAGAAAATTAGACATAAACTAATTAGCAAACGGATATATACGACAAAAAATTTGTAACGCTTTGATGCTCATAAATATGTATCTATATCCTTATCATTTATAATTTTAATTTCATGTACATGCAATGGTGTTATAAAAGGTCACGGGCCTCAACATGAAAATGGGTTGTTGGAGTATACATAATTAACTCTCAGCTCTAAAGGCGTGATCCTATATTTTTCCAATATTTAAATTATTTATGAATATCACAGTATCGTAAATCTCCGAGCAAGTTACCATACCTGGTCAATGCCAATCACTTGTTCAACTACCCTCGTACATATGACATAATTTTAATCTCATAAGAGATTATGTTCTTAAAAAATAAAATTCTTCAGAATTTTTTATATTCTGATTGTAAATTTACTTGCAAAATTTAACTGAACTTGGTAATTAGTGATCCATATAATTGTTCGTCTGTATGTTACATATGTTAGTTCTAAATGGATGATATGCGACGCCTAAATAAAATGTTTAAATTTAAAGTTAATCTTATATTCATCTTGTATTGTTATCAGAATACGATAATATATAAAAGAATATATAAAAAATTGTTGAGCTACTCGAAATTTCTGACAACAGGTAGAAATTGATTTGGGTACATTAAATCTCGACCCTACAGCAAAAAAGCAAACTGGTATCTAAATTCAATTTATTTTCTTATCAAAACTAAATTGATTTCATATAATCCCTTTTAATTCGAAACTACACAATCATGTGTTGTATAGGATTATGGTAGATTTGTCTAAAATCCTTGTACAAATATAATAATTCTTTTCCAGGAAAATAGATACAACCAAAACCTCCTCAACAAAAAAAAAAATAAACAACGAGATTTGATAACGTAAACAAATACTAAACGAATGATTACATGACATAATAAAATCAGCAACACAAAGAAGGGATCAGTAAAGCAGGTGAAAAAATTTTCTGTGTAAGCTTGATGGGAAATTTCGAGTTCAAATGGGTTTTAACCTATTATCTGTGGGTATGTTGCTTCTACATATATGCTATTTGTTGCTTGGAGAGCATTTTATGTTGTTATCTTTAAACGTCTTACCTTACATCGTATTGAGTCTTCATATAAACACCTAGAACATTTTTATAAGTATGACAATCAATCAGGTGAAGCGAAGAAAAACGAAATCACAGTGGCTCTTTTCTAAAGTTACAACAATCAAAACACCAAGTTAAATTTTAAAATATTTTCTGTATCATGACTGAAGAAGAAATTGTGTTCCAATTGCAAAATACAACACGAATCCAGGCTTAGAGCCCCATTTCGTAACACATGGTGACAAAAGTGGGTTGTCACAAGAAATGAGTGACACTATTTAGACAACATATCAGAAAAAATCAAGTTGGTAAAGTGAAACTTTATGCAGACTGTTCATAAGTCAGAGCTGCTTGCGAGATTATAACAGGATAATTGGCAAAAGTTAGTTGATGATACATTTTTGCTCGTAACAGCCTTTTCAACGAATTCATTGACCAAGGTGTTATCAGACTTGAATAATTAGATTGATAAAAAAATGTAATATCCACCAATGTACCACCACCACCAGCAGTAGTGGAAAAAATTAAACTTTTGAGGTTCACTGAAGAGCCAGCAGACAACTTAATAATGACTTTATTCAAAGCAGAATTAATGTCAAATTTCACCAACTAGCTTCCAAGTTGGATCAAATTCGAGAGGTCCAGAACCAACAAATGTTTGTTTCAAAGAGAGGGTCATGAAATCGCTCGAAAATGACGTGAGAGGTCGCATTGACAGGGCCATTGACAAGAGTTGAAGAAAAATGGAAGAAATTGAAATATGTGTCACTTGTTGTACCACAGACATGGAATCGGTTCACCAGAATTCTACAAAAAACATTGTAAAAGAACCGTTATCAGAAGTTCAAAATTATTTCTGAAACCTTCTACATTCGATGGCATACACCGATCAAAAACTGTACGGCGTAGTTTCAAGCTGCGATATAAAACTATAAGTGGACTTGCGAAGAACCGCACAATGCCCTACGAGGAAAAGCAACAGATGTGATGCAAATCATATTCGTTGTATAAGAATGAGCTGCCCAGGAATCATGAAGGAGATGGAGATGAAATACGAAGAGTTCTATGTCATGGAGCTTTGCAAAATTTCCCTGCATATTGATGACAAACACGTGAAGAAAGCCATCAAGACATGCATAAGCTGAAGTTAGTTCCCAACGGATTTACTATTAAGGCATTCATTAAGAAGAAAATTAGAGGGCCACTCTGCAAATTAGTAGAGGCCAGATATTTCACTTTCGTTTCAAATGTGGGAAATATTTTTAGGATTCTTCAGGACCGATGATGCACCGAGCAACGGTTGTCAGAGAAATGAAGTAGTGTGGCAGATGGTGACAGAGTGAGACGATGAGTTCGGGCAATTGGCCGCTGCTACAACAACTACTAAGAAAACTAAGTTCCACTGGCATTGCGGAGTGAGAGCTGGTAAAAACGAGAAAAAGCCCCAAGGTCACCATGTTAATTCCCAAGTTGGGAAGGACTGAATCAGTTTATTTGTTGGCGGTCTTTTAAAAACATAATTACGCAAATTTACGCTAGATACCGAAGTATTGAGATTAATAGTAAGAAGAGCCCCTCGTGATGCTGCAGTAGTAAAAGAGAGTGTTCCTTTATTTTCACGCCCAGAAGGATAAAGTTTTTGGGCCTAGGAAAAGAACTAGAACATGGGAAAAGGAACAGCGATTAGTAAGATCGAGAGGACAAACATATCTCAAAGTGTCAGTCAAATGACCAGAATAAAAAGCTAGTGCATCCAGATAAATGCAAATTAATTCGCCTGCTATGTAAACATGTTTCGGCAGCATAATCTGGAGCAACAGTTAGGACCTTAGAATAGTTATCAAATGTATTTTCAATCAACGACGCAGATTTTGGAAAACTATGATCATGCAACATCGTATCGTGACAGGTCCTGCAACCCTAATCCGGCAAGCACCGGAAACAGGAAGCAAAGCATATTTCCATCATAATTGTACGAATTGAAGTCAAAGTTGAAGAATGCTGAATGATGTATCGATTACAGGATGTCAGAAGCGTGACAGTTAGAAAAAATTGGGCTCAGGGGCAATCAATAAGGCTATAGGATGGATTGCTCATACGACTTAAGGAATCAACTGATGGCAGAAATATCATTAAATAGAAAGTAATACCAGTGAACCGACTACCACAGGCTCTAACGTCACAAGATTATGTTGCCAATTTGCAACAATTTTGCTCACATTTTGCTTACATTGAAGAATGGAGCAATACTGCAAAGGCAAGTGACAAAATGAAAACAAGATACGATCGTCGATCGGGAAACGGGTTAATTTTTGAAAGAGATTATTGGTGTGATTTTACAATCCCACAAAAAAAAGAGAAATCTCCAAAAAGAATTCGGAAAAGAATTGGGAGGTACCATAAACGATTATTATGAGGATTAACGATATAAAGCATCAAATACAATAAAGCTTTATAAGTAAGGTAAAGTTAGACTACGTCGTGACCATTATAATGCAATGCCACAAAAGTCTATTGCACTTCAACCACTTAAAGATTGCTGGGGTGGAGTCTTAATAGTCAAACTATTTTTTGTAGTCAGGTTTTAACAGTTCCGACTTATATAAATATATATATATATATATATATATATATATATATATATATATATATATATATATATATATATTTATATAAATATTTATATATATATATATATATATATATATATATATATATATATATATACATATATATATATATATATATATATATATATATATATATATATATATATATATATATATATATATATATATATATATATATATATTTATGTAAATATATACATACTAACAATTCTATGGAAGAGTAATCATTATGTTTTAGTTAAATTTTACAAGTTAATTTACAATCAGAGAGTAAACAATTCTAAAGAATTCTTATTTTAAAGACATAATCTCTTATAAGATTAAAATTATATCATATGTACGAAGGTAGTAAAAAAAGTGTTTGGCCTTGGCCAGGAACGGTAAATAAGGATTCATACAAAGAATTTACAATATAAAAACCTTAAAAAACTGTCAACAAATTAAAATTTCGACAAATTATGATTCAATCCGCCTTAAATCAAAACTTGCTCAAAAATTTGGAAGACCGTGTTATTCAGAAGTTATTCAAATATGGAAAAAACATATATTTCTTGATGAGGACAATGACCTTTTATAACACCCTCGCATGTACATGAAATTAAAATGATAAATGATAAAGATATAGATACATATTTATGAGCATTAAAGCGTTACAAATTCTTTGTCTTCATTTCCATTGTTCATTGTTATTTCCGTTTGCTAATTAGTTGACGTCTAATTTTCTAACATAAAGGAGCAGCAAATTTTAATTTTATTTTAGATAATTAGAATATGAGATTTGTTGATGATTCATTCTATCAAAATTTAAATTTAACATTCTAACTTTAAAAACTCAACAGAATGTCATGGATTAGATTATTTTTCCAGAATATAGTTTTCAAATATTTATTATCCTTTCGTAATCCAAAAATAATGAAAATATATATATGTTTATGTTTATCCTTTAAAAAATCTTAACTTTGTTATACGAAAATAAAATGAACATCATCTTACATTTAAAATGGATGAACATGAACCTGATGTCATTTTCAAATAGCTTAATGATAAATATTCCTATTATATTTGACGAGTAGATCCCTAATGTGCCATGACTATCATAACAAGACGGGCAATCGGTTAAAATTAATATTTTTTTAATTTGTGGAATCATTCTACATAAATTTGACAGCTTTCATACAGTCTTTTATGTTGAAGATTACCTCCAGAAAGACTTGAAACTCTTCTATAATTGCACTGGGATGAGCATAGCAGCTTTGGATATGAGAACCATCGATCTTACATCATAAAAAACCAGATTCAGTATCACTAGAATTTTCTTCAAAGGAACAGTTTCCACAAACCCAGACAGCCGCAATTTAAGAAATCAGCTATCCAAATATTATTATCCAACTTCATGAAGTTGGATAATAATAATATTATGATTCATAGTGATTACAATAAAGTTACCTCATCTTTTCCGTTTCATTTTCAGGCTTTCTGATATATCGTACTTCAAACTTCAAACAACCTTTGAAATGGCTGTTCCCTTCAATGGTTTTATCACTAAAAAGTATGCATTTTCTTTATTACTTCAGCCCTTTGCAGTATAACCTTCTTCTCCACACTTCCTACGCAGTTTAGACTTTTCTTACATGTTCGTACATTGTTAAGCTTGGTGATCATATTCGAGCCATTTGAACTATAATACAAGCTTGATAATTTTTCAAATTATGCTGATCACTCAACCAACCTTTATTTTCCCATTGGATATGATATTCTCTGCTATTTGGCTTAGAAGCCTCACCACTGCCATTCAGTTTAGCATACAATACAGCTCTTTTTTCAATCAAAAGCGCATTTGGTCGTTTCTAATTATTTTTTCGCCTTTTTGGTGAAACTTTTTGACAATCTGGTTTATCTCCTACCACTTCATTCTCTAGATTTCCAAATTTAGTATAGGTGCATTTATTGTAATGGGTTTCTTTTTTGCCCAACTAAAAACCAGTCTTAGGCGATTAATCTCGTTTCCTATTAGCGGTGTCTGCATTAGAAGCGTCCATTGTTTCGTTTATTCCTTTATCTTGATTAGTTGAAATGACTGCTGGTTTGGCACTAACAATGGGTTTTGGATCGCTGAAACGTACAATATTTGATATTAGGTGTAAATCAATGATTGACCAAGTGTATTAAGGTGCCTATTCACATCTCCACGATCCCTCTTCAGGATGACCGCCAACTACTCGGGTTTTTCTAATTTCTTACTGAGTTCTTCAATACCTACCACCAGGTTTTTTTCCAGCCACCTCTTACATCTTTAGTTGCTAACAATAATGGTCACGAAATTTGTGGGAATAGTAATTTTGTTTACGAGAGCAGTGCGTTTTTTGATAACGTTTTTCAACATTTTTGCAATATGGTCCTCTCTATGCGGCCATGTTTGTGGTTCAATTTGAGAAGTGTACTTTCCATAGAAAACCATCCACATAAAAATCCTGGAAGATCACATTAGGAACCTGTGAATATTCAGTTAGAAGCCAAATCCTAGCTATTGGAGGACCATCAGGGTCGCTAAAAATGTGGCATCCTACGTTCAGTAGGATCGACATGCACACAATTCGTTGGTAGTTACAATCAAGTGGGTCAACAAGAATTTGATGATATATGCGTTGGATATTTATAGTTATGGCTGCTGTGTGTAAGCGAAACCACAATGAAATGCTGATTGCTGACTTAGGTTGACAATTTTAACGCTTAGTCTCAGAAGTCTTGTAATTTATCCAAATTGAACACTTCGACTTCTGTTATAAAGTTGGATTTAATCGTGATGGTAAGCGATGTTCGACCTTTTGTTGTGGCATTTGACACTATGTCCGTGATTGGAATTTGGCAGTTTTGGCGAGGTCGTTGCAGTTTATTCAAACATGATTTCATTTTTGAATAAACCATTTTTGGGAAAGTATATTGAATCATTTTTTGACCTCTATAATGTCGCGATTATTGTTTCTCCCTCTCTAAACGTAGTGAAACAGTTTCAACATCTAAAAGGATTGTTGCGAAGAGAATCGCCTTTATTTCGCCACATAAATGTCAGGGAAGCTAGTTTCATTCGGGTTTTAAACCAATTAAAGGTACGATGATATAGGAACATATCATTAATTCGTTTATCAGTACTTTCATTGGCAATTAATTCGTACTTTGAATTATGCAGTCTGAATTAAGTCATATGGACACACCCATATGTGACACCCCCATATGTGATCTCTGGCTCTTGCACCTCTTATTAACGAAATTTAATGATAAATTAAGGGCACACTGGGCGGAAAAAACGACCTAAACAGTAAACCTACAGTTACTGATTTTTGAAATTTATTGCTCGACGAAATAATGCTTTGAATTTATTAACCACTTCTATCCAACAAAATACACCTAAACACACTATAACTGGTCATGTGGCAACAAATTATTTAAATTACCGAGCAATTGGCACAGTGGTTAAAGCTGCGGTGTTTAAGACGGGAGGTACCGGGTTCGAATCCCAACGGGGGAAGGTTGTAAAATGGATTTTTTCATCACCTGATTACGATCGGTGATGAAGATGAACATAACTATGACCCCCTGTTGGAGTGCAGAATCCATGGGCTAAACTATCGTCTATGTCCAGGCTGGCTGGATCAATGCGTATTTAAAATCGAACCTGTGTTCGTGTGTCCCCGATTTGGCTAGTGGCGTCGTAAGATGAACGTTAAAAATTAACTGTGATAGAGTTGGGAGATCTTCGGCCCCAGAAAAGATTGCAAGGTTCAAACACAAAACAAAATTGTTTAAATTACAAATGTTCTCTATGCGATGGAAAACATTATCTTTCCAAATGCCGAGAATTCAGTTTAATGGATGCAATTAAACGAAGACGATGCATGGGCATAGATCAGCCAAAGATGTTTCAATTGCCTAAGTCGGAAGCATTAAGTTTTTAAATGACCCTCTCATCGTAGAGGCATTACATGGAGACTCAAACATCACCGTATGTTGCACTCGAGTGAAGATGGTGAAGAGGCCAAAGGTTAGTCTACGTCAAAATCTGCACTAAATGAAGTCGTTTTAAATTATGCATACAGCAAAATATGTAAGACTATCCTAACTACTGCAAAGTGTTACATATTTACGGTAATATAATCAGCTGTCGAGCTCTAGAAGTATACATCAACACGGAAGCATCTACACAGAAATTAAACTTAAAAAAAGAAAAATGCTGGTGTATCCTTAAGTGGTTAAGGTGAATTTAAAGAAGGCGTTACTAAAGGAATCCGAAATTTTTCAATTAAACTTTGAATCAAAATTTTCAACTAGTGCCTTGGCACTAGGATACTGTAAATCACATCGAAATCTTCTCCCTATATTTTAACTTATATTCATATTGTAAGTCTGCATGGAGTCAAGTTAGCCTATCTGCACATTCATAAATTAAGGCACGTTGACATTCTCATGAGAGCCGATTATTTCTTTAAATTTTTAAAAAATTTGTCAAATAAAATCACGTAAAAATGAAAAAAATGCTCTAGAAACGATGTTTGGGTTGCTGCTGAAAAAGCCAGTAATATTTTGCCAAAATCCGATTTAATTTCTATGGTAGCTTCCACCGCTGATTAGACCTGTATCAATATCGATAAAATACTTTGGAAATTTTGAAAGAGAGAGTCCATTAGAAGAGCAATTTTATAAACCACAATTTAGTCATTGCAACTAACAACTGAAGGTAGGTAAGCTATAAAACAACCCTTTAAAAACTCACCAAATTCAATTGGACACAGCTTTTCAATGATTACGATGCATAGAACGTCGCTATGCACGTGAATCTTAGAAATTTTATCGAAAGAAAACAAGAATTCTGGTTTTATAATTTTTTAAATTGAGATTTTTAAAATTGTGGCATAAATTTTGTTCACAGTCTATGATGTCATCATGCAATAAGTAATAATTAATAAAACTAGGTAATAAGAAGAGTTGAATTATATAATAACATTTATTTTAGTTAAGATCATTTCCATTAGATAAATTCAGTTAGTTGTTCGTGGAACATAAAATATAGTTTGGCTATTTATTTATTTTAATTTTTCCTGGTTTAGACGTTGCCATCCACAAAACCCTTATGTGTTGATTAGAGATTATATTCTGTTTCCTCTATATATTCGGTTAGTTGTTTATAAAATTTTGGGTTGTTTGATTTAAGTATGTCTATTAGTTTGTGGTTTTTTAATAATTGGTATTTACTTCTTATGTGATCGTATTTTTTGCAGCTTTCGATTATATGTTCGTTTGATTCTATTATGTTGCATGTCTCACATAGATCAGATTCTTCTTTTCCTATTATTTTTTTGAATTTTTTGTTCCTGGCATGGCCTGTTCTTAATCTTGTTATTTGTCGTATTTTGTAACTGTTCATTTTGGCTTGTTTGAACCAGGGATGTTTTGGTGGTGTTATATTTATTTGTTTATTGTAGCCTCCCACCGTGTTTGTCCATGTGTTATATTTGTCTGTCCACTCTTTGCTTATTTCTTTTTTTATTAGGTAGAACGCTTCCTCTAGAGTTATTATATTTTCGTATGGGAATGTTATTTGATCTGTTGCCTTTTTAGCTAGAGCGTCTGCTTTTTCATTACCTTGTATTCCTGCATGTCCTGGTATCCATTGAATTATAATTTTGTTATTTTCGTGTTGTTTTGCTATGTTTAGGATTTCTATTTCATATTGTTTGGTGTTTTTTTTTGATTTAACCGAAATTAGTGACCTGCATGCGCTTTTTGAATCAGTTAGTATTAAAATTTTTTGTTTTTAATGTTTATAGCTTTCTCTATTGCTATTTTAATAGCTATAAGTTCGATCGTTTTTATTGTTGCTTCTCGTTGTAATGTTCTGGACATTTCGATGTTAGTCTTATCAATGTATATGCCAATTCCTCCTCTGCTATTTGTTTTGGATCCATCTGTATATATGTGTGTAAAATCTTGGTATCTGCTTATAACATCAGTGAATATATTTAATATTTCCGATGAAGTTGTGGTTTCCCTGTTATATGTAGGATGTAATGAGTCATGTATCGTTAAATTTCGAATTTTATCTGGTTCTATCGTGATCTGGTTTTGTGAGATGTATTGAAGAAAAGGGTATTCATTATATAATTTTTGGAATTTTGGGAGTGTTTTGTTGTTTCGTATTTGAGTGGCCAATTTATTATTTTTATTTAGTTGTTTGGCTATAAATGTGAGTGTAGCTTTTTTGTTCTCCAATTCAGCAGGAAGGGCTGCGGCTTCGGCTAAAAGAGCTGGTATTGGTGTGGTAATTATCATACCAGTGCATATTCTTATGCTGCTATTTAAGATTTTTTGTTTTGTGTTCATTATGCCTTTTTTGTTTGAATCTGTGATAACATCAGCAAATTTTGTCCTGGTATCTATAATGGCTTTGTGTATGTTTAGCATTGTATATGGATGTGCTCCTCCTTTTGTGTGGGTTAGTATTTTCAATAAATTTAGAGTGTTAGGAATTTCTGATAGTAGGATTTTGTAGTGTGGTGCTAGCGATAATTTGTTATTAAACGTAATTCCTAGAAGTTTTGTGCTTCTCAAACTATATTTTATGTTCGTGGAACATAAAATATAGTTTGGCTAGTTACAGAAAGATGTCACAATATAAATTAAAATTATATTCGATGTCGAAATGGGATATTTATATGCGATGTCGACTTATATAGATGTCGCAAGTGTTGTTTTAAGACGATGAGTTTACACAATATTTTTGCTGGTCATTCATTCTAGTTAAAGCTGTCAAAGCAAAAGTGACAAAGTTTGAATTTAAAAGAAAGAGGTAAATTCTATCAAAAATAAAATTCTAAGTTAAAATCAAAATAAGTCATTGATTTCTTCATACGCTCCGCAACAAATTTAACAGTTTTAATAAGTTCAATTGAAATTTTCATTTTGTTGAATAGCACTTGAAGGTTTTTAAGGCCTTCATGAGCATCGTGTGTTTTTTAATTTTTAATATTAAGGAAAATATCGATTTGGGATAAACTGCGACCATCATGCATTTTCTGAACATTGGCTATTTAAATTTAATAAAAACCAGAAAATGTATACGATTCATTGACAGTTTCTAAAGTCCGAATAAAACATTGATGATTACTCCAATAAATCTTTCAAATTCATACCCTGAATCGTAAATTACCAGTAGTGTCTATAGTTCCCACATTTTCAAATTATATCACGGGTAAAGATTTATCGTATACTAAAATTCATTCAAAATGCAAATTTTTAATTTCGTCAAGCAAATAAATAAATTGATGCAAACATAAGATGATTTGAACAAAAAGCGTTGGTAAAGGTAAAAAATATACCTTAGGGATGAATATCATATTAACAACTAGCCGACGACAATGTCAACACATTTCCTTAGATAATTTTCCAATTTAAATTTTATAGCATCGTCCGTTGAACACTAGCTAAATTATGTGTATATGGATTGTGTAACGTAGTATAGTATATTATAAGAGTTTATATATGAAGACAAACACCATCATGAGTAAACGAAAGAAATTCAATTAACATAAATTTATTCGTTCGTTCGTTCATTTGGTCTCATTAATCTTTTAAAATTAGTTTTTATAATAATAAAAAATGAGCAAAGTAAATTTTTATGATTCTTAACTTTAACGAAGAAAAATTATTTTTTGTTTTTCAATTTTTCTATTATCCATTTTTCATTATTATTATTTTTATGTTTGTTATGTTTGTTTTAATCGGAGATAAATTTGTAGACTATATAATATGGATGGGGGATTTGTCGTATGGAAGGAATTCGAAAAATTATCAAGTCATCAATCTATATGTCTGTTGGTGCTTTTAATTTTGAACTTCAAATGTAGTTCAAAAAACAAAATATATCTTTAGTTTAAATTAAAACCAAAAGCTTTTCCAAAAGCTGAGATGGAAGCTAATATTTCGTATACAAGTCAGGAAAACGAAATTTACTTTTCAATTACTGTGAAGGTCTGATAAACGAAGATGAGAAAACACAATATCAAAATCTTTTTAGCAGTAGCGTTATGGACACCAACCTAGTTATGTAAAAGCTCTATGAGAGGTTTTGTAAACTTTGGATGTAAGTGCTACCCAGGTTACTTAAGGTATAGAAGAAACTAAAATTAAAATGTTTACCTAAATCCGGAGTTTCGTTTTGCTAGTGAGCAATACAATATCTAGCCTATATAGATATAAGCCTATCAAAACTGTAGAATTTATGTATTGTTGCGTTAGAATACCATTCTGTCACTGTATTTGCATACTTTTATCACAATATAAATTATTCTTTTTTTAATTTTAATAAAACGAAATAAGGAAACCTTGTTTTAATAAAAACAAAGAATTCAATACTTCTAGTTTTATATATAAAAATTAAAAATTATTTACAGCAAAGAAGTAAAACTTTCTTTAATGTGATAATAAAAAATTGTTATATTAATTTTCTATCTAAATTCTTTCTAAAAAGAAAAAAAATTTATAATATAATTATTCTTTTTATTTTAACGGGATTAATTTCGAGGATTACTATCCTCTTCATCAGCCTGTACTACTTTGAACCCGAATTTACTTTACCCATGATCTTATATACCTTTTTTAGGTATGATTTTGGCTCCGCCCCCTTGTGCTATTTTCATTTTCCATTATTTTTTTGAACAGGTGGTTGATTTTAGTCTGTACCTGAATATTTATTATGTCCTTGTTATGTCTGTTTTTGTAAATTTAGAATTTAGAATTCTTAGAATTTATGCTAAATATTGAATAATCTTAAAATTCAAAATTATGGGAGGCCTTCCTAAACTGTTCCAAAACTTCTAAAATCTGAAATATCAGTCATTAGATAATTGGCCTGTCAAAAATGTTTAATTTGATCCACAAATTTAAACCGACGAATGCGGATAACTATTATCAAGCAAGTTTTTTAGTTAACTGTTGTATACCAATAAAAGGGGTAAATTATCTGCAGTCGTAAACAATGTAATATCAACAAACAAAGGTCCAGGATACCTTAAAATTTCGATGTTATGCTTCAATTTAACTTTCTTTAGAAACTTTCGTTGCTTGAATCATCGTTTCAGCATGTCTGTTAGAGGAGAGTTGAAATGATACCAGGCAATTATGACAAATCAGGTTGCACTCACATCATAGTTAGAACGTGGCGATAGGAATGTTGTCTTTTGTATAAAACGATTACACCTGAAGATCTATGAGTTGCGTATAACGATCGAAGTCATTGAAAGGAACTTTTAGTGAAATCAATTTTGGTGGTTTTTATGACGGAAATCTCGAGTAATTTCGGGTTTTGTGTGTGCCATTTGAAAGAAATAATGTTAAAAGGTTTTCTTCGGGCGTACTTTACATTCAAAATTGGAACTTATTTTGTGTAACTTCTAGCCAATCACTGCGATGTTCAGAATACCAATTTTTAAAATATTTCTTGCAATTTATTTTGTGTCCAGGTGATGATATCCTTTCAATCATATCTAAAAAACCATCAATATATGTAGGTCCCTAGTCCTTGCCAAAGAAAGTTCTCTGAGACAGTCAGCATGAACCAGTTTTGTACATGAACTATAAACTTGGCAGTCATTCGCATTAAAAATTTGTCACAAATTTCCATAATATAAATACAATGATGGAATACAAAATGTCAAATTTTTGTCTCAATTTGAAAGTTCTCAAAACCCAAAACACACATGATGGTAAGCCTTACAAAACTGAGAATTTATGGATCAGATTTATGGCACAGGATATAAATTCCCAAAATACAGAAATTGCATGATGATTAGTCGAACAAAACTTTTACAAGGGCGCTTTCAGAGAAGCCGACACAAGAGACGAGATAAGGAACACAATGAATTATGCGAGAAGGTTCAACTAATTTATTAGTTAGACTAATTCATCTAGACTAATTCACTCATACACCGATAGTTTCTGTTGTATAATAGAACCATAAAAGATAGATAGAGAACATCAATGTTTTGTTATATAATAACCATCAAATGAAATAACAAAATCGTGTGATTAGAATAAATAAAAGAGCCCACACTTTGTTATACTACAAAAAAATTATGATATTGTATACCAACTCCCTAACTTTCGAGATATGCAGTCGAAAAGCGCTCAAAACAAGTCCAATTTTTAGATGTAATAACTGGGTATGGTTTAACTTGTTCTCTGTCACATCAATCAAGCTATCTTTTATTGCAATCATCTAGTTTGGTTTATTGAAAAAAAAAACTGGTGTCAGAAGTACTTCATCTGGATGATCAGTAATTGGACAGATAAGCCATAATTTAAGTTCAACTTCAATTTGGTTGTTCAAATATTCAAAACCGAGGCTTGTTTTGCTGAAAATTTTGTGTAAATGTAGTTTCATCAATTTGACGCTGACTCTCATAGACCACAAAAATTAGGTAATGCGGGTGTACATTTCTAAACAACCCTTTTTTCGGATAAAAAATGTGGTTTTCCTGCTTACAGTTTAATACTAGGAAAACGGCTTCAGCTTCTTTAAGTTTTCGTTTTGCTCCCATAAAGTTTATATCACTGCTTCTAAGAATTTCCTTAGGCAATCCTTTCCTGCTTACAAAGTGCTTTAATTAATTTATGAAGGGATAATATGGCTTTGATTGACATCCAAATGAATACTAAAACATATGATTTTTACGGTTTAGCATCTTTCCTTTAAATTAATGATAAGTGGGATTGCATAGGTTGCCCTCCCTTTATTAAAAAGGAACCTGCAGCAGGTATAACTTGTGACACAAATAAACAGAATCAGAAAAACGACGGCTCTAAATTAAGGTGTCCCAAGAAAACGTTTATTCAGAAATTACAAAAAGAATATTTTGTCAGATGCATCGAAGTTATTCAATCCAACTGTATAGTTATTGCCATTCACCATTTCGATAAAAGTGTTTTTTTTTAGAGTTATGGAAGCTAAAAACCAGGGTTAAAACTTGGTTTATGCTGTGAATCCAGATTACAGTAATAAAAGAGACCTAGAAAAATTGATAATCAAACGATGCTTCAGAATTCAAGCGAAGCAACTTCATGGGATCTTAGATGCTATCAAGGGTTCAAATTCAGGTCGAAGTGCAATTTGTTGATTTAAAAATTAAGGTAGCTTCCATCAAAACTATCTCCATTTCTCGGCTTAAATTGTTTGGTTGCATGCCAAGCTTGTAAGAATATCACAAATATATATTAGCATCACTTAATGGTACTCCGATTGTGATGAGTTATATTTTATTCAAAAGCTCTTGTTTAACTCCAGTTGTTATACCTAACTGGAATTATTAATGCAACTAAATAAAGTTACCGCGGGTGGGGCTTTTATTAATTGGAGAACTACTGTTATGTTTCACACAAGTTTTTATTCTACTTTTTTTTAACATATAAACTTATATTTATATAAAAAACACACAATGCATTACAAGCGTTTTAGTTATTTTGTATCCATTGTTGTAAGTTATTATTGCTTAATCTTCAAAATAATAATTGGATTTTAAGCATTAATAATTTTTGTGTTGCACGTTTTAATTTAAATTTAAAAGGGAAATGAACTATAGTTCTTATGATATGTTCAATCTAACGATTGGACAGCTTTAAAATGGCCAAGACACTTATATTTGATTGATTGATTGATTTTGAATGTACTGCCAAGCATTAAGCAGGATATCCCGGAAAGCGCCGGGCCCACAGTACACCCGTTTTTACATATACTTGGAAGGATATGGAAGGATACTAGTTAAATTATTGAGATCGACCCGGTTACAGACACCTTGGCGGCCAATAGTTAGTAAATTTTTTGTGGGTTAGGGAAAGGAAAAGTATGTTAGTTATGACATAATTGATCCGATTTCCCGGTAGCCAATATTCAAACTACTGTTAGTGTAAGACAATCACATTTTTGTTGAACTGCTCTGCATTCTGCCATCTCTTATCAGCTACTCCAGTATGCCATTCATCTGTTATCTGCAATGGTACCCTGAAAACAATATCTATCAATGAACTAGTTACCCTAGGTTGTAATAAATTAAACTAATTTGTATCTGGAATTATAAATTAATTAGTTTTTAATATTGTAACAGCATTATACAATAATATAATTCTTGCAAGCCATAGGCTGTAATAAATTGGATTAGTACAAAAATGTAAGAATTTAAGAAAAAATATAGAATATAGAAATATAACAATATAATACTAAACTTATTTATAAATAATTAAACAATATGACAGTGGCATTATGAGTACTATCATCAGCAATAGTATAACACACATTCACAATTAATCCCATACTCACCACCGATAGAAACCAAACTTCCCAATAACTCCACAACAAACCCAAATTACAGATCTAAGAATACTTAAAAAAGGCAGAGTAAAAAGACAAGCAAACCAAAGTAAATTTCAATCTGGGACCAACTCCAATAGGTAAAGCCCAGAAGCATGCACCATCAAGGGTGCCGCCAGAACGCCATCTTCGAAAACAAACCGTCATTTTCAGCAGATCAAAATGTACATGAGCTCTACCAACATCAACCACTACCAGACCAAAATTGCCAATTAAGTCGGTATTCAAACACTGACGGTCATCAACGAGATCTGGGAAGACTGTCTGGCCAACCTCACTCTATCACCCCTACAAGTAAACCAAACCACACATATACGACTGTCGGCCCACACCACACCGAAACACGTCCCCTAAAAAGCTACATGCAGCAATTGGAAAAACTACCAACTTCACTACCACGAACCATCTCCACCAGATCCAAGTCACAGTTCGTGGGATTTCGGTCATCAAGGGCATCACACCAAAACCAATTTAAGGTAGTCAATGTCAACTCAAAAGGTGACCATGAACTGCTCAACGCCCCCACACCTCACCACCACGACTCCCTGACGATTCACATTAAAACCATCCATCATTAAAGAGAAATCCATTTCATTCCTAAAAGAGAAATCCCGAAGCTCTACTCCAGCCTAGCAACCACGCTCTCCGAAATATATCCTGTATAAGACCAGAATCCCACCTCATTCTGAAACGACACTCACAGACACGACCACCACCAAAAATAAGAATGCTAACCACACAGCACAATCCCAAACCACCATCACCCACTTCACTAGGCTACCTCAGAAACATCGCTGCCGCTCCACATCTATACAACTAAAAGCCACCTCCACAGCCGTCTACAGCACACTCCCCAGATCCTAGCCGGAGTCCCTCACTGTCCCGCCGCTGACCTCTCCCAAAAACCGCAACCAAGTCCAATCGGTCAAATCACATCGATAAACCCAACATCTCACTCCTGACAACAATCCCCCAAACAAACAAAAACCCATCTATACTTAGTAACCTAATAATATAATATTATAAAATTATAATTCTGCAATCCATAGACTGTAAAAAATTGGGATACCTTTCTCTTAAAAGTAATATAATAATAAAATATATACAATCAATATAATACAATCCTACAATAATATAATAATATAATAATTCAATAAAATAACAATACAACAAAACAACGTAACTCAAATTATAATAAACCATTTAAAATTTTCTCATCAATAAAAATATAAAAGTATAAAATAGGCATATAAAATAGAAATCCACAACAACACATAAAAATTAAAAACAATGACATTTTGAGAATTATGACCGCCAGTACAGTTGGCATACATCCGCAAATCATCCCATACTAACCACCGATAGACACCCCAACACACACAAACTTTACAGCAACGCAAATTACAGATTTACAGTTTTTCAAACAAAAGCAAATTTCAAGCTGGAACCGATTACAAAAGGAAGAGACCAGACACTTGCACCATTAACGGTGCCGTTAAAATGTCCTCTTTGAAACAAACCACCCGTGACAGCAGACAAAACTTCGCCACTCACCAAACACGTGAGCCTAACCGACACCATCCATTCCCCGACAAAAATTGCCAATTGAGCCAGACGCTTAAAGTCCCCAACGAGCTCTGGGAAGGCTATCGCATCAATCCCACTTATAAAGACACTTATAAAGACAATTAATTTTGATGATGTTCAAACCGAGTATATAAGATTTTAAATTTTGTAACGATGCGTTCTACAGTATGCCATGATTGACTAAAACTGGGTACATAGCTTGGAAACTGCATGTCTTCATCGGTAACAGATCTCTAAGTGGATTGAATTTGGTGGGGCAGCAGATTGCCTAGCTAGGTGGCAGTCAGATGGGTGGGATCTTTCCACCGTCCACTTTAGAGCTTGTAAATGCTGCAAAACCGTAAAAATATTATGACCAGTAAAACCGGCCAGGTCGATTGCCCATATTGGAATATCACTGTCATTAATAAAGTTAAATCAGCTTCGTGTATTCTGTAATATCTAGCACACGGTAATCAGATATCATCGATCACCTATCTTACTCGCCCTAACCGAAAAGTTATTATGTACACTTAAATTTAAGAGTAACTCCTTTCAGCAGTGGAGCCGGGATACTTAAATCATCACGTTTTCACTTAGACATCATTTTTTAATTGTATACAACACTTAAATCCTATTAGTTGAACCAAACTTTATCATTCCTACGATCACACAAATGCAAAACTGTTTGAAAATACGAACAATATTAACAATTTATGTTAAGCTTACAACAAAACTCACTAATAATTAAATATTCATATTCTGGAGTAATCCTTATATGTGTAAATATGTTTATATATTAAGTGCATGCAGTCAACATAATGTGGCTCTTATAAAATAGGTACATAATATATAAATATACCATTTTCAGGTCAAATTAACAAAGGTTCACACCAATTTGACAAATATTCAAATGAAATTAACAAATTTTCATAACAAATTAACAAAAATTCAAACCAAATCAACAAATTTACAAAACAAAATAACAATTTTTTAAACTGAATTAACAAATATACAAAACAAATTAAATTATTTTCAAATAGAATTAACAATAATTTTCCATCCAAATTAATAATTTTTTCAAATCATCATATTAAAGTGTTGATAAAAGAAATAGTTTGGTACAGTTTTGAATTATTTTAGAAACTATCAATAATTATTGTATACTTTAGTGGTAAACTTGTTATATTTGGCGGGTGCCGTACATAATCGCGGCAATCAGAATCAAATCAATTTACTTTTCATCGGTCCACATTATCTACATCTATTTTTTTATATCGGTATAGGTCGTAAAAACTAAGGAGTTTTCAGTAAAAATAATGATTGCTCTAATAATTTTTTGATTGTAAAATTTACGAACGTTGCCTGGCCAATTAAGATGCTAATTTAATTTCAAAGGTCATATGAAGTAATTAAAATGTGTAATTATGCTTCACTTTAAACGCCTTACAAAATGCTTGTCATTGCAATCTTTATTATTAACCACGACTAGCCGATCCATGTTTGGTTTTATATCTGCTGCAATTTCTACTCGGTTATATCTGCTGCAATTTCTACTCTTGAAGGAGACATTGCCGATCCTTCAGTGACTTTTCACCCCAAATTTGTATTGTTTGCTGTTAGACATTAAAGTCCAAATATCTTTGGAGTTCTGGTACACTTTGAATGATAACGTCAGTTTTGTGTGTTAATGATGATATTAAGCCAGTAATTAGAGTTTTAAAATTGTATCGTTCTAATATAAATTATCCACACAAGATGATGAGATTAATATTGCTTGAGAGCCGGATTCAAGTAACAATCAGCATTTAACTAGTCTGACATGTATATATATAGGTTAACTTAAACTGATGAAATTCCAGACTCCTTCAAGTGACATGACAAGTTGAACTAGTACTTGATGTTATTATTTATCAAGTTATGATATAGATGGCAATATTTCGCGGCGATGTTTTGAATCATCATGTTAGTATAGTATGAGAAAAAAGACAACAAATATAGCCATATTTAATGAGGTGCAAAATGTGTACTTACATAGAAACAATTAAAGTGCCATTTTTCATGAACTTTAAAATATTTTTAAATTTTAAACCCAGAAAAAACATAATGGTAGCCTTATTAAAAATGAAAGATTTAAGTCACAAATAATTTTTAAAATTCAACAAATTCATGATGTCAAAAGTGTCAAATTAATGCTACAATTTCTAAATTACCAAAATCCCTTATATATACATACATAATCGCGGCAATCAGAATCAAATCAATTTACTTTTCATCGGTCCACATTATCTACATCTATTTTTTTATATCGGTATAGGTCGTAAAAACTAAGGAGTTTTCAGTAAAAATAATGATTGCTCTAATAATTTTTTGATTGTAAAATTTACACATGCTGAACAACGTAATGTATTATATATGTTCCAACAACCGTCGACGAATAGTGACTTTTTTTATTTCGTTAAAGGTAATAACACGATTTTTTGTCGGTTTAAATATTTAAGCATCCTCAATTTTGGACCAACATCAATAATCAAAGATATCAAAGATGTTTAAATTTGGAAAGATACACCACTTTATTTACAAAATAAAGGCGGATTAAATCTTACACAAAATATCCCGAAAACTAGATTACCGTGATAAGAGAAATCGCGGCATAAAAAAATGGTTTATGGAACACCCTATAACTCTTGGTAGATCTACAATATTTAAAGCTTTAAATTTTACTAATGTCGATTTTTATAGGCGACAAATTCATCTAGATTTGATCTCGATTTGATCTAGATTTGATCTATGGCAGATTTGTATTTTATTGGAGAAAAACAATTGATCTCTTTTTGATCTCGATCAATTATATGAAATCTAGATTTTTCGCGAGATTTGTTTAACATCAACATAAAAAGATATGTCAATTATGACAATTCTCGATTTTTAGATGTCATTCGTAAATTTTGTCTTGTTGTGGTGGATTAGATTTTTATATGTTATGATATATCATTTGTTTTATCGATTTTATTTTATAATAGACGCCGTGCCATTTGTATTTTAAAAGTTGTTTTTGTTGTGTATTAAAATTAAATTGACAAATGCCAAAAAAATACAATTCACCACTACAATGACAAAATAAGATCATCTATAAGTTCTTTCTATAAGTTTCATTGGAGACAAAAATCCGATTTCTTAACAGAAACCAATTAAAATCGACATAAATTTTGAAAAAAAAAATTAATTTAATTTGATTTAAAATTTTTTGTTAATTGTATTTAAAAATAATTTAATTTGTTTTCAAAATTTGTTAATTCACTTTGAAATATTGTTATTTTGGTTTACAAATTTGTTGATTTGCTTTGAATATTTGTTAATTTGTTATGAAAATTAGTTAATTTCATTTGAACATTTGTCAAATTGGTTTGAAACTTTGTTAATTTGGTCTGAAAAACAGTTAATTTGACCTGAAAAAGGTATATATAAAATAAATAGTAATAAATAGCAAACTGGTATACATTGGAAAAAAATTAACTTAATAATTGGTATAACTAGATAAATAACTTAATATGCATAAATTCGACATGAACCATGGTCCTGGCAAAAATTTTGTTATGATTTAAATAAATATATAGATAAAATAGAGTATATAAATAATGAATTATAATAACATTGATTAACACTAATAATAAATAATTTGCGGCATTTTAACATCTCATGAGATGACCTTCGACTGGGTTCATTTCGACTTTGACCACACTATTGTAAATTTTACGGTAAACACAATAATTATTTGTTCAATTGTGGCAGTTTTGGTTTTAGCCAAGAAGAACCACGCTATGATAGTGGTTCTATGCTCGTATATCGTTCTTTTTTTAGTTTTTGAGTTTGCACTATCAAGCGATTTTAAGTAAAAAATTTAAATAACTTACAGTTTAGTGGTAGCTTACTGTACATACAGCTATCCGTAAGAATACGACTTTCAAGTTGTAATTTGCAACACGCGGGTTCTTCGCCAAAACACAAAACAAACAAAAATTTAAATTAGTACTATTACAGGTACTTGTTTCAAAACATAGAAAAAAAAATTACCTTGGCTTTATCTATTTAACCTTATAGAAAGATATAGGCTTTAAGCCAAATATTTTATATTCCAATCGGCGGTTCAATTCAATTTTTATGTTAATTATTTTTACTAAATTTTATATCTTTTGTTTTTATTTCATGACACTCTCTATTACCACTGTTAAAATGCGAATGATAATGTCGTACGATTTTTATTCTTATCAAATACCCATACAATTGAATAATATGCTATTAAACCAGAAATGGAAGCAATTTCAGGTTTTCTCGACATTAATCATATTAAGTTTTTTTTTTATTTTTATGTTAATTTTGTACATACACACATACATTGGACTAATCCAGAGTGATGCTGTATGTTACAAACCAACTATACTATGATTACAGTGAGTAAATATACTTATAATTATAAACCGATAAAGCATGATCGTAGGATTCGTTTTTTTTAACAACTCTATTGTTACAATTTCTTGTCAACTGCTGAAACTGCATATTGCTGAAAGCTGTACAGAATCGAATATTTCCAAGAATATTAAGCAGCAACGAGATAGTCAGCAAGTAGCCTGCAGCGATGTTCTGCGATTAAATTCATTTGTTTGTTAAAATGGTTTATGGAGAGTAGGTAATATATTGAAATATTCTAATCTTTCATTTAGTCAAAACCTCCCAAAAATTCAGAAGATCACTCGATAGATTGTAATTAGTTGTATATTTACCTTTCATTTCCTCCATCATTCTAGACAAATTTGAAATTCTTTTTTTAAATTAAAATCACCTGAGTTTAGGGCTTTAGTAATCCCGTAAGCCAACTAATTCGCACTTTCAACAGAATCAGTAATACTAAGCATATGATATCATAAAACTTCCGTTTCTAGTTGGGCTTGCTATAGAAACTGATCATTATAACCGTCATCAACTTGATTCGAACGTCTTCTGGCCAATTAAGATGCTGATTTAATTTCAAAGATCACACGAAGTAATTAAAATGTGTAATTATGCTGCACTAGCCTCTAAATGCCTTACAAAATGCTTGTCATTGCAATCTTCATTATTAACCACGACTAGCCGATCCATGTTTGGTTTTATGTGGTATCTTGTGGTTTTTAGTTACATACTACACCATTCCTTTTTTTTTTAGTTCTCAATTGTTCATCCTTTTTTAAATGTCATTTTACAGATTCCAAACGACATATGGCTCGATTTATAGAGTTTACAAGATGCAATTTTGAAACTTTTGCAAATGAACTTGCCTGTTCTGGTTCCATTTATATCACAATGGACTTATTCTATTGCCAAAGTCTTTCTAATGTTGCACCAATATGACTGATATATGTTGACTGTTGGAAGAGACATTGCCGATCCTTCAGTGACTTTTCACCCCAAATTTGTATTGTTTGCTGTTAGACTTTATAGTCCAAATATCTTTGGAGTTCTGGTACACTTTGAATGATAACGTCAGTTTTGTGAGTTAATGATGATATTAAGCCACTAATTAGAGTTTTAAAATTGTATCGTTCTAATATAAATTATCCACACAAGATGATGAGATTAATATTGCTTGAGAGCCGGATTCAAGTAACAATCAGCATTTAACTAGTCTGACATGTATATATATAGGTTAACTTAAACTGATGAAATTCCAGACTCCTTCAAGTGACATGACAAGTTGAACTAGTACTTGATGTTATTATTTATCAAGTTATGATATAGATGGCAATATTTCGCGGCGATGTTTTGAATCATCATGTTAGTATAGTATGAGAAAAAAGACAACAAATATAGCCATATTTAATGAGGTGCAAAATCTGTACTTACATAGAAACAATTAAAGTGCCATTTTTCATGAACTTTAAAATATTTTTAAATTTTAAACCCAGAAAAAACATAATGGTAGCCTTATTAAAAATGAAAGATTTAAGTCACAAATAATTTTTAAAATTCAACAAATTCATGATGTCAAAAGTGTCAAATTAGTGCTACAAATTCTAAATTACCAAAATCCCTTATATATACATTATACCACAAATCGAAGCTTTAAAAAATATTGTACCATTTGCAAACCCTAATTAGCAATCATTAACCAAACCCAAAAGCACATGGCTCTTATACAATGTTTAAATACTAACTTTGCTCTTTAAAAATATTTTTATATATGCAAGACTAATACCTTGAATCATTGTAAACCCGATTAAACCTAAGGCAACAAACTGAACTGAATTTCTTTAAAAACACATTTTGAACCACATTCTTGCTGTGACGCAAAGACTTCATAAGTTTAAATTAGAACATATATGCTTCCAAGCCCATCATTTCTTTCATGTAATTTTCCATCATTAATTATCCAGCATACTCATATTTCAACATCTTCATGTGGCAAAATATGCAAAGTTACATTTTACGAGATTTAACTATATTAAAAAATTATGTCAACAGCAAATTAAAATTACGCAATACGTTAATGAGGGATAAGGGAAAAATATGGTGAACCGGAAAAATATGGTTTCCATCGTGGAAAATTCCATTTTGTGTTGTGAATTAAAGCAAATTATAATTTTTCATAAAAACTTTTCTAAACAAACTTTTGTTATTTTCCATATCATTCATCTACTTTACTTATTAATTTGGATTATGAAAAGTTTTTTTTTATTTTTATTATGATATTTTTTCCAAGCATGAATAATTATCATAATGCTTTAATTCAACAAGTTATGCATTTAATATAATAATTTATGAATGAAAAAGCTTAAAGCATATTTTCGTAATATTTTATAATTATATCCTCATAAATAATATATTATAAGGTAATATAATTTTTAAATACTATGTAATGACAATAACAACAATCGTATGCTACGTAAAAAACAGGTGCCTACCCAGTATACAAAAGCTTTGATATCACGTTTTATATGATTCCAATTAAAACCGACAATGTAACATTAATGGGAAAAATTTAATGTGATTTATAGAACAGGGGAATTTTGTACAAAAAAGGCGAAATAAAATTAAAGAAAAATGTTAATAGAAGGCCGTGGTCGTGGAATATTCACATGACTCATACAATTTTTTTATATTTAAACATTTTTCTTTTCAAGGGAGTCTTGGAAAAATGGGTCAATATTGGAAACCGGAGCTAAGCAGTTCTTAATGGTCGACTCCTCCAAGGAAAATGGTAAAACGGAAAAACCCATCGGACCGAGTACAACGGTACATTCAATATAAATATTTTTGGTTCTTCTGTATTTGAGTACTGTAGCGTGCTCTAAGCTAGTGATTAAGGAAGCATAGACTTTGTTGAGTCATAATTTGATATTCATGAGTGATATTGAAATAAGTGTGAACCATTAAGTAGCTATCAGATCGATGACAGCAGTTTATATGGCGTCAAAATGTACTTGTTTACTAGTCCTATCATTTTGATTTACTATAGATAAATTAAACGGAATCATAAACTGTTTTTCTACATCACCTTTACAGCATTGTGCCTTAGCATTGTTGGTGCAGAAGTTTTATGAAGATGACGAAATAAGTCGAGTATGTGCTGGAAAACGAGATTTCGAGACAATGTCATCAGAGTTATTATTACAAATCAGCGTAGATTGGTTCCTTGCAATTTGAAAAAGCTCATCAAATATTTAAAAAAAACCTATCTAAATACAGAAATTGGATTTTCTAGTTTTGCTGCACTTCATCCAGGGCACTGCGTATTAGCGAACTCTTAGCGTTTTAGTGGCACACATACTATTTACGTCTTCATATACCATCAAAATATTAAACTTATGTTTAAAAAAATCAAATCTATGAACCTTTTATCACACGGAGTGGGAAGTTATCAAGATTTTATTTCGCAGATTATTTAATGCAGCAACTGATGAATGTATAGTTATATGTGACTTTTCTAAAAACTATTCATTTGTAGTTCAGGATGCGGTTCAAGGATTTCATTGGTAAACTGGCCATACAATGGAAAACGATAGTACTTTGGAATTCACAAGCTTGATAGCTTTATCTGAGGCACCAAAACATAATCAAGTAGCTGTGAGATTGTTTATTACAATCCTAGTTAATTTTATAAAAGAAAAAATACGGACCGTTACGAAAATTTGCTTTTTTTTCGATGGATCTGGGACTCAGTACAAAAACAAAATGAATTTCTACAATCTATGTAACTTCAAGGAGGACTTCTATTTAGAAGCATTTTTTTGTAACTTGCAACGGAAAAGGACCTTGTGATGCATTAGGATGAGTTCTCATCAGGAATGCTGCTAGAGCGAGTTTACAAAGACCATTTGAAAACCAAATAACTACGCCACTTGAACTCTATTCATGGGCTGTGGAAAAAGAATCAAAAGTGAACTATTTATTTTTTACTAATCAAGATTATAATTTAATAGAAAAACATTTAATAAATAGATATAGCTCTGTAAAACAAGGAGCACGTACTCGTGAATGTCATAGATTTTGTCCAATTAATGAGACGTCTTCGGATATTGAAAAGTTTTCATTTTGCTCAAAGCAGGAACTTTTTGATATTGCATAGTAGAGATTGTATTAACAACCAATTTAGGATTTTGTTGCATTGCCAAAAGTGTCAGTTAGTATCAAATTATATATTTTATATGTTTTATATATTTTATATATTTTATATATTTTATATATTTTATATATTTTATATATTTTATATATTTTATATATTTTATATATTTTATATATTTTATATATTTTATATATTTTATATATTTTATATATTTTATATATTTTATATATTTTATATATTTTATATATTTTATATATTTTATATATTTTATATATTTTATATATTTTATATATTTTATATATTTTATATATTTTATATATTTTATATATTTTATATATTTTATATATTTTATATATTTTATATATTTTATATATTTTATATATTTTATATATTTTATATATTTTATATATTTTATATATTTTATATATTTTATATATTTTATATATTTTATATATTTTATATATTTTATATATTTTATATATTTTATATATTTTATATATTTTACATATTTTATATATTTTATATATTCTATATATTTTATATATTTTATATATTTTATATATTTTATATATTTTATATATTTTATATATTTTGTATATTTTATATATTTTATATACTTTATATATTTATATATTTATGTATTTATATGTTTATATTACATTAATATATTATTATTACTATGAGACAAATTGATAAATTTGTATTTTCAGGGAAAACTAATCCAGTTTATTACAGTCTACGGCTTGCAGAAATTATATTATGATATTATTAGTTTATTATATTACAAATTAATTAATTTATCATTTCAGATGAAAACTAATTCAATTTATTAAAGCCTACAGCTAAGTGCAATTATTTCATTAATAGATTTTGCTTTTAGGAAATATTTGCTGATACACCTAAATGGGGACACACTGCAGTTGATGATAAGAAATGAAATAATGCAGAGCAGCTCGTCAAAATTGTGATTGTCTTGTGCTAACATAAGTTGAATATTGGCTTCCGGAAAACCGGGTCAAATCTGTCATTACTAACATGCCCTTCCTTTCCTTACACCACAAAAAAAATTACTAACTATCGATCGCTTAGGTGTCAGTAACCGGGTCGAGTCTGTCACAACTAACATTCCTTCCATTCCTTCGGTTTTATTACATGTAACACGGGTGTATGGTGGTGCCCGGCATTCCGGGAGTTCCTGGTTCGTCCTTGGCCGTACACTCTAATCAATCAACCAATCAATCACCTTTACAGCATTGTGTCTTGTTGTTGATTATTGGAGAATACTAAAACCATTTGCTGTCCCTTGCATACTACACATCGTGTAGGTTAGTTTCTTTAAGGTTTTCAATTAAACAGCCCGTGTGGTATGGATGTTGCATTTGTAGCTATGTTGCGTTGGAAATTAAAAAACAACGAAGTATACAACACAATCGCATTATATAAATCTAAAGGAGATTTATGTTAAATCTAAAGTAGATTTAGTTAAATCCAATATTTTTTTGGATTTACTTGTAAAATCCAATTTTTAGTTACAATGCTCACGACTTGATTTATATTATTTGTTTAGTAACAACAAATGGAGATATTATAGAACTATAATAATATATTATATTTTTGCTGTTGTTTTGGGTGAATATAAATCCGCTAAATCAACCAAATCTTTATTTTTTTTAATTCATACAATCTTTTCTGGGGCCGAAGCTCATCCAACTCTTTTGTGGTCATTTTACCGTCCTACTTTAAGCCAACGAGAGCCAAATCGAGGTTCGCATGAATACAGGATCGCTTTGAATATCCATCTGCGCAATACATTGCTCTATTCTAGCCTGTACTGACATGAATTCTGCACTCTAACAGTGGAATCTTAGTTGTGTTCATTATCATCACCGATAGTAAATAAAAGTGATGAACAATCACTTTGACGTTGGGATTCGAATTCAGCACCTCACACTCAAACCTCCACAGCTTTAACCACTGGACCAATTGTCGCCAATTAATTCCATGTGTATGCATAACTATTTAATGGCCTGAGCCATAAAGCTCTTAATTATTAAATTGTATTACTGCTACTGACTACCTCTGTATTACTAGAAAGTCCAGCATTCCGTTAACATGGTTGGCCATCATTTGCCTTTTGTTCTTGTAGCGATTGATTAACAGCTTCCATTGGTCTTGGTAGTTGTCTTTAATTGCTTCGAGATGACATTTTATGGTTTCTGCGTTTTCAAGCACCGTAGATTTTAACTGGTGAATTTTGACGGTTTTATTTATTTTTCCAATTTTGTGAACAAGTTTTTTAAAAGAGTCCAACTTGTGGACACTTCTAGTCGTCTGTTAAATCCCGAATCTCCAAGCAACATTTTCCGTCATGACTCAATTCATTTCATTCAACTCAACTGAATTTATTATATTGAAGAATTAATATAGTGGCGGTTCAAACAAAACATTCAGCGTTTGCCAGTTCTGTGCATGAAAAAATTTGGCTGTTGAGCGTTTTTCAGATGGAAACTTTACCAGTTGCTGTTGAAAAAGCGAATTATAATTGAAAAATCCAGTTGATTGCAGAGGAAATTTCCTCAACTATCTTGAACTTCTTAGAGACATTGTATCAAACCCTGAATATAATGATCATATACGTAATTGATTGGATTAAAAATGGTTGACTTTGGTGGAAAAAAATTATATCTGTTCAAGATTTATGGTCAAGTTAATCATAGAACAAGCCATTTATAACCTGTAAATGGCCAGTCTTTGTAATAAGCTCAATCTTATGTTTGCAAGCAAGATTAGGTATTGTTAAGGTGGCCGTCTTAAAAGACGTAGCATATTGACACAATTAGTCCGTAGCCTTACTACAACAAGCCAGACTGGGATAGGTACAGAGCAGATATAGTATAGTCTCCTCCCCTTCCTTATCGCTACAACTTCTACAGTAATCATAAGAGAGAACACCCAGTCTACTTGCATTCTTACCAATGAGACAGTATCCAGTAATGACACCCGAAATTACGTTAATATTGCGCTATTGCATAGATATTAGTTGGTTAGACCTGATTAAGTCTAGTGTAGGCCAAATTTGCCGACTAATTACACATGAGGCATAATTTGGCCATCTATTGATTATGATTTTATAAGCTTATTACTTAAAGAGCAGTTTACATATAGCAAGCGGTATTTCTGGATTAGCGTTGGATGCGAAATGCAATGGAACCCATATAAGCTAAATGTTGAACTATTTTACCATCTCATTAAGAGATGAGAGGCAGTTCTGGGCTATTTTCGACGTGACAAAGCCTGATTGTAGAACTTTAATAGCAGCCTGACTGTCCGTAAATATTTCGATATCCCTTACAGATATATCATTATACTTCATTCAGTCTATGGCTTCTTTAATTGCGATGAGCTCCGCTTGAAAGATATTACAGTGATCAGAGAGGCGAAAATAGAGGTTTAAATTTAGTTCGTTGCAGAATACCCCATAGCCGATCATGTCATCAATTTTCAATCCATCCGTAAAGAAGTTAATTGTACCAGTATTCAAAAGTGTTTCACTCGCTCACTCCTCTTTGGAAGGAATAACAGTCAAAAATTTAACTATGAGGTATGATGTCGGGATGGTATAGTCAATAGCTTTGGGGATTTCCTTATTCATTAGAATAAACGAGTGTTCCTTATTACTACAAATCCACAAAGATATTGATTTAAGTCTAATAGCTGTACACACAGCCATTTGTTTAGTTATGATATCAAGAGGGTTTATATGAAGGAAAGTCTCTAGTGCCTCAGTTGCATTACTAAAACACAGGCTGTTAGTTGTTTGAACTTTTATCAACAGCGTTTAATTTGTTTCTGTATTTAGAGCTGGCCATCACACAGCTGGTCCAACTACAGAGGTATACAGCCAATGTACGATGCAAGGGTTTAGTTCTCATTCTTTCCCAATGGCATTCTTACAGTGGTATAGCGCTATATCGTAGCTTTCTTTACCCTTTTCAAAATATTAGGTATCCAGTTTAGTTTGCTGTTCACCATAAGACCCAAGAATTTCACTTATGAGTGGGTGGGTTGCAAACAGGAATTTTGTACTTTTAGAAAAAAGAACCAATTCTGTTTTAAGTGGATTAACACTTTGACCTCACCTAGTGGTCCATTTTGTAAGGATACCAAGAGTATTTTAAGGATGCTTGATTATTAGCCAAAGGCGCCGATGGCAACATCATCTGCATAAGCAATCACTTTAAAGCCAGACCCTTCTAGGTTTAATAACAGATCAATTATGACCAAATTCCAAAGAAAGGGAGATAATAAACCATCTCACGGTATACCTCACAAATTTCTGGACGGATGCCTCACCCAGATTAGTCAAAATGACTCTGCCCAGAGCATTTGATCAATCCTGAATCCGAATGCCATATCCAGTCCCAAATCTTAAAGTGCCTGCATGATCGCCTTTGGTATGATATTTTTAAAGGCTCCTTCTATATCACAGAAGGACATAAAAGAGAATTCTTTATATTCGGGTGATTTTCCAATACGGCATAAGAGAGAATGCAGTACAGTTTCCTCTGATTTTCCCTTGCAGTATCCATGCAGATGCTGCTAGGTTTACCGGCTCGATTGATCCTCTAATTTAAGCTTCTATCTGTCTCTATAGAGTTTTCAAGAAGTATGAAGATACGCTAATGGGCCTAATGTCTTTTGGATCGCAATAAGAACGTCTTTCCGCCTTAGGTATAAAAATGACTTTAACTTCATTCCATTTGTGTAGAACATGACATAGTTCCAGGTTACTTTTAAAAATCGCTTCAAGCCAGGGAACCAATATTAAGTCACTGGTTTGTTAGATATCGGCTGGAATAATGCCATCCTGACCTGCTGACTTAAAAGGTTTAAAACTGTTTATTGACAACAAGATGTTCCTCCGGTTGACAATTTTCCCAGTGAGACCAGTAGCTCTATTGATTTAGAGAGAACAGTCGGTGATTCGGAACATCACGGGAAAGGAATTTCCAGTAGAAGCTCTGCAGATTCCGCCCGTTGTAGTCCAGACATTATCCGGTCGTTGTAGATAACTTGGAATAGCAGGACAAGTAGATAGAATCTTACGTAGTCTATAGCTGCCTCAGAGAACTTCTGTGTGTTATCACAGAATAGTATCCAAGCTTTGCTTTTGACACTTGTTAATTCGTATTTATATGATTTGATGACTTCCTTATAGGAGTCCCAGTCTACGAAATTTACCTTTTGGCTAACTAATAGGACACGAGCCTAAGAAAGCTTCATTGGAACACCCTATCAACCAAGGTATCCTGTTTCTGTGTTGCTTCAGAGATTTAAGGATCAATTCTGTTAAGGAGCTACCTAGAATTAATCTAAAGGTTTCCCAGTTAGTCGTTCGTCTATTCATATTGTTGTGTGGGAATACCATTCTGTCACTGTTTAACACTTGACAAGTAATTTAACTTCTGAGATCCCGACATTCTTTTTGCTATGAATGTTTAAAATATATTGGTTTTATTTTTCAATATACCACAAAATACTTTCATTGATTCCGCATAAAAGCATGTTGGTGACTGATCCAATTTTATGTTTTGTTGCAATGATTTATTAAGTTCACAAGTAAACTTGCTCCGTATCCATAAAATTTAGAAGGCTATTAATAGCAGATCACACAAATGAATATATTCTTTACTCATATTCCGACTCCATCACCTATGCTTTGCTTTTTCTTTATAATGAACCCAACTGGCAGTCCACTAAGTGGAAAGCTGCAGTACAAAATTACAAAAACTATTCCAACCGCGATTGATTAAAATTCCATCATTCACGCAAGAACTTTTTTAGTTGAGTTAAAAATAAAAAATTTTATATGCATGACTTGTAAACCAAATTTAGACTGGTACAGCAAAGTATTTTTGTAAATGAAAAATGAAAAATGTAAACAAGAAAAAAAAACAGGGATGGTAAGCTTGCCAAAGCAAAGATATGTGCAGTCAATTTGAAAAAGGGTTGCTGAGTAGCATTACAATCGGCGACAACATAAAACTTTAAACTTTAACTGTCGGGCAATATAAAAAAGCCTATAAAGAGAGGTTTTTACCCGTGTGATTTACGGTCGCACGGAAGAACAAGTGGTCCTTGCCAGGGAAACCACCAAGTGCAATGAACGCAGTTCTCGTAACTTCTTCAAAGGAGTCACCATACTGTATGATATCTTCAGACCTATGTTAATCGCCATTTGGGACCAGGATGAAAACCTTCGTGTTAACATCAATGCTGTACTCGACACTTAGAAGGAGTAGTTTTCTGATTTACTCCAACAAGTATCAAATGCTGTATTTGCAAATTGTCATAGTTATAGGAGGTGCTATAAAAGCGCGTCTTGTTGCTGGCAAACGGGCTTTGTATGCCATACTTCTACAGCTAAAATCAAAATACTTTGCAACTGCCAACAAGCTGAAGTTTTCAAGGTATTGGTCTAACCTTTTGTTATGTATGGGTGTAAGAGATCGACCCTGGAAAATTAAAATGAGAGATGGTTAATTACATTCAAAAAAGAGTCATGCGCATGGTATTTGGCTCCAAACGCGAACATAATGACACTCACCGAGTTCTTTTAAACACAAGATCAGAAAAAAATCAAAATACATCAAGCATTTTGCGAGATGGTGCAGCGATCTTTTAGAGCAAAGCCGCGATTTCACATATAAAACCCGTCTT
This sequence comes from Tipula confusa, assembly GCA_963556175.1. Taxonomy (NCBI): domain Eukaryota; kingdom Metazoa; phylum Arthropoda; class Insecta; order Diptera; family Tipulidae; genus Tipula; species Tipula confusa. The sequence goes on along the minus strand of OY744476.1, from coordinate 149,780,243 downwards.
GTGGTTAGTAGAATCACATAAATCTATAAGCATTGAGAGTTTTACTTGGACCGATATTTTGCATGCATAATGGTGGCCACGATCTTGTTAAATTTTTGTCGTTAATCATATTGCAGAGTAATTTATAGCAGAATAAGTTATAATATTAGTAGAAATATTGCGGCCATATTCATACATAGTTTGAGAGTCTCTGTAAAAGGTAAATTTGCTACAGTCTATCAATGATAACTCATTAGTATTTATATAATAATAGTATTTGGAAACTTTGAAAAAAGCTTATAGTTTTTCATAAAGTTAACTTCGTAATAAATTTTCACAAATAAAAATAATTGCCTCAAAAAGTACATTTTAAAAGAAATGTTGTAAATGAAATGTTTTAAAATAAAAATAATTTTAATATTCTGAAAAGAAATAATACACTTTGCTAGGACTACAATCATAACTAGCCCTTGCATTCGTTTGTTTTATGTAGATATTATTTTATGATTACATTGCGTTTATATAAATTTTGTCCTTTGAAATATTAGAATTTATCTTGTCTAGTTTATAGTCCTTTGAGTTTTGATTACGTGGAAGTATTTTTTTGACCTGGAGTTCAAAGAGATTTAGAAGAATTCTACTTTGGGTTTAAATAATTTTTTTCCAAATAATTTGTACCAAAAATATTTTTATCTTAAATTACGAAAATGTACCTTTACAATATTGGCCGTTGGCCGTTTTAAGACCATCACAAGTGATATTTTTTAACTTTATCTTATAAATTTGTTCTTCTTCTTTTTAAATTGTTTTAAAGATTAAATTATTCTGAGAATTTTACAAATCCTTAAACACTACAATCAATTTTTACAATAACCAAAGTTTTCTAAGAATTTTGTAAGCGAAAGAATTTGTTTTTTTTGGTTTTGGCTTTTGGCAAAAGGAGTCAATACACAATTTTCACATAAAGCTTACGAATGTTACAAGGCGGGCTGTTTAGTGCAATGTGGGTGGCATTGGTTAAGTATTTGAGTAGTTTTGGATACAATATGCAATTTTAGAATTATTAATGTTTTTAAAAAAAAAAGTGGATGCGCACCAGTAATATTCGAATACACACAATTATATATGCTTTGCCTTTGCCGATTGAAGTCTTGGGCTTAGTAGTGTTTTAGTTTGACACAGAACCTTCTAAGAAATAGTGTTTTTATTGCCAAAAATGTACAAATTCGAAATATGCGGCTTTCAAAACCACATGCCCATAAATACACTAGGTATAAGCCTTAATTGATTTCGCTTTTCTCCTCTTTGATTTATTATGGTAATGGGCCTTGGTTAGTCAATACAACATTTATTAAATGGTATATTAGGGATGATTTTCTCTTTTGGTAGAATTGCCATAATTTCTTGGCTTGTTTTCACTCGAATTTGTGTACATGCAAGGCAGTTTGGCAGTAAATACAAAACAGCTCCATATTTCTGCTATTATATGTATTGAATATTGTTTATTGACTACGTGTAAAATTCAACCAAAGGACCAAGATGTCAATTAGAGAAATTAACAGCTTACCCAATCAACTACTCGAAAGTCAACTATAGTCGAAGTCAACTACTTGATAGCCTGTTAGTACACAACCATATCTGCATAAACAGAACGAAAAATGGTGTTGTTATTAACTGAAAAGCTTGCTAAAATTAACAAAAAAAATAGTAAGAACTCAGCTTACTATGCGTTTTGTAAATATAATAAGTTTTGCATTGTAAATTTAACAATTAGCTAAGTAAAATTGTGTTACAAATAATTGATAAAACCAGCATACTTGATTTGTAAATTTAACTAATTTGAAAGTTAAATTTATAAAGAGCAAAGTAATATTAGCTTATGTATTTTACTTATTGCATATTAAAATTAGCAAAGCAATGTAGTACAACTAACTATATTTTTAGTTAATTTATGTAAACGATATTTGTAAAATTAACATTATACTATAGAACTAACTGTATTTCAAAGTAAAAAGCACATAACATTAAAGTTAAATTAACGAATCTGGAAATAGTAGAATTATGTAAATTTTAAAGTAAATTTTTCCATCGGAAATTATATATATATATATATATATATATATATATATATATATATATATATATATATATATATATTAAAATAAATAAATACACTTGTATGTTACTTTTTTTTAATTCAGGTTCATATAATTAAAAATCACCAACTTTATCTTACATATAAATTACATTATTTTATTGATTATAACATTTTAGTTAAAAAATTAAATGTCAGCAATTTAATTTTTAAATGTTTGAACATAAATATTAAATTTATAAAAATAAAAAAAGTGTTATGCACTTGTACCTAACTTTGAATTGACAAAGTAAAACCGTCGTTTTTAACATTGAACATGTTTATAGTAAGGGTAAGCAAAAAAGACAACATTTTGAGACCTCAACATATTTGATGTCAACAACGAAAAATATGTTACTTTTACCCTAAAAATTGGCTGAAACATTTTTAATGTTTAAACTTTATCGGTTCTAAGCTATGAGGGTTTTCTTAGCAGCGAAACATTTTGTTTTGTAGGAAAACCTTTAGTGGTGATCCCCTTTTTAAAATTTAATTGAAAATTAATTCTCTTTCTTAGACATTTTACCTAAAGGACAATCACTGGTTGTTTCATTGTCTAAAGGACAGTAACATAAACAATTACAAATCGACGGTGAAATTATTTTCAGCTACTCTAAAATTGCTTAAAACAGCGTTGTAAAATGTTCACTTGCTTGATTTTTAGTTTTAAAGTTCCTCAGCTAAATTTGAACGTTGGCCCGTTTGTTATTCATTTTTGGATTAACTAAAATTAACGAAAATATATGTTATTAGCCGAACTTGGTTTGTTTAAATTATATTGTTACTTACTTGTTCACTTGTTTACGGAAGAATGGCTGATTCAAGTTGAAGTTGGTATGCCTCTATTTAAACACACCAACATAAGTATTAAGAGAAAATGAATTATCTAGATTCTTTTATCCAACTTGCCCTTGATAATTTAACTTCTTTTTGGTACCAATTTTGATGTGTCTTAAATACTTCGATTTTATCTATTATATTCTGCTTTCAATTCAAAGCATAATGGCATAATTGCACCTTTAAATTATCTTTCATAAAACAAATGAACAATTCTAATAATGGTTGAGGTATTAAATTTAAAATTTGCTTTACTGTATAAGAAACATTTTTAAAATAAAACATGCAAACATATTTAAAAGCTTTATACTTACTGATGGAGCTTTAATAGGAAATGTTTAAACATTTCATTTTATTAAAATCACTACTAAACTTAAAAAAAAAAAACCTTAAAATAAAAATTTAAATCGTCCAGTATTTAAATTTAAAATTATGTAAATTTGAAAATCTTAACTTCATTACATTACTCTATTAACCACATAAAGTGACTAAAATAAAACAAATATTTTCCATAATGCAGCTATAGTATTACTAAAATTATTGGTCAATTTTAATTATTTGCTAAGTTAATTTAACATAAAATAATACAATTGAACTAAATTGTTAAGTGAATATAACTTTCAGCTATATGTTATTTTAACTAGCGCTATGCTAATATAACAAACAGAAGTTTTTCTGTCGTTTGCGTGTTGCTTTGTTAATTTAATATTTTTTTATTTTACTGCATGATCTATGTAAAATTGGATTTAAGCTTACAATGGTTCCCCGAAATTAATGTGGAAATGTGTAATGTTGAAAAACCTGACTAGTGTACTTCAAACAGGGTAATGTCTACAATTCACAAACATTTCAGGTGCAAATAAATAACCTAAAGATTGAATTATATTTTCAAAGAGATGTTTGTGCAAGGGATCTCTAAGTTTCTTATTTAGTATCTACTGTCTACAGATAATATTCTAAATAACCATTGAATCATCTTATGTTCGATGATTATTTACAAATAATCAATTTGCTTCTTAATTAAACTTAATTATTTTGCAGTTCAGTAAACCATAAAAAAAATTAATTAATTATTGCATTAATTTTTTTGGCTGGCTTTCTACATTTTTTATCAGAAAACAGGTTCACAACCAATATGCTAGTGCTACCTGCAATAATAGTAACTGCGGTATTTCCTCGTAATCACTTTAGTTAAAAATATTAAAAATGTACTATTTTACGAAGTTTAATAATTTTCAACGGCAAATTTGTCGTAATTATGTGAGATAAACTTGGTTTTAAATTTTAAATTAGTTGCTATCTTAATTTAACATCCCATTTGATTTTCAAAATAAAAAAAAACACATTTTTTGAAAATTGTAATTGTACTTCTTTAGTTTTGTTACATTAACAAAGCGTATTCCAATTTTAACTTAGCATGAGTTAATTAACTTGAGGAAGCATTGCGTTGAATTTACAAATCCTATAAACTACTAAACAACACGAGAAATATTTAACCAATTTGCTTAGTTAATTTAATATATGAAAGATAGATTCTAGTTGTAGACATGCAATACTATCATAACTCAATGCTAACTTGACAATTTTTCCAGTTTAATATTTGACTTTTCCTATTTTGTTCAATTGACAAAGCATGTGCTAATACGACTTTGCATGAATAAGTTAATTTTACAGAAAGTTATGTTGTTTTAACAATTTTTAATTTACTTAGCAATTTGCGAGCAAAGTAATCGCATTTTTTTTAGCGTGTAATAATTTGTAACTGGCATTGCTCACTGGTTTCACAAGTCAATTAACCAATTAAGCGAAAACTTATTTGATTAAATTTGATTAACCGTTTTATGACCAATAATTCATCATGTAATCGCTGAAAATATAATTTATATACACTTTGTTTGACAGAAAACTTTAAAATTAATATAAATTAGATTTTACTTCGGAATTTTGTAGCACCGTACAAAAATTACAACGCCCAAGGACAATCATATTATTACTAAAATCGTTCGAAAATTTAGTAATAATGACACTTCTCGAGGATTGGACATGATCATTTACGAAAGAGGTGGTAATTGGGTTTGACCTAGTGTGAGGTATCATTTCTCATACAAACTAGACAAACAGTTGAAAATTATGTTTGGCTGAGACATTTGAAGTTACATCGTTTTTCTGCAAATACCTAAGCCTTTGAATAACAGCCAGTTCTTTGAAATCCTGAATTTTGCTTAAATAGAGCTTGACAGTGCATTAATATCAGGTTATAGTTTCTCTCTCCAGACTGAAGTTCTAAGCAATCAGACAGTATTGCTTCATCTAAAACTTCAACTTCCTATCCATTTTAGATTGCGTGATACTTTTATTTTGTTTGGGACCATCAATATTTTTCATTAATTTGCTGGGTCAGTAAGTTCATTTCTTATCTTTCCTCATACCGAAGTTCTTAATATTGATTTTTGTTCTGATGATCTTCATTCCAAATCGCATTGGAAGTAGTGTTTGGATGCACTTTCTGGTTACAAAACTAGTTTTTTTAGTTGCTAGTGATGACCCATAGTCTTTTTCCTGCTCAGTCAACATTATCATCAGCTGGTTTAGTTTCATTTACGCAGCATCAGTGTCTCTCACCCCGAGACATTATCGAAGCAGTCAATCAGAGTGACGTCATCTGGTATTTACAATTCACATACTATGTAGGCCTGCGCACTGATTTAAACGAATTTGGATCATCTTGGATTCGATTACCAACAAGACAATAGATCAATAGTAAAACGGCCACTTTTCAATCCATATTGGGCACACGAGAGATGTTTTTCTCGTGGATTGCAGTGGTAAGTCTAGGTTTTAGAAGTCTATCCAGCTCTGAGACGAGGTATTGAAGTGCCTCCTAAAAAATTTATTTTTAGTCCAAATTACAAAATAATTCGTTTTGACCTAAAAGTTAGTTTTTCTAGCTTTTATACTAGCAAAGTCATCAATAATCTCTTCTTTTCCTATCTTTCGATCTGTTCATTTTCAATTGACATGAGTCGATACCCTTGTTGTGATATAGTTGATCTCAAATAAGTTTTTACTAACTTAAGTTTCAAGAAAGATCTCTCGTCACTTGCTCCTGCAACTTTCTGTCTGAAAGTGGACTTAAAATGAGAAATGTGATATGAAATTTACATTCAGACCAGCCTCTAGAACTTGACAAAAAAAATTATAATTTCTTGAACCACCGCAAAAAACTTTGACTGCATTATTTACAACTAAATATAGTGATTGTGCAGAACACAAAAAATGCCCGGGAGTACAAATGTAAAATATACTTTTGTTGCCACTCACATTTGCAATATCCATTGTCTTTATATTTTTTTACTTACCTACATTGTAAAATTACCGAGTAGTATTTACTTGTGTCTATTTTACTTTTGATTTCTCTAATGATTTTCTTTGAAACCACATGTTTTAGTTTCGCAAATGTTTTCTGTTGTCCCTCGTAGTGCCAAACGTTGACGAACTAGATATTTAATATTTTTAATACTTCGCGGTAATATTAAACGCCAACGTAGTCTTTTGGTTTTGAGTCATTTTCCCAAATTTTGTAAATGGTTTACTGATATCTCATGATCAGACGGCATTTTGCTCAAAGCTTTTTCTATAAACTGGAACCTTTAATTGTCACAAGTTGATTTCGGCTTGAACTAATCATAATTTGAAAAATTTTCTAACAGAAACAATACATGCTATGAAAGAAATTATCATTTTTATCCATTTTTAAATTAATTTTTCTAGGAGATTTGGAGCACTTTGGTACTCTTATTAAAAAGTGCCGCTGTGTACCGCATCCGTCGCATAGTACTTACGCTAGACCTGAGTATCTCGATTAGTTTTCCAGCTGCGTAAAGCATAGTTAGAGGTATGTTTGCTGCGAGAGATAGTTTTTATCTCCATTTTCTCTTGCTTAGCAGCACTATCTTTTGCTCTTTACATTATGGGTGGAATAGTCTCTATAGCAAAGTATTATTAAACATTTTGCTTTGGACAAGTCAGGCAGTTTTTCGCAGTTATTTTAAGAACTTATATAAATGGTGAGTAGGAAACAGAATGTTAACAATACTTATTGTATCTTCGGCACTGTTCAATGAGCTTCTAGCCGTTTTCCCAACGTTCCTCATTATGGATGCATTATCTGATGATTGGCTTCTTTTAGTTCAATTTCTTGCTTTAAAGAATCTTTTTTCATAACTCTTTTTGCCTGCATACAAAGGGTGTTGGAGCATCTGAATTGTGTCCTCGCTCCATTTCATTGTCGTGGTTATATGCATCATCTTCTATGATCATTGAATTTGTCTGTTCAGCGACTAGTGTGGTTTTTTCATCTAATATCATGTTCTGAGGCATTGATGGCACACATACTAGTCCAACCGACTGTTGACTCACATTCTAGTTTCTTGTTACTGGTGCTTCTTGTCCTCTTTCAATTATCGCTAGGGAAACTTCTTTGACCTTGTTAGTGACATCCCATCTGAGTGGTTGCTTTACCTTACCGGTGCATCGATTATACAAAATATCGTACTTTTAGTTTACCTAACCAACTAGAACTTAAGTAACATCAATTAATATATTGACCTCTTGGAAAGCTAATCGAGTATAATTAATAGTTCTCTGCTGTTAACGTTCAAGAGTGTTACTTTAAGCTCTATGTTTGATTTCGAGACACTCTCTCGTGTAGCCTCGTGTATCTTTTCTGGTGTGGTGAAGCAGTGTAAGATCCTAATTTCGTAGATGCTTGTTTGTTTCAGACTATTTATGCTACCCTTTTTATTTGCGATATTTGTGAGAAAGCCGCCATATTTGTGACTGCTTTTAACCTTCAATATTAGTGCCTAGTTCTAGGAGTATCTTTCTCAGTTTTGTTTGTCTTATCGTATTTGTTTTAACGCTGCTCTCATCTGAATTAGCCTTGCATTGTATTTCTTTTTGTGCCCTTTTTGCTTGTTGACCTAACTTTACTTCGCCTAACTTTACTCCATCCTCTTTTTATCGTCTTTTTGGTTTTTGTTATGTTTCTTTTTAGAACAAAAATCCCTACCGCTTCCTTGGGTATTATTTTTAGCATGGAGAGTATGTCTTTAGAATCTTCCAATTTGCATAAGCCATTTTTGACATTGATGCTTAATTTTTTTTTGTTTCTCAGTTTTTTTTCATTCCTGCAAATATTTTATTTTTAACCCTGCAGTTTTTTGTCTTCGTCTTCTAACGACTGCTGGTGCTTCATCATATTTATAGTATTTTCCTATTTTGCAGACTCTAAAAGTTTCCTTGTTCTGATTGGACCTTAATTATGTTAGCTTTATTTGATTGCAGTAATCCCTTTGTTGATGGAGGCGGTGTTATTTGCAAACTGTTTCTTGAAATTTCGATATTTGTAATATCATCTAATCTCCGTTAAACCTCCTTATTTTCATTTTCAGTAGCTTTTCAGAATGCCTTGCCAGCTACTGAATGTTTTTCCTGAGATATCCACTGGTTTTCAGTTTTCACCCTTCAATAGGACAGCGCTTTTTGCGCTGATATAATCGTTCAACGTTATTCGGTAATTTGATACCCTACAATTTCCGCATAGGGATTCTGATAGACGTTTTGTTATATTTTAGTTCTCCATACTACAGTATAGATACTATAGATACGATTAAATTTTTGAGCAAATTTTGAAAATACCTTACAAATTTGCTCTACAATTGAATCGTATCCAAGGGGTTGGAAATAAATCATTTATGAATCTACGTATTAATTCTACGAACCATTTTTAGTAATACATTTCTTAAATTTTCCCGAATTATCTAACAATAACATTTCTGAGGAAAGACATATTTCTAACCTTGCGTGTATCATTTCAATTATTTCAGGGTAAAAAAAAACATAATTGGAAGTTCCCATAATTTTATGATTGGGATTTTTAATGGAATAGCTTCATTGATGTTATAACAAAACAAGTTTCCAATAAGCCAAATATAATTTAATATCAAATAAGGTTTATGGCAATAGTTTCATTTCAATGTAAACATTAATTAAAAGTAGTTGCAATACAGTTTAAATTGCACGTCTTTTGATCTGCTTCATATTGCAACAAAAAATAATAATTATTAAGGGACACTACAGTGCAAAGAAGGAACTTTAGGTGCGCCTAAAAAATTAAAAAGCAAATTGCTCAATTATTTCTTTGTTGCTCTATCAGGTTATTACTCAAATTCGAGCATTCTTAACATCAAAATAACTATAGAATTTGTAATAGTGGTCTGACTGAACTCAATGTTACCTCTAAAAATACATCAAATTCTTATTTAAATGTGTTGAGTGCTTTTAACACTTTATTCATCAGCATAACTATTTGTTGTACAACTTTCCATAATGTCTCGTAAAATAGTTTTAAAAGGTTTTTCGTCATCGTAAGCACTTAAAAATATCTTTTTGAGATAGTTGAATGTCTGAACCAAACAAACATATCTGCATTCCATTCTGAATATATATATAAAAAAAAAAAACTTTGCATAAAATCACTCAAAATGTATTTTGATTCAATAGAATTTTAATTTGTGTACGTGTTATCGCAAGAGATATAAATGTGCATATGGATATGGTATATGAGCAGATATACAAATATATTCAAATTTACTAAAGACACATCCTTTTTTGTGTTATATTTAGATCTACTCTATATTGTATAGCCCAAATTCCCAATGGAACGTTATTTATGGTATTTGCATCCTAGTATGTTAAAATATTAAAATTTTTTTTTATAATACATTTCGGTAATATTATGTGGTTTATGTAAATATTCGTTTATGATATGGTAATGATCTATTTATTTGTATTACGGAATAAATCAAATTACTTATCTGTGTAATACCCGGTTCATTAGGAAATTTTTATTTTTTATTTTTTATTGGAATTTACTGAAATTTATGTTGGAGGTTTAATTTATTTAACAAATTGAAATATTTTATATCGAAGTGAATGATTCGTGTATTTTATAGATAGCTTAATTTTATGTACCAGCTAGTTGTGCTGGGTGTATTACTTTTTATTCTGAAGTTGGAATAACAATCAACTCTTTCTTTTTACCCTTCTTGAGCCCTTTTAAGAATAACCAATTCGACCCATTTTCCACCCTAAGAAATCAAAGTGGGCCCCAATTTACGGCAAGTTTTGGGATCGCACGATCAACTCGTTTAACATTGGTTACGTATCAGTAAGCATACATTATGCTTCAGGAACTGAACATTTTTTAGACCAGAAAGTGTATCTATCTATAAATGAGATACAATACCGGTGGTTATCAGAAACCTGTAGAGAAGATGGCCGAATTACCTTTTGTGTCAATAGCTTAATGGAAGTTTTGACGCCAGGATGAGAAAAATTATGAAATACATCAAAAACTTGTTTTTAAAAATTTAGCGGAATAGCCTGTTTAGGTCTTGAAATTGAAGGAAATTAAAGGAAACCGAGAATTTCTCAAATTTGGTATCAGAATTACTCCTTAAATTTTTTTTATTTTTCATCATTAAACTGAGCATCTATAGATGGCAGCATAATCAATACTTTCCGATGAGAGAGAGAGTATCAGTAACAACATTATGCGAGAAATGTGCAGGATATTAGTCGTAAAAAATCTGAATTTACGAGGAAATGATTTTTTCGAATTCTGATTAAAAGTATAGACGAGTGGTTTAGAATCGGTGTAAAGAGTGAACGTACGATCTTTGTGAAGATGTCGAACTGCGGTATTGGATTTCTCAACCAAGATGATAAAAGAAGTGCAAGTGATAATAGATGAATTAGTAAAGTAGCCTCCGTAAGTTTATTTTTGCAGTTTTCGGACGCTTCCATTATTGCTTTCAACCACTGAAATGGAACTAGACTGTACTTAACAAAGCATTTTAGATAGTCGTTCAATAATGGCTGATAGGCAGCCGTTTCCGGAATGAAGCGTCGATAGAAATGTATCATGGTTGAAAAACATTTTAGTGGTTTTACAGCAACCTGTTTTACTAAACTCGTTCTTACGATGGTTTAGTAACCATGTGCCCTAAAAAAAAAAATTTTAGAAATTAAATCTTTGAACTTCAAAATGTATTTGTCTACTTGTACCACTAAGCTATGTTCTTCTAATTTAGCAAATGTAATTTTGATGTATTCGAGATGTTATTCGTAATTTTGAGACAATGAAAACGTAATCCCCAAACAGACAAAGCAGAAGTTAATTATTCATCAAACTATATATATATATATATATATATATATATATATATATATATATATATATATATATATATATATATATATATATATATATATATATAAATATATATATATATATATATATATATATATATATATATATATATATATATATATATATATATATATATGTATATATATATATATATATATATATATATATATATGTATATATATATATATATATATATATATATATATATATATATATATATATATATATATATATATATATATATATATATATATATATATATATATATATATATATATATATATATATATATATATATATATATATATATATATATATATATATATATATATATATATATATATATATATATATATATATATATATATATATATATATATATATATATATATATATATATATATATATATATATATATATATATATATATATATATATATATATATATATATATATATATATATATATATATATATATATATATATATATATATATATATATATATATATATATATATATATATATATATATATATATATATATATATATATATATATATATATATATATATATATATATATATATATATATATATATATATATATATATATATATATATATATATATATATATATATATATATATATATATATATATATATATATATATATATATATATATATATATATATATATATATATATATATATATATATATATATATATATATATATATATATATATAGGACGTTGGAACGACTTTGGTGCATTCCAGAAACCAAAAGTCATCCAACAAAATTCTAAAAATCCCTAATGTAACAAAATCACAGTTTCAAAATGTCCATCGGTTCTATATGAATATGATGGAAGGCCAGGTTGAGGTCTACAGTTGTAGAAATTTCGCAACGCTCGAGACGCTGATAAATTGATAAATAGCGAGGTGAAGAATGAGATACTAATCTTAAATCGTGACTTTATTAAGTGCCCGAAAATCAAGACTGCATGGTCTCCAAGGTCCACAATTTTTTGCATTAGATTTAGAGGGCTAAACCAAAGACTGCTGCTAGGTTGGCAAATCTCGAAATTGTTATAGAATTCTGTCTTCACAATAATGAAATTGTTCGATGCCAATGGATTAGGAAGTCCATTCCTGGGTTCATCGTTGGCCAATCAATCGTTGATAAAGCGAAAGCATCATTGAAGGAATGTGTACCTAATAGAGATATACAAAACGGTAATGGGCCTATGAACTGACATACTGATTTTTTGAAACACTATTATCAGAAGAATTTTTGACAATAAACTGACAGCCAGGTTTAAATTTAAAAGATGGGACCGAAACGTTTATGATAATAACAAGTAAAATTGCTTGCTGCCAAAGGGTCGCAAAAATTTTGATAAGTAGAATTAAAGACGACGTCAACAATTTTAATTTGTACTAGACCAAGTGTTATACTGAACATTTTCGTGAATTTATCATAATAGCAATTTTCTGAATCAATGAACTTCTGATCAATTGAACAAGTTGAACTTTGATATGAATAACTGGACGCATTCGCTTCATCATCATTCACCGAGAAAAAGTTAGATGATAGGGCCATCTCTCACTACACGGCGTACAAAATAGAAACGTAAATATTAAAAAAAACGGAAAAGCAATTAAGGGCCGGAAAGAAAAACATATTGAAAATTTAAAGACCAAAACAAAGATTTCGTTGAAAGTATTACAAAAAACAAAGGACATGGGAAAATGGATATATCCTTTATCTATTGCACGATAAAAATAACGCAGTACTTACAAGTTTTCTTAAAATCCTTTTAGTAGTTGCAGAGACTCGTTAAAACTGGAGTAACATCGGTCTCTGTATGATGTAATGTTGTGCTTTTTGTGCAAGAGCTGTATCATTATTTTGCGTATATTTAAACTGGCTGTCTGAGTTTAATATGGTTGCCTGTTCATATTACATCGGGGTCTACAATTTGAATATTATTGTCTAATAGGTTATATTTACCAGGTAAAAATAATTGATCCATCTATTATTAAAATAATAACGATGACTGCATTAAAGAAGTAAGCCCAATATATAGTTGGCAATAACATAATCTACAACTGCATTGTAAATCACTGATAATATGAAACAATTCAAATGGGCATCCAATATACATTTTTAATGTACAACTTAATTTTTTGACGTACTTGCATTTACAGCATGTTGAAAACTAGATCTAAAAATCGTGACAGAAAAACTTTTTTTTTCTTGTTTAAAAAAAAAAAAAACAAAACAAAACAAAATTTTTTTTAAAGATTACTAAGTTTTTACAATTATATTTTTGATCAAACAAGTTGGTATTGTACCCAACTATTTTGTTGTGCAATTTAATTAGAAATAGTTTTAATGTATACTAATTTAAGATGCCCAGGGTAAGATGGACGCCACTGACTGATTTTAGCTCTTTAGAACCCTATTAGATAAAATTTAGTACACGCTTCTTTATGTTCTTTATTTAACTTTATTACTTACCCGATTTAATTCTCGTTTAACATTAATATTATTTTTTTACCCAGCTATCGGATTTCATTATCGGATATTAGGAAATACATGTTTCCGCTACAGTATCAGCTGTCATATCAAGGATTCGATAAGCTTCAGAGCTTCTTATAAATCTGTCAAAAACCATTAAATTTTATCAACATTAATTAGACCTACTCAATCTAATTAAGATAATATCAAATCCTAGGGAGGTTACAAGTGCAATGTTAACGCGATTTTGACCATTCTTTGATTAAAATTTGGCCAAAAATATGTATCTGTAATAATCTTCCGCGTAAATCAAATACTAGAAACAGATAATCCATATAACATGTTAAACAACTGTCTATGAAAGGGCTTTAATAAAAAGTATGATTGGCCAGTAGAAATTTCACACCAAACATACTCGTTTGGATCGTATGATTTGGTAAGCTCAATTTTAAATTATAATTTAGTTTGCTATAAGTGTCTGATAAGATTGATAAAAACTCATCATCGTTTCTGCAGATCAACAAGAACTATAGATTTATTGTATTAGTACCGACACTAACTGTATATGGACATTCTATTCTTGACATTCTTTTCCGTCGTATATCGCTGGTTAGTTGAGACATTAATCGAAATGTCGTGTTTGTCGTGGGGACATTAATCGAAATGTCGTGTTTGTCGTGGGCTACGCTCTGTATTATACGTTAAGACAGTTGTAAGTGGGTTATGGTCGGTGTATACAACAAATTGCTCTCCCGAATAAAGGATCTAAAAGGAAAATGGTTTTCCTTTACCATCATTAAATTGTTTCAATAACATTTTGATATACAAACCATACTCTCGAAGGGGAGAAACATGTTAATACCCGAACCACCGTATTTAGAAACCTTATATCCCTAAAAGTCCATATATCCCTAAAGGCAAAACTAATGACAATATCAATATACTAGTATCATATAATTTTTGATAATTTTCGAAATTATTGCATTTTATCTAAATTAAAATATTAATCGATTCGATATAGTAAAACATTTTCATCAACATAAATTATGCATGTTATGCAATAGAAAATACATAAAATGCAAATAACAATAAAGCGTAAGAGAAAATTTCTATAAAATATATAAAATTGTCAAGTACAATTTCCTAATGTAATTTGCTATCATCATATGAGTCATATAAATGATGTAGAAGATACATATTTTAGATATACTGAATGTTCTCATTGTGTTGTTGTCTTGTTGCAAATTATGATATAAATCAACTACGTATAACTTATTGTCAATAACTTATTTAGAAAAAAAAAAAATAAAAATCAAACAAATTCTAAATGAAAATAATTTTCCATTTTCCTTTAATAACTATTTTATGTTTATTTATACAGGGTGTGTTCGAACTGACCTATTTTTAAAGTTTTGTGTGTATTATTATTGTATTATTATTGTATTATTATATTATTATATTATTATATTATTATATTATTATATTATTATATTATTATATTATTATATTATTATATTATTATATTATTATATTATTATATTATTATATTATTATATTATTATATTATTATATTATTATATTATTATATTATTATATTATTATATTATTATATTATTATATTATTATATTATTATATTATTATATTATTATATTATTATATTATTATATTATTATATTATTATATTATTATATTATTATATTATTATATTATTATATTATTATATTATTATATTATTATATTATTATATTATTATATTATTATATTATTATATTATTATATTATTATATTATTATATTATTATATTATTATATTATTATATTATTATATTATTATATTATTATATTATTATATTATTATATTATTATATTATTATATTATTATATTATTATATTATTATATTATTATATTATTATATTATTATATTATTATATTATTATATTATTATATTATTATATTATTATATTATTATATTATTATATTATTATATTATTATATTATTATATTATTATATTATTATATTATTATATTATTATATTATTATATTATTATATTATTATATTATTATATTATTATATTATTATATTATTATATTATTATATTATTATATTATTATATTATTATATTATTATATTATTATATTATTATATTATTATATTATTATATTATTATATTATTATATTATTATATTATTATATTATTATATTATTATATTATTATATTATTATATTATTATATTATTATATTATTATATTATTATATTATTATATTATTATATTATTATATTATTATATTATTATATTATTATATTATTATATTATTATATTATTATATTATTATATTATTATATTATTATATTATTATATTATTATATTATTATATTATTATATTATTATATTATTATATTATTATATTATTATATTATTATATTATTATATTATTATATTATTATATTATTATATTATTATATTATTATATTATTATATTATTATATTATTATATTATTATATTATTATATTATTATATTATTATATTATTATATTATTATATTATTATATTATTATATTATTATATTATTATATTATTATATTATTATATTATTATATTATTATATTATTATATTATTATATTATTATATTATTATATTATTATATTATTATATTATTATATTATTATATTATTATATTATTATATTATTATATTATTATATTATTATATTATTATATTATTATATTATTATATTATTATATTATTATATTATTATATTATTATATTATTATATTATTATATTATTATATTATTATATTATTATATTATTATATTATTATATTATTATATTATTATATTATTATATTATTATATTATTATATTATTATATTATTATATTATTATATTATTATATTATTATATTATTATATTATTATATTATTATATTATTATATTATTATATTATTATATTATTATATTATTATATTATTATATTATTATATTATTATATTATTATATTATTATATTATTATATTATTATATTATTATATTATTATATTATTATATTATTATATTATTATATTATTATATTATTATATTATTATATTATTATATTATTATATTATTATATTATTATATTATTATATTATTATATTATTATATTATTATATTATTATATTATTATATTATTATATTATTATATTATTATATTATTATATTATTATATTATTATATTATTATATTATTATATTATTATATTATTATATTATTATATTATTATATTATTATATTATTATATTATTATATTATTATATTATTATATTATTATATTATTATATTATTATATTATTATATTATTATATTATTATATTATTATATTATTATATTATTATATTATTATATTATTATATTATTATATTATTATATTATTATATTATTATATTATTATATTATTATATTATTATATTATTATATTATTATATTATTATATTATTATATTATTATATTATTATATTATTATATTATTATATTATTATATTATTATATTATTATATTATTATATTATTATATTATTATATTATTATATTATTATATTATTATATTATTATATTATTATATTATTATATTATTATATTATTATATTATTATATTATTATATTATTATATTATTATATTATTATATTATTATATTATTATATTATTATATTATTATATTATTATATTATTATATTATTATATTATTATATTATTATATTATTATATTATTATATTATTATATTATTATATTATTATATTATTATATTATTATATTATTATATTATTATATTATTATATTATTATATTATTATATTATTATATTATTATATTATTATATTATTATATTATTATATTATTATATTATTATATTATTATATTATTATATTATTATATTATTATATTATTATATTATTATATTATTATATTATTATATTATTATATTATTATATTATTATATTATTATATTATTATATTATTATATTATTATATTATTATATTATTATATTATTATATTATTATATTATTATATTATTATATTATTATATTATTATATTATTATATTATTATATTATTATATTATTATATTATTATATTATTATATTATTATATTATTATATTATTATATTATTATATTATTATATTATTATATTATTATATTATTATATTATTATATTATTATATTATTATATTATTATATTATTATATTATTATATTATTATATTATTATATTATTATATTATTATATTATTATATTATTATATTATTATATTATTATATTATTATATTATTATATTATTATATTATTATATATTTTTAAAGTTACTGTACATCTTGAGCATTAGTCAAGAGGTATAGGACTTTCTCTACATAAAACAAAATCTGTGAGTTTAAATAGTTCACATGTATCTTAAATTTAATTCTAGTTGGGGTTGAAGCATTCCTATCTTTTCCGATTTCAACCTTAAGTGTCCTTTTTTATACATTAAAAGAAAATTATCTCGATTGAATATACCAACCTGTCGGGGTAACTTCTAGGATTAGCCAAGTTTCTTCAATTTATGCAATACCTACTTTACAAATAAAAGATGCTTTTGGGCAGTTGCAAATCTGTAAAGTGTTTTTAGACTACGGGTCACCAGGATTTTTGTGACTGACGAGTATATTAAAAGTTTGTATTTTACATCAAGTGAATGTTAAAATTGTGGGAGTGAAGTGATCAATGACGGGGATTGCGAAGAGAGTTATTAACCATCACAAATATGTTGTACATTTTCCGAAATCATTACCGAGGACAAGGTATTAGAAAATAGCACAATGTTCATGAAGGTAAATTCCAATGCGCTTCAACCGATAGTTCATTGATGGATACAGTTATGAACCAATTGATATACAATTTAGAAAAACATAAGAAATCCGGCCAACCAATCAAACATTTAAGGAACGATGAGCAACTATGTGAGCGATATTAATTTAATTATCAAAGGTTTAAGGCGTTTTGCCGCTATAAAGAAGAAGTTACAAATGGATCTAAATCTACGAGGTGCCTACACTATATTCGTGCATGAGTATGTATCATTTATGAATACATGTAAAGGGTTCTAACAGATGAAGTTAATGTGGACCAAAGAAAATATGTATTGCTAAATTAGAATCATTAAATCGGATGCCGACTATCAACAAATTGTTTGGCATTAGCTTTGATTTACTAACCGCCTCTACATTATAACTATATTCTAAAGGCGTTGGTTCAACTAGTCGACAAATATTAAAAATAATACTCAAGAGCCTCAAAAGTTATAAGAGGAGACACCTACATCGACAACGGATCTGATAATTTGTTGGAAGTACACGAGTACACGAGTTTCCATCTTCACGAAGTACACGAGTTTCCATCTTCAAAAGTGGACTAAAATTCCCCGTCCTTATTGGAAACTATCGCAAGAGATGACCAGGGATTATCAGCATATCCAATTAATGAAAGTTGATCGATAAAGTTACTTAAACTGGAATGAACTGTCTGGTTGAAATAGCACGAAATTTTGGTGGCTTGTGGGAAGCTGTGGTCAAATCAACCAAATATCACATTTATGCCGAGTCATTGGACAAATATAAAACTAAAGAACTATTGCAATATTTATAGACTTGTTGGCCTAACAAGCATTTGACATCACTCATAAAAAACTTAGAACAGAAACCTAGCTAGTTATCAGGGTTGCTGAATAAAGTATACTGACACTCAAAACGAAGATGATTCATTCGACCATTATTTGATGTTTATTTGATTAATGATGTGGCTTCAATAGTGAAAAATACTATCCGAGCAATTTGTGCAGTGGTTAAAGCTGCGCTGTTTGAACTTTTAAGTACCGGGTTCAAATCCAAACGGGAGAGGGTTGCAAAAGGAATTTTTTATCATTTAATTACGATCGGTGATGACGATGAACACAACTATGATCCCCTGTTAGAGTGCCGACTTCATAGACCAAACCATGGTCCCTGCTAGTACAGGCTGGCTAGAGCATTATAATGTGCAGATGGATATTTAAAAGCGATCCTGTGTTGGTGCATTCTCGATTTAGCTAGTAATGGTGTAAAGTAGGACGTTAAGTTGAGGAATACTCATTATGGACTGAAAAAGTGTAAATTTCATTTAAAGATAATAAAATTAAAACAAACTTGCACCTTGAATAAAACGGATGGATGCAAATTTATCATGTACCTTTTAAAGATATAGTTTTGCTGTACCATTTCAAATGAACACACTGTATATAACGAGTGAAGTAAATCCATGGAAGAAATTTTACTATTATAACTATTACCCTAGAGTCGTTCCATATTAAAAAATTCATGGTTTATAGTTACGTTCGAGATTAGAAAAATGTGTATGTGCGATAGCAAACAAAACTATTGTTCTTCGTACGGAAAACGATGACACAAATGAAAAATCTGTCTAAACAGAAAAATAATAAAATAGTTTTTAGCACAACAATCTAAATTTAATATAGGAGTAAAAACTTATAAATACGTAATACTATCTTGCCTAAGTATAAAATTACAATATACGAGTCGATACAGGGTGGTTTGCATATAAGGTAAAATTCCACATCAATATTGAAGCCCTATCACTTTCAACAAGCATGTCTATACCCACGACCAACCAAATGATTTTCATCAGAACTAAATGAAATGATCTTAACCACTTATGCACAAATTATGTATATTTGTAATTTATCAAAATCAGGTAATGGGTTAGATCTTCCTGTTTTTTTTAACCCTCCAATCTTTTCTGGGGCCGAAGCTCTCCCAACTTTTTTGCGGCTAATTTTTAACGTCCTACCTTACGCCGTCACCAGCTAAATCAAGGACGTACGAATACAGGTTCGATTTTAAATCCATCTGCACATTGCATGGCATGGTTTGGCCTTTTGAGTAATGTACTACTCATCAAAATCGGACCATGTTTGCGTGCCCCCGATTAATCCTATATTAAAATTATAGCTATGACAAAATACGTCATGGAATCACACGAAAATCTATCTTATATATTACCTGGGTTTGAACGAAAACCAAAAATTTAATTAATTTACCATGCCAGTAAGGTATAGCACGGTCAGCGCACTCTATTAAGTAGAACGGTAAAATAAAATTTAATTCGTACAGATCAAATCTGGAAAAGGTAAATTAAATTAAAAGTTATAATTGAATTTCTATTTACATTTTTCGTACTCACACACCCATACATAAATTATTTAAATAAAGTACCTTCTCAGATCCAAATTACATATATACCAGTACCTGTGTACACAACGACTATGTTTCAATCTACCATTTATCTCCCTAGACACTAACCTTTTCTTAATATGAAATTTAATTTAATTTTCTTTTCATTTGTCTGCCAAAAATTATGGTCGGCCAAATTAAATTAATTTTATCGTTTACCAATTTGAAAAAAAAAAAAAAAAATTTCATATTCATCCTCGTGCTTACATCAAACCATTCTAAGAAAATCAAACCAATCTCAAATATTAAGATGAATCTGTATTTGTATGCTAGCACGCTCACAAATCAAAGAACAAACACTAAACACAAAAACATAAACTTTCGATGGTTTTTTTTTTGTTGTGCGTGCCAATTTTATGTTAAACATAAAAAAACAACAAAAAACATCAACAACATCATCAAAACCTTTGAAAACATTTCAATTGGATGTACGCAAGGAGAGAATGTTATGTTTTATTTACATTTGAAATTAGGATGTTGTATATGTAATCAGGACCAGATTGATATCGAACGTTTTGCAAATATATGTTGTAGCAAATGTAAACAAAACTTTTTTTGTTATGTTAGTTATTTGTTGTTGTTGTTGTTGTTGTTGTATACATGATTTTATGTTGTTATTTGCATTACAAATGGATGGGTGATTTCGTCTACTTTATATATAGATAGAATAAAGTGAATGGTATAATGATCTTGTTACACAATAAAATAATGGTTTGAAATAATCTGGAATTCTAATAGCTTAATTGATTCTGTGTCTTTTTTTTATAAATTTCGATTGTCAATTACCCTTCGGTGTTGCCATTGTTTGTGATCTGTATTGAGGCAATGAAACAAAAACACTTTAATTTATATGATCAAAAATAATCAAATCCAGTCGTCTGAGAAGAAGAGTGTCATCACCTTGGTGTCATCACCAAGTGATGACCAGTGCATCATTATGCCTCCAGATGCTTTTAAAGTCTGTTATTTTTGCAGAAAAGAAACTGAATGAATTTACCCCAACTACTTGTATCGAACACTTTCCGTTTCAAAAAAGTGGTTGTGATATAAATGTTTCGGACGGAAACTTGAACTTTTTTTAAAATATTTCTATAAAACTAAGCAAACTCAGTGGTCATAGCGAGCTAAGACTTCGTCAGTAGTCGTTTGCACGACCATATAGGTATTCTACGTGATAACGTCCATAGGCAGACTATGAAAACGAACAAAGACTATG
Organism: Tipula confusa; assembly: GCA_963556175.1. Classification (NCBI taxonomy): domain Eukaryota; kingdom Metazoa; phylum Arthropoda; class Insecta; order Diptera; family Tipulidae; genus Tipula; species Tipula confusa. Next base: position 149,757,977 of record OY744476.1, on the reverse strand, counting down.
CCACAGTTAACGCTGATGAATCTTCAGCGAAGCAAATGGTTGTCCTCATTGCCCACGTTAATATCCAGTCGCCTGCTAGTTTACGTAATGCAGACGTATCTGTGGATGACCACTCTCCCAATTTATATGCCTATTTATCCGGGTAACGTATTTGTATTTATCAAAGCGAGTTTGTCCCTTGTCTTTCCGCATCCAATTTTCGCTTGATGCCAGGTAAGAACATCATTGAATAATTGAGTCTGTTTCGATGTCGCCTGCATTAGCCATGAGACGCTCAAGTTCCTTTAATTTGTCGCGAATCTCGCGCCTTTTCAGCACATCGTTTCATCTTGTGTACGTATTATGTAGTGTAGCGCATACCTCGTAGTACGCGCTACAAGGTGTGCCCACCCCTGTCAAAATTGTTTTGTTTATGTATAGGTATTGGTGGAGGTGTGCGTGTTTGTGTACCCGCTCATTTCTCTTACTCTTTTTATTTACAAATTCAGTAACGGGATCTGAGTGGGTATATAAATGCGTACACTTCCATGCGGGGGGGCAGTTTTTATTTGAAAATAAAAGATCGAGAATTAATATTGTGATTTTGAAGACAAGTTTAAAGAAAAAAAAAGGAAGAAAGACGTAAGGAGTTTAAAGAAAAAAACATTTTTTTGTTGTTATGTGAATGTATAAAGAGATTAAGACATTGTGAAAAGAAAAAAAAGAAATAAGTTAAAATATCTTTCGGGGAAGAAAGAAAAAAAAAATGAAAAAATAAATTGAAAATAATTAAGGAAATATTACTACTTCGACATTTTTTTTTTTTACAAATTAAATTGATTTTTTGTGATAATATACTAAAATAAAAAAAAAACACAACAACAAACTATTTGTGTGTAAATTAATTAATCATATAATCATGTTAAATATATTATATTAAGTAAATTAGTGAAAAAAATTGGAATAAAATTAAACAATAAACTACTATTTACGATCATATGGTTGTTTACTAGTAAATACCAGTCACTGCTAAAAGTAAATCGTTAGTGACTATTAATAATCCTCGTGCATACTATAATGGAACGAAATTATTTAGTATAAGAAAAGATTCGGAAAAATTTTAATTACAACGCTGATGAGCAATTTAACGGTGTCAAAACGCTTTGACCTCTATGCTAATACGAGATTATAACAACGTTATCTTCAAATTTTATGATGTTGCAATCATCCGCTTCGATATCATTAAAAAAAAAAAATAATACGTCGTGTTTAATTGTTAATGGATTATCGTCATCATCAACACCATCAATAACGCAACAAATTTGTGTTTTCAATAATTGAAAGACATAAGACGGTGTAGGGGCAGATGTAAGTTATTGTAATATTATTTATTTATTTTTTATTTTTTTTTGTTATTATACATAGTAGTTAAGATTAGTTTAGTAGTTAAGGTTTTTTTTGTTTCATTATTTAGTTAAGGTTAAATCATATTAAAAATCGTTAAGAATATGAAAATTGAATTAAATTTATGTTGAGTATGTAATTTTTCTTCATGCTTTCGTTGAGTTTTTAATTTTTTTTTTTCATTAAATATTTTTATAATGATTAATTAATTATTTTTTTTTTATTGATGATGTGATGGTCTCGTCGGTCAGGTCACGTGCGTGGGGGCGCGTGATGGTCGAGGGGTAAGCATGACCACTCTCCCACCTTTTCCTTCCTTTCTATCCTTTTCCTTTCCTTGCGGTTTTCAAGCTTCGGACTATGCTGAGCAACTCCCACGCCCTTCCCCTGAGTCTAGCCGGCTCAAATACCGCAGCTCAGCCTATGGTCCGGAAATTCTGTTAACGCCATCGGGGTGCGGATCTCAATGATGTCGTTTTAATGACATCAATTGGGACTCGCACCTTGATCCGTTACAGTGGCGCCCAAACTTGGCTATCTTACCTTACCTTCCCCATCCTATTTCCTAATCCATTATCCTCCACTGTTACTTCCGTTACAGTGGCGCCCAAACACACATGGCTAAATTACCTTTCCCATCCCATCCTAATCCCGTTTATTATTATATTTGATTCAATTTATTTTTTTTTTGCGTGTATTGTTTTTTATTTAATTTTTTTTTTCCAGTTATATTCATATATTTTTTTTCGGTTTTTTGCATTTCATTTATTTTGGCTTAGTTAACCCATGTGCGCATTTGCATCCGTATTTTGAATATGTAGAATCAAATGTTTGGCACGCATGGGTTAACTATTACTTTTCTCCGGTTTGCTTGTATCAAAATTTATTTTTCAATTTTTTTTTGTTTTTTTTTTCATTTTTTTTTTTAGTTAACTCATGCGCGCATTTGCATCTGTATTTTATATACATTGAATCAAATGTTTGGCACGCATGGGTTAACTAATACTTTCCTGGTTTATTTTTTTTTTCATTTTTTTTGCAGTTATGATTTTTTTTCGTTATCATTTTTTTTGTTATTTTAGAATCCGGATTTTTTTTTTCAAATTTATTTTTCACTTTTTGTTTTGTTTTCATTTATTTTTTTTTATTAACCCATGCGCGCATTTGCATCCGTATTTTGTATACGTTTTGAATCAGATGTTTGCCGCATGGGTTAATTATTTGCTTTTGCGTTATTTTTTTTTAATTTGATTTTCATTTATTTTGATTATTATTTTTTTGTTTTTTCCTTTTGTAGAGCACCAATTCATGTTGATTCCAGCGCTGTTGCTGTTTTGATTTCACATGAATTGGTGTTACATCCATCTTTTTCTGGGAGGGATGGATCTACGAACGGCCACTATTTCCACTTAGTGTGTTTTGATTTTAGTTGGGGTTCGTAGGTTCATTGTTCTCAGAAATTCCCTTTTCCTACCATCTATCCCTCCCTTGTATGGTTACAACATGTGGGTGGATAGTCCTCGACGTCGATCATGAAGCACTACTGCTTCCGGCATGGGGTGTTGATTTCAGAGCGTCTCCTGATCGATGTCGGGCATGCTCCACTTACATGTTCATTTTCATCCCAATCCATTTTCCATTTATTGACAAGCAATGCGATCTGTCCTCGACGTCGATCATGGAGCACTGCTGCTTCCGCCATGGGGTGTTGATTTTAGAGTGTCTCCTGATCGATGTCGACGTACGGTTGCATGCTTGTTAATTCCTTTGTATCATTCTTTTAAGCTTATCCTTTCCTTTAACGGCGGAAGTTTGATTGATCCACTTGTCAAGTGCGGCAAAATCAAGCAACCGTGATAAGTGATCATCACATCACCTTTTATTCATAAATATTTTTTTTTGTTGTTTTGTTATTTATTTTTGCCTGGCCGTGAGACGTTTCAGGGTGTGGGTCGTCCCCACGCTGTAACGAGCGACTTTGTTGCGCTCGTTCCCCTGGAACAAAAAAATTCATATATGTTGTCCACACCAGTTTCGTTTTTTTATTTAATTTATTTTTTTTACGTTTGTGTTGTATACATACTCATTTCCCCTACCTTAATTTTTTTTAAATGAAGTAACGGGAAATGAGTATGTATAAAAAGCCGTGTTTTGTGTTATTCGGGAGAATTTTTTTTTGGATTAAATAAAAAAATGTGTGTTTTGAATAGAGTTGAAAGAAAACGCATAAAGCAAAACGTGTTTAAATTAATTCACAAAATTTAAAATAAAAAATAAAAAAATTAAAAAATTACAAATTGTTAATTGTCAATGGCATTAAAATATTGCATAGTGCAATTATAAAGTAAAATGTCGCTGCTACCATTATTATTGTACCTCGGTGATGATTTATTAGAAAATCCATTTGGATATGGAGTATATCCAGAACAATTGTAACCAAATTTGTTGCCACGAATTTACAATGGGCCATGAGCATCGCGACGAAAAGAGCGCAACAATCAAGTGAACAAACTAGGAAAAACCAACATCAAAAATAGTTTTCTAGTTTGCATGGACGGACATTTCCAACCAAACGAAATGTAAGTTAAAACCGGTGATAATTCCGTTGTGGTCGACGATAAACATGAGGAGAAAGAAAATAATCATTTGGTGCAACAACCTTAATGGCCGAAATAATTAAAACAATTTTTAGTTAAGTTAAAGATTTTATTTATTTTATTTATATTATTTGTTTGTGTGTGTGCAAAATTAGTGTTATTTAAGTTTGTTTCTTTGCTGTGAATTTAATTAAGATTTAATTAAGAATTTAGTTAAGTTATTTAAGATGTTATTCTAATGTTTTTTCTTTCTCTAATTTCATTGCGCTTGTTTCTCTATTTATTTATTTATTTTAATTAAAAAAATATTGATTTTGTTTAGTGATGTGATGGTTGCAAGTCTGGTTGCATGCCGACTTGTTCAAGTGACCCCGCTTTCCCATCTTTTATAATCCCCGCGGTTATTCAAGCTTCCATTATGCCTTGCACACCCCACCCCTATCTGCTCCTGAGCTCTAGCCGGCTACTACACCGCAGCAAGGCCTCTAATGGAAGAATTCTGTTAACGCCATCGGGGTGCGGATCTCAATGGTGTCGTTTTAATGACATCAATTGGGACTCGCACCTTGATCCGTTACAGTAGTCTGATAACTCAGATGAGTGTAACTAAGACTAGTGAATGGTAAGGGCACAAGCGGAAATGTTTTACGTTTGCACATAACGGTTTTGGAAAGCGTTATGTTGACTATCAACTATTAAAGCGAGATCCATGTCAGAGAAAGTTCGCCTAAGCACATAAGGGCGTCACTTTGTTTTGACCTTTGAGCCGATAAACTCGTGTAAAATTTGAACCTAAGAGCCACGGTCGATGTCGATGCGTCTGCAGTACCCTTTGAAACTTGGTCTACTCTATAGTTGGATCAGCGTCTCCTACAAAACGAGTTCAAAACTCCTCTTAACTTGGACCTTGTTCTTGTTTCATTTAAAATTCCATGATATGGCAAGAAAAAATCATCCATGCTAGAAATTTCTTTATTTATTGCTTCCATGTCGCCTAATTGGAGATTTTTACCCATGAAGAAGCGGTTTTGACTCTTTATGTCAATGTTACTTATAAAATTGTTCTGCACCGCCTTAAAAAGTTGCATTGCTACTCAGTAGTTGGATCGATAGTTAAGCTAGTTAGTTTTTCTTTGACCGGCCGTTTTTTGTTTTACGTGTGGGAAGACATGGATTCGAATACGTTAATATTTTAAAACCAAAAAATGAAAAAATTCTTTGGTAGTTGAGTAGTCTATAGCGATACACTACTTTTGTCCCACAATTACTTGGGTTCTTGTATGTAATAGTTTCTTCATCTGAATTTAATATAGCCAACTGTCCCTGGATTTTAGTAGTAAAGTTTGATAACTTTTACATTAGTTGTGATCTTAACTATCGAATTGTAAGAAATGTTACAATATCACCTAGCGTACGATAGCACAACTCTAAATATATCGCTACGATTTCTCTAGGGTTAAACCCTAGTGTGAAAGTAAACAGTATTTAAAGTGGAAACTGCTGTATAGTGTTTATTTAGTTGTGAAGTGTTGTGAACAAGTACACAACACTTCACAACCAAATAAACACTATACAGCAGTTTTCACTTTAAATACACATTAATGGTGGACATTAATAATTAGTGGAAGTTATTTACAACACTGTGATACAAACCAGCAATAGGCGAAAACGTAACAATTGGTGACAGCGGTGGGATTGTGAATAATTAAAGTGATTATAGACAAGTTAACGAATAGACAATTGAAGAAGGAGTTGACTCTTTGTAATTTGCCAACCGGCGGTACTAAATGTGAACTACAAATAAAACTCCACGATACCATGATTAATGAAGGCTTGAATCAGGAGCATTACGAATTCGACGGTAGCAAATTGGAAATTCGAAAATCCCAAGAAGAACGGCTAGAGAAATGTCAAATAGAACAAAGTAAACGACAAGAAACATTTCATGATGAGAAATTTCGAAAAATGACGGTTACTCTTGATCATAAAGTAGAAAAGTTATAAGAGAAGATTCAAAATGTTGATCAAAAATTAGAGACAAAAATCGGACAAGTCGAACAGAAATTTCTTCATCTCGAAAAAATGCTAAGTGAAGTTATAGTAAATGGAATAATTTGACAAGTAGTTTCACATGTGCAATCAGTAAAATTAAAGTCTACAACTTTTGAGAAAACAACATCATTTGGCATATTCAAACTTCAATTTGAAACAGCTGCCACCAGAAATTGTTTGAGTGAAGCAGATCGCGCTGCTTTGATTGTAGCATTAAAAGGAACTGCAGCTGAAACGTTACAGAAAACGACTGTTCCAGAAAACGAGCATTGTGATTACGATAAGGTAATGCAATTGTTGGAGTGTAAATATGGTGGTGATAATTTACGGGAGCCCTACAGAATGGAGCTAAAAGTTCGATATTAAAAGATTGAGAAATCACTACAGGAGTATGCGGCGGATATCGAAAGGTTGATGCATCTAGCACATGCCAACATGGCTCCAGACTATACGGCGGGAATTAAGTTTGATACTTTGACGGTAACGAGATGTGGAGACTAAAAGACCTGTAGTGTTGTCTCGAAACGCAACGTTCGCATAGACCATCGCCTACGCATTGACAAATGAGACGGCGTATAAAATCACCACGTCGCCAATCGAGATCCGGAGAGTTGAGAAAGAGGAACCAGCGCTAGAAAGAGAAAACAGTACATAGTCAAGGAAATTCAAAGATGTCAAACGAAAGTCCAGATGCTGGGAAAGACCATCGCAGACCGAGGGAACAAGTTGGAAGATTGGTCGAGAAGCATGGCCAAAGTGATGGGTTTGAATGGAGCCAAAGATTATGATTATAAACAACTACGGGGGAAAGTGCGGTAATCAAAAGTAATAAGAGAGTTTGATTACGAAATGGGAACGGCAAGTTTCACTATGAGGGGTTGATAGCCGATATTGTAGATGAGCATGGACTCCATGAGGGCGAATGGCATCGTTTTGGATGTTGATCGAGGTATTTTAAGTTACAACAACGTGGAATTGTCTCTGTAAATGAACCATCACGCGCCAGTGATAAGACGAGTTATATTAGACTATCGAGAAAAGTTACCACCCAATGCCGAAACAGTTGTGTGGGGAAGATTAGATGAAAATTCTGGATCACAAAAGATTGCGGGTTGTGGAAGCCATAGAAGACAAAAAAGGAGTCAGAGAAATAATCATAGGAAAAGCGTTAGTTAAACCGAGCAATGACTATCGAGTTCCAATTAGGGCTCTTCGCCCTTTCTCTTCGTTGATCGGAAGAGGCATCAACAATAATCAAATGTGAACAGAAATGTCCTATTAGAGAATCCAATGAGGACAGGCAGAAGGAAATTGTAGAAAATCTCATGCAGAAATGGACCAATGATCTTACTGTGATACAGAAAAACTAGATCGGTATATGTCTTTTTTCTCCAGTACACCCGAAAATAATAGAAGAATCAAGATACTAAAACACCGGATTGATACAGGAACGGTGATGCCGATTCGCCAACCACATAGACGATTACCATTAGTGAAACAACACGAGGTGGATCGAATAGTGATGGACATGCAGAAAGCAGGAGTACTAGAATCATCACAGTCTATGGTGTTCACCACTAGTATTGGTGGAAAAGAAGGATGGAAGTATAAGATTGTGTATTGATTATCTGCACCAAAAAGGATAGTTATTCCTTACCCAGAACCACATGATGACACATTGGATACATTGTCGGGTGATACAATGTTTTCTTCATTGGATTTGCAAAGGGGATACTGGCAAATGGAAGTACAGGAGGAGAATCGCGAGAAAACGGCGTTTAGTGTTGGAAACGGATTACGACAGTTCAACTTTATGCCATTTGGATATGTAGCGCCCCAGCAACTTTTGAACGATTAATGGAGCGAGTTTTAAAGAGGTTACACTGGAAAACGTGTTGAGAATAGTTAGACGGCATCATTGTAATGAGAGAGATTTTGAGGAGCACATACGAAACTAAGCTGAGGATTTGGATAGAGCACAACTCGCAGGTCTGAAATTTAGTCCAAAGAAGTGCAGTCTATTCAGTACAGAGGTCAAATATTTAGGACACGAGGTAAAAGCAAATGGAATCCGCACCGATGGAGAAATGATCGCAACGGTTAAGAAGTGGTCATGACCTAAACATTTACATGAATTGAGGAGTTGCATTGGCTTGTGCTGAACTGTTCCTACAACTGGTCTATATTATTTCAAGTTGTAGCATTTTTGCAACTGATCTAAATAATTTATCAACCAAATTATCAACCATTTTTAAAGTGTCTGAAATAATAATTTAATTTTTATTATTAACTGAGATAATCATTCCAAAAGATCAATATTTAACTTCTTTCTGAAAGTAACTTTCAAGGACTGGTACACCCATATTGACCCGATAAAAAACATTTCTGTTTTTGGTCTCTATTGCAGCCCCAAAACCTTCACATTTGTATCGTCTTGGTCAAAGTCTTTGATATAATCAACTCAGTCATCTAGTGAAAAAATTATCGAAGTTAGAAAAAAATGATTTCTCTCAGTTTCATTCCAGTCTCTGCTATAACATGAACAAAGTTAGGTTTTAGTTCCATGGCTCATCCCACTGTCTCTGCACCAGTAATTATATTGTCTCCTAAGTTGTATCTTTTATTCAATTACGCGGATCCAGTTGGAAATCGTTTCCTAGATCGTTCTAGGAAGTGCTAGATCGTGCTAGATTATTATATAGCCGTGGTTGTGCTTACGATCAAGTTGTATGGAGAACTATTAAGCAGAGTTTCAGTCAAAGCAGGGAAATCAAAACGATGCTCATGTAACAAAACGGATATCTCATGAAAATGTTTGGTTAAACTGTGGACATTCAATAGACCAAATTTTACAGAATATTTGATATCTACCTGAACGTTATCACCTGCAGTAGAGTCCTTAAAATTAACTCTTCTTAATCTGAAGTTGTGTTCGCCAACCGCAATTTTACTCATGAAGACTCTGCCGCCCGAAAATTTGTTGAATTAAAAGGACAAATAAAAACACCAGTAGGCCAGGTATGAGGGTTTAGTGCCAATTCCCGCAATCCACCATTAATGTCTAACTTAAAGCAAATGTATTCCAAATATGGCAAACTGACACTTTTTGGAATTATTTTAATGACTTTAAAATACTGAGTATTTAAGCAATTATTTGCTATCTTCACAATATCACCCTGTTGAGTAGAAGGGTCGAATCTGGAAAGTTGTAACCTAAATTTTGGAGCGACGGTTTTAATTCCAGGATTTTCAGGAACTACTTTGGTACCGCAAATTGGTTGGTTTTAGCCGTCTAGATTGAGAATACCTAATATCACTGGAGTTTTTAGCCAACTTCCATAATCCACCAGGTGGTTTTCATTAGAGGAATAACTAACGACAAATACCATATGAAATAGATGTCGCTTATGACATTAAAAACTGTAATTAAACATTTAGGGTTTAGAATACAATTTAGTCTAAGTTGAATTGGTGCAAGGGCAACAGCGCAAAATAATTCATTGATTGTATGTTTTGCTATTAAATAAAATTGGTGCAACTTAATATTTTAGTTCGTTTATTTATATAAACTTTCAGCGGTTTTTTAAGCAGGATTTATGCTGTGATGTCAAGAGCTTTTGATTAAAGTATTAAAATAACTAATTAAAATTATTGATTAAAGTTACTATAGGATATTCAACTTCAATTTGAAAAATAGCAAGGTTTTGAAAAAAAACTTCAAATGCCATGCAATACCAAATTAAATTAAAGGCTCCAGTTATAAAAAAAGTCAAAAAACCTAAAACTCTGTGCAAACAGTGATCATAAATAATATGATCATAAACTAAATTTTCTTAATTTACAATTTACGGTTTTTTTTATTTTAATTATAATTAATTTGATGGTTTCTTCTTTCGGTATTCATGACAAGACTGACTTTTCAGTCCCAATAAAACATACTGGGTCGTCTTAAGGCGTTAGTGTTGGATGTTTGGTAGCCAATTTTAACTGTGAATGCTTTAATTTTCCACCGACTCGTAAAATTCCATTCGAGTCAATAAAAGCATCCATCCCCAACAACTAAGGTTTTTTTGATAAAACTCCATTTGCTTTGCACACCTTGAGTTCTTGGTAAAAGGATTGATTTTGTACGTTTCTGATTATTATAGTTTCAGTCATTTGTAATTCAGTATTTGTTATTTGGCCCTTGATAATACGTTTGTCAGTAGTGGATCGCTTACCAAGTCGAAGGACAAAACCCACTATCTTTTTTAATTTTAAATAGGATGAAACGCGTTCAAGTAGTTCGGAAGTTACGTTTGCACATTTTTCTTGTATTGTTACCTGTATGACTTGTCTTCCTTCTTCTAAACTCAAAATATTTGATTGCACTGGTGGAAACTTTGTAATTGGCCATTCCGAGGACTCCTTCTTTAACCAGGATGGTCCACACCACCATAACGTCATTGCGTTTAATTTATTCGGTGCAACACCACGTGAAATTAAATCTGCTGGATTTTGTTTGCTCGGAACGTGAAACCAATTTTTAGATGGAACAATGTCTTGAATAATTGCTGTTCGATTGGCAATGAATGTTTTGAACCTTCTTGGTACACTTGATAACCAATGCAGTACCAGCATTGGATCAGTCCATGCATAAACTTGGACTTGATATGCAACAAAAACTTCATGCAACAAATGCTTTATTAATTTGGCAAGTAAAAAGGCCGCACATAACTCCAAGCGTGGTAGACTGGTCTGACGTAAAGGAGCAACTCCACTCTTTGAACAAACTAAAGATGTAGTGATTGTACCATTCGAAGACGTAGATCTTATATAAATGACGCATCCATATGCTTTCTCAGACGCATCACAGAATGAATGTAGCTCGATCTTTATTGGATTACAGGTAAAATATTTTCGTGGTATTTTAACATCGTTAACATGTTGCAGCTCGGCATACAAATCGTTGAATTTAGAACATAGATGATTTGGAAGTGGTTCGTCCCATTCCAAATGAAGTAGCCGAAACTCCTGCTTTGTTCATTTGGTTTTGGTTGTTGATTGAGGCGATTGAATTTTGGACATAAATATATCAAATTCAGAATTTCAGACAATACTTAATGTCTTGGCATTTTTATCAAGTTCAATTAACTTCAAATATAATTCCTTCCTCGTTGAAAGACTTCAGAAATTTGGATGATTTAGATCTCCATTTTCTTAACACGAAACCTTTGTTTAATAATACGGCTACTAATTGTGATTTTATCTTCAATGCCTCTTCTTCGCTGTCAGCACCTGCCAGTAAATCGTCAATATAAAAATCGTTATTAATTATAGTTGCCGCCTCTGGAAATTCCATAAAGTTTCCTTTTGCTATTGGTTTTAATGTCCGTACTGCTAAAAATGGAGCACTAGCTAATCCATAAGTTACGGTATTTAACTTATACATATACACCTAATTCCCCATCTGATCGCCATACTATTAATTGAAAATATGTATCAATGTCTGCTACAAATGCCACATGATTCACACGAAAACGTAATAATGTTGATCATTCCAACTAAAAGTTGATCATTCAACTCTTGATACTGATGTTTACGATTTACATTAAACGTCGAAAACCACTCGAAGTTTTGTTGTGGAACTATCTTTAAATACAGCATGATGTGGAAGAAAATTCCTTTTAGTGTCATCAGCTGGTAGTTCTGACCAATTAATCTTTTCTATGTGTTGTAATTTTAAGTATTCTTGAATGAATTTATTATATTCTTCATATAATTGTGGATTTGACATAAATTTATTTTCCATTGAATAAAATCTCCGCTTTGCGTTTGAAAGTGATTCACCCAATACTGCTCTTGATTCCTTAAAAGGTAGTCGAACTTGATATCTGCCTTCTTTAATAATTGATGTATTTTCGTACCAGGTTTCATATTTATCGCTGCTTTCTGACATAATCATATCTGGAACTTGTTCAACTTCCCAAAACCTTTTGAGTAGATCGTAAATTTCATCATTGTTATTTTCTCCTTTATCACAGTTTGGGGTTATTTTTTTTTTGCTGATCTGTTGTGTTTTGCCGCTTACGATCCGACCAAATTCTGACTCCTGAAGCATTGATAATCCTGGAATATGCATTTTTCCACCTTTAATAATATTGAAAAAATTCAGGATCAGCTAAGTTTAAATCGGATAACAGAGTACGAGGGACAAGAACCCCACTCGAAGGAATGTTTGACTTGATTATTTTAACTATTTGAGAAGTAACATCTATAGTGTAATGTTCATTTACTAATAAAGGTTTTTCTTTTTGTAGTACCCGCAGATATCGATGCAAGGCCGTAAATTTTTACATTTGATTTAACGTGCGATAGGCGAAGGCGACGAACACAGGACCCTGTTATAAAACCGCATTGAGAGCTCGGTGGTGTTTTCTTTTTCAGATTAGAGAGAATGGTGTTTTCTTTGGCAGATTAGGCAACTGAAACGGACCTTCATAATAAAAACATGACTCCATTGCGTCACATCGATGGTTTAGAAATTCGGTCAAATGTCGGACGTTGAATATTTATTGTTGTCTTTGCCAACATTTGCTTTGAGTCGTCATCTATTTTATTCAAAATTATGTGAATAAGCCATGGATCCAGTTTCTCGTGTTCTGTGCCTAAAGCTCGTAAGGCACGAATGATTTCATCTGACTGGTCACATAATTTACGAAGATCGTTACTAATTGACACGTGTACATGGCTTCTGGTCTATGTATGTGTTTATAGTAGCATCGAGATCTGATATATTTGAATTAATTAATTTATCTGAATTTAATTATGTATATTAATCTTGTTTTTATTTACATTTTATTTTATACTTTAACAGCTATACAAATAGCCTAAATACTTACACAAATATTATTGTTGTGTTTATAAACCTTACAAATATTTAAAAGTATCGTCAATATTGTTGTGTAGAATTTTGGCTATCTGCCACCAACTACCACAACTAAAGTACATATATTTTCCATTATTTATGAAATAAAAACCTCTTACATGTCAACCAGCGAACTGGAAAACATCAATTTTATAAAATAAAATAATAATTACATTAAAATTTCTTATTTTAAATAAAATTAAATCAACCAGCAAAACAGATCACATTTTCAATTATCGGAATTCTTCGCATTCACCACAGCAACAGTATGTTTGTATGAACTTTGCTACGATTGATTTTACTTTGTTGTATCAGTTGGATTACAGTTGAATTAAAATAAGAAAACACGCGGTGCACTAAACACGCGGCTCCCACTTTAACACAATCACTTAGTTCAATTCGTAAATTAATTAATATTTATATAAATATATACGTTTAATTCTGATTGTACAGTTAATTCTTAAATAAAATCTTGTACTTATATTTTACAAAGGCGTTGATTGATGAGGACAAAATGTGGGTTTCTACGCCGTTCTTCGTTAGATTGATCGTACGATTTTTCCCTTATTTTAATTGTGAGTTGAATCCCGAGTTTCGGCACCAAAAAATATGATCATATACTAAATTTTCTTAATTTACAATTTACGGTTTTTCTTTTATTTTAATTATAATTAATTTTATGGCTTCTTCTTTCGGTGTTCATAATAAGACTGACTTTTCAGTCTCAATATGGTTCTTTTTTTAATTTACATTTCCCTTTTTTTTTTTTTAGTGTGACCCAATGTACAATTTAACATAACTACATAACGACATAACAATTAAATTAACTTTAAACAAACACAAAAAATCGTAACAATTTTACTACTTGAGTTCTAACTTACTATACTTTTGTAACGTCAACAGTAACGTTTTAGTTTGAATTCCCTTCTTTTGCCAAATTTCTATGAAATTTTCTTTTTTGTCAAATGTGAGAACAAAAAGTCCTCGTAAATGGTTCAATGAATTAAATTTTTCGAAATTTTTCTTCGAATATTATATGCCCACGTAATATTTAATTATAACTTACATACCCCAATTAAGCAGTAGCTAATTAACATAAATCCTAAAATAAAGTCATTAGAATGAAAAATGAAACATTTCCAAATCAATGAATTTTCTTATTTATAATTACACACACACACATACAAAGTGGGGTGGTTTACAAATATGCGAGGTAAATGAAAGTTATGAAAGAGCATACGGGTTTGAAATAATTTTTTTTTGGTCTAAGATCATGAGCGAGCATCAGAATCATGAAAGCGAATTAAAATGCAAATTTGACGACTTCAGTTATTTCTTAAGAATTCTTTAAGGAGAAATACTGAAGAAAAAAATTTAATTTATATGCACGAGTGGCTGTATTATGATACTATGTTTATGTATGTGTTGAGTTGTTATTGTTTTCTATGCTTCTATTCATAATGTAGAAGTCTTATCAGTATTATTCTTTATAATATACTTATATATAGAATTTAAAAGTCAACAATTTATTAAAAATTGTGGCTCAATGGGTTAGTTTTACAGAATTCATACTTTTTGGCACGTTTAACAGCTAAGTATTTTGTTACGTTCAGGAAGTGTGTTCCGGTTAAGGGTTCAACGAAAATTACATTTAATAAAACAAAAAAAAAAATTCCAAACCCAGAAAAATTTATAATATTTTCTGAGAAAATTTTATTGTTAGCATTGAGTCTATTTCCGAGAAGCCACTACAAGTACAGAAATAGAAAAATCGCTAGAGATTAAATATAGAAGATGAAATTATGGATGGTGAAAACATGTGTATATATTTTCAGATTCTTGTAATGTTTCCGTGGTCACTATACGCATGTGCAGCACAAAAATTCGGCATAATAATTAAGAATGTTATTATTCAATGTCCTTGAATAGCTCTTTGGGGAAAATTACCTAAAAAAATGACTGAACAAAAAAAAATAATACACGAGGAGAATAAAGATTGACATGGCTACTTTCAGTTCTCAATCTGTAGTGTCTAGTGATCCGTTGATCTATTTTCATGTGCTCCCAAACTAGTTGATTGACCATGGTATTTTAACTTTGAATTTTTTTTATTTTTGTATGGCCCCTTGTTACATCCGTTAAAGTAGTGATGTCTGCTGTAAGTTGATGAGGCCTTTTGTAGGCATAAATATTTTAGCCTTCCTTAATTATGAGCTACTTTTTGAATACATTAGAAAACACATCTCAGTATTGGATTAATTATGTGAAAACTTCTTCCGCGCAATGGACCATTCCGGTTTTAACTGGGTTAGCCTTTCAGTTTCGTAAAAGTAAATCAGCCTGATAATTATTAAGGAACCATCTACTGGTGGCCACAAGCAAATTTTTAAACCACCATCATTCGATGGAGATTCGCCAATCAAAAATTTTAAAGTTCAGTTTCAAGCGGCAGTACATCATAATGGATGGGATCTGAATGAGCAACTAAATGCATTAATTCTCTCCAAACTATACTTGCAACAGAGATGAGCTGTGAAGGAATCTTGAAGGAAGTGGAGCAATCTCGCATCGAAGAACTATGCCAAATACCATTGCATAATTGTAAACAGCAGCGTGGAGAACGCCTCCAAGATAGGGAAAAAGAGATAACCAAGCTAGCGCGGCAAGCTTACTATAATGCTACTTTGGATGTACTAAAGGGGTTAATAGTAGATGAGTTCATCAATGCCATAGGAGACTACCAAGTGAAACTTCAATTAGAATGACGGCGAAAAGAAAGACCGTGAACGAGGTTTTAGCATCAGCTTTGAAATACGATGCAGTCAAAACCAGCGTAACCATGGATTCTTATAAACTGCGTAGGCTCGAAGTAGAATTTATAGCTCAAACAGTCAATGATAGATAACAACAGAGAGATTTCCTATCCGGTAAACTAGGTGACACCAACTTTTCGGAGTGAAAGCTGAGTAAAGTGGGAGAAAGCCCCAGGGACGTCACTGTTCAGATTGCCTAACTATGATAGCACTGCAACAGCTTAGTTGTTAAAAGCATATTAGAAAAACAACCGTGCACATTCACGCAATGAATTTCGGAGCTTCCAGATCGCTTAACTTCCTGACATGGTTCCACAAGAGCATCCGGGAAGAGTGATTCGGTACAACCTAGGAACAGCTACTGGAGACACCGTAACAGTGCAAAAAAATTGTTCCATATTAGTCACTGTCGGAGGAATACGGTTTCAACATCGATTCTTTGCTGCTGACATAATCGACCAATGCATATTAGGCCTAGATGTTATGTCGGAGCACCAAATGTTACTTGACTTAAAGGACCATCTATTGAAATGGCACAATGGGAAACTACAAATGTACAACAGTGGCGCAGTTGATAGTAAGCACGGCGAGTTACGGCTCATCACAGAAGAAAGAGTGAAGAACACTCCTAGCAAGTTGGGAAAAGAAAAGCCAACCAAAATAATCATGGAAGGACCATTATGCAAACATACCTAAGTGAAACTCATGTCAAAAATACCAGTAAAAGTAGTGAACGTGAGCGCGACGGTTAGCGTGATCAACGAAGGATTGGTGATTGGTAAAGCTGAAAAAGTTGATTTAATCACAAATCTGATTAAAAAACGCACCTGATGAAAAACGTAACAGACTGATAAACCCAGCAAGAAATCGGAGTCATTATGTGATCATCTCGCAGTAAGAGTGGCAAACGTGACATTAAAAGAACTGGAAGAAATGGCTGATGTTTGACATAAGAAAAACCGATATAGTTCAACATCGAATTAATACAGGGAATGCAACTCCAATACGACAAATGTCAAGAAGATTGTTTAAAAGATGGAGTGTGATGAATCCAACAGGCCGTGGAGTTCACCAGTGATGCTTGTACGAAAGAAAGATGGTTTGATGAGGTTATGCGTTGACTTTCGAAAGCTGAACGAATTAACCAAAAAGGATAGTAGTCCATTACCACGCAAGTCAAGGGTTATGTCGAGTCAAGGGATACGAACTGATCTGCAGAAATTATCGGCAATAGAAGAGTGGCGCACTCCAAGAAACATACACGAACGGATGAGTATTCTGGGATTGTGTTCTTACTATCGACGATTCGTGCCGAACTTTCCAGATATGACCCGCAGCTTGCATCGTATTACGGAGAAGTTGCAACCAATCAATTGGATAAGGGAACATCAAGATGCGTTCATCCAACTAAAGAAGAAACTTAGCAGTTTGCCGATTATGGCTTACCCGGAGAACTCTTTATATTGGATACCGCCGCAAATGGTACAGGATCCATTTGATAGCAGTGCTATCACGATACCAGGGGAATACAGAACAAGTAATAGCATACTACAGCCGCGGTAGTAGCATACACTATCCAAACCAGATAAAAACTATTGTGTAACACAAAGATAATTGTTGGCATTGGTGGAGAGCGTGAATAACTTCCATAAGTATATGCAGGGGCAAGAGTTCCTGAAATGGTTAATACAGTTTAAAAACCAGAAGGAAAAGTTGTAAGATGGATCGGAAGGCTACAGGCATATACACGTTGAAAACAGAGCATAGGCGAGGATTATTACATAACAACACAGATGTATGTCCAGGAGGCCTTGAAACCCTCAATGTAAGCACTGCTATAAGAAGAAAGGAACACCACAGTAATCATCACAAAGATCAGTCGATGCAGAAGATCGCTGGATCAGGGAGCAGCTAGTGAAAGAGCAGCGACAAGACGCGTCTATTGCACCAATAATCAGTTGGATGGAGAAAAATACAAGAACTCAGTGGAATGAAATCGCGATGATAAACTACTTCAATGAAGAGCTATTGGGCTCAGTAGCAATCATTAACAATAGAGGATAGGTTGATGCTAAGACGCTGGGAATTGGCAAATGGTAAGGACATAAAGCAGCAAATCGTGTTCCCAAATAATCGAACCAAAGAAATTCTGCAAGAAATTCACATTGGAACATCTGGCATGATATAAGGCCTAAGTTCTATTGGATCAATTGCCGAAGGGATGTAGCAGAGTGGTGAAGGAAGAGTGAAGTATTTGTTTCCAGTTTAGGCCCCCAAATGAAAACCAGAGGAAGGATGATGCAATACAATATCGGATATCGGAGCACCATTTGAGCGGATCGCTATGGATATTGCTGGGCCATTTCCCACGACAAAAGATCGAAACTGATATAAATTCGTGTGTATAGATTACTTTAGCAAATGGGGCGATGCGTACCCGGTAATAAATCAAGAAACTCGAACAATCGCAGACACGTTTGTAAACAATTGTAGTACCGTTGGAACTTCATTCTGATCAAGGATGTAATTTTGAGTCGAACGTATTCCAGGAATTACGTTTAGTACTTAACATCAAGAAAACGAGGATTACACCATTGCATCTACGATGAGACGGAATGGTGAAAAGGTTCAACCGAACTTTGGAAGAGGATTTACGTATAAAGAAGTCAATGTAAAAAATTAAATAAATTAAAAATTTTAATAAATTATCCACCAGGATAATTGAAACCGATGCATTCCACTATTCATGATGGCATATCGCAGCTCCGTATACATGATACTACTGGAAATTCACCAGCTATAGTTGTATTCGGAAGAAAACTCTGACTTCCGTGTGATATAAAATATGGCTCACAAGCGTATGAACCAGTCGCCAAACAAGATTGCTTTGTAGATTTAAGGCAAAAGATGATCAACGTTCACGATGCAGTAAAACATAACATAGTGAAGGACAGTGGTCGAATGAAGACATGATACGATCTGCGGTTGAATAGTCCATAGGATTTGTGGAAGGAAATTTGGTTTGGCTATTGAATCCCAAATGAAGAAAAGGGAAATCTCCGAAACTACAACACAGTTGGGAGGATCATACAAGGTCATCAAATAAATCAACAATGTGGTGTATCAAATTCAACAAAGCCCTGGAACTAAAATGAAGATTGTTCATGTGGACCGGTTAACACGTTACAACGCTGGCAGCACCTTTTTATACAAAAAAGTAACAAAAATCATCAGGATAAAATGCGAAACTCAAAGAGTTTCATTCAAAAGACTGATTTCGGTCAGTGGCGTCTCAGCCAGACATTTTTTTAATGTCATAAGGCTCAGCCAACTACGGTGGTAGCTGCAGCATTAAACATTAAGGAAGCTTAGCAGCATTAATAAAAATAGAGCAAGGAGTGACTACTGACAAAACAGAAACCAAGAGCATGTAGTATGTTGTGTGTTTAAACTGCAGAGACACTCTCATGGTTTCGTATACCCAAACAGACAAACAGGTCTATCGAAATTGGATCCAGTAGCCGTTAATAAACACTAGCTGTTTCGGCCAGGGTGGACTGTGAACTATAGACTGTTTGACAAATTCCAGACAATAATTGAACATATAAAACGCAATCTAGCATACCAGTCAGTGTATCTAAGAAGCTGTGTGAACAAGCGGACAGTAAAGTGTGGTTTGCGACATTTTAAAACG
The DNA here is from genome assembly GCA_963556175.1 of Tipula confusa. Lineage (NCBI taxonomy): Eukaryota > Metazoa > Arthropoda > Insecta > Diptera > Tipulidae > Tipula > Tipula confusa. Next base: position 149,738,531 of record OY744476.1, on the reverse strand, counting down.
CGACTCTATATTGTTTGTACAATGTAGATTTCACAAATCGAGGAAGAAAAAGAACGATATCCTAGGACATCCTGGATACGGTACCAGAATCAGAAGTGTAGACGTCTATAGGCGGTATAAAAATAGGAAAACTCTTGGATATAGTGCCTGGGCCCCAAGTGAATCGTTGAATATCAACTACTACTGACACGTGTAAGATCTATCATTTCCAAATATATAATTTGTCGAGCAATGCCGATACCACTTAAACATCTCGATTTCACCTTACATGCCCACCATACATGGTGCTGAACTCCGTGCTCTACTGGTTTGGCCATAAACGAGACTACATCACCATGATTCAGCAATTGGACTAACCCATTGTATTCACGACCTTGAGCCGAATGCCAAAGTTGTTCAAACTATACTAAATCAATTTAGCAAGTGGATTCCTGGCATTAACGGTGGATCCGATATTGGCCGACCAAAAGTCAAAAGAAATGCAAGGAAAAACTGTAAGACTCTGATAGTACAGATCATTCTGGGGTAAAAATGTGTTACAATGCAACGACAAAAGGCTTTCGAAGAACGATTTATCTATCTAGCCGAGTTTTGGCCTGGTACGAGGAGGCAGTGAACGACAACCACAACTGTGACGAAGCATCCGTTAGTAAATATGACGAAAATGAGAATTAACATCAACCTCAAATATAGCAGAGTGGCACAATTACGTCATCAGGTATCACGAATACGAGCTGAACGATACTGTTAACTTCAAAAGTGCGCTTCAACGCATTATATAACAGAGGTGGCGCTGCTATACATGCCGCTTTGTAATGAGGTCACCTAGATATTAAACAGAAACCGACTGCTAGATTTGAACACTGATACTAAACAGATCGTTTATCACACCAGCGGTGTGATTAAGCATGAGGGCAAAGACCTCCACGACATAGATCTAGTTGAAACTCATCCTGCAATATCAGCTATCCGTATAAACGATCTAAAGTAATGAACAAACATCAGCCCTTTAATTTGATGCGGATGATGAATCCACAACCACAAAAAAGTGTTGTGGAGTATTCTTTGAATTCACTACGCACATTCAGATCCACTTCAGCTATCCTTCATCGCGCTGGTGGGCTGTGGCAAAACGTATTTGCTAAGATTGCTAATAGAAACTTATAATCGCTTCAGTCAACAATACAACTCTGTGCGTAATTTATATGTGGCTTGTTCGAGTACCGGCAAGGCAACTGTGGCTCAAAGTTTTGTCTGAGAAAATCCAATAGAAGAACGATAACTGCACGGCTACACAAATATGTTTATGACCTCTCGTCGGTTTAGATATTTATGTTTGCATCAACTTAAGAAAGGTAAGCGCATCACCGCTTGTTACACATCATCATCTATGCTTAGCTCGGCGGTCCCGTTTTCTGACAGAGTCTCTTCGTTAAAACGAGTTGAAAGGCAATTGAATGAGCAGTTCTTCAGCATTCTGACCAAAATATGTAACAAACGACAGCTGGACCACTCTGAAATTGAACTCATAGCGTCGAGACACAACTCGTTGGCGTGGTGTAAAACTCAAGTACCAAACGCCGTACTTCTGTTTAACTGCAATTTGAACGTTGACACATACAACAGAAACGTAATTCAGAATACACTGTACTGATCGGCCAAAGACATTATTGTGAACCACACGACGAATGTTGAAAGAAACGAATTGCATAGGTTCCGCATGCTGTTGGCCATCCAACATGATCACAATCATCATGAACGTGCCTGATGGTTTTGTAAACAGCGCTATCGACATCTTGCGATTAAGTTTTTAATCATATAAAACAATGAGCTCTTTCATATAAAATCATCCAAACAAAAGAAGCGGCAGTAAAAATATTCTAAATTGCCATCGAATAAACATACGTGGCATGGCATTACCCGTCAACCACATTTGTGGTGTTCGTCTGCGTAAATAATAAATCAAAACAAACAAGTTTCATGTGTAGTCCAATTTTTATTTTTATTTTAATGCTACATCATAAATATGAGAAGCTGTATATGCGGGTTGTATTCATACTGTCACAGATTTATCTCTAATTAATTTGCATTTGTACAACGTTCTATTTTGCATTATTTTAATAAATGAAAAACTGAATTTTAATTTTTGAAATAAATTAGCTAATCAAAGTTGGTTCTAGGAGTGGAAAACCCATTTGATAAGAAGACAAATATTTCAAAGTTTTTCGAAATGAAATACGAGTTCGCGTTTAAATGAACGGAAATTTGTTGCATTTTGTATTTATTGTTGGACTTATTTGTATCATAAATATATAGCGCTTGTGAAAATGTTCAACGATTTCGTAATATGCAAATTTACAAAGCATTGTAAGTGACCAATATTTTTAATTTAAATTCTCGAAAAAATGTATATGCAAACTCTTGATTCAAGCCCAAGTTATATATTTAGCCATTGCCAATTTACGAATTTGATTTTATATTTTTAATACAGAAAGATTGCATATTTAATACACCCCATCACCATTACGACGCAATTTTATTCTATGTTTGTAGGGTAGGGAAAGATATGTCAGTAATGACAGAATTAAACCGGTTTTCCGGAAGCCAATATTTAAACTAATGTTAGCATAAGGCAATCACAATTTTATTGAACTGCTCTGGATTCTGTTTTCTGTATTCTGTTATCTCTTATCAGCAACTATAGTATACCACGATTCACCTGAAATCTTCAAAAAAAATTCCCTCAAAACAATATCTATTAATGGGCTAATTTATGCAAGCCGTATGCTGAAATAAATTGGATTAGTTTTTGTCTGAAGTTTACAGTTTTTTTAATTTATTACATCATTAAAAATATAAAATTATAAAAATTATAAAAATTATAAAAATTATAAAAATTATAAAAATTATAAAAATTATAAAAATTATAAAAATTATAAAAATTATAAAAATTATAAAAATTATAAAAATTATAAAAATTATAAAAATTATAAAAATTATAAAATAAATCAGATTTTAAAAAAATTGATTAAACATAACAAATCAATTGAATTAACCATTTAAACACCAGATTTTAAAAAAATTAGTTAATCGTTACAAATTAATTGAGATAACCGTTTTATGACCAAAACGTCTGAAAAAACCATATTATTGCTCTGGCGCTATTACATCATTATTTTCTAGAAAGTAGACAAGGCGGTTGTTTATTACTCTTTCATATACCTTTGAGACAGCCGACAGAACTTAGATCGGACTGTAATTCGTCGAGTCAAGTCTATCGCCTTCCTTATAAACCAGTATAATTGTTGAAGTATTTAATCTTTCCGGAAACCTTCCTACCGAGATAGGTGTATTAATCAAGTTTGTGAGAGCTCTGTTAAGGCGACGTATAATAATCCTAAGTGATTATCTTAAATTTGCATTTATTATTACCATTTAATAAATAAATAAATAACTTTGTTTTGTACCATGCATCGATACCACTAACAAATGTCGGCCGGCTTAAATCGGATGATTCAATTTACTGGTAATGGTCAACGTTTGTGTATTGGGCCTTTTATGATTCCGGATGACGTTTTTAGTATGACAACTCTAATAGTTTTATCGGATCCAGGGTGAAGTTCTTCTATTTTTCCTAGTAACGATTTCGTGGGTGGTAAACTGGTGTCTTTAATGAGTACAATGTCACTAATTTTAATGTTGGGCTTAGGTTTATGCCATTTACTCCGTAAATAACTTACAACAGTTCGTTATCTGACTTACAACAGTTATCTAACTATCTAGTTATCTCTCACTTATCTAACTTACAACAATACGTGAAATATTCTAGTGACCATCTTTTCCAGATATGCTGATTCATTTGCTGCAACAATTGCCATCTGGATAATTTGGTAATTTTAATATCGATGAGGTCTTGGGTTGGAAGTTGAGTGATGGCACGACCAATTAAGAAGTGACCTCGAGCTAGATAGTTAATATCAGAGCTTGATTGAGCATAATCAGAGCATAATCAGTTGGATTGTCATTCGAGTTGATATGTCTCCACTGTGACCTATTCATGCTGGTGAGAATTTCACCGATCCTATTACCAACAAATGTACTCCATTTGCATGGATGCACTAACAGTCAGTCTAAAACGATTGTGGAATCCGTCCAACCAGCGATCTAATTTACTTCAACTTCTAATGCATTTTTAACCATTGTAAGTAGTCTAGTCAAAAGGACTGCTCTACATAGCTCAAGTTTGGGTATGAAAACTTGCTTGATGGGAGCTACTTTGGTTTTTGATGATAACAGTTTAATAACTAAATCTCCATTTGGCTGAATTGTTTAACCATACGCTACCGTTGAATATGCGTGTTTCGAAGCATCGAAGAAACTATATAGATTAATTTTGCTGCCAGCTCCCAGAGCTATATACCTTTCAACAGTTATAGTTTCTATTTGTGGTAGATTATTGAGTATATTTAACCAAGTTGTTGCCAAGTCCTTTGGTAGAGGGTCATCCTAAGCAAGGTTATGTGACAATAGAGCTTGAAAATATATTTTCATTGCAACTGTCACTGGAGCAAGCTATCCTAAAGGGTCAAATCGCCGACTTGCTTCTGAGAGAATTCCTCTTTTGCTTAAAATTGGTTGTTCGTTTGTGTTCACTTTAAATTGAAAGCAGTCGGTTTTTGGGTTCCAAATTAAAGCTAATAGTTTCACATGGGTACTTTCTTCTATTTCTAATATATTTAAACCAGTGTTGATTGGCAAAACATTTTTCACATTGGATAACCATTTCCTCAGTATGAATCGAGAACTTGATAGTACGAAATGTATATCTTGACTTAACTTGGTTGCCTCGTCTATTGTCTCAGCACCTGTTAGGAGATCATCTACACACATGTCATTTTTATACATCTTGCTGCTTCTGATAAATCGTCCTTTAATTTGTCAGCTACTTCATTCAACGTTCGCGTAGCTTGTTGGGCTACACTTGCGGTTCCGTAGGTAACGGTTTGTAGCTCATAGGTGGTAAATGGCATCTGATTTTGCTCTCTATAATATTCTTTGATATCTTGTATCCTCACCTGACACACGAACCTGTCTGTACATTTTTTTAATGTCAGCGGTAATTGCAATTTTATGCTTTCTGAAACGACACAATACATTTTAAAGATTTGATTGTACAGTAGGACCAACAGCAAGGCAGTCATTCAATAATATTCCCTTATTAGCTTTGTTTGAACCGTCAAAACTACTCTTAATTTAGTAGTGCTGCTGGAATTTTCAATGACGCATATGTCCTAGTTGTATATATTCAGACATAATTTTTTTGTATTGCGAAGCAAACTGTGGATCTCTTAAAAATCGTTTCTCCATTGCATACATTTGTTGTACTGCTGGTTTGACTTTCCTATGTTGGATGGCGTGAGCTTAAATGGCAACCGCACTAAAAATCGGTTATTGATAGTTTTGATGGTTTCTTTGAAATGATTTTCGCCGAGTTTCTCCTCCTGGGGGTAATAAAAACTATCATGTTACAAACTATCATGTTGTTTCTTCTTGTTCGCTAAAATTAATGGCGCATTATGGTGGCACCTGCACCTCTCTAGAATTGCCTGTGACTACTCAAACTAATAGGGTTTTTTGCAAAATGATTCCACTATTGGTAACTTTGCCTTCTATTAGATTATCGAAAAAACCCTTTGATCTTTTGATAATTTGGTCATAATTCAAATTATTTAATTCTAATGTGATTTCTATTTCAGGATTATTATACGTCACCTCAACAAGCCCTCTTCAGTTTTTCTTCAAAACTTGATATCTCATCCTGTCCTGTGTGTTTGTTGCTGTTTTTAGATTTCGAATACTTTGTGTTACTTCTTCTTCAGCTATATTATTGAGGTTAAGCTTAATACTCTCATCATGATCTTAATATTCCGATCAATCTGAGGCCAAAAAGAATCACATATATGGACAAAGTACGAGATCATTACATTGGCAACTGCGACCGGTTCATCAACAGTTAATTCATCAATATTAAGTGCAACTTCTTGCTTGGTCTTAGCAACATGCTTATTTGAGATTGTTATTTTTATTAGGTTCCAAAATCCCTTAGGTTTTCTATGGTAAAATTCACTTTTAGCCTTTTTAATTTTGAACATAACAGTACTTTTAATATTTTTATATTTATTTTTTATATAGTTACATTTTGGATAGCTTTAGATTAATTTAAAGAATTCCTCTTGTGCGAATGGCGCAGTGCAACTCGCAAGTCATCCATGGTTGCTTAAACACTGATCGCCTGATTACAGTTTTTTTTCAGTATCAATAACTACCTTTTTTATCCCGGTGACATACTGATGCAAACTTGTACCGTTATCTGAATTATCCCCGAAGAGAATTTCTGCAGCTAATTCATAATTAAAGATCTTTGTGTTTTGCAATTGGGTACACTTATCAATCTGCAGACCCACTTTTATTTGGATTCCTCTATGGTCCAAGAAAGAGACATCTAACCTAACACTGTTGACTAATCCAAATTGATCAGTTAGCACACAATCAATCAAGTTTGAAGTAGTAGATGCTAAGTGTGTTGCGTAACTCAAGTTTATTTTGACTGCTATGTAACCATTTGTAGAAAAGTTTTAACGTAATAACGTTTTTAAACTCAGAACTAAGGCTAGCATGTTCAGAAAATCGAATGAAATTTGTCCTTGTTTGCATGGAGACTACTCAATAAGTATAAAGTATTACTTCATTCTAAATGTATCATTGCGTAGGTTAATCTTAAATCTCGATGTATCATTCTTTGTATTTTCACATTGTAGTCAACAGGAGGCGGAGGAGGGCGCGCTGGGAACATCTGATTAGAGCGATTTAACATGCTAGCGAGAGAATGCATCAACTGATCGAACCAATTTTGGTGTCAAAATTTGCGTAAATAACAGTGCAATTAAATTAAATTAAAATTAAAATAATTAATATCCACATTAATTATAATTAAGAAAAAAAAAACATAAATTTCAAATTACACAGTCTGTATGTCTCTCTAATTGCCTAATTATTGCAATTATTTGTTTTCAAATGATAATTGGTATTACAATAATGCATACATTGAGGCGAATTACATAAAAATATGTGTGAAATGAATAATATTAGTAGTACATATTAATAGTAATAGATGTCACTTCACATTTTCAGTGTAGTTTCACTGAAATACAAGAATCGTTTTCTATGCCACTCTTTATGACTATTACAGAACAGTAGCCAATTTCAAAATTAAAAAAAAAAAAAAAACAAAAAAGGAACATCACCGCAGAGAAATTGCTCTTCAATCGTATTTCTCGTACCATCGACCAATACTTAATCGTTTGTACACCGCCGATGGCGCGGTTGCTAGTAATAAATAAATCGATTTTAATAAATCCATTTATTTCTCACACTACATATTTACGTTATCACGTATCACTACCACCGTGCAGACGACACAGCCACCTCATTTTTTCTACAAATGGTTAAATTTTCCCTCCTCCAATACAACAACTATGGAACACATTATATTGCGGAAAATTTATCAAACATACCTCATTGGATAGCACCCAAGTCTCGACTAGTACAATTATGTGAACTTCGTAGTTAAGTAAAGAAATAAAATTTATCAGCGCATTTACCTTCGACTTCAAACCACTAATATTCAAGTATAAAATATTCATCTCTCCCCTTTCCAATCGATCATCAATATTGGAATCCAACTTCATATTTCCCATTATCTAGTAGTTCTTCATTGTGTGTGAGATCATCTGTCATAAGTTAGTTGTTTATTGTTCATATACCTAAATATAAGGCAAATGATAATTGAAGTGTTAGTACTAGGTGCCTGCGTTTGGTTTTTCAACTGGATTACAGACTAAAATTTTCGACGATACATTACGGTATTAACCACTAGAATTTATCGAAATGTCTCTTCGCGAGGATACTTTTCAATTTGTCATTATTACAAACGATTTAATTTTTAATTTGAAATATTTGACGGTGACGATGAGTTTTTTGACGTATTTATTTTGACAAAGATTATGATTACTCGTGTGCTGGTATTTTAGAAGCTATGACTCAAGATTCAAAAACGGAGTCAAAATTCAGCGCATCAAATTAATTTACAAAAAAATTAAATACTGCTAAAACCAGTCCTAACCCCATATAGTCATCGATAAGATGGTATTTGTCATAAAACGGTTAATTCAATTGATTTGTAATGTTAAGTCAATTCTTTTTAAATTCTAATTTTTATTATAATTTTATATTCTTAATTATGTAATAAATTAATTCATTGTAAATTTCAGGCAAAAACTAATTCAATTCATTACAGCCTACGGCTTTGAAAAATTAGCCCAATAATAGATTTTTTTTTCAGAGACAGATTACAGTTGAATGGTGGCACACTGGAGATGCTGAGAAGAGGTGACAGAATGCAGAGCAGTTCATTACATTGTGATTGTCATATGCTAACAGTAGTTTGAATATTGGCTGCTGGGAAACTTGACCAATTCTATCATTACTAACATACATTTCCTTTCTGTACCCAACAAAAAATTTAATAACTATTGGCTGCCAAGGTGTCTGGAACCTGGTCGATCTCAATAATTTAACTAGTATCCTGCCTTATCCTTCCAAGTTTATGTAAAAACGGGTATACGGTGGGCCCGGCCAACTCCGAAGGATCCTTCTTAATGCTTGGCCGTACATTCTCAATCAATCAATCAATCAAAAAGTGCATATAGTCACCGATAAGTTATATTATAGTACACTATCAATGAGCACAACATAACAATTTTAACGATTGAAAAGCTTTGTTTCCACGCAAAGCACAGCTTATTCTATTGTCACTAGTGCCATCTATTATTTACTGAGCGTAATATGCCATCAAAAAGCTTAGTCTATAATTCAGTCGGAAAAATTGAACTCAAGCACACAGTATTAGTTAAAATTTAATTTATGTGTATTGCTATTGAATTGCAAAGCATCAAGTTTAAAAGAATGAATGAAAAAAATTCAAATTTAAGTAGAAAACCAACCATTCAAAAAAACAAGCCCGAAGTAATAGGACGAAAAGCATCCGAAATTCCTCGGGAGGAAATGAGCAATTTGACTTACGCTCAAGTATTAAGGAGTAAAGTAAATCAAAGAGAAACTACACAAAGTGAGGATACTTAATACGTTTGATGAGCGATTGCACACACTTGAGTATAGAGCTAAGAGAGCTATCCCTAAACAGAAAAATGCTGGAATGCCAATGGACTAATGAGACATCAACAAGAATTGCAGGTGGTCTTGAAAACAGAAGAAATCGACATATGTCTTATCACGGAAACACTAGACAATCAAATATTATATTTAAAAATTATCAAGTATATAAAATCAATCACCCAGAAAACACTGCTAAAGGAGGTAGCGTTGTTTATCCAATTAAAAATAATATCCACCATTACGAAGAGCTGAAATAAGATACAGTTGAAATACAAGCAACTGCTGTTAACGTCAAAACGAAAAATAATTATGTTAGTGTTGTTAGTATTTACTGCTCTTTGAAACACGCACTAAAAGAAAAAGATTATCTCGGATTCTTCAGTAAACTAGGGGAAAAAAAACATCTCGAATTATTCAGTAAACTAGGAAAAACATACATAATTGCAGGAGATTTTAATGCTAAAATGTCCATTGGGGTTCTAGGTTAACAACAACTAAAGGTAAAGAACTGCTTAAAGCTGTCAAAAATACGGTAGTGAAACCTTGTTAACTAGAAAACGAACCTACTGGCTTACAGGTATAAACAAAATACTAGACTTAATTGATTTTTTTATAATCAAAAATATATCAATGAAATATAGTAGACGAAAGTCGAGACTTAAACTCGGACCATTCTCCTATACTTTTGACATTAAGCGAAAAAATTATTCAAAAAGAAAGAAATCGAAGCCTAATAAATAAACACACATGTTGGGAATACTTTAGGCAGTCTTTAAAGAAAAAATTAACCTAAAGGTTCCATTAAAAAGCGAGGAGCAAATAGAAAACGAAGTTCAACAATTTGTAAATGATATACAATAATCATCCTGGGAAAGTACTCCAAAAATTCAATGTAAAATAAAAGGAAATAACTACCCTAACGAAATTAGAGAACTCTTGGCAGAAAAAAGAAGAGCGAGAAGATAAGGCAGCAACCACGAGCTCCTCAATATAAAACTAAATGAAACAATTTAACTCAACAGTTAAGAAGGGAAATCCAAAAAGTAAAAGATGAGTCTTAAAACAACTAACTAATGATATCAGGAATGATTACACACTTTGGAAAGCAACCAAAAAAATTAAAAGACCAACAATGCAGAACCCTCCAATAAGAATAGAAGGGGGAAATGGGCTCGAAATAACGAAGATAAAGTTCAATGTTTCGCGGAGCCCTTGAAAAAATATTCCAACCACATGATGATCAAACTTTAGAATCTCAAATAATAACGGTTGAATCCGAAAAAGAAAGTGAAGAAATTCTATTGACTTCACCAAAAGAAGTCATGCATGAGATAAAATTCAATATGAATTCGAAAAAAGCTCCTGGTTATGATCTTATTACTGCAGAAATTTTAAAAGAACTAAGAAAAGGAAGGCCCTAGTTAAGCTTACTTATCTTATCAATGCAGCATTTAGAACCAAATTTATGCCCAGTTTGTGGAAAATTGCAGAAGAATAAAGATATAAAAACCTGGAAAACCAGCACACGAAACTTCATCTTATAGACCAATTTCTTTGTTGCCAATTATGTCTAAACTCTTTGAGAAACTACTGATTAAAAGGTTGAGAAAGCACTTGAAAAGAAAAATGTCTGCTCCATGATATTTTTAGACGTGGTGCAAGCTTTTGACAAGGTTTGGCATGAAGGACTTAATCATAAGTTAAGAAACCTCTTACCAATGCAATTCGCTAAAATACTGGAATCATACTTGAAAGATAGATTCTTTAGAATTAAAAGCAGGTGTACCACAGGGTAGTGTATTAGGACCGATTTTATATTTACTATACATGCATGATCTACCTGAATTAGAAAACAACACAGTGGCAAATTTTGCGATGACCCTGCGATCCTAGCTGTTGGAAAAAGCATCGAAGAATCAACACAAAAATTTCAAACATCTGTGACCGAAGTACATAAATGGACTGTTCACATACATTTTACCAACAAACGAGTTGAACATATACCTGTTTCAATAAATCGAGAACTAATACCGTATGCGAACACAGCTAAGTATCTAGGCATGCCCCTGGATGCTAAACTTAGATGGAAGGTTCACGTCAAAAAAAAAATGAAGAACTAAGACTAAAATATAGAAAAATGCATTGGCTGATAGGCAGACACTCTTCTCTATCATCATACAATAACCTGCTACTTTATAAGCAAATACTGAAACCAATATGGACTTATGGTATTGAACTCTGGGGTTGTACAAAACCCAGCAACGTCAGTATCATTCAAAGGTTTCAGAACAGGGTACTAAGGAACATCGTCGATGCACCATGGTACGTCAAGAATAGTGATCTACATAGAGACCTTAAAGAGGCCCCATTCCAATTGAAATTTAACAAAATGCCCGAAAAAAGACTCCAGCAACATGTGAATATAGAGGCAATTCAGCTGTTAACCAACACCAGTATTATACGCAGATTGAAGAGAACTAAACCCTTTGAACTGGTTTAATTATTAGAACAAACAGCGGCTTGCTGATTTAGATCCACAATAACGATATGGTATAAACAACAACTTACCAGAAACTATGAAACGCCAATGGCTGGAGTCATAGATATACTTATCTTAGTAAATTTAAGTCAGAAACAAATTGCACATTACTCCAGGAGATTAGATTGTAATAAATGTCAACAAACAGGAAAAAAACCAATACAAAACCTGTAAGTTGTTCTATTCCTTAGCTTTTCTAAATCCAAAATATTTTAAATCGAAATGTTTCCGATTGTGGTGTTTTGCGAAGTAAAATTCTGTTTTTTGTTATCCACAGGAACTAAAACTCGTTCCCAGCTTTGATTAGTTGTACAGATCTCTTAGAAAATTGGTTTGATCGTGTCACTGCTATATCCAATTTGATCGTAGAATAGGTTTTAAAATAATTTTTGCTTCTAAGTATTTCTTGTTTGGCTGTATTGGACGTGAGCTTTATAAGTATAAAATGTTGCACAAGTAGGAATGGTTTTTCCAATATATTGTGCACTGTCGATGTGTTAAGCTCTGGTCATCAGTATAAATACTGCTTAAAAATATATATATATATACATATACATTTCATCAAATAATTTGTTTACAAAAATAATAGCAAAGTGATTAGAAAGACATCTCTAAATAACGAGATCTTTAGATCTAGAACAGATATTGAACAAACTGATGGTTTATATCATGCAAAAAGAGTCTAATTAAAAACTAATTACTATAAGATGAAATATAGTATAGTATAGAAAATTCTATTATCTGCAGAAGAACGTCTATTTTTACATTACATTGTTTTACGATTCCTCGAATAGTAAAGTTTTGCCTTGTTATTACAAGGACATAGTTGTTTGGAATGCATGAAATTAGCTGTTGTTTTTTTTTTAATATGGCCTTCAAAGTATGTACATTTGCCTTTGATGGTTTTGAAATTTACATAGCGGTTTTTTACTTTTTTTTATACTGCAATTAGCTCTGGTATACGAGATGACCATCACTGGCTCAGTCATGTAAATGGAAAAATATTCCTTCTGAATGTTGCCTTGACTTTTTACCAACAATATACTAATTTATGGAATAAATTATGCTACCAATTAAAACTATACCTAATCAAAAAATTATGTTATTTACAATAAATATGTAAATTAAATTTAGTCAACCGAAAAATCCATAAACCCGTAAATAAAAGATATGTTTACCTATATACATGTGCCTCTCAAATATCAAAATTATTTTAAAATCACATCACAAAACATTAAAATATTCAACATAATTATGAAAATGTTGTGCGACCAACTATACACAACAAGAGAGATAAATTATTGATCCAGTCGGGCGAGTTTATAGTATCCTACTATATAAAAGATTATAAAGGCTAGAGGGAAATTAATTTAAAAGAATTAGGTAGTGGAGAAAACCTTAATTTATTATTTTTTTTTGGATAAAATTTGATTTAACCGACGTCAAATGGGATTTATGAGTATTTATGAGGTTGCCTTAGATATATGTATACCTGTGAATCGACGTATGTTTGTTTGCTTGGTCAAACGTAATAATCGATCGATTAGACTGACGATGTGTATATTTAACGTAATTTAACAGTAATTTAGTTGTTTGGGTTAAACATAATTTATGAAATATGATTTATACAAAAACTACAGGTGGTCTTCGATCATAATCGAAATAATGTAAAGACTGGGAAACCTCATCAGTTAAATGTTGATGTCGTAAATTAACACATGCGGTCAATTTGATTTCGGAACGTTTTACGAGGGTGTGGCCATGTTACCAATGTTTAAATTATTAAAAAAAAAATGTTGTTTAATTTTTACCATTACAAATTTTATTGTTGAGATGTGGATCTTTTCGCAGTCGCCAAAAGAATGACAGATGAATTTTGTGTTGGCATACTAAGTCTTGTTCGAATTTACATTTATTTCGCGTAACACAGTTAATATTCTATCATCTATTACAATGAATTAGCCTAAATGTAAGCCACTAATTAAAAATCTATAAAAAATTTGTTTCAATTTGACAATTTCTTGACATTTTTAAACAGTAGTTGTGCGATCCATGATTAAAAGAATAACAATTCAGGCTATGATCAAAGATAAGTATTTTGATTCTATATAATAAAATAATTGATTGATTTCATTTGTATTAAGTATAGTTTTAGGTCATTATCTAATACGTAGTCCCAGCTGTTGACGAATATAATGGTAATACGTCAAACATCATTAATCTAGTGGTAGTATGCAGATTTTAGTTATGGGCCGTTTCAAGGTGGTCGATGCTGTTTTTAGAGTGACGACTCGAATTAAACCTTTGTCGTTCGGATGAACTTCAACAATTCGTCCCATAGCCCACTTGCTACCTTCAATTTTGAAGGCTCATTTGGTGGCCCATTCCATTACTGTTCGAGTGACATAAGTTTGTTTGGAAGAACACCTTTCGAAGCGTAGTCAGCAGGATTGTGCTCGGATTTTATATGACTCCAGTGCTTTCGCGACAGTAATTCTTGGATTTGTGACACACGATTCGCTATAAACGTCTTCCATTTTGTCGAGTGATCCGATAACCATGACAACACTATTGTCGAATCAGTCCAACTATATACCGAAGTGCCTGCAAGAACTATTTTTCATACTTCTGTGATCAATTTTGATAAAAGATGTGAATCGCATAATTCTAATCTTGGCAGCGAGATTTGTCCAATAGGAGCGACCTTAATTTTGGAAGTTATAATTTCAGTTCGTATTTATTCTTCTTTATCCTTAAAACGGATATATATATATATATATATATATATATATATATATATATATATATATATATCGGTGCTGCATAGGCTCGTTCACTCGCGTCCCGTTTATGGAACCATAAATTTGCATATCTCGTTGGTTAATAAATCATGGTATTTTGAGCTGTTTGAATCTGGGGAGTTCTGTCTTTAATTGGTTTCACACTATAGCGATATCATCGGGAAACTCACCATCGCAGTCCAGTTTTCGTAACCAAAGTTTTTAATATAATATCTTGGAAATTATAATTGACTGTGATAGTAAACCGAGTGGATCGAAAACTTTCAAGGCATGAGAAACTAGAAATCGCTTTGTCGTTATTGCTTCATCGGGTAGGAAAAACTTTAAAAGATAATTGATCTTTTTTGTAATTCCATAAAATACCCAATATCTTTGTAATTGAATTTGCTGACTAAACAGGAATGAGAGAATTTTCGCTGTTTACAGGCTGCTCTAGTAATTTCATTCGGTTAGACATTCATTTTTGCAAGTTAAAACCTCTCAAATGAAGTACGTGACTAAATTTTTGTTCCATAGTATCGGCATCTGAAAGGTAATCACCATTATAAATAATTATTTTGGATCTTTTTTGCAACTAAAGGGTATTCTGGTTCAAAATTTAATGCAGTATGTTGCAAAAATCAGATGGCAAGAAACGCTGAACTGGCCATGCCAAATGTAACGGTGGTCAGTTTGTACTGACTTATTGGCTGACTTGTATTTTCTCTCCAAAAAATGCGTTGAAAGTCCTGGTCTTCACTCTTTACCATAATTTGCCGGTAAATTTTCTCGATATCGGCAAAAAATGTTATTTTTTTAAATCGAAATCATACGATTTAACCGACAGAACCGTTAATAATGTTGGTTGAATCGTCGGACCGACCAGTAGATAGATCATTGATAGATTTGCCGTTGCTACTTTTACTTGATATATAAAAAACGACGCGAAATTTGGTGGTAGTAATAATTATTTCCCTCAACCTCTTTGGTTTCTATATGTGCAATCTTACTTAAATGATCTAGATTAATGTACTCTTGAATAGTTTTGGTATATACTGATTTCAAGTTTGGATCCCGTTTGAATCTTTCATCTAAATTAAATAACCTTATTTCTGTAATGTGCTGTGATTTTGCCAGAGTCGCACATGCACCGTTGCAAGGTAATTTGACGATATAGTTACCGCTACTATGCCTCGAATAGTTCGTTTTGAAATGCTCCTCACATCCGGTTTTTTCCTTAGAAAGCAGATTACAGATGGGGATTTCCTCTATTTCCCAGAATCACTGCAATGTCTCGTCTATGTTAATACCAATATGATTTAGTGTGGTTGAAGGCGTTTTTGATGCAGCAACTTCACCAGATATGATCCGTCCGAATATGGAATTTTGCGTGACCATGTGATCATCTAAGTCATCTATTCGACCTTCGAGTAATACATGGAAGAAGCGATCTGCTCGGTAGATTTGCTGTTGCTATGTTATATGATGGCAAATAAATGGTTAATGTTGAGAGTATTACGACTTCCGCATCTATCACATAAGCTTCCGAATATAGTGACACTGCTCTAATGGAAATCATCCCTTCCATTGTTTCGGTGCCTGCTGTGATACCTTTTACCAATATGTTCGCATTTCTATGAGGAATCCTAAGCCACTGAACGCACGACTCGGATATAAATGAAGCCTGCGCTCCAGGTTCTAATAACACCCGGAACATTTGATAATGTTTGGACGAGCCCATGGTTTTGATATATAATTGCTGTTGGTAATATTGCCACAAATCGGTTGCCTGTCGCAACACTAACAGATACATTCTCAGAATCATCAACTTTCCATGTAACATCAGGATCATCGGACAAGACCTTGTGATGATTGATGGTTGCTGAACATGCATACGAAACATAATTTGTTTATGGCTATGAAATTTTGCCTTTCATCTACGGTTATTCAAAGGAACTCCTCACAATTGCGTAAATAATGATTTTCCCCACTTTGAAAATATAACTAGCTGCATATCAGCATGCATAACTCCAACATTCGGATTTAATGGCTATCGATGATGAACACGATTCACAGATTTCTAAAGTTTCGCTTTGCTTGTTTAAAAATTCAAAAAAATCATTAATGGCTGGATATTCGATGCCGTAGCTATGTTTAGCCCAATCATGTTTGGAAATGGAATCAAGCTTTGGAAATTGATCATGTTTGGAAATTGATCAAGATTTGATTAAGTATTTTTTCTTGTCATATTTATTGCTTATTATTTGCCAACCTTCGTCATATTGGGCTTCTGTTATAGGAATATGGCGCACCAGTGCAGTGGCTACGCCTTTGAGGAGCCCTTTAAGGTACAGTAATTTATGCACCTTTGAGATTTTCGGGTTTCTGTCGATTGAAGCGTTGAATAGATTACGTAAAGAAACGAACTCGGAATAAATTCCAGAGAATAGTGGAACATTCACACGTGGCAAACGAACGTCACTATCGCATCTATGGTTCAAATTAGATACTTCATTTAAAAACAAAATATAAACATAAATAGAATAAACTTAATCACCATTCGATGGAGTGCAATGAAGTTAGATAAATTATGAGAGTGGTGACTAAAAAATTCCGAATGTTTCGAGAATAAGTTTTATAGTTACATATGGAATTTATATGTGTAAATACCAAGGAAATTTGTTATGGAATTTTGACAGTTGCTCACATGGAGAATTCGAGATTAGGGCCCAGATGCCACTTTTTTATCGAATACTTACACAATCTCATAATGGTTGCATTTTTAGTTTTTATATTATCCTCATCAAGTAACACCACCACTGCAATGATTTTATTGTAATTGTATTAAATCTCACCTTGTACTATTGATATTAGATGAAACGTTTTAATACTTTATTAAGGCTGTGAGATAATACTCGGGTAAATGCACTTTTACTTTAATTTTAACAGTGTATTGGGTAAATTCAAATACTTTACTAAGCTGTACTAGCTGGTTAAAACATGGTGTCAGCATAAGGCACACACAAAGCGCGTCTTTCGTTGTAACTTATAATTAATTCTTCAAATTTGGCATGATTTCTTCTGCGGTGATATTCCGCTAGTACTTGGCTGTGGTACTCTGTTCTGGATAGGTGTTCCGAAAAAAGATTCGATTCTATTTTTGATGGAAAACTTCTTAATAATTCTCGGATTATTCATTCTTTCCTCTATTTGAGGGGTGACCAAGTGCTTCACCAGAGAATGTGGTGTCGACAATTCCTTGTCCACGTGCGTCAGTATTGTTAGTTTCTTTTTTGTCATTTAAATTTTTGTAGATGATAAATGATGCTAACGCTAAGATATTGTTCGTTAGGCGCTTGCAAGTATATTCTCCTAGCATTTGGTTCATTCTGTCAACTCCTCCTTTGTTCATATTATAAAACATAATAGCTTGTGGTTTTCTAGCTATACCAACGACTTCATTATCGTATAGAGGACCGATGAAAGTAAAAGAACGGCGTTGTTTTTCTTCAGAACATGTGATACTAAAGCAACGTTGCTCGTAAATCCATAAACTGTTGAATGCACTGGACGGTTTGCTAATATCTCTTTTAAAATGAATTTTTTTATTCTTCCGTAGAGTTCCAACAAAAGCTAATCCTGTCGATTGAAGTTTATCAACGCCGCTTAGTGTGGTAAAAAAATTGTCAGCAACAATCGTCCGGCCCCTGGAATTATATTTTTTAGTAAGTTCGAGGAGCACTCTTTCTCCTTGGTTGCTTTCTTTTTGGTGTCCTTGTTCTTTGCTTGTGTATAAAATGGCTTTGCAAGGATAACCGCTACATGATTCACAGGCCCACCATATTTTTATCCCATATCTTGCTGGCACTTACAGCTTTTCTATTGGTTTGCCTTTTTTTGATGTCGATATTCTGTTCCGTCATTATTGATTTTTCTCGATAATTTCAGTAGCGATTGTTAGATTGGTATCATGAATTTCTGGTTCCTCTGCAGTGAAGCTGGTTAGAATGACGGTTTCATCTCTCTTGGATATTTCCGATGCTTTTGGCAATTGAACAGGCCCTTAACGAAAGCCATTCAGGCCGTTGCCATCAAATTGTATTTTCTAGAATTTCACTTGGGACAACGCCACGAGAAGCCATATCTGCAAAGTTCTGCTTAGATGGGACGTATGGCCACTGCTGAACGTTTGTTGTATCTAATATCTCGGTGATTCGGGGTTAAGCATGAACACGTTCCCCTTCCTAGGTGGGTTTTCTAACAAAGCAAGGACGGTGGTAGAATCAGACCATAACGAAACTTGTGGTACACCTCAATAACTTTCGTTATTGTTTGATTCCACCTGATTCTCCCAGATCGAGCTCCAATGACTTGGTCACTAGTACGAGCAATCGGATGAACTAAAGAGCAGCACAAAGCTCTAATCTAGCAGTGGTTGTGTACTTGATCGGTGCCTCTTTTGTTTTGGCAGCGATAATGTTTGTCTATACTTCTTCATTGAATTTGACGATCCGGGCGTGTATGACCGCAGTATTTGATGCGTCTGCAAATCCACACAGGTGCCATGCTGTATTTAAATTTAGCGACCTCGGTATTCTGAATTCTTACAGCATCTTCAATCTGTTTCGAATGGTTGTTCATTGTTTCTCGACATCTGTAGGCAGTTTATCATCCCAGTTGAGCTTCAAAGACTCTGGAACAGTGAGAATTAAAGCTATACTTTAATTCTCACTGTCATGGGTGACAGCCATCCTATTGGTTTAAATATGTGCAAAGCTTCATATATGGTTGTGGGCTGGCAGTGAGGTCTTAAATGAAAAATACTCGGTTTGTGGACATTTAATTCCTAGAACTGAGATTAGCCTTGTGCTGGTATCTCTCGGCCTTGTGCTGGTATCTTTTCCAGAAGTTGTACATCGTTGGCTACTCATTTGCGTAGGTGATACCCACCGACTCTTAAAAGGGGTATTAATTGAGTTTGTGTTCTTGTACCTTCATCGATAGTCTAGACATATGGTCGTCCATATAAAAGTCTTTCGAAAGCGTCTTCACAGTCTTCGGGTGGTTTTCTCAGTGTATATGTGCTAATTTGAAAAGAGCATGGGTTACCAAAAATGGAGCTGATGCAGTGCCGCAGGTGTTTGTGAGAAACTGATAATACTTTCCCGATGATGCCGGAGAATTACACCAAACGAAACATTTATAGTCTGCGTGGTTTTTCAATTAACAACTAACGGAACATCTTCGCAATGTCCGCTGTAATAATTTATTGATGTTTCCGGAATCAGATTAGGATCTCTAGGAAGGTTTGTTGAATAGTCGGTCCAACTATCAATAAATCATTAAGTGATACTCCCGAGGTTGTCTTCGCAGAGGTTGTCTTCGAAATTAGTGGTTGAGCTTGCTTACTTGAATACTGGGTGGTTGGTAAAGTAATACATTTTCTCAGGTGACATATAGCTCTGGTGGTATTTGCTCCATGTGACCGAGCGCTTCATATTCTTCCATAAACTTGACGTAATTGTGGTGGAGTTCGGGGTTCTTTATCAGTTTTTGTTCCAGCGACCTGAATCGTCTAATGGCTTGGTTTGGTGAATCTCCCAATTTCAGTTTATTGGGCTTGAATGGAACTGATATCATGAACCTGCCTGAACTTTCGATCTTCAAATGCTTATTGAAGTGTTCAATTCACATTTTCCGGTCTTCTGTGTACCGCTCGACAGCTGATTGTTCTTTCATCTCCCAGCGTTTCCTCAACGTTTGGTCGATGCTGATTTCTTCTTGGAGAGACAGACAAGTAATGGTTTATTATGGTATGCCCTTTGCTTCATAAATTTCTCCCACGATCCGTCCTACTTTGATTTTTGTGCGACGGGTCTTTTATTGTCTGGGCCTTTTATTATTTGACTGGCAGATAAAAGCGTCAGACACTTGTCACACCCAATTAAAAGGTCTATGGGATCTGGCACATTGAATTCGGGATCAGCTAACGATATTTTACTTAAGTACGTCAATTGCTGGTTTGTTTAGCGTTATTTTAGGTATAATATATGCGTTGATAGTCGATGTTGAATTTGACGTTGATCCTGGATCACACTAGAAGCGAACATACACTTCTTGAACTGCCAGCTCTCCCCCTTTAGTAAGTTGATGTTGAATCTTGCATTAGCTCGAAAAATGTTCAATCTAAGTAAGTCCGTAATGTACGACCTTGCCGACGCGTAATCCGAAAGAACATGACAGAGTGGAAAATTGCCGTGACTACCACGTACTTTAACCTTTACAGTCGGTAACAGTGCATCAGCACTTATGAGTTGGTGATAAGTGTGTAAATTTTGAACTGGATTTGTATTTACATTTTTAACTACGGTTTTTTAATCCTTTATTCTTTTTAAATTGTTCATATTAAATAAAGCGAAGAGCAAACTTGCAAAAGTTTCTTCAAAAGAAAATTCATCACACACAGTGCATTTATAAAAAGAGATTTTCCACATAAACAGGAAGTTAACTGTATACAAAATTAAATTTTTTGCTTCTTGCTTATCCAAGATTTTCTATTTTTTCCATGCTTTATATGATTTTTGATATATGAACTTTTTTACTAACCAAAAAACTTATTTTATACATTTTGCCACAATTTTATAACGATTTCTTCCCTTCTTCATAATTTATAACCCATTCATATGTATTTACTCTTATATAAGTATTTATATACTGTGGTGGTAACATTATACTAGCATCTTCAAAACTAGAGATATAAAGTAAACTGTGAGATAGTCTTCAAAGAGGAAGTAAATTGAGATGGAAATAAAATAATATAAATTACTGATTAAATAGAGAGCTTATGGATGTAGAAATTATATATATATATATATATATATATATATATATATATATATATATATATATATATATATAATACTCTAGTGATTATGGTACATTAGTTAAAATTTCCAGCAACATTCATATTAATCTTCATTAAATTGAAAATATCATATTGTGAATGGAGATGACCTTTTAGTAAGTTATGTACGTACATAATACATACATTTATACCATACAATGTTAAAAGCCACAATATATTGTTTCTTTGTTTCTTTTCAGGAAGTGACATTATTATATATTTATTTACCAGAATAAATTGATATATATATATATATAGGGAAGAGCATCATTATTTTAAAGATTTTCTAGGGAAAGGTTATATCAGAAAGTCAAACGTTATTTATAAAATTTTGTATATTTGGTTGGACGGGTTCTTTCACATATAAGTTTAATAAGTATAGATGAGAAAACGACCAATCAAACCATAGTGGATACAAATCAAACAGCCACAGTTTGCTTTAATTTTATTAGAAGTGATATTACAGAAATTGTATTAAATTATTTCAATACAAATAAAAGCCCAACCACAGGGGCGCACTTCCATGTCTCGTAAACGATATTAAAATGAGCATGTTATCCTTAGAACTTCACCATAGCCTCATTGTGTTATTGCACGAGGCGAATAATCAAAGTTTAAGTTCCTGGGCTGATTACCCGTATCCTTAAAAATGTCCATTGTTAAAAAATTTAACTAAATAAAATATGGATACCGCCAAAATTTAAAACAACCCCCTCTTAAATTAAGTGACACGCTGTTTAGGATCAGTACATGGAATATACAGTCGCTAAAACGTTGTTCTACAAAAAACTCGATGGCCCAAAAGTAGAGATCATGTGTCAATTTTGGTGTTGGTTTTTCTTCATGTGCTCTAGATGCAAAATGCTGTTTTGGATTTACAAAAATTCATTTTTGTATGAAACCTCATTTTACAAAAATTTAGATGATCTAATGGGATCCATATCGTAGCATGACGTCAGAAGAGTGATTGGTTACATTAATGCTAGAGCTGGCAAAAATCAGACTGACTAATGTAAAAACATAGATCCGTTCTCCCGACACGATCTTGCGACCGAAAATAAGGAAAAGTCTTGAACTAGATCAATTTCCAAGAGAAGGTTTCGGGTCATCTAAAATATGAGGCCTTATCGGTCGGCTGCCAAATTTTTGGGCAGGGATAAAACGAAAACGAAAATTATGTTTCAACTATGAATAAAAGGAATGTGAGAAAGTCTAATTTCAGAATCTTGTTAGCAGTAATAATATGAAAACCAACCTCCGTTCTGATAATGTGAACGCTGTATGGTTGGCATTGAAAACTTTGGTTATCATTGCTGCCCCGGCGGCTCTAAGGATGGTAAAAAAAGAAACCCAAATATGATTGGTTTGATGAAAGTGTCGTAAGAACATGCGAATTCGTTTTAAAATAGCAAGGAAAAACAAAGTGGTCCTTGCTAGAACAATCATCAAGCGGATTAGTAAACGGGAAAAGAGTGTATGGAGGAAGGCTGAATTCTTAAGAGTATAACAACTCAGCAATAATCACAATTTTTGAACAGTCTTTAAAAGTCACTAGACTGTACCATACCTTTAGATCTAGGTCTATTGCAATTCGGGACAAGGATGCAAACATTTTTGTTAACATCGATGCAGTGCTCGACACTTGGAAGGAGCATTTCTCTGATTTACTCAATGTTCAACAAGTGTCAAATACAGACTACTGAGAAATGCATAAGGGACACATCCTACGAAGAATTCACACTGGACATGCAGAAACTAAAAAAAACGTTCCCCTGTGGCTGATTGCATTAATACCGAGCTCTTGATATTCGAAAAGGGCATTTTGTGGAACTATTTTTTTTGAACTCGTTCAATTAGTATGGCAAATCGAAGTTTTGCCTTCTAAACTGAAAATGGCCGCGTTGTGCCTTATCCTTAAAAGAAGTGATCGCTCAAAATGTGAAAACTATCATGACATAGCTCTCTTTTGCACTGTAGACAAATTACTGTCTTACATAATATCGGAGTAAATCACTCTCTTGGCGTAGGAAATTGTATATGACTACCAACAAGGATTGTAACAAGGTTGGGTTTCCAACAAGTTTATGACTGAATCCATCGGATTGTCTGAGAATACCTGACAAATATGTGCTGTTATGTGAAAAGACAGTAATGCAGTCACAATGCTGTATCAAATTTGAGAGTAAACTATCAGACATTTTGGAAATTAGCTCTAGGACACAGCAAGGAGATGTTTTGTCTGCGATGCGTCTTAATCTTAATCTCATGTTAGAATGTATCTTTCGTAAAAGTAAAACACCTCAGGACAATGTCTTTTACCGTCAGTCCAACCAGTTTCTGACATATCTGGATGATGCCGTGTAATTGTACAGGGTGTTCGCCAGGAAGGTATACTTCTTTGTTTTGCCGCTATTTTTTTTTAAACGTTTGTATTGACAGTTCATATTTGGGAGTCGTGAAGTAGACACGTGGCAAATTTATTATGGACAAATATTCGATAAACCAACGTGTTTTAATCGTCAAATCATTTTATCAAAATTAATCATCGATCACTGTGACGATGAGAAAGTTACGTGAAATTTTTGGGAGAAACAACGTGCCAACAAAACGCATTATTTATCGTGTAGTGAATGATTTCGAAGAAAGAGGGTCTGATTTACAGGTTTAAATGGATATGTGAATAAACAGAATAGTTGGTTCTAGGCAATGAAAAACCCTCAAATTATTCATCAGTCACCTTTACATCCATTAAAAGTGACAGTCTAGTGTGCAATTTGGTCAGGAAGAATCATTGGACCTTACTTCTTTGAAAATCAAAACGGCGTAACGGTAACTGTGAATGGGGAGCGATATTGTGATATGATTTAAAACTTTTTAACGCAACAACTGCATACTTTGGGCTTGATTTATATGTGGTACCAACAAGACGGTGCCACATCGCATACAGCCAGGATTGCAATGGAATTACTACGAGATCTCTTTCCACAACAAGTTATTTAAAAAAATAGTGATGTTGATTGGCTTCCACGGTCGCCTGATTTGACTGCTCCGGACTTCTTTTTGTGGAGATATCTAAAAAGCAAGGCTTATGCAAACAAACCAGAAACGCTTGAGCAACTCAAACAAAATTCGTGATGAAATTAATGAAATACCGCGTGAAATGTGTGAGAATGTAATGAAAAATGTGCTCAAAAGGGCTCGCATTTGTGAGGCTAACAGAGGCGGACATTTATCTGATATTGTATTTCATACATAATTGCCGACATTAAATAAAACATTTTTCATTGAGAAAGAAAAGATCCATTCTCTTTCAATTAATCAAACATTATAAACAAACAAAGTAGTATACCTTCCCGGCGGACACCCTGTGCTAAATAGTACTGGTGTCAGATAAATACTGGATCCACTTCAGCAATTTTCAGCTTCCATTAGTCTCAAAATCATTGAGTCTAAAATAAAATATACACATGATAACTATGTGGGAGGGGAAAAAGTGTCCCTGGTGACCGTATTTTGTGGGCCTTACGTCTACTGATAAAGTCAAAATACCTTGCAAATGTCGATAAGTTGAAGTTGTACAAGGTGGTGATCAGACTCCTTGTCATGTTTGGGTGTGAGAGATGGTTAATATCATGCGCTTGATGTATGGGCCTAAACGCGATGATGACGACGCTTACCGAATTTTATTGAACCACGAAATCAGGAATTTAATAAAAATAAAAGAACAGCGAAAATGCTGGTTTGGTCACATTCTGCGAACCGATCCTAAGTGGAAGGTGCAGTGATCTTTAAGAGGATAATAGTTTTTTTATTATTAGTATTATAAGAGTAGGAGTCTTAATGATGCCTTATGCTTTCTTTTACTAGTTGTTCACCGTGGTCCCTGTGAGATAATTTTTGCAGTAAAGTTGCCGACATTTAAAAAAACACTCTCAAGCGTTTTCAGAAACGCAATATGTATTTTTTTTGTTTGAGGTAAAGGTTTGCCAAACATTTTCTCAACTTTTTAATTTTTAATTGTGTTGGATGTTAAATAAAAATAGCTGACCTTCCTTTAGTTGCAGCGAGCAACTTGAATGGACTGTACTAATAACATAGACTGTAATAATATTTATGCAATACATAAGAATTATTAATAGTGGTATTTGTCATAAAACAGTTAATTCAATTGATTTGTAATGTTTAATCAATTATTTTAAAATTTAATTTACATTAATTTTAAATTTTCGGAAAAACAAAGTGTATATAAATTAGATTGTCGGTGAATATATGACGTATTAATCATTTAACGGTTAACTCAATTGATTTTTAATATTTAATCATTTTTTTGAAATCTAATTTATATTAATTTTAAAGTTTTGTGTCAGATCAATAGTATGCTTAATAAATTTTAGCAGCATGAAAGTAAAATAATAAATGTTTATCATACAGGTGAAAACTTATGCCATCTGTTACAGCCTACGGCTTGGAGAAATTTGTTCATTAATAGATTTTGTTCTTAGGGAACTTTTAAGAGACGTCAGAATGCTGGGCAGTTCTGAAAAATTGTGATTGTCTTGTGATAATAATAGTTAATCATTGACCACCGGGAAACTGGACCAATTCTATCATTACTTACTTACTTTTCCTTTCCCTACACCACAAAAAAATATCAATTATCGATCGCTTAGGTGTCAGTAACCGGGTCGAGTCAGTTATGGCCAACATGCCCTGGCTCCTGGTTCATCCTTGGCAGTACATTCTAATCAATCAATCAATAAATATATCATTCAAACGGGTACCGGTCGAAACTGGATATTTTACAACTGGATTTGACCAAACAGGATAATTCAAAACTGGATATTTCGACATGTGATTTAAACTTAAAATGATTTTTTAGGAAAGTTCTGGAATATGGCCAATTAGGAAGGAACTCGGTGAGTTCCTAACCGATTATAATGAAATTCGATACGAAAGATGAAAATAAAATTTTGAAATGATTTTTTAGGAAATTTCTGGAATATGGCCAATTAGGAAGGAACTCGGTGAGGTCTTAACTGATTATGATGAAATTCTATATGTAGGATGGGAATGTGATTTTAAACTGATTTTTTGGGAAAGTTCTGGAATATGGCCAATTAGGAAGGAAGTCGGCGAGTTCTTAACCGATTTTGATGAAATTCGATATGTACTATCGAACTGTGCTATCGAACAGTGAAAAAATAAGGGATTTCCAAATCGTAAATAATTATTTTTTTAACTGTTCAAGACTGGAATTTTTCTATCGTTACTAAATAACAATATCTATGTATTATATTATGCTCATGATTTTTAATGTAATGTTCATTACAGAGCTCGACTATCGATCGATCTTGTTTATATTAAATAACCAAATAATCTCGCATTTAACTGAAAATGATTTTATAATTTATTTTCTTTTTCTTTAATTTTTTAATTAATTATTCTCAGATAGATTCTCTAAAGAGAAGAAAAGTTATATTAAGTAGAAAATTAAAAATAGATAGATGAAGATAAATTTTACTGACAGTAAACTCGATCAAGTCAATGATTATTTTAATACGATGAGAAAAGCAGCAGTTAAAAAAAACCATTAAGTGAAGGAAAATTCTATCTCTCTGCTTAAAATGATTCAAGTATGAAACCTTATTGGCCATATTCCAGAGGTTTTCCCAAAAAAGGTTTTAAAATCAGATTTAATTATACAATTAAAGAAAAAAAACATTAAGTGAAGAAAAATTCTATTTCTCTCCTTATAAATATTCAAGTATGGAACCATACTGGCCTTATTCCAGAACTTTCCCAAAAAATCATTTTAAAATCCCATTTTCATCCTGCATATCGAATTTCATCATAATCGGTTAAGAACTCGCCGAGTTCCTTCCTAACTGGCCATATTCCAGAACTTTCCCAAAAAATCATTTTTAAATCCTATTTTCATCCTACATATTGAATTTCATCATAATAAGTTAAGAACTCGCCGAGTTCTTTCCTAACTGGTCATATTCCAGAACTTTCTCAAAAAATCATTTTTAAATCTCATTTTCATCCTACATTACGAATTTCATCATAATCGGTTCAGAAATCACCAAGTTCCTTCCTAACTGGCCATATTCCAAAACTTTCCCAAAAAATCATTTTATAATCCCATTTTCTTCCTACATATCGAATTTCATCAAAATCGGGTAAGAACTCGCTGAGTTCCTTCCTAACTGGCCATATTCCAGAACTTTTCCAAAAAATCAGTTTAAAATCACATTCCCATCCTACATATAGAATTCCATCATAATCGGTTAAGACCTCACCGAGTTCCTCCCTAATTGGCCATATTCCAGAACTTTCCTCAAAAATCATTTTAAGTTTAAATCACATGTCGAAATATCATGTTTTGAAATATCCCGTTTTGTACCATTTCTCTTTTTGTACCTTACCTCGTTTTAAAATGTCCAGTTCTGAGCGGTTCCCCATTCAAACCTATATCGGTGTTTAATTTAGTACCGAAAACTTAATTCCTATTGACGTAATTGTATTCTGTCATTCCTATTAAATTAATACGAGGTGGAGGTATTTTCTTCTTTTTGTCTAGCACTTCTACAGTTCTTTATTTGTTTGTTTACTGCTGTTGGTTCAACTTTAGATGATGATTTGTACTTCATTTGTAATAAAACTAAAGTAAAAATTCAAAAAAGTGGAAATATGTTTTGTAACCTAAAAATCTGACATAACAAACTGTCTAACTACGGTTCAATATAATTAACTGTAATCACAATTAACCTGGGTAAAATATGTTTCAAATTTTTCATGTATAAATATTTGTTACGAATTTTCTACCTGTACTAATGGTAGTTTACCACAATTGACTTTCACAAAAAAAAAAAAAAAATGTTAAAAAATTCGTGACACGATTAGAATTTCATGATAAAGATTTAATTACCTAAAATAATTGTTTAATTCTATTAAACGCGCAGCATTTCCGTCATGGCTACAACATTACCGTTCATTAGACATTGCCATCCCTAACGCATTATTAAATATGCGAAATTATAAAAATAAAATAAAATAAAAAATTCACTTATACCGTTTAATTTCCTTTTACGCTTTACCTGTGTTTAGACCAAAAAAACAAAAAAAATACATTGTACTCGAACAACACCTATATATAGACTCGAAACGTGCTAAGGTACAAGAATTTTTCCACCGCTTATTCGCAAGGTGTTGAAAATCATTATTTTCTATCGATTTTATTTTTATTTTGTATTTACTTTATAGAGTGTCGTCTTTCTAATTATTGTCATACAACGGTCGGGAAAACACTTTTCTTTATGACAAAGAAAAACTTTAGCGTTTTGTGTTCTTCTTTTTGAATTTTCCATTTTTTTTTCGTGTTGATTGAATTTCTTGTACATTTTATCAAACCGTTAAGTTTGTTGCTTTTGATGATACATTTCGCGTAACGTTTAATATTTTTTAGTATAGCAGGAAAAAAGTTGTAAATTTTTTAGAAAATGTATGACCTAAAGACAAGAAGTAGTAAAGTTCGTTCGTTAAACATAAAAATCAGTTCATCGTTAAACGAAATGAAATTTTGACACCGTTTTTATGTTATTATTTAGTAACGATTGATGTAAATACTAGAAAGAAACCGCTGGCTGCCAAACGATGTATTGTAAAATTAATGCAAAATTGAAAAGTCTGTTACACGCTTAATAATTTCTAGGAAAGATAAGTCTTTCGGCATATTGCTTAAAAAAAATCCCAATCCCGGAATGTTCTTGGAAAGAAATCTACATGAATTTTAAATTCACTGAATTTGTTTTTAAAATTATCCATGTCGAGAAGTTGAACCTAGGCTATTTATTATAGAACTTGGATGGTGGTTTCGAGTGTTCGGTTGCAAATTAAATCTGTGTCTGCGTGAATCGATAGTCTACGATGGATGGCACAATAAAGATGATTTTTATAAATTTCAAAATGAAATTATATTGACGATTGGAGCGGAAATTTTTGAAATTAGTCTTGTCACTTAATTAAGTTCTATATTGAAAAAGTGTTTATCCTGTTGCGAATATTTATAAATTAGAAGCCTAATCACCTAAAATTACCATGTTGAAAGTATACCAGTTGAACATAATCATGTCCCTTTTTCTATAACTTGAATTTTGTATTTTATTGTAGAATTAAAAAGCTGTTACTATTTCATGACCTTTATTCGAGGTGAAGTATGAACGAGGATCATACGGCAACATTAGATTTACATTAGTGTTGCCAGACTATCTGTATATTTATGATGGCATAACCTAACAAGACTTAACATAACATAACGGACATAACAGTCTTTCACGCTTAATTTAAGCTAATGAGTGGTACTTTAATTTGAAATGTAATGTCCTAAGTAGGCAGGTCTTTTGCGTTTACGTTCAGATCTACGAATTACTTTTTGTTGACTTCCTTTAGGCTTGTTATGCGGCTCTTGCCTACTCGGCAATTCAGCTTCTGGACTCTCTGGCTCAGGTTGATTCTGAGGAACTGTTGGTTCGAAATGGTGTTGACTATAATCGTTGGTATTTTGCATAGACATGGCTGTCTCAATATCTCGAGAAATGAACTTTACGTTGTTGAGCTTTGGTAGGTTTTTATTGATCGATATGTCGTTTAAGTGTGTAGAAGACTCAAGTTGTACAAGATAACAAAGTTCTCCAAATTTTTGTTTTAATCTTTCGAATGAGTATAACTTAAACTCTTTCTCCCACGCTTATTTGACGCACCCCTGGAATATGTTTTGTAGGTTGAAATTTGATAGATGGTTTCAATGCATCAAGCCGGATTCAAATACGTCTGTTGAAATATAATTCTGCTGGACTTTTTTCTGAAATTTAATTGTGTAGCGCGGTAACGTTGCATGATTTCATTGACTTTCTTGTGTAGAGATCCTGGCTCTGATGACATCGCTTTCAATTTACGCTTGAGTGTTTGTTCGTTGCGTTCTGCTAACTCATTTATACTAGGATGTCCTAGAGCAATAAGTTTTTGAAAAATAGCGTTTTTGTTGCAATACATTTTGAATTGATCACTAGTAGAAATGGTCGCATTTTCGGATACCATTATTATCGGAAAACCATGAGTAGCAAAAATTCGGAGAGAAGATTTATTGATGTTTGCATCGTAGGGGCATCCCATGTGATTTGCACCTCTGCCCATCTGGATTTTGAATCAACGACGAATAGAAAAAAATGATCTTGGAATGGTCCTGCATAGTCGATATGTATCCTCTCCCAGTTATTACCTGGTTCTTTCCACTGGTGAAGCAGGGCTTTTGCCGGTTTTGATTGAACTTGGACACATGCTTCACACGACCGTACCATCCTCCTAATATTACGATCTATTCCTTTCCAAAACCATATCTTCTGGCGAGTTGTTTCATTCTGGTAATTCTAGGAAGAGTATGATAAAGTTCTTGAAGAATTTGAAGTTGAAATATATTTGGAATCAAAACTCGCTGACCCTTGAAGATAATTCCGTTATTGAGGGTAAAGATGTCTTCACTTTCATTGGAGTTCAGTAAATTTGACGTTTAATTTTAGAAACGCTGATGCACACTTTGATGACAGATAAAATTTTCTTTGTTTTTGAAGAAGTTGACATAACGGAAACGTCATTGTAGATAAATCCGGTATGAATCTGGAGTAATAGGTAACCATACCTAAAAATCTTCTAACATTATCTGCTGAAGCTGACGTGGCATTTTAACAATCGCTCCAATTTTCGTTGGTGATTTTGAAATTTTGTTAAATTGAACAACGTGACCCAGATATTCGATCTGAGTTAGATAAAATTAACATTTATTTGTGTTGAGGTGTAGATCATGTTCTTTTAGTCGCTGGAGACATTAAATTAAATGGTTTCTGCATTCTTCTTCTGTTGCACCATATACCATGATATCGTCGAAGTATGACATGGTGTTCTTCAAGCCGGAAAGTATTTGTTCAATAATACGATTGAATTCTGATGGTGCTGTTTTCATTTCAAATGAAAGTCGATTTAATTTTTATGTCCCTCTATGGGTTGAAATAGTTTAAATATTTTTCGATTCTTGACATACTCGAAGATGCAGATAAACTTTATATAAATCAAGACGGCAGAAATATCTTGATCCTTTGAGGTTGTTTAAAATTTCATCAATATGACGGATTGGGATTTGTAATTTGCAGATACAAGTTGTGGATTTACCCCAATCTTGTAATCGACGCAGAGCCGGACACCACTGTCAGCTTTAGGAATAATTACTAAAGGAGATCCCCAGTCACTCATTTCAATTCCGGACGCTTCCAAATCGTCAAGCTCTTTGTCGACACAATCTCGAAGTGAATATGGAACTTCCTGTGCCTTGTAAAAACTTCTCGTTCCTTGTAGGCTTAGCATCTTTTCAAAGCAGAAGCGTTTCAGGGAAATTTGGTACACAACCCACCGAGATTTTGGAAAGAAAGGACCGAAATAAAAACGGGACATAAATTACGGATTTGTTTTAACTTAAAATTGGACATATAAATTTTTGAGAAAATCCTACAAATTTGGTGGGCTCAACCGAGATAGTAGACTGGTTACATCGAGGGATCTAAATACCTACGCAATCTAAATAAAACTTCGCATTTTGGTTCGAGGTCTTCAAGGATTTCACGCATGATCAGAGGAGTTCGCACCGATGGATAAACGAGATTGTGTAAGATCGAACTATTTTTTAAGTGTTTGAACTTTAGTGAGTTGTTAGTTTAAAGGACCGTAACATTGTGTTACGATCCTTTAAACTTTTACTTCGCGTATTGGTGATATATTTCGAGATTTTTCTCTCCGTACTAGCGTCGTTTTGAAAATAGTTTTAAAATAGGTAAAGGTTCAAAAAAATCTAAAGCTAACTCGACCTTAGACAAAACTTTCATTTCACGCGTTTTCTGAAAGGATTTCAAGAATGTTTGAGGGATTAAAATGATAGGGAAAGCGCCAGCATAAACACTGGAGAGAGTAGCTTAAGTTTAAGTCAAGAAAATGCTCGATTATGGAGTGCAATCTATAGCTTAAAGATTTTTGAGGATAAAGGAAATACCCAGACCCACCCTAGGAAAGGTGCCCTAAGCTTAAGTCAGGAAAATGCTGACTTACAGAGGAAGAATTCCGAATTAATATCTAGTCATCAACAAGATAGCGCCATTCCTTCATTTTCATTTAAAGATATCGAGGGTTCACTCCCAGAATTTGATAAAACCGGCCCTTATCGTATCGAACAATGAATTCGTTAGTTGTAAAACTTCCTTATGATGAGGAAGTTAGGTTCTTTGGGTGGACTTGAAGAAGCTGTAATTATACAATTCAATATCGAAGGTATAAGCGATATCAAAAGTAATAAAATATTACTGAATGGGGCAAGTAATTTCAAAGAATTCAAATCCAAGCTAGAATTATATCCGGCTTTTAAGTTAAGATGCCCTAGTGGTTCAAGTAGTCCTGGATTAGAAAATAAACATAGTACCAAAACTAGTGGGCGTGGTCATTGTTACAATTTCGGAATGGAAGGGCACAATTCGAACAAATGTCGGAATAAAACAAAAGGCCCTGAATGTTTTTATTGTAACCAATTTGGTAACAAAACTTATGAATGTCCGAAAAAAGAAGGGTTTACGCCAATGAAAAGTCCCACTGCAAATATTGCTTTTCAAGATAAAGTATCAAGAAACATTAACCAGAAAGTTGTAAATGTCCTAGGCTATAATTTCGAATGACTCATCGATACAGGCGCAGATATTACCATGATGTTAGATAAATAATATGTTAGAATACGCTCGCTAAAGTTAATAGAAATTCCAATACATGCGTCAATACATGTCCAATACGTGCGACTTTGTGTGGACTATCGAAAACTTAATAAAGTTATGAAGATGGACACGTACCCTTTACCATTAATTGAGGACCAGGTCGACAAACTTCATCGAGCGAGTATTATTTCTACCATGTACCTGGAAAATTAATTTTTCCTTGTTCCAATCGATGAGGAAAGTAAAAAATATACGTCATTGTACCAAATAGACAATTAGAATTTAATTTTGTTCCTTTCGGGCCCCTTCTGTATTTCAAAGATTTGTCAATATGGTTTGATCAAAGATTTGTCAAAGATATGATTCGGAAAGACGAAATAATTGGTTATATGGACGACCTTGTATTTCTTTCAATGACTGAATCAGAAAATGTGGAAAAAATCGAACAAGTACTGAATATAGGAAGTAAATATGGCCTAAAATTTAAATGGAGGAAATGCCAGTTTATTTGTCGCAAAATTGACCACTTGGGATACAAAGTTTCTTCAGGATCAATTAAACCATCACTTCTGAAAACTGAAGCCTTTAAAAGATTGCCAGAACCCAATACAATTAAAAAAGTTCAAAATTTCCTCGGCCTGATTGGCTATTTTAGGAAATATGTCATGAATTACTCGATAATCGCAAAACCATTATCCGATCTTCTAAAAAATAGTGTTTCGTTTTAGTTTGGAGCTAGCCAACGGGAATCATTTCACAAACTTAAAATTATCTTGTGTGAAAGACCTGTGCTAAGAATATTTAATCAAGATGCTGAGACAGAGGAACAAACATATGCCTCTAAGTTGGGATTTGGCGCTGTACTTCTACAGAATAACTTCGATGATAGGAAATTCCTT
Source organism: Tipula confusa (assembly GCA_963556175.1). Classification (NCBI taxonomy): domain Eukaryota; kingdom Metazoa; phylum Arthropoda; class Insecta; order Diptera; family Tipulidae; genus Tipula; species Tipula confusa. The sequence continues at coordinate 149,704,374 of OY744476.1, read as the reverse complement.
CCTAATTATTTTTATTATACTCGGAAAACAAATGCAGCACAGGAGAAATACTATAGTTTTGATTTGGAAGTTTTAGCAGCTGTCAAATCAGTATTAAAATTCAGAGTATATCTGTATGGTAAACAATTCAATATTGTGACAGACTGTCTAGCCCTCCAATCAACCATGGCGAAGAAGGACATATTGTCGCGATTCACAGGATGGTCATTAGTTTCGAAAGAATTCAGCTACACAATAGAACAACGCTTAGGAATCAGGATGAAACACGCTGACGCACTAAACAGAAATTCTCTTCCAAAAGTGATGATTGTTTCCAATGAATTCATTGACAGGATCAAATCAAACCAGATGCAAGATAAGAAATTATTATTAATTTAAATTTTTTTGGAACACGGCGAGTACAAAAAATATATGAGAGAATATGGCATCATATTCAAACATGACGACGAAGGACGAAAGCTACTTTGCATTCCAAAAGCCATGCAATAGGAAGTGATAAGAAAAACGAATATTTTATCCAAAACGAATATTTCATCCCAAAGTTTAAAGAACTCTGAGATAGTTGTAGTCGCAATTGTGTTCAATGTATTTTGGCTGAGAGGAAAGAAGGAAAACAAGAAAGATTTCTTCACCCGATATCCAACGATGTTTCATATTGACCATTTCGGTCCTTTGGTAAACCACCACAACATTAGAGGTGTTCCTGGGGAAATGGCCAGGTATAGAAAGAAAGAACCCTCTATCGAAAATCCAGAGGGTTGGTATAAGTATACCAAGAAAATTCAGATGTACTTCAACTCGCATTGGCATATAGGAGCACCATTTGAAGTGATGTTTGGCGTGAAAGCGAGAATAATCAAATAAAAACGAGACATTGATTAATCTTTCTTCCGAAAGAGGCGCTTTTCCTACATTTACAATCGTCCATAAAAAAGGTAGTAGAATTGATTTCATAAAATTTCTGTAAGATGTCACTTTATATTCTACAACAACAAAAAGTCAAATCAACTTTTTTTTGTTACTTTTGAGCCGAGTCGTGTATCGTCGTGCTTTAGTGCCAATTTATATACTTAAACTTTTTTACTTTACTTAGTTGGTCGCGTCGAGTATCTCCGAGGTTACAGTCTCGTTATTGTAGTTAAACGCATGGACAAATGTATTAATCCTTTTGGAAAATAATTGCTGTTACATTTCTATGTTTCCTATAGGTTGCTAAAAAACCCATATTTTTTTAAAATTTGTATAAAGCTCCCTCCATGTAACATTTTATAATGTTAAAAATATTTATTCGGCCTACATTTATGGAAAATATGCAAATTTACTCGTTTAATATATTCGTAATGAATTTTTTTGGGGGGTTTAACTGAAACTGGAAATGCATATAGTGTTTGTTGATGGAAATGCATTAATTTTATAATTTTGAATTTTCCATATCGGAATATGCACTTGGTATAATTAAATTTTACCACAAACGTACATTGACTGAAATGAAGAGATGTCATAAAATTTAACAACTTAATGCTTTAAATTTTTTAAGAACAGAGACTTTATAATCCTTTTTACTATTTTTTTGGTGCAACATAAAATGAAATTGTCTTTGCATCATTAAACATTTTTACAAAATGTTATCAAATTTTATGAGTTGACAAAATGCATAAAAGTCACACAATATAAGAATAGTCAGCATTGGACTTTGCTGCAGTTTTTTTTTCAAATTATTCATATTTAAGTGTTTACCATAAAAGTAGCAAAGATATTATATGCTTAAATTATATTTTTAACGATCTCATCGTTAACTAAATGTTTTGATTATATCATCATTTTTAAACCTTTTCACAGCAAGTTATACGTTTCAAAAGCAAAAACCAAAAGTTTTTCGATTTAACAAAAAAAAAAAAAAAAAAAAAAAAAAAACACTGACATATAATATTGTTCCAGAAATTAAATGCTTTGGTTCGTTAAACGTTACTTACACTGTGTGAAGGATATACATAAAACCAAATTTCTAACGTAATATTTCTTTTTAATGTTGTAAAAATAATTTAAGTGGAAACGTTTAACCAAAGAAAATATACTATAGCAGAAGTGAAGACACAAACAAAATAATACGGGCAATGATTTTTTTTCTGAAAAATCCATATTTTTTAATTCCATCTAGTGAGTTACTTTAATTTAATTTATATAAAGTTAGAATAAAGCTTGTATGTGATAGATTTTTTTGTATGGAATTAGTTTTATTGTCATTTGTTTTTTTTTCACAGTCACATGCATATAAAATTGACTTTATTTATATAAAAACACTAACACAATTGTTTTTTCGGTTGGTTTTCTTTATTTCTTGTGCGATCGCCGATCGCATGCTATATTATTTTTTAATTTCGTTTTTTTCTATTGTTTTACGAATACATGTACATATGTAGTTACATAATTTAACAAGAACAAAATATTATTTGTTCAATATAGACGATGCGCTTAAAATCGTTCCCTATTGTTTTTTAAATTCATATAGCAAATTTTTGTATATATCTCCGATTTACAAATTTTGGTCCATACCTATTTGATGATAAATATATTTTAATGTAGAGGAACAATTTTTTAATTCATACACATAATTTTATTTTACAGAAAATAATGAACTTTTTCATTACACGGTGTAAAGTACAAAACTCCATTGCGTCTTAGTTTCTGAAACCAGTGATCATGTATTTTGTTTTGAACTCATTGATTTTGAGACCAACAGAAGCTGAGAATCGTACAGATGAGCCCAGTAGTATTTTGACACTGTTGCCCTTCAGCCTAATTACACTGACAGTGGTTGGACCGACATTACAAGGAGTTGTCCTGAGGTGTTCCACTTTTACGAAAGATAAATTCTAACATTAGATTAAAAAGTATCGGGGACAACATTTTCTTGCCGTACCCCAGAGCTACTTGTAAAAAATCCTGATAGCTTGTTCTCAACTTTGACACAACATTGTAACTGCATTGCTGTCATTTACATAAACGCACATAGTTGTCAGGTATTCTCAGATATCACAAAGTAAACCATAAACTATCCCGATGGATTGAATCATAGGCTTGCTGGAAGTCCAAGAACACCAGATGTACGTCACGACATATTTCGTAATATTTAGAAATAATTAGCCTTAGTGAAAAATGATTTAGTGACTTATCGATTAGGACGAAATCCTCCTTGGTAGTCACCTAAAATTTCTGCTGCCAGAGGAGTGGTTCTTTCCATAACTATATGTAAGACAGTAATTTGTATGCTGTGCAAACGAGAGCTACGTCGCGGTAGTTTTCGCATTTTGAACGGTCTCCTTTTTTAAGGTAACTGCACAACGCGGCCCCTTTCAATTCATCAGACATTTAAGTTAGCTTTGCCATACTAATCGAAAAAGGTCGAAAAGATAGTTCAATAAAGTATCCTCTCCGAATATCAAGAGCTCGGAATTAATGCTATCAACCCCAGAGGAACTGCTTTGTTTTACATGTAAACTTTTCGTAGGATTGGTCCTCTATGCACATCTCCGCAGTCTGTATTTGACAACTTTAAAAAACAGCATTTAACACTTGTTGATCAGTGAGTAAATCAGAGAAATGCCGCTTTCAGTGTCGAGTACTGCATTGACACGGAGATTTCCGCACAAGAAATAAAGAAAACCAACCGAAAAAACAATTGTGTTAGTGTTTTTATATAAATAAAGTCTATTTTATATGCATGTTACTGTGAAAAAAAACGAATGACAATAAAACAAATTCCATAAAAAAAAAATCTATCACTCACTAGATGGATTTAAAAAATATGGATTTTTCAGAAAAAATATCGTTGCTGGTACTATTTTGTTTGTGTCTTCACTTCTGTTATAGTATATTTTCTTTGGTTAAGGTTCCTGCAATTTTGCAACAATTATAATTTTTAAAATTTTTTTTGAATATGCTGAATTTTAATCCCACCATGCAAACTCCAGATTTGATAAAATCTCTCTACGGTAAAAGCGAAAATACACTTGATATTTAAAACAATGCTCCTATATCTTCCTAGAAATAACAAAAACTTTCTACAAAATTTGGCACCAAAGAATGGCATCTAAACTGTATTAAAATTAATTTAAGTAGTTCAAACAGATTTAAAACTCTCAAACCGTAGAGTGATATTTTCCATATATTTTCAATAAAAACAATACTAGTACACAATCGTTGCATTTGACCTAAGACTTATCAAGACCTGGCGTTTTTAATGCACAAACTTTCTTTGTTTTTAAACGAAGCAACCTTAATACGATATGTGTCAAGTTTAATGACAATTCAACCATAACATACTGAGTTGGGTGTTAAAGTGAATATAAATAGTATTTTCTTGCGATTACTTTGTTTAGCCGCTATAAAACGGCAGATTTGATCAAATTTAGACGTTTAATTATTTTAATAAAATTCTAATTGTAATACTTTTGGTGTTAAAGTGAATATTGTTCACGTAACCAATCATAACACAACCTTACTTACATGTTTATGTTTACGGTAACTAATCTTAATAATAATCTTACCGTAGTTACCATGACGACACCATCGCTATCTGGGTGAACAATAATTATTCTGCCCATTATCCATTGACTGGGATACAAGTTATCTTCTCGTAGCAAATCAATGAAAACGTCATTTCCAGTGTGTGGCTTGTCTCTTTCCATTTGCGCCTCTGCTGTAATGACGTTAAATAGTCACGATGCTATCTGCTCCAAAACCCTTCAAGGCGATGTTGTTTATTTTACCATTTGAACTAATAGTTTAATGGCACTTCTTTTAAAATGGGCTCTGGGATAGTTGTTAAGGGTTCACCAACTATGAAGTGTGCTGGAGTTAGAACTTCCTGATCAGTCATCAGTCATTCTACATAGTGGTCTTGATTTGAGTAGACCCTCAATTTGGACAATGAGTGTGATAATTTTGAACGTGAGGTTGGTATTCGTAACCCGTTTCAGGTAATATTTAGCCTCCCATTGTCCACCAAAGTGTGGAGCGTTTAGTGGGTTAAAATGGGATGTTAAATTTTTCTGTAATACAAATTTAGCGATTAGTGAATTGCTTGAATGATTAAAGATTTGAGATTTCAGCCGCTACAGTTTTCTGTTACAACTAACAAAATTTGACGCATTGTCGCACTAAATCTCTTCGGGGACTCCTCGTCGTGATATAAATTGTTTGAGCACTGCCAAAAATGATTCAGTATTGAGACTGCTTACGACTTCAAGATACACTGCCTTAACCGATAAGCATACAAAAACAGTTACGTATCCTTTCTCAATCGGCGCGTTTTTTCGTTAGATCGTCTTAATATACAGTGGACCCACATAATCGAGTCTAGGTTTTGAAAATAGTCTACTCTGATTACATCTTACTGCAGGTAAATTAGCCATTTTCTGCTCAGGTTTGTGGAGTCGGTAGCGGATACAAACTCTACAGGACTTTACGTATGTTTTTATGAAGCATTAGTGAATTACTAGCACGCATATTGTTCAAGTGAACATCCCGAACAATTAAGTCACAGATTCGATGGTTTTAAGGAAGAATGATTGGATTCATTGTCGAATATTTCAACGCTGATTTGCGTAATCGCTCTCCAACTCGTAACAAACCATCTGCATCTATGAAGGGATCTAATGTTGAAAGTTGATTCTTTGAGTACTCGTTCAGCTGCCTGCATCCCTAATGGGGTAATCAGTAAATTGTTATTTTCCGTTGACTGGTTTGTTCAAATCTCAGAATATAAACCATGATTTTACGAATTTTAAACCAGGAAGATATTTTCATTAGTAACTTGGTTACAATGTCATCTTCAATGGTTAATTCCATACATTAATATATTTTGGCCTTTCCTCTACAATCAAATCTTGCACTGATATTGATAGTGATGTGGTTGTTGGCCAGCTATGTTCGGGTTTTCACAGCCAAAATGGCCCATTCCACCAAAGTTGTGAATTGATCAACTCTTGGGGCTTTACTCTTCTTGAAATGACATCAGCGGGATTCTGTTTCGACGGGACATGTTGCCATTGTCTTTGCGGAATAGATTCGTGTATAAACGAGGTTCGATTGCCAATGAAGTTCTTCCATCTTCGTGGAACGTCGAATAACCATTGTAGAACAATCATCGAATCCGTCCATGCAAATACATTTAATGGCTTGACTTACAAGGCTTAAATGCAAGAGTTTACGGTTTTGCAAAGAAGAACTGCACCACATAGTTCCAGTCTGGGAAGGATTATTTGCTTTATGGGGGCTACTTTACTATTACTACATACTATGTTGATAGATAGCTCCCCAAACTTATTTTCTGCTCTTACGTAAATATCACAGCCATAAGCAGCTTCCGACCGTCACAAAATGCGTGGATGTGGATAGAATTTGGTTTGTGTATTGACGTCAGACGTCTAGGAATTTGTGGTTTTTCTAGCGCCGGAAATGATTGATAGGCAGCCTGCCAGGAATTTACGATGTGATTGGGTAAGTTGTCGTCTCACTTGAGTTTTAGCAACCATAATTTTTGAAGCAATGTTTTAAACAAAATAATTGTTAAGGCAAGCCAACCCAATGGATCGCATATACTTTTGAAGCGGAGGAAAGTATTTTACGTTTAGTCCAACTAATTCTGCTTAGGTCTTGTAACGAAAATGTATCGGGTTCTGAGTTCCAAACGATTCCTAAGGTTTTTATCGTTGCATCGTCTTCAATTAATTTTTGTGTGGTTTCAATTTGCTCTTGTGAAAATGTGTTCAAAAATTCACGAGAGTTCGATTTCCACTTACGTAGGTTAAACCCGCTCGTACTTAAGATTTCACAGATTTGCTCCTTTCGTTGAATTGCTTCGTTAAAACTGTCGCAGCCAGTGAGCAAATCATCAGTGTAGAAATTGTTCCTGATGACGTATGTCGCCTTGGAATACAAACCTTCATAGGGTTCAGTGATTTTTTGAAGAGTGTTAACTGCTAAATATGGTGCGCACAAGCGGTGCCGTATGTGATGATATTTAATCTATGCACCTTTGGCTGTTCTTTTAGATTTTCACGCCACAAAATCAACTGAAAATTTGCATCGTCAGGGTTTACATCGATTTGCCGATACATTTTTTCCACGTCCGCGACTATGGCAACTGCAGGTCGGCGAAAATTCAGAAGAATCGTAGTCAAATCGGTCTGAATATTTGGACCGATTTGTAATATGTCATTGAGCGACACTTGTTAACTCGTTTTACATGACGCGTCAAACACGACTCTCAGTTTAGTGGTTGTACTACTAGCTTTGATGACTGCATGATGTGGAACGTAATATTTATCGTCATCTCGTTCTGGAATTTGCTTCGGCGGTACGTAAGTCATGTGACCCAATACAATAAACTCGATCATGAACGATTTGTATGACTCATAGAATTCTGGCATTTGTAGGAATTTCCTCTCCATCGCTAGTAGTCTCTGATATGCAGCTTTATATGAACTACCGAGTGATAGCCTCGGCTCTTTTAAAGGTAATCTGACCACAAATCGACCATCAAATTTCTTAATAGTTGTTTTTTTGTAGTGTATATCATAAGGATGCTGGTACTCTGCAGGTTTCGCCGGTGCTGCTACTTCTTCAACTTCCCAAAATTTGTGCAGCAAACGGTGAATATCTTCTTTCAGTGGGTTAACGGTTGGTTCGCTGGTGGTATGACAATTGGAAATGTTTGATACTGAGGCGTTACATGTTCTCGTAATTAACCAGCCCAATTTTAACGCTTGTAGTGTTGGTAACCCGTCAATTGTCCAGCTTCCTGGACTTAAGATTTTAAAAAATACATCGACTCCTAGAAGTAAATCAATTTTGTTAGGGTTAGAAAATCTGCTAGTTCAAATCCTCCAGTTTGATTTTGGTTATAGATAATATGCTTCGTGGGTAACAAGTTTGTAATAATGTTAATTATATGACATGATATATTAAGAGTGAAGTGAATTGTCATGTCAATCTTCTTTTTTGTTGTTCCAGCTAGTGTAGATGCTAGACCGTATATTGTGGTGGAAGCTTGACTTCACTTTAGGTCTAGATGGGTGGGGCAAGATTCTGTCACGAATGACGATTGTGAGCCTGAATTCAATAGCGCTCGATATGGCTGGAGTACTCCGATAGGTGATTGTACATAAACGATGGCTGTTGGTAGTACCGTGGTTGGTGATGCAAAGAGTGAATGCATTACTTGTGTATTTATCGTAGGATGGCTGATAGAGCTCGAAGGTTCTCCATTGTTTATTATTGTAGGTAATGTTCTTCTCCTTAACGAGTTTGGTCCTCACCTCTATAGAGCAACTGTGAAATATTGGACACCTGTACAATAGGTGTAGTTGTGTTCAGACAATGCACTCAAGTGTAGTGTTGGAGTTTGTGGTAACGAGTGAAGCGAAACACGATTTTGTAGCAGTTCTCTTGTTAGGAGTATCGCAGATTTCCAATGCATCACATTATTTGTTTAGGAATTTGAGCATATTCTCAATTGTTGGAAAATTCCTTTCAACCGCCTCGGTTGCCCACATTTGCTTCGTTTCTGAATAGACTTTGCTTAGAAGGATGTGAATCAACCATGGGTCACATGCTTCGGCGTTGGGTTATGAGGCGCACAATCCACGAATTATTTCATCTGCTGTTTCGGTAATGCGGTGTAATTCCTTTACCGTCGCATGTTTACATTGCTTTTGGTCAAAAAAACTGTGAATAAGCGAGAAAATGATTGAAGTCATCTTGCTATATCGATTGCAAAGTTTAGTTCGTGCCTATTCATAATTCTTCTCCGTGATAGATAGCAGCTTTACCCGTTAGTACGCCTTTCAATATTTGAAGTTTGTGAACGACACTGATATTTTTGAGAAAATTTCTCAATGTCTATTTTAGGCAGGCGAACGTGTTGTGTGACATTAACGCCTTCGTAGAACGTCTTCTGCTGGCTGAGAAATTGTCTCAAAGAATTCGAGTCGACTTCTGCTTTGTGCTACTTTGGTAGCTTGAGTGTATTTGATTACGAGCTCGGGCTCGTAAACGCACTTGCCGTTTGGACATGATTACTGTTCACTTTATTACACTAAACTTGAACACAAAAGTACGCGACCAGTTGATAACCACGCGGTTTTTTAATGTTTGGTTTTTCTTATATATTTCTTCACTTTATTTAATTGCAATACTTATCTGAATTTATTGTAGGAAATTAATTCTCGGGTTTCGGCACCAAAAAATGTATATGTACAATGTCTTCTGTGATTTAAATGTACTGAGAAATTGCGCAACTGCACCGCTGTTGGTTATAGACCAGTGGTGGGTGCAAAAATGCCGTATATATTTAATTTTCACCTGAACTGGTATGATACAATAATAAATAAGCTCGTGTCCGTGTACTAGCTTGGGTCGTAATTTTGTGATGGAAGTTTAGCCAATTCCCAAACACATTTGTCGGTAGCATACTGATTTCAAACGTGGTTGTTCAAACACAAATGACGCTGAGACCAATCAAAATGGTTGTCCAAATGAAGTCGAAAAATGAGATAGCGTGAGATAGTTGAGACCATAAAGATATTTGTTGGTATATTTTGTTCAATATTTTGCCTAAAAATTTGGTCATGTTGATTTAAGCATAAATACTGTTGCAAAATATTTACGTATTTTCAAAATATATTTTCGAGCATTGGGATTATGGTTACACATGGGGAGACTAACCAATCATCAAAACGTGGCTTCTAGTTTACGCTCATTTAAATTTAAATTCCTGTCACTGTCGTAAAATGTTGGACAAATTTTTAAATATATAATCCATATAGTTCAACAAACTAATTCTTATTTACGGTACCATAATATTCAAAATTATTAATTTAATTTCGAAACTAAATTAAAAGAAAACAGAAGAAAAGCATTATAAATATACTAATAAAAATAAAAGGAAAACTTTTCAGCCATTTTAAGTACAATTAAACTTAAATCAAACTTAATATTTTTTTGCGTAAAAAGTTTTGTATTTGTCGTTTTAAAATACAATTTGTGTTTTCAACTTTTGTTGTAACTTTTAGTGAAAAACATGAATTTTCAATTATTATAAAATTTAAAATTATTTTATATAGTAATTGATTTAAAATGTTACTTGTTATGTTTTAGTAAATTTATTAAGGGGTACACGAATTTTTAAGAAACTTGAAGAAGTACCAAAAGCAGTTGGCACTATGCGAAATTGAAGTTCAATTTGATACTACCACATTTCTAAGTAATATTTAAAATTACCCGAATCGCACGAATGAAGCTTTAGTAGCTAAATTATATATTTTTTATCAATACTTAAGAAAATTAACAAAATTAAAATCAACAAAAGAAAATATGGAAACCGCCAAAATTTAACCCGACCGAGACTAGGATCGATACGTGGAACGTGCAGTTGCTAAAAGATCCAGATGTATTTGATGGCACTATATCAACCATGAAAGAGTAACGCTTAAAACACATTGCTCTCCAAAAAATTCAATGGCTAAAAAATAAATACCATGTGTCTCAATGCTGTACGTTTCTATACGATGAAGAAGACCTCGACAACTTTGGCGTTGGTTTTCTTCTTAGGCCCTAGGCTAGAAAGAATATTTTATATTTCAAAGCAGTTGAAATCTGATAATCGTTTGTGTAATTTACGTTTCCGAATGTGACTTGCAAAACCGTCAATCGTTTGTGTTCATGCGCCCATTGGAGCTAGTCAACCTAAAGATAAAGACTTATTTCAAAACCATATGTGAAATCGATGAGATTCAAAAATTTATAAAAAATCTAACGAGAGTCTATAAATTTTCTCAAATGGTTTTAAAAAAATCATAACCTTATTTTTGACTAAATCACTGTGGTTAGCTATAAAATAAAAAAAATCATAGTTGGCGTATATTGTTTACCGATGCTATTTATTTTGTTTTAATTTGTATACGATTTACAACTGTCAAAATTTTAACTACTTAACACATCAAATTTAAATTTGTATATTACACCTTAAATATTAAATATTACACCTTGAATTTTCGATAATTTTTTTGAACTAAATAGATTCCATTCCGCAATCGGGATACATTGGGACTAGTAAAATTTGTCCCGATTAAGCGGCTGGACGAAGTTCCACAAAAATTATAGGATTAATAGTTTTTAATGTATTTTATTTCATAAATTGCACAAAATTGGAAAAAAATCTTCGAAAAATTGCATTCTTGTTAACATGGTACTCCACTGGTAAACTTTCGATTCTTAATCCCTTAAAGCAACGGGGCTTATTACTTTTTCCAATGATTAGTAGCTTTTCTTTATCATTTCCTGTCATATTTGAACAACATCAGACAGTAATTCGGTTCATTGCTTTTTGAAATGTCAACAATGCATTGTGTTTGTAACATAAAGAATCATCTGGTATGGCGCGATAATAGAGGCCAGTTTCATCGGCATTGTAAATGTCATCTGGACTATATGTGCTTAGATAAATAGGATCTTTAGTATTTTTCCACTCTTCAGTGCTTGTATTATCGGCACTGCTCTTTTCATAATGCATTTTTTTTAATTTGACATTGTGTCTCGTTTTCCAACGAGACAACCAACCATCAGTTGCAAAAAAATCACTGTGATTCAGCTTTTTCGCTAATCCTTCTGCCTTCGCTTTTAATATTGGACCGCTGATACTCATATTTCGCTGAGTAGCTACAGAAAACCAGTGGTCCAGAGCCTCTTCTACATCTGGATGACGTTCGGTTAGATGTTCCTGGTTTTTATTTATGTAACATCCATTCGTCGCGCATTAGTTTTTCGATTTTTAAGAGTCGTGATATTGTTGTTTTCTGCACATTTATTATCTGCAATTTTCATTAAAAATAATATAAAACACCATGAAGAAATGAAGGTTGAAACTTAGTCCATGCAAGTGACAACAATCACAATTCAAACTAAGAACAAAGATGTAAGTATCTCAGCTATATACTGTCCACCACGCTATAACTTAAAAAAAGAAGAATATGAAGAACTTTTTCACTCTTTGGAACGATGTTTCATTATTGGCGGTGACTTCAATGCAAAAAACACACTTTGGGGCTCCACAATTACAACACCAAAAGGAAGAGAACTGTTTAAAGCAGTCATAAAATTGAAATGCGACTTCCAATCTGGTGGCGCACCTACTTACTGGCTAACAGATCTAAACAAAACTCCTGATCTTATAGATTTCTATGTAACAAAAGGAATATCTGACAACTACATACGAATTGAAAATAATGGAGACCTTACATCAGATCACTCTCCTGGTATCATGACATTCAGCGAAACTATTATTCAAAAGGAAATATCACCAAGATTTTACAACAGGAATACCAATTGGAACCTTTTTCGTGAATTGTTAAATGAAAATATCAAACTGCAAGTGCCAATAAGAAGATCTATGCACATTTAGGAAAAAATGGACACACTAATTGAAAATATACAGCAAGCAGCGTGGCAGAGCACTCCACTCGAACCTGTAAATAACATTAGATGCACAAATTATCCACTCGAAGTAAGAGAACTGGTGGCTAAAAAACGTAAAGAACGTAAGTTCTGGCAAATAAATCGAACTGCAGCTAATAAAACCGAGCTTAATGACCTATGTAAAAAACTAAAATCTATTATCAGGAAAGTAAAAAATGAAACAATAGAATCATATTTATCTACACTTACTGGTCAAAAATACACTGAATACTCCTTATGGAAAGCAACAAAATCGATCAAGAGACCAAAAAATTCAACAGCACCTATCAGAAATGATAATGGTACGTGGGCTCGTAGTATTAAGCAAAAAGCGGATCTGTTTTCGAGACACCTCGAAGAAACTTTTCAACCACTACCCAAACAATCTGCGAATGAAAATGCTAGTTTTGTTCACAGATCAAATGAGCTTGAAATACCAACTGTAACTCTCCGTGAGTTAAAAGAAGAAATAAAAAGTTTAAATCCGAAAAAAGCTCCTGGATATGATTTAATAACTGGGCAAATTATAAAAGAACTACCAGACAAAGCAATACACAAACTTCTGCACATAATCAATGCTGTGTTTAGATTAAGATACGTTCCAAGGCAGTGGAAGGTAGCAGAAGTGATCATGATTTTAAAGCCAAACAAAAACAGTAACGATAAAAAGTCATTTAGACCAATATCTCTACTTCCTACTATATCGAAGATATTTGAAAAACTACTTCTGAAGAGACTAAAGCCTATAATAAAGGATAATGATCTTATACCTGCTTATCAGTTTGGATTCAGAGAAAAACATTCGACCCTAGAGCAAGTTCACAGAATCACAGATATTATAGAATGTACTCTAGAAACGAAAAAGATATGTTCAAGCCTCTTATTGGATGTAGCGAAAGCATTTGATCGTCTATGGCACAAAGGATTAGAGTACAAGTTACATCGCGTTCTTCCCAAACAGTATTATGAAATCCTAAAATCTTACATAACCGACAGGTATTTCCGTGTAAAATATGAAGATGAATATTCGGATCTAAAGAAAATTTCAGCAGGAGTGCCGCAAGGAAGCGTTTTGGGCCCCATCTTGTACCTCCTGTACACACGAGATATACCACTAATGAAAGAAACAACCATAGCTACATTTGCTGACGACACAGCAATTTTGGCAGTTGGGAGTAATGTAACGCAAGCTACAGAAAAATTACAAACATCAATTAATACAGTTAGTAACTGGATGAAGAAATGGAGAATTAAGCTCAATGAAACAAAATCGGTTCATGTGAATTTTACTAATAAAACAAACTATGTCAGTATACCAATCGTAATAAATTCTAAACAAGTCCCTTATCCAAATACAGCAAAATATCTAGGGATGACGCTTGATGCCAAAATTAAATGGAAAGAACATGTCAAAAAGAAAAAGAACGAATTAAACATCAAATACAGGAATATGTATTGGCTCATAGGTAGAGATTCGGAACTATCTATACATAATAAAAGTGCTCCTATATCGGTAAACTCTGAAACCTGTGTGGACTTATGGAATACAGCTTTGGGGCTGTGCTAAGAAAACAAACGTTAAGATAATTCAGACGTTCCAAAATAAAGTACTTCGGAATATTGTAAATGCCCCGTGGTACATTCGAAATGAAGACCTGCACCGTGACTTAAATATGGAAGACATCAATGAAGTAATTGCAGTTTATGCTGCCAAACATGATTTACGCCTTCAACAACATGAGAATATCGAAATACCGTGTGCTGGACTGTTCGATAGCAATACGGCACCTATAAAGAACCAAACCAAAGGATCCAATGATTGCAAACTAAAATAATTCTATAGGATTACAAAGAACCAAACCAATGCATCTAGTGATTACAAACTAAAATAATACTATATTATAGCAAATATTTATTTAAATAAATAATTATATTTATCTTTGGGACTAGCCATTGGGCTTTATCCCAACAAATGTGGATTAAATTAAAATAGAAAAATTGCTAGATGACTTATAAAATAAGTCAGTTGTAATAATAATAAATATAAAAAAAAACATTTATTATTTCACAAATCTGACGTAAGCTAGTGTTACTTGGCAGACTATTAATTTTATCAAGAAAAGCAATTTTATTGGATAAATCTTGTCTTGACATCTTGATTACAGTTATATTAATTCTTACTTAATACTTTTTTAGTTAATTTTACTTACGTTAATAAGTGAATTTATGTATTACTGAATTTATTTCAAAATTAGAATGAAAAAATAAAGAACTTTGCGTCTGTCTGATAATAATTTAAAACTATAACTAAAAATACAAGCGAACCGACAAAAGTCGTTGTTTTTTTTCTCTTCTCTTTTATTTTTTATGTATTTTTGTTTTATTTTTAAAATTTTTTTCTTTGTTTACTATGATGAGTAAATTTTTTTTGTATGATCTGCCCCGATTAAACGAAATATTGTCCCGAAAAAGCGAAGTAAATTTATGTTATTTGCTTGGTTTTGTTTCCGTTTTTTAGGATTTGTCCCAATTAAGTGGCTCTCCCGATTAATCGGTGTCCCAATTAAGCGGAATCGACTGTACCTGAAAATTAACAAAAGTAAAATCGAACTGTTTGAAACGTCATATGGCGTATAATTACTACCAATTGATCAAGAAAATCGATTATATTTGATTATTGACAGATAATCTGAGTGTCGATTTTGTACGGAAAATGACAGCGTGAGGTGAGCAACCCGAAAAAATATAGTAGTGGCAATTTTATTAGTATTGGTTTACTTGAGCACACGCTCAATTTTTTTTAAATTTGTTTTTTTTTTTAATTTTTTTTTTAAGTTTTTTATAAACGTTTCAAAATGGTTTCAAAAATAAATTGAAGTTATGAATGAAGCGAGTTTTTACTTCAAAAATCTGCTGTTTGGTGCGTTGCAGGTTTATGATATTTATGAATCGTCAATGCTATTCACATATGAACATTTCTAATTAATTTTAATTTTTTTTATAAAAATATACAATGAGAAACCTGAATAATTAAAGCGTTGATGAAGTAAAACAACAACTGAAAGGTGTCGGTTCTCAATAAAATGGAAATAAAAATAAAAATCTTTAACGAATTTTGGAAATTTAAATTTTTTTACCTTTAAAATTATATGAGATTAAAAATAAACTAACGGTGGTTGAATAAGAAATTTTTATGTTTTTTCTCCATCATAAAAAAAAAATATTTGAATTTGATCGATTTTTATAATTTATTATAAAATAAATTTTAATTTATAAATAAAAAAATATCATTATAAAAGGTAATATACCACTAATGTAAATATTACCAAAGAAAAGTTCAAACTCGTCGATATAACGAGTATTTGCGGGTCAAAATGGACCCTTTCAATATTTTCGAAAGATGGTAAGAAATCAAAATTAAAATTTTAATTAAGTTCTATGTGATTATTATTTTAAATGTATTATGATTTTGATTTGAATTTAATTGTTCTTTTAGCTTTAAATTAATTGAGGAACTTAAATTATACGTGGATTATTATAGCAATGTGGCAAAAATCCCTTACATCTATAAGTGTTGGCTACAACTAATTTGTATACTAGTGGAAGCCATCAACGACGTCTTGGACTTGACGCTTTCACCGTTATGAGCCAGTAAAATATCAACAAGCCATCGAAAAAAAGTAAAGCGGTTGGGACGAAGTTAGTTCATAAATATGTAATTTTTTCTAAAACTTTAACTGCTGCTAAAGTAGAAAAGGACAAATTCCTACAAAAATATGGGATTCCCGGCATTGTCGGCCTGATAGATGGTACGCATATTGCAATTACGAACATCCCCAAAAAAGATGAATATGCGTACGTAAATAGAAATTAGAAATTTAATTCGTTGATAATAATTTTCAAACGATCTCCTGACCCGAATTATCCTCCTCCACTTCATTCGAATAAATTATAATATTAACAAAAATGTACATACTCCCGGCTCTTCATTCTGCAGTAAGCCATCCATATTATTGAAGCCACAAATCTCAAAATTAGCTTCATCCATACTATTAAAAAGTAAGTGGTGGGGCACTTCATCACCCCCATTTTGGTTTCGGGATTCGTAGATTTGCCTAGTTTTAAGTTGTTTTTTCGCAAGTCTCGACATGTCTGAAATATAAAAATGTTACTTAACAATAAATTCATTAAACTACAAAGCCCATTTAAAAACTTACCTTTTTCCATTGCTCAATTGAACGAGCGGGAGTTTTGGGATTGATGTTATTCAACCGATCTGTCACTTTCCGCCACAATTCAATCCTTTTCAAATTTTTTAAATTCAAACAAAATTTTTTAGTACAATTTTATTGTGATCACCGTTCACTAAATAAACTCTAAAGCAATTGGCTAAGGACAAAAAATTAAAACATTTGAAAATAAAAAAAAAATAATAATAATAATAATAATAAATAATAAAAAATTTGATTCCGCCGCTTAAAAACTAGCGATTAGGTGCATCATTAAAATCTAACCGGTTCAACCGGAACCCTTTATGTTCATACTTGCTTTCCTAAAAATGACATACAGAATGCACAGACACATAAGTAAAAAAAATACAATACAAATATAAAATTGTGTGTTATACACAAAATATTGTTCACCTCACCAGCTCACGCTGTCATTTTCCTTATAAAATCGACACTCTGATGTAGAAAGTTAAGATCTAAATGACAAAAATATTACTTTTGTGTACGACTGTGATAATAAAAAAATTATTTAATAACGCACCATCAAAGTAATTAAAATAATTGTAACTAGACTCTAAGGATCAAACCGGATTAGGTAAAAAAAAATAATTATTTGTATTCTTTGGGCATTATTTTAATTAGCAAATTTATAGTAAATTGTAGAAATAAATTGTGAAGCTTCAAAATTAAGTTTTTTAATTGGAGTACTGACGGGCTCTCCACTACCAAAATAAAATTACCCTGATTTTCAACATTATAATATTCGCTGATTAATGTAATACAACCACAGACTCAATTTTTGATTTTGCTCAACTGTTGCCAATCGTTGGTGGATTTAAATGCGCCCAGTTTAAGATTATATCGTCTAGTCTATTTACACAAACGCTGTCCTTTAATCGATTTATTAATTTCATCACTGCTATAACTCTTTATCAATTTTTGATGACATACAGCTGGAATATGCTCCAGGAGGGTTTTACTGTGTTATGCAAACCACAAAAAAATTGGTGCAGATATCGTTTGGCTATGTCCATAATACACGTCAGTTCGATCGTTGTAAAGCATGGTAGGGGATTTTAAAGGACCACTGGAAAGAATTTGAATGCTCAGGCTTATTTCTTCTGCAGTTTTTGCAGATTTTTTTGCAGAATATATTATTTAAAACCCAATTTTAAATATACTCTTTGAAATCGTAAAAAGCAAATATATGTGCGCCTGGACAAATCTGCTAAAAATTAATCGGCATGTTGGCCAATGTTGACCAATTCTCAAAGGTAACCAAGAAACTCGGTCAAAAATTAAAAACTATATGATATCCTAAAAATTCTTGATGTTATAATTCATCAATTGCCAAATTAAATAAAAACAAGTTTTCATTTTTAATTATCCGTTTAGTATGTTGTGTTCATGAGATGGAACCGGTGGAGTTCTATTTATCCGTACAAATATTGTAAACATTTAATTTAATTAAATGTTTACAACATACTACAAATAGCAACAGACACGACTACAATAATTGGTTTGCAAGTTGTAACCAATTCATGGTATCGGTGATCACCACCAGAGTAGCGCCACCTCAGCTGAAAGAACAAACTATAACAAAACCAACATTCCAATATATATATATATATATATATATATATATATATATATATATATATTCATATATATATATTCATATTCATAATTTAAAAGTGCACAATGAAAGGCAAAAAAGGCAACAGCCAAAAAGACGAGCGACTTACAGCAATGGAAAGTGAAATGCGTATGCTTTCGGAGTAACTTAAAATGTTGACCAGCTTGATGCAAAGTAACTTTCCGTGTCATCCAGCAAACGAGGCCATGAATCTGGCGAAGAGGAAAGCTCGATTCCCGAAACAATTTATTCGAGAAGGGCTGCCAAAAAGCCAAAGAAAATTGTAGAAGATGTTAAAGCTATGCTAGACGACTCGTTTTCTAGCATAAGCTCGGCGAGCATGAAACGTATCGAAAAAAAGGGCCACTGTAAAGCGGCCACCGCCAATCATTCTGCACAACATACCTGTAGAGAAAATGGCGGAAACAACAAAGCACATAATCACCACAGCAGAGGGAAGAGCCACATTCAGATGCACGGTGAAATCAGTCTCCGTCATCACCACAGAGAAGCGTGACTGGACCCAAATAAAAAATAAAATAGAGGAAGACCAAATTGAATATCATACGTACACGCACGTTGATGATAGAAAATTGGTTTACATCATGCGAGGAGCACATTCTTCTCTGGATCCAGAGGAAATAGAAATTAATCTTCGAGAGATCCACCACATCGACGCCAAGGTCTCGTTGATGACTTTTAAGAAGAAACAAGGAGAAGGAATAACTTATTTCTCGATGCCGCTGTTCCAGGTAGTTATCGACAAGGCAATGCATGTCGAAAAATTGCTGACTATTCAGCACATGAGCCATTACAAAGTCACCTGGGAGAAGAAGCGTGGTCGAGCCCAGGTGAATCAATGCCGAAATTGCCAGAGATTTGGCCACACAGCGTTAAATTGCGGTAGAGGTTTCCGTTGCTTAAAATGCAAGGAAATCCATGAAAGAGGCTACTGTAAAAACACCACAGAGAACCAGCGACCAACAGAATGTGTAAACTGCGGCGAACAACATCCAGTAAATTACAGCCAATGTCAGGTGAGAAAAGATTTTTATCCAATATTTCTCCGCCTAAAAAAGGTCCTACCCAATTTCGTTCTGGTCTTGGCACTCGAAAGTTAGGAATTTCTTACGCTAATGCAACGGCTAGCAACCTTCACGGCTCTAGACCACCCACTTCTTCGAATAAAAACAACTTTTCTCGCATACTTTAAGACTGCGAACAGTTATTCGGCATAAACTTTGCTGACCTCAAAGAAAGATGCGACCACTTCTACGTTGAATACGATCGAGTTCTATCATCTAATATTGTTGAAAAACGGTTTGCCTTCATAAAATTCGTTTCCTCACTCCCAGGCCCTTCATGCTAGAACAACTTCTATGCATTTCTCTGAATGTCAATAGTCTAGTTTAACTAGATCGGTGACAACAACCCGAGGTCGGGTTGTTCGGAAATTTTAGGCATTCTACTTGTATGGAATTCATAAGTAGAATGCCTAAAATTCCCGATAATTCTCCGGAAATATTCAATGGAATTCGAAAACTTAATAGTAAAAAACATAATGTGATTACTTCAATTGCTGAAGATCCTAGTCCAATCATAGATCCTAAAATAATTGCAGAGGAAATCGCGTCTCACTATGAAAAAGTTCATATAAAAAACGATTCTCTAAAAGATCCCTGTTTCGATTAATTAGTCAACAACTCTGTCAACAATTTTCTCAATTCTCCTCCTCTTAATCCAACCTTAATTGAGGTGGTCGATAAAGCAGAAGTTGCCAACATTCTTCAGCATCTTAATAAAAGAAAAGCTCCGGAACGATAACATAGCCAACTCGGTACTTAGAAATCTTACATATAAAGCAATATCACAACTTACCGATATCAATAACGGTATCTTAAAGACAAGCTACTTTCCAGATTGTTGGAAACTCGGTAAAGTCATTCCTATTCTTAAACCAGGAAAGCCCTCTAATAGTATAGAGCATACTCGCCCAATATCAATCCTGAACGGAATAAGTATGGTGATGGAAATAGTTATTCTAAACAGGCTCCAGCCCCTACTAGAACCCTATATTCCAGAAGAAAAATTCAGATTTCGTGCCGGCCACTCTGCTACTCAAGCAGTGCTGAGGCTAAAAAACTCTATTGAAAACGCCAAACGATTTGGTCATTCAAATCGCAGCCCTTTGGGACATAGAAAAAGCTTTTGACTCGGTCTGGCATAAAGGTTTAGTCTATAAATTAATTCAATTCTAGAGGAAGGGAAGAAGAAAAAAGGGATGAAAATGAAAATAGAAAAAAAAATGTTTACCTGTTATAGTCTTGTAAGACTTTTTGGGTAATTGCTGTTAATAGCAAAAAATAAAAAAAAAATAAAATAAAAAAATGTGATATTCCTTACTACCTCACTAAACTAATCGAATCATACTTATCAAATAGGAAATTTTTCGTGTCGTTAAACAAACACTGTTCTAGTACCAAATCAATCGCAGCTGGAGTTGCACAAGGTTCAATTCTAGGCCCACATATTTTTTCATAAAAAAAAATCTTTTATCATGATATCCCGAAACCCGACAACAAAGAAACCAACATCCAATTTTATGTCGATGATTCGGCTATATCCACATCTTCAATTAGCGCTAGGAAATCTAGTGAAAGATTGTCCAAATATCTAAACCAGTATTTCGAATATGGGAAGAAATGGAAAATCAAGGTGAACTCATCTAAAACAGAAATTATCCATTTCCACCGCAACCAATATAGTAAAATGCCAAAAGCTAGCCCTATTTCATTCCAAGGCAGCACCTTAGAATATAAAAATCAAATCAAATATCTAGGGGTGATTAAAGATAGTAAACTATCACCTCTTTCTCACATCAAATTCGAAGAAAAGCATTTGCAGTTCGCAACTTGCTTTATAGATTTTTTAACCGCAATAGTCACCTCTCTGCCAAAAATAAATTATGGTTATATAAGGCATATATGAAGCCCATCGTAACTTACGCTATCCCTGCTTGGATGGGAGAATTGACTGAGACACAATGGGTTGGTCTATCAACCTTGCAATCAACCAGTTTTAGATTCGTATTTGATGATTGGCCTAAACCACCAACCTACAAATGCACAACAAAGAAATATCTCGATAAACGCGCTAATATAGAAAGCCTCAAAAACTTCGCCTGTCGACTTCAATCGTAGTTTATTGATAGGATAACCAATTCTGGAGCACAATTCCTTCGTGCAATCCCTCATTCATGGGACCTAGCACTCGCGGAGGAGTGCAAGATATAAATCTCTCACCTGACACATAACCCGATTATAATTTTCTTTTCTTTTAGGAACAAATTTACTATAAAATATTTATGTTATGTTCAACACCTTGAATAATTAAATTTAAATAGATGTTGTCTATATGTATATAGTTTAGGTTAAGTAGATAATAGTAGTTTAAGTAGTCAAAATAGTTTTAAGCCAATAAATATATCTGGAATACTTAAGAAATTTTTAAAACAATAGATGTAATACTACAATACTTATTAATAAAAGATGATAAAGTTTAGGCTAAGAATCTTAACTAAGAAAATTTATGTAAATATTAACCAATTAAATATTTTAATGTATAAAAAAAACCAACATTCCATATTTTGACGTTCACGGAGATACATCTCGATATGTGTTCGACAAGCGTTTTTCAATAGTAGTTTTGTATTTCTTTTATTTTACGACTGTGAAGTTTTCCACAAAATTCCACAAATTCAAAAATATATACGTATACAAGATTTGTGGAAAAAACAAAAATTGTCTATGTATAGGTAAATTAGTGGGCAAAAGCAATTTAAGTTTACATGGTACAAAAATACCTACAAATTATAATACTAACGAGTATTTTTTACATATTTATGTTGTAATATTTTAAACAAATTAGTAAAATTGAAATATAATGTTAAAAAAAGATAGGCTTAAATTAAATTAAAATAATCTTTCTCAAAAACATATCATACACCGCTTTAAATAAAAACTTTCTCTACGAAATAAAATTAGCTCGATTCCACTGTATCAAAAATTGGCCAATTTACATAGGTTTCTCAAGTAAGTGGCATACATGGATAGTTAGATGATGACTTGTTCTACAAAATAAAAGTAGTCCGATCTCCATACGATGGGGTTAACCCTTTTGTGGATGGCTTGGTAACTTATAATTTATCAAGAAAATAAATTATAAGTTACCAATTCATCCACAAAAGGGTTAACCCCATCGTATGGAGATCGGACTACTTTTATTTTGTAGAACAAGTCATTATCTAACTATCCATGTATGCCACTTACTTGAGAAACCTCTGAAAATTGGCCAATCTTTAATATAGTGAACGAATAAATTATTTAAATTTTCTTGATAAATTATAAGTTACCAAGTCATCCACAAAAGGGTTAACCCCATCGTATGGAGATCGGACTACTTTTATTTTGTAGAACAAGTCATCATCTAACTATCCATGTATGCCACTTACTTGAGAAACCTCTGTAAATTGGCCAATCTTTGATACAGTGAACCCCTAACTGTGATGTATTTATTAACATACAATTTTTTTTACTGAAAGTTATTCGAATTATTATTGTTTTTATTGTTGAAATGAATTTATTTTAGTTGTAGTTAGGATTAATACGAATCGAAAATTTTTAAGATTTAATTGGAATATAATTTTTTTTCTAAAGATAGTTCGAGTTACCTTATTATCATAGTGAAATAACAATTTTTTAGTCTACTGTAAAATAAATTACCAATACACATACAGTTTTTGATATTTGTGGAAAACTTCACAGCCGTTTTATTTTATACTATCGAATAATGTAAAATCTCAAATACATCGATGAGATTGGAAACATCAGAAGTTTGATTTTTTTCATTGTAATTGCGAAAATGAGAAATCTATAGTAAATTCTTTTATATATGGTTTAACAAAACAATAATTTTAATATTAGAGGGGTATAGCTTTTAGTGTCTCATATGGAGAGAATATTAATTTATTTTCCAATTGTTTCTTAGCAAAGTTATCGATAGATCGCTGTTTCTCTTAAGTTCATGAGGACACGGCCAACTATTATAAGCAAACTGAAATGCTTTGTTTTAAATTATTTGCAGGGAAAGTTTTTGTTTTTTAAAAGCTAGGTCATACCATGCCTAGGATGCATATGATATGATTGGCCTTATATATAATTTGTAGACTAGAATTTTCGGTTCATAGGTAAGTTTGATGTTACAACAAAGGACTAAATATAAGCATAGATTAAGATATAATAAAGATGGCTCATACACAACCAACTAAAATTTGTATTTAGAAATAATAATAGAGTAAGTGAAAATAAAAAGAATAAGTGATTTTTCAATACTGTATAATGAAGGATTGTAAAATATGCATTCGACAATGAACGAATAAAAAATAAAACCAAGTAGCCTTTCTATTCTAGGGAATCTTTCTTTGTTGTTAAACAATATATTTTTGTACTTTGTCCAGTAAACCAAAAACTACTTTTACATTTTCATTCAAACTGTTCACTACTGTCCAACACTTATCAATTAAATCCCGAAGAAATTTCACTGTATTGACCAGATTACATATTATTTCAATTGTTGTTTAATATGAATTATTTAAGTATAAATTCGATGTTATTTCCGATATAAAACAATAACACTTACACCAACTGTCAAAGAGTGGATGAATTAATTTACGTTCAATGCATGATTCATTCCGAAGATGATTAATTTCGAATTCATTCGTAATGTCATCTTTGTTTGTTTAACGCTTCGTATTATTTTTTTGCTTCTTACACTCTATCATTCTATCATTGCTCGCCATTGTGAAAACATTAAATAAAAGGTCAACAAAAGTTTAAAAGTTTAAGCAGTTCAATAAATAAAATATTTTTTATAACGTACATGAAGCTGGTGGTGTTTAACTTTAACAAAGGAGAAATCTCGTACGTTGTTATCATCGCTACATCCACAGTCCATCATTTATTATCCGCGGGAATTATAGCACACACAACCAGAGCCAGCTTACCAGTCTGGAATATTCTACATTGTTGTATTGTGCCCCGCCACAAACAAGTGCTACCCGTCAGCATATTAGAGGTTACCCGTCGCTTACTTTTATTTTTTATTCTAACTGAAACATCTTTTTATATCTTAATCTATGATATAAGGCATTAAATGCTGTGAAGGCTTATCTTTTCATATTTTTGATACGCAAATGGAAGTTAAGATTATTGGAGATATTCAACGAGTCAAACATGTTAACGAGTAAACACCCGTTAGTTTGTGGTATTGGATAGTAATAGGAGTAGCTTTGTTGGATTAGTTTAGCAACTTTCTTCTTAGAGTAAAGTTAATTGAGTCTCAGTTCTGTTAATGGTTATTTTTCAATTAACAAAATAATCAATTAACAAGGACAAGAATGTCTGAATCTTCTTAAAGCTTGTAAGCTTACTATGGCTAGTGCTATGTTGTCGGCAAAGCTAAGAAGCTTTTGTAAAGACCATTGCTACACAATCAAATTATTCAAATATTTCGTGTAAATCCATATAATTCGCGTAAATTAGTAATTACATATAGATCTCAGTCGCCATGCCCTGATGAGAATACAATTAATTTTTAACAAAATTATTACGACTCCTAACTGACATTTTCGATAACATTCAAATCTGAATACTTACATAACGACACTGTCATCCACAGCCGTTATACTTTGTTTTCGAACAGGATGAGAGCAAAATGCCATGCATGTAAAAATACGTAAAATAGGCCTGAGCACTGAACCTTGAAGTACACCTGCTTTCAGGTGTACTTCAAGGTTCAGTGCTTCAAGGTTTTGATGATCAGCGACACCTGTATTTTTAAGAATATTGCACTAGTGTCTGGCTTTTGACTATTTTAAATGGTTTAGGAGGATGATCAGTGAATCAGTCGTAGATATGCAAATGGCGAAACCAGATTGTTCCAGGTAGAATATATGGTAGAATTCATTCCTAGACTATGTTAAAAACACTGCTGAGAAAACGTATTAGTCTAGTTTTTTTGGTTTTCCTGTTTTGCCTGATTTTGATACTTCGATCGATTTTGTGAGCTTGGCATTGATAATTTGAGCTTTTAGTAGAAATCGAGACAATGGAATATATTTAATTGTTCTTTTAAAAATGCCGTTAATATTAGGAGTTTTTTATTTTTAATTTTCCGAATTAGATTGCGCACTTCTATAAGACATTAGTATTGATGTTACCATCTATAATGTAAAAGGTAGTTTGATGGAAAATTTCATTACACTTTTACGTGCTGCATTAAATATATAATGAATTTCGTAAATTTGCAAAGACTAACTCCTTTGCTAATTTGTCTGCATATAAGTTTTTTGTTTAAATGTAAGTTTATTTTATAGCAATATTATAATAGCTTTTGATTGAGGTATCATGCATCAAAATTGGAACTCTTTTACATGTTGCAATGAATATACAATGTGATTCGTAAAATTACTTTTGACGAATCGGTGATGAGATTAGATACCTGGCTTACTTGGAAAGAACACGTTATTAAGAAAAAAGAAAAATTTGATATTAAATTAAGAGAAATATAATGGCTGCTGTAGGAAAACAAATTGTTTGTGTACCTCTAGGTGGTAAAGTCCATAATGGACTTACAAAATATAGTTGAGGAGCTGTTCGCAGAAAACTAACACAAAAATAAAACCAAATTTTCTAAAAAAAACGCTTTGTTATATAGTTAATGCTCCGTGGTAAATAAGAAACAAAAGAAACCCGCAGCGAGGCATGGGGAGCTTATTTCTCATCATATAAATGCAGGGTGTACAGTTTGCTGAACACCATAGGCACAGTGAAGAGCTTGTTCTACTTTATTGTTCTAATTATAAGTCAATTGTAAATATGTATATAAAATCGAGCAGTTGAATCGAAATTTAAACTTTAGTCGATAACGATAATAAATAAAAAAATAATCAGTCGAAATTATATATAAAAAAAAAGTTTCGTCCTTCAAATGTATATCCTCGTCTAAACAAATACTCGATAATAAAACCAACATATTTTTCTGTATTCGGTGAGATAAAAATGCTTTCAATTCGTATTAATAAAATATTACGCAATCAATGATTTATAAAATTGAAAATGGAAAAATGAAAACTTTCAATCAAAACAAATTGAAAATTTAACACTGTGGGTGTTCGTCCGTCTATATTACATTTGTTGATTTGTTTCATTAAATAAAAAATGAAATTTTACGGCTTTTTTGTACCTTTGAAAATATAAATTAACCAGATTGGTTTATCCTAGATTTGGTTCTACTCTTAGAGGTCACTTTAAAGAATATTGGATCAACCTTTTCATCAAATTCTTGATTTTATGTTTGGAAAAGAACCGATTATTGCGGTATAACAATGAATGGTTTTCAGTTTTAAATAACTGAAACCATTATTTCCGAAGTTTCAGTTATTTAGAAACAGACTTTATGCTTTTCTGATAAAGAACCTCTATAGTTTCCTTAAAATGGCAATCAAACAAAGTAGTTAACATTTCTGGTGAACACTCTGTAAAATGGTTTCAAATTTTTCCCATCCACTATATTACCACCAGTATACATAAACTTCTACATTCTGGATATAATTTGGTTAAATTCTAAACCATACATTCATTTATTTTCCTAATAACACATAATTATAAGAACATAAACATAATAAATTGAATAATTACGTTATACCTACAGATGGTTCTTTGTATTACAAATAGCCTGCGGTAATTTTTACTCGTTTAGTAAAAAAAACTTGTCTATGTATACCTATGTGCAAGTAAAAATTTGTTAGTATAAAGATTATTTGTGGTTCATGCTTTTGTGTGTACTTAAAATTTTATAAGGTAGTATCAGTACAATAAATGAACTTTATTACATTTGGCCAATTATTTTAATTATATCTGCATTATTATTTTCTAACATTTTATCTAACATTTATAAATTATTAAACCAACCTTTAGTGGTAAAAGTAAAATATTATGTGAGATGAACGCCATTTCATTACAAATGTCATTATTATCAATATATGGAGAAATCCCGCCTCTCAGAGATCTCCACAAAAAAAAACTTAAAATCTTCCATCAGCTATCTTTCATACTCAGCTCTATGGATCCATCTTTCACAAACATACTCGACAGCGAGTTTGATCAACGCTTTGTACAACTTTAGTAAAGTTATATGTGAAGTGAAATCTTTCGAATTATCATTGTGTGTACACCTACAAATGATTTATGATTTAATGAAATTTGACAAATATAAAACTTGGGATAACCTAAAAAGAGAACTCATAAAACAATTCGGTATGTAAAATCTCCTGAAACCCTACAAGTTGAATTATTCACTATAGAGCAAAATAAAAACGAAAATGTTAGGAATGTTAGGCAAACCGCATCGAAAAATTACTCTCGCAATTAGATGAGTCCTCAATTTTTGAACAAGGAGAAAAATCCCAGGAAAACGTCACCAGTTTTAATGCAAAAACTGATTTAAAAGCATTCCAGGAAGGATTGCTCGATCCAATCAAAATAATAGTCAATGCTTGCCGATTCACTATTTTAAATGATGCTATAAACAAGGCATATGAAGAGGTATTGACGTTAACATGTTCAAGAAGGAAAACTTCATCATCTCTTCCTGTAAAACCTACAGTTAGTTGTTAAATATGCGTTAAGATTAAACATTCGGCAAATGCCTGTTACCAAAGAGTTCCAAATAATTCGACTTTCCTTCAAAAAATTCTTCCTCAAACAACAAACCATAATAGGTCAGTTAATATTTATAATTCGTGATTGTTTTTCTAAAAAAAAGGGCCGACAATTGGAAAAATTCCACCAACGACAGTAATTTTCCCAATTATGGATCAATTAAACAGGGAAACTTCAATGGTCTCGAGAAAACTCGGAACACTCCAACTCGAGTCCAAAATTTAGAGAGTGTTCACTCGCCATAACAAGTAACACCCAGATTAGCTCAAATTTTTCTAAATGCATTTCTCCTTCTATACAACCGAGTCAGAAACTATCCTTTTGCAAACCGAAGGTTCTTCATTTAGTTTATCCAACTCAGAATTTTTGCGAATAGTCCTACCTATTCTGACATTAACTATTGGTGATACTTCACATACCTTGAAAATATGTTCGGAAAATTCTATCATTAAAATACCACCGCGTTCACATCGAATTGTTTAATTGTATTCTGAACTCGAAAATGCAAGTGATCGTATATATGTCTATCACAAGAAATTAAGCCTGGTGTATTTATTGGTAATAGTGTCACGGAAATCATCAATAATGTTTCTTTGATGACAATTGTTATTACCACCGAAAACGAAGTTATTTTGCTGGATGCTAAACACAAAACGGACTCAATCAATAATTATGAAGTATACAATTTTAACACATGTTCTCATGAGATATCCAACCGTCTTACAATACTTGAATCAGAAATCGATACTGAAAAATTAAACAATGAAGAGACATTTTCCATTTTCAAAATATGTTGTGAGTATGACGATATCTTTTACCATAGATGAAGAAACTCACTACCACCAATGTTACTGAATATAAAATTCCGCTTATTCAGAATTCTCCTCCCATACACATTATACCTTATAGGCTTCCACAGTCTACCAAAGAGGAAGTAAATAACCAAGTTGCTTAAATGTTAAAAGATGACATAATCAAGAATGACCATGAAATTTCCCTTTATTGTGCGTGCCAAAGAAATCTAGCAACCACGACCAAAAATGGCGGAAAGTAGTTGATCTATACGCAGATTAAATGAAATAACTAAGTTAGATGTATTCTCATTGCCAAACATTACGGAAATACTCGACCAGTTGGTAAAAGCTTCGTAGTTTTTAACACTTGACGAATGGATACCACCAGGTGCTGCTACATCAAAATAGGCAGATTACTGCATTTTACACCTCCACTGAGTACTAGCAGTTCAAATTATTGCCTTTTGGATTGAAGGAGGCATCTTTAACATTCCAGAGGTTAATGAACACTATACTCAGTGGCCTGAATGGAATTCAGTGTTTTGTCTACCTGGATGATGTGGTTGTACATGGCGTAAACCTATCGAACCACAACATGAAATTAAAAAACATCCTTGATAATTTTCGACAGTCGAATTTGAAACTCAATCTCAGAAAATGTCAGTTTATTTCAAAAGAGATTGTTTACTTGGATCATATTCTTACCATAGAAGGTATTAAACCAGATCCAGGTAACATTCATTGTATTAAATTATCCGATGCTAACCAACACTCGGGAAATTAAATCTTTTTTGGGCCTAGTTGGTTACTAAAGGCGATTCATTAAGGATTTCTTAAAATTAGCCAAACCTCTGACTGACGGTTTGGATGTTAAGTTTCTGTGGAATGCATTCTGTGAAGAATCTTTCCATATTTTGAGGGAAGCTTTGACAAAATCTCTCGTTTTAATTTATCCTGACTTCAAACAAAAATTGTTTGTTACCTGCCATGCTAGTGATACAGCAATTCACGCAGTTTTATCGCAAAAGTCAAATAGCCTGGATTGTCCCATCTTTTTGTAGCCGTACCCTTAAGAAAGCTGAAACAAATTACGCGACCGTAGAGAAGGAATTGTTGGCCATTGTTTGGGGTGTAGAACATTTTCGACCTTATCTCTATGGATTGTAAGATAAGCAACTATTCCGATGTTGACGTTCTAACTCGTTCTCAAATTTCTTCCAAACTCAACAAATTAAGTGAAACTAGTGCTGAAACCTCCCAGCAGTCGTCGAACAGCCCCGCAATGTTATATGATAACACGCACCTATCCACTTCTTTAATTTTTCCAACGTCTATGACACTACCAAATACGGAACCAACCGAAATAACAAACGATGACGAGATAACACAAGTCATTCAGGAATTCCATAATTCACCTTGCGCAGATCACCAAGGAATACAACGAACGTACTTACGTCTTAAACATTTGAATACATTCCCTAAAATGTATCAAAGAAATGAGAACTATATCAAGCAATGTGAGCTTTGCCAAAGGAACAAACATTCGAGAAAGATGAAAGTCCCAATGAAACTTACTACAACTTCTAACAAACCGTTTGAAAAAATATTTCTTGATATTCCCTTACTACCTTCGTTCAATCAGAAAAAGTATGTTTTGATCATACAAGACGATTTATTAAAATTGTCCGTAGCAGTTCCGTTAGAAACACAAGAGGCAAGTGAAGTCGCAAAGGTTTTTGTGGAATAGGTGTCCAACCTTTCCAACAACAACAGTCAACAAAATGTAAAATAAGCTGATGCAACCATATAAATTATAATTTGTTCATAATTAATTAAAGAGTTGATTTTAACCCTTTTTTAAGGGTTAATAAAAAAGTCTTGTTTATTACAATAATTATATAAAACAAAATTAAGATGAAATATACAAATTAAGAATCTAAATTATTTCAATTTAAAATTATAGTAAGATAGTTAATATTAATTAAGAAATTTAAACACTTTAATTAAATTAAAATTTAGTTTGTATTAACGTAACTTTTTTATGTAATATTAGGGACTTTTGCCTCACACCATGTTAATCTTTCAATAAAAGATCATCCTCCAAAAAGGATAATCTTTTATCTTAAGGGGAAAGGTGTGATGAAATCACCGAACAAACCCCAAATTTAAAAAAAAATATCAATTATAAAAAAAAACTAAAAGTTATTTGGTCTTCTTGACTGGAAATCTGCTCAACATAGAAACATCTATAATTTAATCATTTGCGCAGTAAGTTACAAACAATTAAGGCTGGTTTCAATAGGTTTGAAGTCTGGTTTGAACTAGTAACTGTCAAAATCAAAACAGATGTTTCAACTGCGGAAACAAGCAGCATACCATGATTCACCTAGGCAACGCAAAAAGGAAAACGTCGAATAAATTATTCAACCAAACCAAGTTATCATCCAATTTTATTTGAATTATTGATTATACATATAACCAGGTTAATAATTCACCTACAATCAAGAATGTTGCTTCAAGCAACAGAGCAAGTTTATACTAAGTTTTGTTGTTTAGTTGGCGATTAAAATTTGCAAAATATTGTATCAATACAAACTAGGTTTTCAGTAAGTACTTTGCTGTCTACGGTTGTTTTTAACATCATCAATGGATTTGTCAATACTCACATCGCAAGAGAACTACTCAACTCCTGCTCGCCAACAACACTCAATAGTGAAAATGGTGTACCGTTTTGAATTTTATAGCCGATCAAAGGTGAAAATTAGTGGAATTGCCTTCCACAAAAGGCTGGAGTGACAAAGGGTAAAGTGAAATTGTATATAGTATCTTAATACCAACCTGACAGCAGCAATACTGCCAAAACCTCTTTAAATGATTATCTAGCAATTAAACATACCGTCCAATCATCAATTCAATCATTTGTATAACATAATATGTTATTTTTAATAAGCATTAAGCAGGATATCCAAAAAAGGCCGAGCCCACCCTACACCCGTTTTTACCTATACTTGGAACATCCGTTGGAACCTCAATATCCGTTGAGTTTTCACTGGGAAGCTGTGTAGTAGACCGGATGTCAAAATGGTTCAGATGGCCAATGATAACCCAAGGGAACATTCATGATATCAGGAAAAGGTGGCATCTGGATAGTATTTGACAGATTTACAACAAAAAAAGTAAATGGCATAGCAAGAAAAAAAATATCAAAACTGGAGATGTGGTGTACATCAATAAAAAAAATCTTCCTCCGTCAAAATGGGCATTGGGTAAAGTGATCAAGCTAATAATTATTAAAACATATATATGCTAAAATATTCAATAACTGCCATCTATCAATAGATAGTAGAAACAATCCAATGAAATTAAAATCAATTGACCGATTGAGTTGTACTATAATTATAACCACCTTTATTAGCTATAAAAATTGTTAAAGTATTTTATATCTTGTAAAAATTTCTTTTATAACAACTTTTTATAGTGGAAGTAAAATTAAGCCTATGTACCTCCGGTCGATTTTTTTGTCTTATGCTGTGTACCTTAATCGACTAAACTAACTAAACTAAATTATAACGTGTTAGTTCATGCTTTATCTATATAGATGGAAAAAAAGTCCCTAAATTACTGAAAAGCACCATTTTCGGACGTGCCACACATAACTCAGCCGTGAACAAAAGATCTTAGTCAATTCTATGACACGGCAGATCAAGTGATTAGAGGATTAGATGCTTTAGGAGAAGATGGAAAAAACGCGATCTTTGGTTAATCCATTTGCATTTACGAAAGTTAGACGAGACAACTAACCGAGAGTTGGCTAAAGAAACGTCGCAAACTGATTTCCCCAAATTGGAAGGTTTTTGAAGTTTCTAAAACGACGAACTGATGAAGTAGAATGTTGGAATTTATCTGTTTCCAGCCGCACGACTAAACCAAGAAGAACATTATTAACTAGTCAGAGTTATCAAGCCAAATGTCCGGTGTGTGACGAGAGTCACTATGTATCTAATTGTCAAAGATTTGCCAATTTATCAGCGATTAAGAGACGTGAATTAGTTGCTAAAAAGATATTATTTTTCATATGTTTGTCGACTACACATCGTGCTGCGGACTGTCGGTATAGAAAAAGATCCGAAAAATGTGAAAGAAAACTCCACACATTGTTACACTTGAACCGAGAGTGGCAGTTAATTCAAAATAAACTTGGTCACCATTACGGCTAATACAGAAACGACTATTTGCAGTGCAGTTGTGGTACCAGAATTAAACCGAGCACTCCGTACAAAATTACTACCAACCGCGATAATCATGGTATGTGACTTCAATGGAAAATGGTAAGAATGCAGAATTTAAATGGATTCAGGATCAGAACATTCATTTATAACCCAAGCATGTTCAAATAAATTAATGCTGCAGCGTAGAAAAAGCAACATGGTGGTTGCGGGTATCACTGATGGATGTGAGAAAACTAAGGGATCAGTGCATCTCTTAGTAAAGTCTCGGGTATTCGAATTTGAACCACACTGCACGAGTCTTTCGTATTAGCTAAGTTACCAACAAGGATTCCAAGCTAAAGTGGACAGTATAGGCATCGTGGATGTTTTCAGAAGCTGTAATTAGCTGATCCTCAATATGATGTTTTGTAGGTCACAATATCGGAACGCAAATGGAAAAAAGTAGCATATGGAATTTTTTGATTTTTTTCTGAGGAACTCAACGTGGAATATCATGGATTTTGTGTTGCGAGTTTAAAAGGATACGACAGAGTTTAAAGGGATACAACAGTGGTGTATTGTAGAGTTTTAGTGGGAGACTTAATACAGTTAAATTTGGTAGCAACTATAAAACTTAAGTATTGCCGATTAAACGATTCACTATTCCGAAAAACAAATTGCTAAACCAAATATTCGCGAGTGACCACATACCCGAATATTTCGCATGGTGTGATTCGACCATTGTACTGAACTGGTTATCGAACCAGGAAATCTGCCTATCTGTGTGGGAAATCAAACCGCAGATATTTTATAATGGCTACCAAGACATCGATGGCAACACATTAAATCGGAAGATAACCGTGCCGACGCAGCATCGCGAGGAGTAATGTCTTCAGTGCTGATAAACATGAACATCTGGTGGAAAGGCCCCCATTGGCTAAGCCAATCAATGGATAAATGGCCTACTTCGAAACATTCACCGAGCTTAATGCCAGTACAAGATAATGTCGATGTGACGATATGTAACACCGAACTGTGGTGTTCGTTAGTCAGTTTTCGCATAATCCACAAATTGTGTTTCAAAAGAAATTGTGGTGAACATTTTTGACGCAATTTGTTCAATCGTAGTAGTTTTTAGATTTTCTTTTTAATACGCGTGTCATTTGCGATTTTAAAAGCATTTTGCATCTTAAATTTTAAATCGGCAAGCTAGTTGTCATAATAGATTGGTTCTATATTGGCTGATAAAGAATGTGGTATTTCAGGCTTATATCCGAACAACAATTCAAACGGTATATTTGAAGTGAATGAATGCGAGACGGGCCAAAAGTAGAAATAATACTTTCCACGAAAGATCGAGCAGCTTCTTGATTCGGTAAGGGCATTGCAAAGGAAAATTTGGTAAAATCATTTTGAACGGTCAGAAAACATTTGTTGTTGGCATAACTACTTCGCAGTGGGCCGACTACATCAAAGAACAGTTTTCCAAATCGGTGTTTTAAGGTTGTTGTTATTTTCATCGGCATTTTAGTAAGAAATGTTTACTTTTTTGACAGGTTCCACAAGGTTATTGATGAATTTCAACTCCTGTTGGAGAAGTATGGAATGATTTGACGGATCTGAATTAGGAGGCTCTTAAAATCTTCGTTTGTCCTGTATTTGGGTTAGTACTTATGTATTAGCATAGTTACGGTATTCTGAGACGTTTCGGCTTAAGTCATCAGCATTAGAATTTTGTGATCCAGGCTAATGTACTATTTCGTACTGATACTCGCCGAGTTTTAACCCTCCATTTCATTAATCGAGATGTTGGATTATTGACCTTCCAGAACCAAATCACCGGTTTATGGTCGTTGTATATTTTGAATTTGTGGCCATATACGTATGGACGGAAATAATTTAAGCTCCAAACAACTTTCCAGAACCTCCTTCTCGACGGTGTGATAATTTTTTCAGCTTTATTTAACGTACGGCTGGCATATGCAATGGGTAAGTCAACATCATTGTCCATTTGCTGTGATAACACGGGCCATACAGCGACAGCCCTCGCATCTACACTCTCATCTGTGTAGGTGGACTTATTAAGTTAGATTTCAAAAGATTAAAAGATTTATCGCATAATGCCGTCCACTGAAATTTCGTTGATTTTTCAATAGATTTGTCAGAGGACTGAAAGTTTTTGTGAAGTTAGCATTTCGTATCGTTTGGAACTGGATATTCTTGAATAGCAATATCTTCAAAAGATCAGGTATACCGCTACTGGAAATAATATATTCAGGAATATTTTGTCCATATGTCACTATATCGTCCAAGTAAACCAATCATTTAATTCCGTTGAGTCCAGTGAGAACTGTGTTCATTAACCTCTGAAAGGTAGCTCGAGCTCCCTTTAACCTGAAGAGCATTCTTAAAAACTGATAATGTCCAGTACCGGTGCTAATTGCAGTGTACGGGAACTAAATGGACTCGGTGATATCCTGTTGACAGATCAAGTGTGCTAAAGTAAAGTGGAAACGACGGAAATACATCGCCAATGGTCACTTCATTCAGTTTCCTGAAATCAATTACGACGAGCCATTTTTTTCCCATCCACAGTTTTTTTGGAACTACCATTAAGAGGAAATTCCAGGGACTGAAACTCGGTTGTATTATCTGTTCGCTCAATATTTGCTTAATTTGAGAGGGAACTTCTCCCTTTAAGGCTTCTGGCATACGATATGGTTTCTGGTATATAATTTGTTTTGAGTAACCCGAGTAAAGATTCACTATTGGAAATATTTATTAAACTGTTATCGATGTAGACACTAGGAGAGACTTCTTCTGATTGACAATAATAATTACCATCTGATGCACTAATAATTGGAATCTTCAAAATTTTTGCACAACGTGAAGGTATGTTAACCCTTAAATTCAGAGGTAACAGGAAACGGTTATTGGAGTTTAGAATTTCCAATTTTTTATTGAAAAATTAATGGTACAATTATTTTGTATTAGGAAATTTGGTCCAATAATACCATCATATGGATACCATCAATATATTACCATTACATTGAGCTAAAGTATCTTTGGATTAAGAAGTTATATCAATTAGAAGACACTTATGATTTGGAATGCATCATCCATTATGCGATCAACCTAAAAGAGGGAAACCTCAACACTTGTATCAAGAAGAAATGTATTATTTTCTGAATTGGAAATGTCTAGCTTAAGTACAATGAAACTATGGAAACTAGTTGACGAATTAGTGGTAGTAAAAATATTACGTGGTACTTGCTTTAGATCCTGATTATTTAATTTGTCTGGTTTGATATTATTATTTTTGGAATCTAATGTTCTAATGATTGAACTTTTTCGTTGACCTCTAATAAGTTTTGACCGATTGTTTTTGAATTGGAACACAGTATTTTTTTATTTCCTGAACTCGAACCGGCGTGTTCGAAGTTGATGGTTTGAGTTCCTTCACGTGTCCCGTCACATATTTAACATCTTGGAATCAATATGTTGCTTTTTTCGATACTGAGATATGTGATGTCCAAAGATTTTGCAATATGAGCAAAAAGATTCGTTCCTCGGAGCCAAACTTGAAACCGCCGGATCCGTTTTAGCATTACCCAGGATGCAACGCTCAAAACTTGTGCAACAGATCTACCCCATTAACTAAAAGCAATAAAATTGTTAAAACAATATTTCAAATTTGTACTATGGTTGAATTGAATTGAAAATTGTTTGATATCTTATATTATATAAAGTGTTTTCAAACAAAATGCATGCAACAATAATTCTAGGTTATTATTTATTGTTCAATTTGGAAAATAAAAACTTTCCAACATTTTTTTTTTTTTACTTACAAACTTTTAAAAGTAACATTCAAAGTTTTTTTTTCTAACTTGTATGTTTATAAGTTTAGTTGTTGTTCAGATAATAATTAATTTAATAAAATTTATGTTTACCAACTAAAAGTTTACAACATTAAGTTTTTTTGAAATATTTGGTTGGAAACTATTTTTTGCTGGTTTTATATACATAGTACATAATACAGTGCCATGTGTCCAAAAATGGATTTGGAAATGTGAAAAAAATTTAAATATGTTATGTGCTTTAACAAAACTGGGTAAACAAAAGAACAGCAGCAAAATAATAATTAAGAATTTTTTACCCATGGGAAAAAAGAGGTTTGGTTTTGTTTTTAAAATTTATGCTATATGTTCCAAGTCGAAATATCGCTTAATTACCATCGTGGCTTTGTTCATGCTTCTTATGTATACAACCGAGAAACGAGAGTAACATTTAAATTATTTCTGTTGTTGGTTTTTTAAGAACAATATAATTATTATATCGTAAAGACCTTTCCCAAATATTTGGATAAGCCAAGTTTAAATTGTAGTACCTCTTCCACAATTAAAAATGGATTTGAACTTTAAAAGACTTGGTTTTTTTTTTAATTTTGTAATTTTTATTTCATTATATTGTAAATTTTAATTTTAAAAAGAACTTTTAAATTACAAAAACAACGTAATGAGTGTAGTTTAAGTTTTAGTTGTATTTAGTCACACGACGGTTATATACGTTCGAAGCAAGCTATATACGTGAACACAAGGATTCAGTAAAGAAACTAAATGATAACCACTGTTAAATATAAGTAATTTCAATTCTTGAGGAGTAAATGAAATCAAAATAAATTCATCCAATTCGTTGCTTTTGAACATTAATGGTTTCTGTAGATTCAAATCAGCATATTATAATTTAATGACCACTTGTTGGTGATGGCAGAATCTATGGAAAAAATCGAATCGGTTAATTAATCGCTCAACTGATTTGACATCTTTTCACAAATACTTAATTCAATAGATCCTGAAAAAGTGAACCTGTACCTGTTTAAACGAATTATAAAACCTATAAATAGAGCTAGACATTTAATAGAAAAATCTGGCGCCCCAATCATTAATTAACAAATCCGTTTAGTGGTCCGATTGTGATGCAAGATACTTAATTAAAAGGTCTGTCCATCAGTATAAATACTGCTATAAAATAAATATACAATTCAACAAATTATTTTTATGCAAAAAAATTAGCAAAGGGGTTTTAGATTTTGACCTTTTGTTGGATTTTGCAAAGAACGGACCACAGAAATCAATGCCAGCTATTGAAAATGATCTTGTTTGCGTTACGCAAGCAATCGGTAAATCACCCATTTTGTCATGTATACATTTGGGTTTATATCTGAAGCATGGAATACATCGACCTACAACTTAACACAAATTTCGACCTCCTATGATCCAATAATTAGACCTTAAATTATACAGCAACGTTTGAGCGCAACAACGTAACAGTCTTATGTGTTCAGATCGAACCAATAGTGTTGAGAATATATGTAATTGGGAGTAGCAACAGAAATTTATTAACCTACACGAAGAATTCTCATTTTATTTAGAAAAAGACTTAATAGTTTTAACTTGCTAGAATTTGGAACACATTCGTGTTTTTTAAGGTACTGAATATCATTCCCATATTCAATTTTCTGAATGGTTTTCACTAAATCTGAGCTGATAGTTGAATTGAAGTTTTTAGGCCAGTGGGATTGATCTTCATGAAAAAATGAGGGACCAGAACACCATAACTTCCTTCTCAGAAATTCATTTGTCATTACTCCTCGCGAAACCAAGTCAGCGGGATTTTGTGATGTTAGAACATAGCACCAGCTATGTATTGAAGAAAATTCTTGTATCTGGGTTATTATATTTGCCACAAATGAAGAAAATTTAAAAGATTCAGATTTTATCTGAAGAAGAGTTATTTAAGAGTCTGCCCAAAGATAAATATTATTACAATGCATATTCAAACTTTCGATTAACTTAGCCAAAGTTTGTGCCAAGAACAAAGCGACACATAGTTTGTCGTTAAGAGGTCAACCCTAGATTTTGAACAAATCAGTCTTAAATGATGTTTATTGGCTTTATCTGTGATTTGCAGATACATAACACAACCGAAACCTTTCTCAGAAGCATCTGAGAATCCATGGATCTGTGTAACTTTAAACTGTGGCATTAAAATACATCTTCGAACAGCAATTCGCTTGAGTTTGATTAACTGCCTTTTAAACTCTATCCAATCATCACAAACTTGATGTATAATGAGATCATCCTATCCTATATTATGAAGTGTCCAAATGGTTTGCATTATAATTTTAGCAGTTGATACTATTAGGGAATACAATCATAACGGGTCAAATAATTGGCATATTTGATGAGAAACTGAATATCGACCAGAAGGGAGACGTATGTAGTTTGTAACATAGTAATCTTCCCAATATTTTCCATCTAATGAGTAACGATTGTTAAGCGATAATGTTTCTAGCTCCCAAAAGCGTTTAACGTTATTATGTAATATTTTGTTTGAGCATAAGGATATTGATGGATATTTTTTAACTATGCCGGACGCCATAACATGATCACAAACTACGTACCCAAATACACTTTGATAAAATTATGGAAGGTTTCTCTCAACGGTCATAGATTTTGCATTAAATAATTTATGATAAATTTTCGCAAATTATCAGTAAATCAATTTTATTTGGAACGAGGAAATACGGATCTGCAAACTCAATGTCTATCCGTATTAAATTTAAATTGACCTTAACTGGACTTGCTGGTAAATCACTTGTAGTTTTTGGGATTACCAAAAAAATCCAAGTTAGCTGAGAAATCGGATACTC
Source organism: Tipula confusa (assembly GCA_963556175.1). Taxonomy (NCBI): domain Eukaryota; kingdom Metazoa; phylum Arthropoda; class Insecta; order Diptera; family Tipulidae; genus Tipula; species Tipula confusa. Next base: position 149,664,500 of record OY744476.1, on the reverse strand, counting down.
TTGAAAATATGGTCAAAAACACTTCAGTTGCTACATGACCCCCCTCGTAGATGAAAAACCCTAGATTTAAAAAAAATTACAACAAAAATCTAACGGTTTTAAATCGATTCGTGGCTGATATTTGACCATCATAATACCATAAGCGGGTTTTAATCTATCAATAGATATTGATTACTGTTTGCCATTGATCAAAATCACGAAATATTTTCTTAATCGACGTACAACGGTTTTAACTTTATCAACTCTTACAAAGACATATTTGCAAGTGTCCAGCGATTTGGGAACAAAAATATCTTTTTAAATCGTATGTCTTGTAGAAGTAGGAATAAGATTTTGCATACAATATCTTAATTGTTCAACTACAGAATCAGTTGTTGGTAAAGACGGAAGAGGATTTTCCACGAAAATCTGATGGTTTGACCATAAACTAATTCCGCTGGTGAGCATTTTAGATCTTCTTTAACCGTAGCTCTAATACCAAGTAAGATAATGGGTATTTCTGAGCTCTATTGCGCTGTATTACCTCGGGCTCTAAGTGCAGATTTCAACTGCCGATGGAATTGTTCGACCATACCATTTGCTTGAGGATGATAAGCTGTAGTTCGTATACGTTTCGAGCCAAGAAGTTTTGTCAATTCTTTAAAAAATTTGCACTCGAACTGTGTTTCTTGACCGGTTGTAATTGTTAAAGGGACACCGAAACGTGAACCATAATTATGAACGAATTTGGTCGCAACAGTAGATGCAGACATATCAGTCATGCAATACGCTTCAGGCCACCGAGTAAAACGACCAACACAAGTTAGAATATAATTAAAATTCTTAGAAGTTGGTAACGGGTCAACTATATCTACATGAATATGTTCAAAACCTGTATTGGGTATTTTAAATTCACCCACAGGAGACTTAAGTGTCTCTGCACTTTTGAATGTTGACATTCTAAACATGACTGTGCGCAATTTTTGACATCTTTGTTTAGACTAGGCCAAAAATAACGAGCAAAAATCAATTTACGAGTTCCAAGAACCCCGGGATGTGAGATGTTATGTAAAACGTCGTAAACTTTCTTACGAATAGGAGCTGCGATGAATGGGCGATTCTGCCCAGTAGTAATTTCAGAATAAATCTCTAAACCTGGCAATTTAAAAAGCTCTAATTTAAATTTTGAATTAGAAGGACGTCCGGAACCAGAAAGTAAATCCTGAAGTTCTAAGTCCGCTTTTTGGGCCGTAATAATTAACTGATAATCAAAACTATCGTCAACGGATGATAATACTAAAGTGTCATCCCCAATGCAAGAAAAACAATCCTCTACAGTATTATCTTTACCACTCACATGCCCAATATCCGTAGTAAATTGACAAATATAGTCCAAGTGTCTCGACACTCTTAGACTATGTTCAGTTTTTGACAGAAGTGCTCTAGTCAAAGGCTTATGATCGGTGTAAATTCTAAACTCCCAACCTTCTAAAAAATAACGGAAATGCTTGATTGCTAGATAAATAGCTAACAGCTCTCGGTCAAATGCGGAATACTTAAGTTCAGCATTTGATAACTTTCGAGAGAAAAATCCTAATGGCTCCCAAATATTATTATTAAGCTGTTGTAAAACAGCTCCCACAGCTGTATTGGACGCATTGGTAGTCAAACTGATTGAAGAATCATTCAAAGGATGTGCTAACAAAGCAATTGACGCCAATTCACGTTTTAAAAATTCAAATGCTAAATGGCATTCCTCTGGCCAAGTAAAATTTCTTGGTGTCTTGGGCTTCTTAAGTAACAGAGCCAAATGAGAGTGAATTGGGGCTAAACATTCGGCAAGCTTAGGAATAAAACGGTAATAATAATTCACCATGCCGATAAATTGCTGTATGCGTCTAATCGATGTTGGGGCCGGGAAATCCGTAATAGCTTTAACATTTTTCGCCGAAGGTAGAATACCTTCCGGAGTGATCTTATGACTGAGGAAATCTAATGATTGTGCTCCAAAAACGCATTTAGAAATTTTAATATGAACATCAAACTCAGTAAGACGTTGAAATAATCTTTCCAAGTGCAGTTTGTGTTCTTCCTCAGTATAGCGGATGCCACTTAAATGTCGTCTATATAGACGAAAATAAAATCTAAATCACGAACAATCTCGTTCATAAAACGTTGAAACGTTTGTGCGGCATTACGTAAACCAAATGACATACGTGTAAATTCAAACAACCTATGGGGTAGTAATTGCCGTCTTGTAAATGTCTTCAGTGGCAATCGGAATCAAATGATAAGCCCTGATAATGTCGATTTTAGAAAAAATCTACTTACCATGAAGATTCATAGAAAAATTCTGAATGTAAGGGATTGGATAGCGATCCGATATCGTAACCACATTAAGTCGCCTATAATCCCCAAAAGGCCTCCAATCTTGATCTTTCTTCCTGACCATATGGAGTGGACATGAAACTGAAGATGCCGAAGGTTGTCAAATTCCTAACTCAACCATGTGCTGAAACTCAATTTTTGCTGCTTTATGTCGCACAGAAGCGAGTCTACGTGGTCTAGATACTGGCAAACGACCTTCAGTGACGATATGATGAACCACGGGATGTCTAACAGGCAAATTATATTTTGGTTCGGCTATTAAAGAGAGGAATTTCTTAAGAATCGTCCCATTGACAGCTTAGTCGCTGAATCAACCAGCCTTTTATGATTAAGGTCGACTAATAAACCAAATTTAACAAGGAAGTCGGCACCAATAATTGGCCGATTCACATCTGCTAAAATAAAAGCATGTGTGTACTTCCTTCTCAGACCTATATCTACCGTAAGCAAACGAGTGCTGTAGGTACTAATTATAGATCCATTAGCAGTCGATAAAACTAAATCGGACTTACAAGAATTCCTAAAATAATTCGTATTGTACGTGACAGGGAGCACCGAAAGGTCTGCTCCTGTGTCAATTAAAAAAGACAAAGAATTAGATTGGTCATATATATGCAAACGGCAGGTATTATTTAATCTCGCGTCTGCTGTTGCACAAAGATTTGGCGAAAATGTCGCATTACAACTTCCATTGGTTCTAACTTCAGAATCTATGACCTTTAAACAATTCGATTTCTTAATATTATGTTGTAAAAATCGCAAATACTTATAATTAGCTTCAACGTATAAATTCCGGCTTTTTTAAAACGTCGAGTTGCTCGTTTCGACGAATGACGTATAGTGTATTAAATTTTTTAAGTTACAAGTCGATTTTTTTTTCTTGGTCGTCAACAGAATTTTGTGACAGATTCCGCTCGTATTTGCACGGCTTGATACACCGATGCGCCTTGTTATTATAAAAATGATGGTAGAAGCACGTTCCATCATAGTGTGCTCGTTTATTTTTTTGCAAAACGGCGCGGCGATGTGCTTCTGAAATTTTTATTTGAGGTGCTGCGCTGTCTAGGTTTATTATAATTACCGCTAAAAAATTTGTTCAAAATCCCTTCGATTCTGGACAACCTCTGGTCCACTGACATTGAGCTAGACTCAGGCGGTTTTGGGCGATTATTACTGTTGCTCTTTTCTGATAAGGTACGAATTCGAGGTCGCGAACGTGAAAATTCGCATAGCTGTTGTTCAGGTGTCAGATATTCAAATATTCTGTCTGCCTGTTTTTTTCCTCCTCTAAAGAAGTGGTGGTTGGTTGTCGCACAATGCCCGTCTTAATAATCGGCGGAAGTCTTCGTACCCATAATGACCTAATTATTTGGTCGGAAAAATTGTTACCAGCGAGCGCTTTGATGGTCCGTAATACTTCTGACGGTCGGCCATTTCCTAATTCTTGACCCGATAATAGCTGTTCTAATTTCCTTTCATCCGAAGGAGCTAATCGGCCCAATAGAGCACTTTTTAGTGAAACATATAAATTTTCGGTAGATGGGTTTTGTAAAAAATCATCAATTTGTCTACATGTCGAGGGTGGTAGAGCTATTAATGTGGACAAATACTTTGTTTTTTCTGTTGCGCGCTACAAAGAAAATTGTATCTCTGATACCGTGAACCACGTGGTTGGGTCATTAACCCAAAACTCCTGCAATTTAATTTGGCTGGCCGCCACCTCTGTCGACGGACCAGGTAAATATCTAATATCCTGTTGCGGTTCGGTTGATGTTATAATTTTGGAAGCCTGGCTTGTGTTCATGCTTTCGTCCTCACTTTTAGGCATGTTATGATGATTCTAACCAGCGAAGTGACTCTTTTTGGTATATCAATGATGGATAATTTGGAAACTATTGTTTTGATATACGAAATTGAAATAAGTGAGAAATTTTTTTTGATTTATGAGGCCACTTCGCTCGGTACGGCACGTCCGCCGCAGGATGTCTGCCGCAGCACGTTGCGGCTCGCCTGCCGTTCCCGCGTTGTCCTAGTCAACAATTGTTATAGCTATATTTGTTGGATAAATGTTCATGTAATGATTTTCTACTTTTTGAGAACACTATGTGCCACTTGATGGTGTGTGCGGTGAGATGATGAATTGTTTGTTAATTTAGTAGTCCCTAAACATGGACGTCGAAACTTGTTTGTTGTATAATAGTTTCTAACCTTGGGCGTCGGTCCAAGGTTAGCAACTGAATATTATTGTAGCAACTGAATATTATTGTATCAGTAATATTCAGTTGCTACAACACCTTTGTCTTTATGGTAATTTCATTTCCACCAATGCCCGAAATTATTTTTTAATGGACTGCCTTTTAAGTTTCATTAGGATCACGATACTTTCAGTGACAAAATTTAAGTGTGATCCGCTATCTAAAAGTACCCTGCATATTAAATTACTAAAATCTGTTGCACATTACTTGCACTCGATAACCCTTTATTATGTTTCACGTTACACGTTAAAATACCCGTTGCATTAACACAATGTAATTCAGGGGAATTGTCATATGCAATAGGAAGGTCAATATCATAATCAGAGTTCTGCGAAAGTAAAGCTCCAATGGCTTCATTGCTTGCATCGGTAGTAACGATAAATTTTTTGGAAAAATCTGGATACGCAAGGATAGGAGGATTAATATTTTCTTCAATTTGTCAAAATAATCTTCACAACAGGCCGACCAATTAAAGGTAACATTTTTTTTAAGGAGCGCTGTAAGTTATCCTGCAATATCAATAGATTTTTAATGAAGCGTCTGTAGTAATCGCATAATCCTAAAAATGATTTTATTTCCTTCGGATATTTTGGTCCACTATAGAGTTTTTTCGGTAGAGCGTAGAGTGTAGAGTGTAGAGTCTATACAAGTAGTGTGTACACTATAGAGCGTCTCTACGACTCTACCGCTTTCTGTAGAGTAGCCGTAGACAAATTTTAAGTAGAGCTCTACCATGCGCTCTACAGAATGTATAGACTGCAGACCTATTTTTCTCTACTGGAGAGCGCTCGGCTACTACTATATTTTATTTTCGTTTAATAATATTTTATTTTCGGACATTTTATTTTCAGTTTTTCGTTCGTCAAAATCAAAAAAAAAAAAAAAACCAAATTAAAATGAGTTTTCGCTAAAAACATGCTGCCATTGCCGTTATTTTCCTACTTGAAGAAGAAAACAAGAAAAATAGAAAGTGTTGGGATCGTGAGTGGATCGCGAAAAGTAAGCAAACTGCCAAATTTTATCGTGTAACAATGAATGAAATTAAGGAAAACGTTACAAACACCTGTGATAATTTTCTACGTATGTCATATAGTAATTTCTATATGTTACTGCAACTGGTTATTCCGATCGTTCAAAAGAAAATACGCACTTACAAAAATCTTCAGACAAAATATTGCTTTGCCAAACTAATCGTATGAGGTCGAAAAGATAATTCTACAAAGTGTTTCCTTCGAATATCAAGTGGTCAAGTGAAATTAGTGACGCAAGAATATACAGGAATTTTGAATTGAGTTAGGAACAGTACCAGACCTGTAATTATACAATGTACATCTGCAAAATAGAAATTTGGATTCATAGACGATTCCTTACATCAATTAGAGATAACCAGCTAAAATCTAATTTAAAGAGAACTGCTAAAAAAGGAACCATTGTTTGACAACATTTAAAGACAACAGCCTGTACATTTTATCAGTAGTTGTAAGGGGCCCGAAGACAGAAATTCGCACTTGAAATAAATAGTTTTTAGCGGAATGGAAATCCAACTAGGATATTTTGTATCCTAATCATACTAGGATTTCGTGATTGGAGTCTGTTTTGATAAAGAAAAATTATAACCCAAATTACACTCGAAATTTACCATAATTTCAAGATTAAAACTTTTAGTGAATCCTTTTTTAAAATCTTCCTCCTTTAAAATCTATTCCAGCCGGAGAAGAATAGGTATAAAGTATAGGTGTGTTTTGAAAAAATGCAATTGGTGCCCAACCACAATATTTTAAACATTTCAACAATATTGAAAGCGAATGACCATAAGGAAATGCAAATAGAAATGTCGTTAAATGTTTAATTGCCAATGCACATATGCGTCCAAAAGAAATGACCATTTCAATTTTTAATTACGTGGACCTATACATTTTCTTTCTCTACTGTAGAGCAAACAACTTTATCAAGCATGTTAGATAGAGTATAGAGCTAAAGTAGAGCTCTACAAAACCTAAAACAATAGCGTGTACACTGTAGAGGTTTTTTACGCAATAGAACTCTCACGTAGAGTGCGTGTAGAGCGTAAAAAACTCTATAGTGGATACGCGGCTTTAGAAATAGTTTAAAATAATTGGAAACATTTCGTTACTTACAGATAAATGATTAACACTTAGATGACTTTGTATTCAACAAATTTAATAAATTTATACGCATATCAAAGTCCTTATAACGAAATTAATTAAACATAAACATTTGAAAAGATTTCCCATTAATCTCAACGATTACACTTAATAATTCACCAAATTCGTGTTTTCATTTTTTTTTTTATTTTTTTTTTATCCCATTTAAATTAAAATGAACTTTACGAACTTTTGATTTATTTGTTTTATTCTCGTGTTAAGGTAATTTTTCACAAACAAAACAAAAAGCTGAGGGTATGAAAAATGATTGCAATAGGAAAAAGCGGTGATGAGAGTGTGGTGAATGGTGGTTACAGTATAATATACAGGAAAACAAAAAATATAATTAAAAAGTTAGAACAATTTTACGATTTTATAAATAAAAAAAAGGAACAAATCATCGCATGCAAAGTAGGAAAATTAATCGATATACGAGATAACGTTTTTTTTTATGAGGTTGTATCGTTATAAATTCTAATTATTAACCGATAATTTAAAAAAAAAAAAAAAACTTTATGATTAATGATCGAGTATCTTTTATTTTTCCGTTGTTCCTTATCAGGGCGTCAATCATTAGCCATTTTTTTTGTTTGTGCAAGCGATTTTATTTAAATTTCCATCCGGCAGATAAAAAATTGTCTCGTTTCCGTGTTTTTGTTTGTTATGAATGATTATGGTCATTTAGGTATACTATATATAGTAGATACGGTATTATATAGATGCCAGTTAACGCTTCGTCACTCTTTGGTAAATCATTTTTTCATTTTTGTTGGTAAAATTATGTTACTATAGTTATAATGATTGCAATTCAAAACCCAATTCTTATTTTGTTGTCACATTGTCTAAAATAAATTAAGAAAAATATTATCGTATCCCTGAATGATAACAATCATATAATGGCTATATAATCAGTGTATACGTGTATATACATTTGCATATAGCCACAATAACCGTAACAGTATATTTTCATTTATTTGGTTAACTTTTGGATAATTTTTTTTCCGTATATAGTCGACAATGTTTCTGATTTTGTTGTTGATATTGTGGTAATCTTTAGGACGTATAATGAGACTAAATGAGCATTGGCATGATGTTCCGAAGATTACCATTGAATAAATTGTAAATTATTTTGCTTTAGTCTATGCAACAGGACACTAGTTAACCAATAGTGATGGTGCTTTTTAAGAAATGTTATACTATCGGTCAGTTAATGACACCACCATACCAATTACTGTTTTTTGCAGTAATTTTTTGATATGCTAACCATCATGAGTTTTTTCGATTTTGGGAACTTTCAATTTTAAGCATACATTTTCCAGTTTTGATAAACCCAATTTAATAAAAAACACTTCTGATTTTTTTAAGAAAAAATTTACGTGTACTTTCCTGGTTTTACTCTCAACTTCAAGAGTGTTTCGCCGCTGGTTCAGCGATTAAAATCTATATGTTGATAGTACGTAGATTTGTTTTTGTATTTAGCTACTTTCCACTTATCTTGGGTAGGGGCTAGATAAAAATAGGATATTATAATATTCTGATTATTACTGTACTTTATATGACTAATTATTTGGTTTATAAGCAAAGATTGACCTATGCGATATCCTCCGAGAGTGGGTGTTGCTTACACACGATGCTAACTGTATGTACGCCTTGAATTGAAAAAAGCGATCGGACCTCTTGTAGTTGAATCCATGTGTCAGTGGCAAGGTTAATCTTTGTTTCAATCTCATCACATTTTTTGCTTATTGTTTCCTTTCGTAACAGTTGCATTGATTGTGTACAAATACTGTACAATAGAAGGAAATAGAATAAGAAATAGCTGAGTCACTGGACGCAGGCGCTCTCGTAATGAGGAGGCGGCTATACGAATGGCAACCTTGTATCACAATACGAAGGAAAGGTTGTCCGCACTCATGAATATTGCCAAGCCTAATAATAATCGAACGGTGCCAAAGGTGTCCGAAATTATGCTGCCCAAATTCAATGGTAACTATACCGGTTGGACATCGTGGCGCGCCCAATTCGTTAGTATAGTTTTGAACACCGAACTACCAGCTGATTCGAAAATCTATCTGCTCATGTCGGCATTGATCGCCGAAGCCAAGTCTTGCGCTGGTGAAACCGAGCAGCCAGATAAGGACGAGTTGGATCGTATGTGGTGGATATTAGAGAGTGCCTACGACAACCCGTATCAAATTGTAACGGCTCATATCAATACAATTATGGACATTCCTTCCATAGAATTTTGCCAACCAGATCGTCTACGTTCAATCATCGATACCATTGAGCAAGAAGTGCGTGCGTTAAAGCGGTTTGATTGTAATACCGATGCTTGGAGTCCATTTATGGCAGTGTTGATCATGCGTAAACTGGACAAATCGACCAGAGCTACATGGGAAATGGACAGTGATCCCGTTGCTCCACCATCACTTCAGGATTTGATATCATTTCTTGAACGCCGTTTTCTAGTAATATGGAATTTAAGGGGCAATCCAGTGCCACACGCTAGTAAAAATAACCAAAATAATATCTAGTCACCGAATGAGAATCGCAACAAGCGCCAGCCTTCTGATGTTCATAATAATTACTCCAAACGCTCAAAAACGGATAGAGATAGATCAAACAACCAACAATTATCAAACTCATTCGCAAGTAGTAGGAAAAGTGATACTTGTGTATACTGCAACGTAAATCATCGTACGTGGAATTGCGAGAAACTAGATAAATTGGAATACACGGACTGACTGAAGAAAATTAAGAATATTAATGTTTGCAATTCTTGTCTATAGAATCAGCATTCACAAAGCGAATGTACGTGGAAAGGCTGCAAAGGTTATGACTATGCTAAACACAATCACATGAATTGTCCTAAATATCCTGTGATGTGAGTAAATTATATTCAAAATAGCCCTTATAACTATGTTCATAAACGACAAGGTAGCAGAAATCAACGTTCATCGTATCATATCAGCGTTCAGCATCTAATTCCTTCAGCAATTATGTAGCCAAACCAAATAGCAATGGATGAACAATCCAATCACGACGATACTCTACCCATAATTGGCACGGCATTGTGTAAATTACAACAACTGAACACAATAACTGGAAATATTCGCGTACTTTGTGACTCTGGAACACAGATTAATTTGATAGAACTAGAATGTGTTCAAAAGTGGAACCTCGTTTGGGAACTATGTAAAATTATGATTTCAAGCATTAGTAACTCACGGCCGATGCAATCATTGGGCTTGGTGGACTGCGTGATGCGTCATCGGCATTGTGCTACAATGCCGGTACGTTTCGTCACTATCAACAAGATAACAGGTGTAAATCCACAGGGAGGTTTTAAGTGTCAACTTACTAGTCAGCTTTGTGATGATAGACTGGCTGATCCAACATTTGCTGTACCTGGTCATGTTGATGCCTTAGTTGATGTATCCACTTGGACATCGATCTTAGGTGACGGAATAGTCCGTTACTGTTCGGAAGTTAATCGGTTAGTCGCGCAAGAATCAATGCTGGGCTGGGTCGTATCCAGCTATGCCAAGCAATCGCAGCCTTTAAGAGCCTTATCATACCATGTGGCCAAATCAGATTGCGATTTGGATAAACAGTTGGAACAATTTTGGTCTGTGGATAATTCCGATTTCTATACTCGTCGTACTGCCTAGGAACAACGTGCTGAAGCTATTTTCTGTCCACACACACTAGACGAGTTGATGGAGGTCGATCGATGATCGTTGAAGAGATCGGACGTGTTTTTTCCGATCTCCTCAACTTTAAAATTAATTTTTTTTTTTTTGGTTTTGTTGTGTTGTTGTGTTGTTTTTTGTGTTTTTTTGTTTTAGTTTGAGTAGCTTTGTGCACGTGATTTTTTGAAGTGCCAAAGTGGATCTTGTACTCTGTGGTTTTCCCAGAGATCAGGTATCAGTGCATCATTTTAATGTGCATTTTTATTTTATTTTATTTTTTTTTTTAAGTAAATTGGTGTAGGTACACAAGTACCGTTGGTGAATTTGTTTTATCAAATAAATAGTTATAACAGTTGTTAGTTTAATTAGAGTTTGTGTATGGGTGTGTATGGTCAGTGTTTCATAAATTAGACAGGTATTCGCCTTTGTATATATCTAAATTATGCTATATACCTACACATAACACAGTAAATAGAATTTATTTTTCGAAACGGTTAATATTTAGTGGTTAATGTAGATGTGTACATGGTGCTGTCTTTGTTTTACTTTAGTCTCTTTTGTGCTATGTTTATTAGAATAATGTATATACTTTGTATATACATGTTATCCAAACACATGCTCACATACATGATGTATGTTGGTAATTGAAACACAAAACGCATACAAAGTTGAAACGAATGTACGAGAAAACATATATAATTTCCTACTACGTAGAATACAAATTGAATATCGTCATTAGTATAATAATTCTAATTGGAGCCTTGCTCGCATGTGTTATGTGTTATGCTTCTAATAAGAAATGGACGAAATTCATTTTCTTCACCTTAAAAGTTAAATAAAGAGGACATATTTCATTCAACGAATTTTTATTCTTATTTTCGGAAGTTTTTATTCTTATTTTCGGAGGTTGTTGATATGTTTTGCTGTGTAGTTTTCAATTAGTACATATGTTAATTAATATGTATATGTTACAAGTGTATTGTTTTGCTTGTTTCCTCGTTTTGTTTTTACTTATCCTACTTCATCGCGTTTTATAGTATGTTTATTAACAGGTTCCAATTTTGTTTTTAATTTTGTTTTCGAACAGCTGGGGATGTATAGTGTGTATGGTTTTGAAATGCTAGTTTTATAAAGGGTTATCCAATGGGAGTGCCCTTAATTGATTGATTATTATTGATCACTGTATTCTTGTACATATTTCACGGTTATCTTTTCGTGTTAAATTGGGTGGTTGTACAAGTGTTGTTGAAGTTTTTTTTTTTTTGGGTTTTAATTAGAAGCAATATGGCTACTAAGATGTCTTTGCTATTGTTTTTTATTAGAGGATTCTTGTTCAAAGGATAGTGTTGAACAGTTGTGGGATGCAAATCAATTTTTAAAAAATGTTACTTGTAACGCAGAATAGTGGACGTGGGAGGTGTTTTAATTGTTAAAACAAAAATTTGAAGTTATATTAATTGTTTCAAATAAGTAAAGTGGTTAAACGTTGGGGGTTTGTATATGAAGACTGAAAGGGGAAACAATAAGGTTACCCAAAAAGTGTATAATATGGAAAAGTAATAAAAGTGAATTATATTATTGTATTATTATTTATTATATTATTATATTATTTCTCTCTCTCTCTCTGGCTTTCACCTCCCATGAAGGGATTTTGCCGTCCGAACTAAGGTCATCCACCCATCTCGGTCCATCACTCTCGTCCTCCAGTTTCGACATCCTAATGCATGTATATCTTGTTCGACGTCGTCAGACCAGCGCAATTGGAGTCTTCTTCTACGACGAACACCGGCTGGATGTTGATGGAACACTTTATTGGTCATCCGTTGTTCTGGAGATCGTGTAACGTAACCGAGCCATCTAACTCGATTGGGTTTGATGAATCCGATAATATCGCAGCCTCCAATGCCTTATCTCGTGGTTCATACGAATCCGACATTCGTTGTCCGTGATTTTGATTGGACCAGAGATTAAGTGAATAAAAAAATCTCACTTACAAAAAAGCGCTGGTCTTATGAGTGCTATAAAGAGCGAGCTTGCACGACAGCGACATATGTTTAGATCACAATAATTTTGATTGGGCGTAGAAAACTCGTTGTCCGGCAGCGATTTGGGCTTATATTTCTACCTGCATATCATTCGACGATGTTATAACTGACCCGAGGTATTTAAAGTTTTCAATGCTATCAAAGTTATGGTCGCTATTCCGAGATTTCCCATGGAGATGTTCCTGGGTGTTGATAACAATTTCGTTTTGCTGCTGTTCCCCTCCAAACTAAGTCTTCTTGCGCAGCGGTCGAGCTGTATGAAGCTGTGTTTGATATCTCTAGGTCTTAGGCCAAGAAGCACGATATCATTTGCATATCCAAGAATTTGACCTGATTTATTAAATATACAGCGCGAAGTTTCAATGTTGTTTTTCTCACTACGTATACTCAAACGCCAAGTTGAACAGCACAGACGCAAGTGCATCTCCCTGTCGAACACCAGATATTATTTTGAAGGGGTCTGATACAGCTCCCTCAATTACGATTCTAGATACAGACCCAGAGGTTGTTAATTTGCACAGAGAAACGAGTTTATACTGTCATATGCCTGTCTGAAGTCTATATACAGTTGGTGTATAGTTATGTTGTACTCCCAACATTTTTCCAAGATCATCCCCATGGTAAAACATTGTTCAGTGGTCGATCGGTTGGGACGAAAACCACATTGATAGTCACCAATGGTTGTTTTCGGCGAGAAGGATGAGTCTGACAAGTACAACATTAGCCAACACTTTGTAAGCAGTGCTCAACAGAGCGATACCACGATAGTTTCCACATTTAAGACGGTCTCCTTTTTTGTGCAGCGTACATATGAGTGCGGTCTTCCAATTCTCCGGGAACTCTCCTTGGTCTCAAATAGAGACGATGAGATCGTATAGATTTGTTGCAAGAGTAGCATCTCCGCGCTTAATCAATTCTGTGGGGACTCCATCGAGACCGGGTGACTATCCATTTTTTAATCTACAAATAGCTGCATCTACTTTCTCTACTGTGGGATATCCAACAAGGACCTCTTCATACGGAGGAACTATTGTTCTAATGGAAGTCACTTCGTCGTTCCGATTTAGCAGATTTTGAAAGTAAGTTTGCTATACTGAGAGAACATCAGACACGTTTGTTCTCAGCTTTCTATTTCTGCCTTTGATGGCTGTACTTCTTGGGTTGAAGTCTTTAGTTAGACTTCTGGGGTTAGCAAAACAGTCCCTTGAGTTTCCTATTTCCCCTTGAAAGCTGATATTTTTGATGCAAGATCTCATATGATCGCGCTTCTTTTGTCGAAGGTATTTAGTAGTAGCTTTCCTAGCGCGGAGATATTCTGCTAGAGTGGTTTTAATGTTGCGAGCCAACCATTTTTCACAAAGCTTTTGTTTATTTTCGACGACCCTTCGGCATTGATCATCGAACCAAACATTACGGAACCTCGGAGGCCTTCTTCCGATGAAACTTTGCGCCGCGGAGTTATGGCTGACTGTATAGCGTGCCACTGCTCCTGGATGTTAGAAGGAGCTTCTTCGTTGTTATTGGGCCGGTCTAAATAATTAGTGACAGCTGATTGGTAACCCTGCAGTTATACGCTTGGTCTTTTAAAGTATCGATATTCCATCGAACGGTTTTTTGTGCTTGTCTGTTGAACGTAGATGACAGTTAGCACTTATACTTAAATATGACAAGCACATGATCGCAGTCCATGTCTACACCTTTGTAAGATCTGACGTCGGATATGCTGGTGGAGTGTCTCTTAGACACCATGACATGATCGATTTGGGTTTCCGTTCTTCCATCATTCGATCTCCACGTTACTTTGTGGGTTCTCTTGTGTGGGAAAAACTAACTTGAAACAACTAAGTTGTACGTTATCGCCTGGTTGGTGACGTATTGGCCGTTTTCGTTACTAGTTAGGTGCAGGCTGTTAGGACCGATGTACGATGTATTTTCTGAACTTCTACTGATTTTTGCATTAAAGTCGCCCACGATGATTTCAATGTCGTGATGCGTTATGTTATTGATGACTTCCTCCAGCTCGAAAAAGAAGAGATCTTTGATGTCATCAGATTTATCTTCGGTGGGTGCATATCCGCATGTTGATAGAGCGGAAGTTGATGATATGATGCTTAATGCGCTGATGGATAAGGAAGCCAACTCCAAATTCTCCTCCATTCTGATGGCCGCTGTAATGAAGAGTGTAACCATTGGTGGTGTTATGGATGCCACTCCCAGACCATCTAAGCTCTTGTAGTGCAAGAACGTCTAATGTGTATTATATTATTGTATTGTTATATTATTGTATTATTATATTATTGGTATTGTAATAAATTAATTAATTGTAAATTTCAGGCAAAAACTAACACAATTTATTACAGCATATGGCTTGTAGGAATTATATTATTGTATAATTATGCTATTATATTAAGAATTAATGAATTTGTGATTTCAGATTAAAAATTAATTCAATTTATTACAGCCTATGGCTAAGAGCAATTAGTTAATTAATATATTCTGTTTTCAGGGTACTATTTCAGATTATAGATGAATGACGGCATACTGAAGTTGCTGATAAAAGATGGCAGAACGCAGAGCAGTACAACAAAAATGTGATTGTCTAACACTAACAGTAGTTTGAATATTGGCTACCGGGAAATCGGACCAATTATGTCATAACTAACATACTTTTCCTTTCCCTAACCCACAAAAATTTACTAACTATTGGCCGCCAAGGTGTCTGTAACCGGGTCGATCTCAATAATTTAACTAGTATCCTTCCATATCCTTCCAAGTATATGTAAAAACGGGTGTACTGTGGGCCCGGCGCTTTCCGGGATATCCTGCTTAATGCTTGGCAGTACATTCAAAATCAATCAATCAATCAATCACACACACTAGACGAGTTGATGATCGTTACGTGGTTATGATTCTACTCAAGGAAAATCCATGCCACTTGGGCGTTCTTGTCATACAGCTTTCAATCGTTTCATCGGATTAGAAAACCGTCTCAAGAAAAATGCGGGAATGGACGCTGGCCTTTAAAGAATTCATGCTGGATTACGTTGATCCAGCTCAATTAATTCCAGCTCCACCAGATCTTGAGATTCCGGGTAAGTCATACTACATACCATACCATATAATATCAAAGAATAAATTTCGCGTCGTGTTTGATGCATCCTGTATAACATCATCGGGAGCACCATTCAACGATCAACAACTGCGCCAGGCGAGAAATTGCAAGCTGATCTATATGAGACGTTGTTGCTGTTTCGAACGTACCGTTTTGCCTTGACAGTGGATATCGTAAAGATGTTTCATCAAATAAATATCCACCAGGATCAATGGAATTGGTGAACATTTCATCACTTGTGTCATTTGGGGGTTTACGTCGGCTGGGTTTAACTCTGTTCAAGCTAACAGAAATGTTAGCTGGATTTGAATTAGCAAAATGGGCTACCAGTAACTTGGAATTGGCTAAAGAACTTGTTCGAAATGAGTTGAGTGAAATAGAACTACAACCTAATTCCGGGATATTAGGTATGATGTGGGATCCAAACAAAGGCTATTTTTATATCAAAATCTCTGATTATCCAACAAACAAGAACAAAACCTTTACCAAACGACAATTCTTCAGTCGAATTGCTACGACTCTACTGGATTTTTCGGACCAGTTATCATTGCTGGTATGATTGGAAACTCAACATTGGTTGGGACGACCTTGTTCCTAATCACATTATGGCATTATGGTCATCGTTTCATCAGAACGTAACTGAATTGGCAACAATACCCGTTCCAAGATGGATAACCTACTTAAAAGAAGTGCAAATGCAGCTGCATTTGTTTTCAGATGCCTCGAAAGCAGCATATGGATCATGTGCCTAACTTCGGTCAGTTCATCATAATGGAAATGTTATTGTTCGTCTCATTACATCAAGAAATAAGGGCGCACCAATTAAGCTACAAACAATTTCCTGTTTAGAACTAATGAGATATGCAAGTTCGTCTAAAAGGCATTCAGACTGTCAGATATAACTGTTCATTACTAGGCAGATTCAACCATCGTCATACATTGGTTGAATAAATAGCAGCAATCGTTAAAACCATTGGTCGCAAATTAAACTGCTACTATATTATCATCTTCAGATGTTAATGACTGGCATCATAATCCTGGAGATCAGAATCAAGCAGATTTGTTGTCGAGAGGTCTTGCTGCTATGCAATTGAAAAATTGTCAACTAGGGTGGAATGGTCCGTAATGGCTCCAAGAAGAACCGAACAACTGGCCAAATAATACGCGATGAAATTTATCTGAGGACGACATAAACACTGATGAACCCGAATCAAAGGTAAGATTATTAAATGCGCATATTTGTTATGAATTTCCAGTGACATCCTTTATGGTTAATGATGAGCCACTGGTTAAAAGAGCGTCCACTCTGAATAAATTGATACGAATAACAGCGTTGGTTTTCCGGTTCATTCGAACAAAGAAGGGAAATAGCGCTAAACCTGTCAAACCTGCAAAATTCAAGAAGTTACTCCTTAA
The DNA here is from genome assembly GCA_963556175.1 of Tipula confusa. Taxonomy (NCBI): domain Eukaryota; kingdom Metazoa; phylum Arthropoda; class Insecta; order Diptera; family Tipulidae; genus Tipula; species Tipula confusa. Next base: position 149,647,448 of record OY744476.1, on the reverse strand, counting down.
CTAAAGTTAAGCGCGAAAACGCAATGATATATTGGTCTCGCATAGTACAGATCGAATGCTTTGGTTTAAAGTGGAAGGCTCTACAGCATAAGAAGGAGAATCCATCGAACTCAAAATTGCGTCAACTGTATCCGTTTATTGATAGTGAACATGTGGTTCATGTCGGTCGACGATTAGCCAAATCAAACCTGCCATTGGAACGTTCCATGGTATGTTACATGGTGGAACACAGTTGACAATGGCCATCATTCGGCACAAATATTGGGTAACAAATCTTTGTGCGGCTGTCAAGAAAGTCCTAAACAAGTGTGTTATTTGCATACGGTTCAAGAAGAATGCCGCCAAACAATTGGAGGGGTCTTAACTCCAGCTAGAATCAATCAATCATTTCCATTTGTGGTATCTGGCGTCGACTTTGCAGGACCGTTTGAGGTTCGTAAAACGATTGCGCCACAGATGAACCTACGACAGCTAGCATCGAAAACATACAAACCTCCAGCGACCATAAAATGTTGGGTTGTGGTGTTCGTATGCATGACAACTCGAGCCGTGCATTTCGAAGTTTTTGCAAGATTTATCAGTCGACATGGGCAATGTAGTCAGTTATGGAGCGATAACGGCACGAATTTCGTTCAAATAAGTTTTCAAATAAGGAATTGCTACGTGTTCATCAAGAATGGGAAAATAAAATCACTCATCGAGAGTTGGCTAATTTGGGTACAACCTGGCGGTTCAACTCACCTGATGCTCCACACCAAGGTGGGATTAGGGAGGCGTGCGTGAGATCCATGAAGTACCACTTAAGAAGAGTCGACGGTCAACGTATATTGTCAGCCAACCAGCTGTATACAGTGCTTACTCAAATCGAATGCTGCTTAAGTTTACGTCCACTGTCACCATTAATTGATAATCACAATGACCTCGAGGCTCGAAAAAAAACAAAATTAAAAAATATACATCATGCGATCGGCGATCGCACAAGAAATAACGAAAACCAATCGAAAAAACAATTGCGTTAGTGTTTTTAAATAAGTAAAGTATATTTTATATGCATGTGACTGTGATGAAATACGAATGACAATAAAACAAATTCCATTAAAAAAATCTATGACATTCAAGCTATATTGTAGCTTTATATAATTTAAATTAAAGTTACTCACTAGATGTCTTTAAACATTATGGATTTTGCAGAAAAAATATTGTTGTTCGTGTCTTCACTTCTGATAAGTATATTTTCTTTGGTTATAGTAAACAATAATATTCCAATTGTTGTTTGTAAATTTGAGATCTTCAATATATTCGAAGTATATATACCTAGTTCATTGTTAAACCTTGTGATACTGAAAGGAAGTGATTTTATATAAACAGTTGTGGATACTGGCATCATTAAACATAGTAATTTAGTAGTACACAGCATTGGTTTTAACCAGAGATTGAATTTGGGAGTTGTTTTTTGTTGTGGTAGTTTCGGAATCAATTTACTGGCTAGGTTGACTAGGTGGTCTGACCTTGCGGTCTTCGTGAAATCTGCGTTGCCGTTGTTATTGGCATGCAGTTGAAAGTTAAAGTTTTCGGTAATATTGACGGCCTATTTATGTTGGGATCAACATGCTTTGACGGAACTTCTAACACTGAGTTTCCATCAATTAGCTTTTTAGATAGTATTTGATTGTAGTCTATTGGAAGTGGACACATTTTTGTAATGGGCCTCTTGAATATAGTTTGGGCCCCTTATTGATACTACTCTACTATTATTCTTCCTATTTCCCAACGTGTAGGCATTAGATTTTCTTCTTTAATAAGCACCAACTACCAAATTCGCTGTTTGCTTTTGGTGATGCCTATTTCGCTATCTATTAGGTTCTGTATAGTTCATGTTTTCCGGACTCGTTGAGTCATTTTTGAGACTAAGGCCCGCCTTTGTGTTGTGTGAATTTTAGTGATATCTGACTCTGGATGCGAAAGCAGTCATTTTCCAATTAAGAAGTTACCAGAGGTAAGTAATTCATTGTCATTTAAATCGTTTGACATGATTAGAATTGGTCTAGCAATCAAGTAAGATTCTATCTTGGTTAGTACTGTGTTGAATTCCTCAAAGGTAAGTGTTGTTACTCCGATGAACTTTTTAAATGGTATTTTTGTTGATTTAATACTAGGTTCCCTTAATTCCTCGAAGTGGGTACTGGCGGGCGGAATAAAATGCCACTTTGTTTCATCAATTGCTGGTTGTTCGGCGGCGTCGTCATTAGCTTGTTTTATGGCTAGTTATAGTTTCTTGTCTGATTCGTTCCAGGCTCCGAAGAAGTTGGTGTCGTTGTCTGTGTATACATTTAGAGGGGTTACCTTTCTTGCCGCTAGAAAAGGTCCCGTTGTTAGATCACTTACTATCAAGGTGAACGGTTTTAGTCGAGAAGTAGACAAAAAGGCAATGTATCCTTTACATGATTTTGTTCCTCTATCTTTTGATACACGGATAGCGAATGAGCCTATATAGCCAATTCCTGTATTAGTCAATTGGCCACAGGGGGTGATTCTGTTTGGAGGTAGCATGTCCATTAATTGTACTGATGTAGTTCTTCTGACTCTAAACATCATTTTACACAGCTACGAAAAGTTGTTTTAGACTCTTGTCGTTCAGGATCTAGTTTTTGGTTCGCAATTTTGCCAAAGTTGATTGAATACCTCTGTGTAGTACTAAATTTTGAGCTTCTTGATTAACTAGCTTTGAAAAAACATGATCATTTGGTAAGCTCATTTCATATTTTTGATTGTATGTAAGTTGGGCATTTTGTAACCTGGCACCAACTCTGACAAGGTCATCGTTATCAATAAATGGGTTTAATGATCGTAAACTACTAGTGTTTTTGATCATTTTTGTGATCTGGGTAGATTTGAATTCATCATCAAATTTTGATTTTTGCATATTTTGTATTATCCTCTTGTGAGCTCCTTCCAATTTATGTGTGTTTAGATAGGTTGGTAGTTCTTCCGTATTTTTATGTATATGATATCTGAAAGTACTTATGAGTCTATAGCAAAATGCTATCGTTCTTCTAATTTTAAGCGCGAAAGAAAATTGGTTGTAATCTATTGACGTTGGAAGTAATAGCGTGCTGCTCATCTGTTTTTAACTCTTCCATTTCTGCACCGTCGGTTGGATGTAGTAGTAATGAATAATTTATAAGTTTTAACGAGTATGGTCACTGGCGAGCACTTATTCGTCGGGAGGCTATATCTGCTGGATTCAAACTAGAATTTACGTGGTGCCATTAGCTTGGTAATAAGTCACTGAATCTCCGATATCCTGTTAGCCACAAAGGTTTTATATTTGTTGGGATTTCTTTTTATTAAGCGCAGTATAATAATTGAATCAGTACAGGCATAAACGGTTAAATGTTCTAAATTCATGGATTCTTCTACCATTTTTAATAATTTTGCCAATAGTAGTGCTCCGCATAATTTTAATCTTGGTAGTGATATTTTGCTTATTAGATTACGATCATAGTTTTTGTTGTTATTAAATAGACAAACGTGTTGTTTGTAGCTTTTTAGTATAAAAGTGCTGCAAACACCTTTTCTTATGCGTCTCTGAAACCCTAGAGCTCATTTTTTCCGTGTTATTTATGTTCAATCCATCTAGATTATTAAATCTGTTCAATACCGCTTAGATTTTCCTTAAATTTGGTCCATTGTTGTTTCAAATTGGTATTTACTTTTTAATCCCATCTAACGCCGGCTATCCAAATATTATACATTAACAGCTTTGCTTGTGTAATTACTGGGGCAACCCATCCTAAAGGATTGAATAATTTGGCTACTTTTGGCGTAATTTCTATTTTTTTCTTTTCCAGGTAGTCTCTTGTTTTCCTAATAACCGACTCTTTGTTGTAGTTGTTTGTAAAACCATGTTTGCTTGATTCATTCCAGATGCTTTGATGAGCCTCTGATGACAAAATTGTTATTCCAATGTTTTTGGCAATGTTGTTAGTGGCTGATGTAGCACGTTTCTTAAGTCGTAAGTTTAAGCAGTTGCTGCTCTCTTTGGAACATTTGTTGAACTTAAGTTCTACGCTGTTTAAATTCCTGCCTGTTTTCAATATTTCGGAGTACCAATTTTTTGTTTCTTCGAACTATTTGTTCGCTGCTTGTTATGGTTGCTCGCTGTATATCGATCCCGTAAGTGCCGGTTGGTTTTTATAGCATCGAAAGACCAATGGTTCGTCGCTGGTTCAGCGATGAAAAATTATTTGTTGACCGTACTTAGATTCACTTGATTTTGTAGTTAGCTACTTACCGCTTACCTTGGGTAGGGGCTAGACAATTATAGTATGTTATGATAGTCTGATAAGTACAGTACTTTATTTGGTTTGTATACTTACAATAGGCATAGTTGCATATTTGACCAATTACGCTAACAATATTATACTAAAAATAAATTATTAATAATTTGATAGTTGGAAAGACAAAGAGTACAGAAATAGGGCGTCCATGTTTTCCATAAATAATTAAACACAACAATCAATATTTTTAAATTCATTTTTATTTTTTTGTGGATTTTATATAACGATTTGTTTTAATTACTTTTTTTTTTTTGGTTTTTAAATAATATATACATTTTTAATTTAAATACAATTATTAATAATTTATAAATAAAAATACTTAATAAATTTTATTTTATTTTTAATTAAATTTACATATACATATTTTTTTGTTTTTTTATTTTTATTTTCATATCTATATATAATTATTTAAATTTAAATAACTTTTTACAATAAATTATCTAATAGTTATAATAATAAAAGTATTTTTTGTTGTTGTTAATTTGCAATTAATAATTATTAATTAAAATAATTAATTTATACAAACATTTTTTTTTATATAAATATTCCTGTTTTATGTTATTTATTTATTTTAATTTAAATATTTTAATAATAATTTAACTAAGTATAAATATATTCATTTTATTTACTTACAGATTTAAACTTTTATTATGACAATATTTATATTAATACATTCTTAAAATAAATAAGTTTTTTATTTATTTTGTTAATAAAATTGGTTTAAATTTTTTAACGACTTTTTTGTGTTATTTTAAATATTTTTTCTTTTTCATAAATATTTATTAAAAAAATTAAATTAGTTTGAAAAATATTTTTGTTTTAACAAAAAAATTAATTTTTTTGGGCTCATTAAAAAATTAATTTATTTGTTAAAAAAAAAATTATGTCTATAATAAAAAAAATTGGCTAATTAATTATAATGTAATAAACAAAATGTTAATAAATAATCTATCGAAATAAATTTTTAATTATACGTTTTAATAATTGGACGGCTTAGAAATATAATATAAATTTTAAAATCATAATTAAACGTTTTTTTAAAATTATATTAAAGATTTTTAAAATTTTTAACCATTGCGAAATTTTTTTAAATAGAATTATATATATATATATATATATATATATATATATATATATATATATTTATATATATATATATATATATATATATATATATATATATATATATATATATATATATATATATATATAAATATCAAAATATTTATATATGTGCAGGAATTTGAGTAATAAGTTAATAAAAACAATATAAAAAAACGAATAATGTAGTAGGCGATGAAAAAATATATTCAGTCGATTTGAGGATACCGAGAGAATAAGTTCATTTGTTCATGAGGAATTAAAATAAAATGTATTCTGTGATTTCACATAATATTGCTTATTTTAATATTATGTTTTATTAATTTTCCTCAAATTCCTACATGGGGCTCAACCAAGATATTAAAATCTAGTGATGTCGTGGTAGCAAAAAAAAAAAAAAAGGAAAGAGTGGCGTTTAAATTTTGTGTGAGTATATTTGTTTGGATATGCACCAAAACTGAAATTGAAAACGTGTTAAAGAATGACCGAATAATTATTCATTGAATTGTAAGAAATATAAAATTTGAGACATCTTTGAAATGGTTTTGCGGCGAAAAATAATTTAGGTTCTTTTTAAAAATACGCATGTTGTATCAATTATGGAATCTGAAAGCTGAGACGTGAATTTCTATAGTACCGATCAATACGTAGACTTGAGAAGTTGAAACTGTAAGTAGAAGTTTTATGAAAGGCTAAGGTGAAGCAAGAGTTATTACAGGCGTTGTTGATTTAACATTTCAGGCTTAAGTACACAACATGTTCATCATCAGCTAAGTACCCGATTTCAAACAAATGACAAAAGTTGCGAGCAATATGTTTTCAAAATGCGTCGTGAAATTGCCAAAATGAGAGGGATTTTTTTTTTTGGGAAATTGCCAAAAAAACAGTTTATTACAAAGCCTGAAACTAGTAATATCAGCCCAAGATGTTTTAATTGTGGTCATGAAGGTCACGAATCTTAAAGTTATCCAAGTAAAAGTTTGGGACCGACCTGTTTCAGATGTAAAGATGTAGGGCATATAATGCCAAACTGTCCAGATACAGCAATAAAAATTACAAATTATAAAGCGCAGATAATGGTATTAGAAAGACCAATGTTTGTAAAGACGTTACGATTTTGAATAAAACTGTAAATGCACTGATCGATATAGAAAGTGACATAACAATAGTTAGTACAAGAAAAACTAAAATTGCCAACACTATTGTTGGGTTTTGGATCATCAGAAGTGAGAGTAATTGAAAAGTTTGAAGCTAAAGTAAAAATTAATAATAATCAATTTAAACTTGAAAGTTTTGTTTTTGGTGAGAGGAATATGAAACAATTTCAATATGTAAGAACGAAAGTATCAAAAAATAAATCAAAAACAATGACGATGAAAAAGAGTCGAAATGGTTGATGACGATTGAGATAAATGAAGCCTTACAAGTGCATCCAAAATATGCCAAAGCCCTGGAGGAGGTCAATCGAAACTTTAACCCTAAAAAATCAATGAGATAGAGATAAAAGCAAAAAATTATATTAAAAGGCGATGTAGCTATTCATTTACACATTAATTCTGAACAAGTAAACAGATTCAGAGTTTCTTAGGATTGACGAGTTACATAAAAAAGTGTATACCCAAATATTCTATTAAAGCATGGCCGTTGAGTGAATAGTTAAAAAGAATATGGCATTTATGTTTGATCCAGAACAAACGTTTGCTTTTGAAACGCTAAAAACAGGATTATGTCAAGGTCCAGTGTTGGATTTATACACAAGATGCGGAAACTCAACTACATACGGATGTCAGTAAATAGATTTATGCTGCGATATTGATGCAGAAATTAAGGGATGACAATAAATTTCACCCGGTTTATTATATGAGCCGTAAGACGTTGCCGGCGGAAGAAAATTATCATCGTACGAGTTGGAGGTTCTGGCGATAAAAGCTGTTATAAAATTTCGAGTTAACTTATTGGAATTTGCAATCATTTGCAAACCTGCAATCTTTTCAGGAGCCGAAGCTCTCCTAACACTTTCGCGGTTTATTTTTAACGTCCTTCCTTATGCCATCGCCAGCCAAATCGAGGACGCACGAATACAGGTTCGATTTTAAATCCCTCTGTACATTGCATTACTACAGCCAGCCTGTACTGATATGGACGATGGGTTCGTCCCATGGATTCTGCACTCCAGCAGGGGGTCATAGTTGTGTTCATCGTCATCACTGATCGTAATCAGGTGATGAAAAATCCCTTTTGCAACTCTCTCTTTGTGAAAATATTCACAAGACGATAATTAACCAAATTAACCATAGACGTCATTATAGACGTCAAGACATATGTCAGTTATATACAGAGGTATTTAAATAGCACCTACCATCGAAGCGTTGGATATTCTCCATTTGGAGTTTTAATGGGGAAACCAATGAGACGGGAGAAAGATACTGAGGTAGCGAAATTATTGAAAGAAAAGAGATATTCTCGCTAAAAAAGAAGGTTAGAAAAATGTAAGGCGTTGAAATATCAAACAAACGAATTGGTGCAAAATGTAAAATTAAACTATACAGATTAGACGAAAATGATATTGGTTCATTATCTGATAACACTCCAGCTCAGTCGAAACGAGTATCGCCATCAATGGAAACCAGTAAAGTAGTGTAGCAACATGGTTTTTCTGAAGCTTGTTTAAGACTAGGAGGTTCACTTGCCAGTATATCCAAATTATTAAAAACTGGATATCAGCAAAGGCAGCTTAATAAAATAGTAGAGCTAACCTGCAAAAATGTTCTACAAGTTCCAGTTACAAATGTTTCAGTATTTGTCGATCATGATCAATCAGATAGCAATGATGATGAAGAGAGTATTTTTAAAAAAATTAAAGAAACATTTGATCGACACGAAACCTATCAAAACCAAATGTATTTTCTCTCACTTATACCAGAGCTTTGGCCATCAGTAATAATTATGAGTTTGCGACCACACGACACATGGTTTAAAAAGCAATGAAATTGGCAGAAAAAAGAGAAGGGGACTGTCATTTGAAACCACTACAAAGTTTCTTTAAAAGTATGGATATCAGACGGCAGCTTCCTGGATTAAATGACTTTGTTAGTATTCGAAATTCCAATGATGAACACATTAAAAAGCAAAAATTGGTGGTTTTGAGTAGTTTATCTGAAGCCTATCAAAAATTTGTAGAGAATTCCATTAGAAAATATCAGATTTTACAAATTAACGGAACTGTGACCAAAGAAGAGCATTTTAGAAGGGAGAGCCAGAACTCATAATGTCTGCGTATGCTTAAATTATAAAAATAATAGTTTGCTATGTCCAGTTATATAAATTTGTTTGCCCGTTGATGCTTTTATTAAAAATGAAACTGAGCTATTCTAAACATTGTCTTGTCAAAATTTTATTTGGGACTGCTGTGAAGGTAAACAGTTTATTTTTTGTAAGTATTTGTTTCGAAATATAACTAAAATAACATTTTCGTACAGGAAAATGTGAAGAATGCGACAAGCTTCAGAAGGGTTTTCTTCATTTAAAGCTACAGTAGAAACTGCAGATGTTGATAAATTAACTTACAGCAATTGGATTTTAAGGGTAACATCTCCACACTAGAAAAGGTTACATCTTCCACCCAGGAGTCAGCATTGCAAAAACACGTTGTTATAACTCGGCAACGGTCTCAATATTTAAAACAAGTAAAAGATAATCTTTAAATTAGGAAATATGGTATTATTATGGATTCCCCAAAAAATTATAAATCTTTAACACGAAATACATACAGCTCATTATTAGACATATAACGCAACGTTGTTTCCAATCGTTGCGTACTTTAGATCGTCCGATGGTGAAATAAGTATATGATATTATGCACTTATACCAGATTAAGAAAACTATGACAAAGTGGCAGTTTATTGCTTTCAAACGAAATTTATTAAATTTCTTAAGGAAACCCTAATGCTAGAAGGAGAACCTGAACTCAAATATCCGGTTTAAAAATAAAAAAAATTTGGCAAACATCAACCATCATAAGGAAAATTTTGATATTGACTGCGAATAGAATTTTTTCGCAACAAGTCATTGCAGGGGACCGTCAGATGGTATTGCAGGTACGATTTTAAGGGCAGCTAGAAAAGATTCTTTAAGAAGAATTCACGCTAGTCTTTTTAATCCATCGAAGAGGTTTTATGAATGGTGTAAAAATATAAAAGTAATATAAAATTTATCCAATTCGACTACGTAATAAAAAAGGAATGTCGGCTCTAACAATAAAATCGAAGATAAAATTAATATTTTTCATTTTAAAAAGTTGTATTTACTTAACGTATAGTAAACATCAAATATATACCTACAGAAACGTTGGACATGTGACTTTCGGATGATGGGTAACCTCAAAAAATGGAGTGGTAGCTGCGCCATCTACCGGCCAAAACATTTATTTATATTTATACTTAAACTCTTATACTAACGGTACTGTCTTGAAATTGTTTATTGAATAATTTTACCACATTTAAGGTCTTTCTGATACCAGTTTGAACGATTCCTGAAAATAACTGGCAGTTTAATGTAAATAGCGCAGTTTAATGTAATCCCTAAAAATAAAATTTTTAAAAACTGGGAAAAACGTACAGATTTCTAACCGTATAATGGGGTCACTGAAGATCACAAAATTTGGGAATCTATGCTTTTTTGGTTTAAGGAATATGATTAACGAAGAAAAATTGAAATCGGTGAGGTCGAGTTCAAAAAGTTCGAAAAAAGGTAGAAATGTATATATTATGTATATATTCCAGTTAGGAAAATATGAAGGAATTATTTTTATTGATTGGAGCCTTGATTTTAGAGGGCTTTTCTGCCTGGATGTCGTTAGAACTCACACGGATCACAAGTTTAGTCGATATTCAATTGATTCTCAAATTAACAAATTAAAAATTAAGAGCAGTATAAAAATGTACAAGAAAAAGAATGTAAACGAGCTGCAACTACAAAAGAAGTCTAAACAATAGTTAGTAAATATTAATATCATATATGATAATTAATTCCATTTTTATATTTTGAATGAATACTACACCCACCAATAAAATTCACTGATTTTATTTTCAGCATGTACTTATCCAAACATGCTTTGCATTTTGCTCATGTGTAGTTTTCTAATAGTAATTTTTTTATTTTTTTTTTATTTTCGGTTTTTAAATATTACTTTATTATCCCAGTATGCTTTGAATTTTTTAGAATACATATTAATTATTATGTAACTGATTTTGTTTTTTTTAGTTGAATTCTATTCGTTAAAAGATTAAAATGTTTACTAAACACAAAACTTTAAATATTAATAAACTAATAAAACAAAACTTGGAGAGCGATTCCGATAAATCTAAAAAAGTTAATTTTAAATTTGCTCCCTCAAAAATAACAAAACCTTTACAAAACATAATATAATTAATTTTTATGTTTTTTTGTTGTGGCAAAATATAACCAATTTTTGTGGTGGTTCGTAGAAATTTCTCCGAAAATGTTTTACTTATTTATGTATGTAGTCTCTATGTTTGATGCTAAAGTCAACTTTTGAAGAATGATAATGATATTAATTGTTATAAACAGTTAATGGTATTTTGAAAATCTTTGTGGTTACAACCAACTATTTATTCTTCTTGTATACAAACGACATATCCGGTTAAGTACTTAAAAGTCCCTGCAGTGTTATATATTTTAAAGTGATAAACAAAGGAAAAATAGTTTTTGTTCTATTTTTATACATTGCTGTCAGAGCTGACGTCCCATAGGTGCAGTTAAAATAGTACACCAGTTAAGACGACAAATACAAAAAAAATATATTACTTTATTCCATTATATTGGTCTAAGGAGCACAGTTTTAATTTTTCACCACGGAGTAAATTTTTTTGTTATTTTAATTGGAATGGTTGAGTTTTTATTGAATTTTTCCTTTTACGATTGCTAATAAATGAAGGGTTTGACAACGCGTCGTTTATAAAGGGTAAAAATATCGTATTCTTACTTTCAGTTGTTACTTACTTAACGCTGGTTGGACCCTTATAGACGCATCTCAACGTTAGGTACAGGATCTATAGTTTTTCGGAATTTTTCAAAGTTTATATGTATTTTAAGCTAATTCAGTTCTAGGTGGAAAGTTTTTAAAAAGAGAAAGCAATGGTTTTAATTTACAAGCTATCATGTGAGACTTTATAGGTGGAAAATACAAAAAAAACTGTACGTTTGGTTAAACCTGAAAAGTTTTGTTAAGTTAATTTAACGGAAATGTGTTATAAAAACAGATTTTTATTACTAAAATGCCAATAATTTTTAATTAAAGAGTTTGATCAATATTGATAATTTTCGTTAATTTGGTTTCGTTAAGTTTGATTTTGGGTCATTCTCGTCTGAATGGCACAAATAGAAAACATATTACAACATAAACTTAGACTGTGAAAACTTAAACTCGCTGTGCATACTTTTTAACTAAATTGCCTATAAATTGAATAAACCATTTCTGTTTAAAATCCTTAAATTGTTCGTTAAGTTACTTGAATCACTCAAAAATTAAATATAAAAGTTATCGTTTCGTTAAGTTGTTCAATGTTTAATTAAAATGTTAAATTACTTCGTTTCTCGTTATGTTATTTGAGTACAATTTAAACTGAAAAAGCTTCATTATGTTAACTTAACGAAAAAGTTTTTTTTTAAGTAAACAAATTAAATTGTTAAAAAAAAAATTATTATTGATATAAATAACCTTTGATTTAAATATTGTTTGAATTGCTAATTTTCTATAAAATATTTTCGTTAAGTCAGTTTTTGAATCGTACTTGGCTTTTTGGTCCAAACAGAAAAAATTTAAAGTTATTAGTATCACTAGTATGACTCTAAATTTGTTAATTCATCTTACATCAGGCCTTCTAAGTAATAAAATATTGAGATAAAAATCTATCATATAATTGGCAAAGCCTTAAACTAAATTACTTCAAGTTCAAAATTAAAATAAAGTTTCGATCAATAATTTGAATTTACCTTTTAAAAACTTTTAATATTTCGTTAAGTACACGGTAATTTCTTTGAGCACAGTTAAAAAATATTATTTGTTACTTTTTGAAGAGTGTTATATAGTCAAAATAGAAAAATATTTCATTGGGTCGTTAAAATGAAAAAGTTTCGTTAAGTTGGCTTAGTATGAAAACATGTTAAAAAAAACAAATTCAGAAAAAAATTTCTAAGACGCTAATAATTGTTGAATTAAGATATATATATATATATATATATATATATATATATATATATATATATATATATATATATATAGATATATATATATATATATATATATATATATATATATATATATATATATAATATATATATATATATATATATATATATATATATATATATATATATATATATATATATATATATGTATATATATATATATATATATATATATATATATATATATATATATATATATATATAGATATAGATATATATATATATATAATATATATATATATATATATATATATATATATATATATATATATATATATATATATATATATATATATATAAATATATATATATATATATATATATATATATATATATATATATATATATATATATATATATATATATAAATGAAGCATTATTTAAGGATTATCTCTCAGTGAGGAAACCTCAGTAAAAAACGTATTAAAAACCCTACCTCCGAAGTAATGTGGGAGCGAATTTTCGTTTGGAGTGTCACTTTTGGAAATTACACCAGGTGAAAAATAGTTTAGCGCCGGGTCTGATTGCTGTTCAAGTACTTATAGAATACCGAAAAATATATATAAAAAGCAATGCCAGTAGAAACCGATGATTGACGCAGAGTTTGATACATACCTCAGTGTTATTTTATTTGCTGGTTTGAAAAGACACAACAATTTCCATATCGAGGCGGTACATACTTTACACAATATATTTTGTCAATATTCGCCAGGTATAGAATTGAAATATGGTGTGGGACTCTTACATTTTATATAATGAAAAGCCAAATATAAACTGCAATGGGTCCATACGGTCAAAGAAAATAAATCAGAATAAAGGAGTTTTAAAAAAATAATGTAGCAATTTATTTTTTAGAAGAAGCAGTGGCATAAATGCTATATGTTATGCCATTCATTTAAATTTGAAAAAGTGTGAAGCTACTGGAAGAAAAAAACTAAAAGTAATTGTTATCTCTGCTCTAAAGAAGATAGTTGTGTTCTGTGTGAAATGCCAAAAACCAGTGTGTGCGGATAACTCTTTAAAACTAACAACCTGCTTGGAATGCGGAAATACAATATTTTTGAAAATATTGTTGAACTGCATAATTTGCAAACTTGTCATAGTGATGGTGATAATGATTTGGGGTTGCTTATCTGTAATGGTTGAACTGGTAATGGCACCTAAAAATGAAACTGCAATTATTTTACCTGAATGTATTGAACGATCACGATTACCTAGTTTTCAGTAAAAATTGATCGGCTTTCTCTTTTATTAGATATAGAATTAAGGACACTAATGTACTCACATTGGATCAAATATTACTTGGAATCAAATCAGAATAAACCCACCAGAAACTCTGGATAGTTTGAACCTAGAAATAGTTAAGAAATTATGTAGAGCAGCTGTGAGAACAGAAAACGAAATATTAGTTTTCATGCATCGGTTATTGGTATATAAACAAGTTAGCAGCCGACGATATATGAAAATAAAAATCACAAATTTGTGATGAAAATATCACGATTAATCTTGATAAGGGGGCAAAATACGGGTGCAAAATCGATATTTCAATAGTTACTACTTTAAAAGCTTTTTTAATTTAAGTTTACAAAATATTTTTTTTAAATATTACTTTATGCACAAGTTTCAAAATACTTTACTTGGAATACTAATCCTTAAGTGCTTCCTAATTTGTATGATGTTGATTTTTAATGGAAGCCCTTTGAGTTGACAATAACAAAATGACATTTTTTTCTATATCTGGTAAATTATTGCATTAATAAGGATTTCTAAATATCACAACCGAACATATTATCAACAATGAAATCTTACAAGAGTTATGTTATGATACTCATGTATTACAATAATATCTTATAAATAAGCTCCCACAGTTATCTTAAATAGAAATGTATAAATAAGAACCTGAAATGTTTATTTCATATACCTTGTGGTACTGGTAACACTCATCTCATAAATTACTTACTTCTTACAGAAGAAAACAATAATAAAAAAATTGCCATATAAACTGCTTCTTTTAAATTCTTAGAATTCTTAGACAGTAAATAAAGATGACTCATTTACCTTTCCTCCGGGATTTTTAAGATTATTGGAAATACCAGGAGTTTTTACTTAAAATTGGTACTCCACGAATATTAACTAGGGCAATTTTATAGGATATTAGGTACTAGGCTTTACGAGTGACTTTATCTTTAAGATATTGCCATAAAGAACTTTGGCAAAAAAAATGCCATTTTAATGTTTTTTTTTATTTAAGAATAGTTTGCAAGACATCCCTGCCAAAAAGTTAAGTTTTGCGAAAAGGTAGATCGAAATGTAGAGCCGGGTAGTTCACAGGGTAAACAAATTCAATCGTTCGAAAAAATTAATTTTACTTTTAAAAATGATACTAATAGTTTACCTAATTAATTTAAGGAAGAAAGGTGTTCCAAAATATAAAATAAAAATGGAGCGGGCCTATTGGCATAATATAACTACATATAGTACTACCATCATAAGATAAAAACAGTTTATCCATTGATGTTCCAGATGTCGGGTCGATAGAATATCGTCAACATTTAGAATAAATATATACATATAAAAATTATACATATAAAAATATTTTGATTATTTTAAAACAATACCAGTAGTGGCATCTAGCACGTCAAAGGGCTAACATCTATGGTAATACTATGTGTATTTATTCTATGCTATAGGGTACGGTTATGAAAAATGCATTAAAAATCGTAAACCGAGAAAAAAATAAAGCGCTATTCAAAAAGGGTTATCTGGAGACTTTAATAAGGAATTGAGTATGGCTAGAATTGAGTTACTTCTTTTTTCGGTATTATCCAGAAAGAGAGTGGCTGCCTCTTAGACGAGCAATAGCCATGAACCGGATTAAAAGCAATATTTATATTATAACTTGGATCTAATTTATTAATGTAATGGTTTTTCATCATGAGTCAAGAGATGACTATAATTTTGGCAAAACCAAGCAAGCAAAATATTTATAGACTTTCCAAAAAATTAATCCAGAAAAAGCAAGTTAGTTTCCACAATTATAAACGAATAAAGTACTTTTCATACCAACGACTTCGACTTTCGACTTTGCAAAACATTTAAATTCCACAAGTACAAAGCATTGATATATTCATACCGACGGCGTCGACTTTGACTTTGTCAAAATAATCGATTGACATTTCAAAATGAATGAAGTTGCTTTGTACAACTTTAAATTGGCAAAGTCGAGATGTGGAACGTATTGCACTTGCTTTGCAGCTAACTTCATTGCACTGTATTTTTATTTTCTTAGATTTATCACATAAAAATAATTAATTTTATAACTATTTTGATTTATTTCAATAAAACTTGACCGTGTTAATCGAATCAATCTAAGTTTTATAGTTTAAATGCTTTTTAAAAAAATTTCAATTACGAAGTCCAAAGTCGAAGTCGTCGGTATGAAAAGTACTTTAATGTAGAAACCCGTTACCATCAATTGTTGTGTCAATGAAACTAGTCAAATGATCAAAACAAAAAAAAAATATTGAAATTTTATTGAAAGACGATGCTCGTGTTACCTCGCTTATCAAAAATATCGTGGATAAGAAAGAAGCCACTGCTAGCGACATCAGACATGGTTTCCGTGTTATTAAAGTAGGATCAAATCTTTAAATTTAAAAATTTTCAAAGTACCATCATACGAAATTAAAGTTTACCCATTTAAGTTCCAGTTGTCGGGTCCGTAGAATATCGTCAAAATTTAGGATAAATATATGACATTTAGGCGATTTTATAAATATAACAATATTTTGATTTTAAAACGATACCACTAGCGACATCTAACACGACCATTGCTAACATACCATGGTAATACTATGTGTATTTATACTATGCACCTAGCCATATGTGTGACGCCTGTTTGCATGTCGATAGTCCTACACATTCATAAATTACGGATTTACAACACTGGGGAAAAGGTTAAAATTGAAAACGCCTCCGGATCCAAGGTTAATAGCATGGAAAATTACAAATATTTGCCGATTGATACTGGCTTAAGCATTGACCGAAAGAAGAAAAATCAAAATTTGAAATCCTTTAAAATTGGAGGCTCATCCAGGATATTTGACTATTGTTTCAAAATTCAAGTATTTCGAAGGAAGGTTGTAACCTCTGTAGAGGAATAGAGGTCTTCCTAGACATTTTAAAAATAATTTAAATTTTAAATACGACAGAAAATAGCTTTTAAGACCCTAAAATAAGTTTTGGTTAGTAGTCCACATATGTTTAAACCCACTTCTCAAACCGAGTTTCAAAGCGAAGTTCTTGACATGGCTATAGCAGTAGGGACAAGAAAATCAGTTTTATCCTATTTATTATTTTTTGATCAACAAAATAAAAAATGTAGTAAAATTTCACAAACGGCAATAAAATACATCGACCAATTGAACTGAGGAATACTGACCCTCAAGTATCAGTAAATCCTGCTTTATCCATTCTCACATTTAAAGGATTCTGAAATTGTTTTAGCATTCTTTTCTGGGGATTTAATGGACTTATTTTTTTAAATCCTTTTGATGTCTAGTCCACAACGGCAAAAATTTGGTTGACATAACTTATTTAAAATATCTACACAGTTCAGGGAATGTTCTCTAAGGAACTGGGAAAACAATTCAAGACATTTTTTATATTGTTGGTGATAATTATGCAGGGGCGCGGCAATTTTTTTTCGGCAAATTTGAAAGTTCGAAAAAAAAACACAGTAATACATATAAAAGCTCTTTTTGCCTATCTTTAGATGCCAAAAGAGCGTCGCGATTACTTTTTAGTATACTTGATCATCTCGAAATTTGAAGTTGATACAAGGTCGAAATTGATTGATCACTCACCAACTACAATGTTTACACAAGGAATGCAAGTGCCATATCAGGAGAAACACACATCAAGAGTGACAATGCATCAAATTATTGCTTCTTTTGATATTGTCAAAAAATTCATCGCTACAAGATGCATTAAATTGGAGAGTCAGTCAGCTATTAATTCAATGGAAAGAAATCAACCCCAATTATTACCCACCATACAACCCTCAAAACACGATCTATTGCAACCAGCACTGCACGGGCTTAGACAAAATTACTCGTTGCATTCGGTGTTAATGAAAATACCACTACTGACCAGCATATTTTGCAACGCCAATAGTCACTCTTTTTCAAGAGGAAACCATTTAATGCGTTAGAAGCTCCCAAGAGAAGAGAGGCTGTTGAAAATTATGGTTTGATTGACTACAATGTTTACACAAGGAATGCAAGTGCCATATCAGGAGAAACACACATCAAGAGTGACAATGCATCAAATGGTTGCCAATCATTATACTTGCTATATTTACCAATCATTATACTTGGTTTTCTTCAAACAAGTTGGAGTGCAAGACGATGATTGCTGCTTTTTTTTTGGCATGATGACCCACCTTAGCGGCAGAAAACATACAAATAGAAGCGAGTAACATATATAATCCGGTGCCTTCCTTGCGACAAAATGTCTGCTTTACCTGGTATTGGAAAATCACACTCTCAGTTCTATCATACAAAATGACTTTCATTGCGACGATTGGTTTACTGGCACAAATCCAATTTCACAAGCCACACAAATAAGATCGGTGATATCAGCGATTCATAATTCAGGCACCACGACTCTTCAGAAGTGATGCTCAAAACTAAATGCGGTACTAAATGAAATCTCCTAATCGCAACTCCATCATTAAAACCTTAAGATTATTATGGAAACCTGAGAAGGATCTCCTTTCAAATTCAACGTTGTTTCTACAGACCAACTTATATAACCACACGTACTGTGCTTTAGGATGTAGCACATACGAATCTTCGTATCTTTGAATCAATCGGATTTTTGTCTCTGATAGTTATCTTTGGAAAAAAATCATTCAACAATTGTGGGAACTCAAAAGTGATCGGGATCAAGCTTTACCTAAGCACCTCTATACCAAATGGCAATATTTCGTGGCATGTTGCAATATTTCATGGGATATTTCCTTCATCGGCATATCTTTGGTGGCATTGAGGTATTAAAACAAAAACCACTACATATATCCGTAGATGCTGGACAAACCTCCCGTATTTCGTAATAATTGGCAAAAAAATTAGCAAAAGTTGAAAATGATTACTATCAACAAGGTTACATATCAGTGGTTGAGAAATGAGTTGGTGCAACGAGGCCATTATAGAGAGAGAGCAAAAGAAAGACTAAAAGTTCAATTCGAAGAAAACGGCATTGTACAAAGAGAATGCAACCCAGAGACAAGAAAATAAGAGAAGACATAGACAAGTGGAGTAAAGTAAACTAAAGTCGCTGAAGCGCAATAAATTAGGCGCTAATTTAGACAAACAAGGCAATAAACTAGACTAGCTTAAGTGCGAGCTAGAAACAAAGATGCAAACAATCACGGTTGATATAGAATTGAGGATGTAAACATTTGAGAGGAGGAGCGTTTCTCGCTCATTGAAAAGATAGTCCAGCAGAGCATTATTAAAATCGATTTAAAAGGGACACCAGCTGCTGCAGGCAACAATTTAATTCTAAAATTCCTTGCATTCGATAGCGTGTCTCCGTTTAAGAGTTTTAAGTTGTAATTTCACGTGGCCGTAAAGTTTAATGGGTGAGCTACTGATGAACAATTTGATGCCCATATCTTGGCACTCCTAGGAAGCAAAGCATCTTGCAAAGCAAATACACATCAGAAATGAAATGCAAAAGGGTCTTGAGGTAGATGGAACTCAAGTACGGATAATTTCATTTTCAGGAATTATGCAAAATCTTGCTGCATGATTGGATACAAAAACGGGGAGACAACATACAATATGTTAATCGCGAGGTTACTAAGCTCGGCAGACAGGCGTATGGTAAAGCTCATATGAATGTTTTAAATGGATTGACGGTGGATCTATTATTAATCATGCTGTAGAAAATGATCATTTAAAGCTCCATAGAACCAACTCATAAGGGAAATCCATTAATTAGGGACAGCGGGACTGGAAGATCAAGCGGTCTGTGGAAGATCAATAACGCAGCCTGCAAATCTAGAAAAGAGAACTGAGCAAATGTCTATAGAAGACCTTGTGCAGACCAATGCAAGCAATGTGCCAAACATGAAGAGAAAAACTGCTCTGCAACCATGGTACGAATCAAGGTGAAACTTAAAAGAAAGTTGGACCAGAGATCAGCTAAGATAAGAGCAGGAACAACACGACTCTATTACACCAATAATCAAATGGGTAAAGCGAAATGTAGAAAACCTCATTGGCAGGATATCGCACCTAAAAGTGCAATTGTAAAACATTACTTGGCGGAATGGCAGTCGTTAAGCATGAGCAAATAGCAATTGATATTTCGGATCCAACAAGCTCAGACCGTTGCTACTTAATTTGTAAAAAACTAGTGTTTCCGTTTTGAAGTACCACTAGAACCAATGACGACGCTGCTTCGAGTCATCCGTATTTCAAGAGATTTGGCCATCCTCAAAATCAAAAAAAACCAGAACTTCCCAATTACACCCTCAAAAAAAACCAGAACTTCCCAATTACACCCTCAATCATGTAAAATGGTTGAACGGTTAAATCGGACATTGAAAGAAAATCTGCGTAAAGAAGTTAATCTGGAGAACTGGAACCCTTGCATAACACTTCACCCACCATATGACATAATAATTAAGACCTCTAAAGATTTAACCAGCCGCAAAACAAGACTAGGTAGCTTAAGACGAAAGATGATGAATATTCGTGCCTCTGTTAAGGGTAACATCGGTGTTTTTAATCCTAAGATAAAGAAGGGACGATCACCGAAGCTGCAACAAAGTTTGGAAGGACCATACACAGCAATGTTGTATATAGGATACAGTAACTACCAAGGAGTAATATGAAAGTGGTCCACAACGATCGCGTAGCACAATACAAAAAATCCTTAGTGGCGGCCAAATCACATAGATTTAAATTAATTATTTTGAATTGTATCGATGTATCGATGACCAAAAAATGTCAGACATTGGTTGTTTCCTAAAAAGGTATTATTCCAATTGAATTCACAAAATAGAACTACCACTGCGTGTGGCAAAAATATTCAAATCGATTACACACGCCCATAAACAATTTTTAACCGCAAAAATATTAAAATTAAATTACAAAATTAAAAAATTTTCTAATAAAATTAATTAAAAAAAAAAAGTCCTAAAATTTAATTCCTAATAATCGTTTAAATGCTCGTCGATATTCTAAATTGAAAATAGTATAAATAATTGGATTTAATGCTGAATTTATGTAACCTAGCCATGTTATGAAATTAATAAATTTATCCGTAGGACAACATGTACTACAAAATGGCAAAATGACGTACATTAAAAAAAATGGTAGCCAACATATTACGAATACGCCCATAATTATGCCTAGAGTGCGAGCCGCCCGTCGCTCTTTCGATAACGAAATTTTTTGCTTTTCCTCGATAAATTGATAGACGCCACCCGTTCGTTTGATCGAACGTTTTTTTTTAAATTTACGATTTTTATGTTGCTGCTGCTGTTGCTGTTTTAACAGTCGGGCATCGTCTAATTTCGTATCGATTAGAATTTTTGTATTTAAATCTAATTTTTCAATTCTATCACAATTATTAAGTTCTTCGTTTTCTAAACTATCGTCATGATTCCCACTATTCTGTTTCAACGTTAAACTATCCGACGAATTTTCATGCAAATTATTATCCGTGACCGAATCTTCATGATCGATTGGAATTTGTATTCGATTTTTTTGTTGTTGCTTCTGTTGTTGTTGTTGTTGTTGCTGTTTTTGTTTCGAATTGCGTTTATTTTGTTTGTCCAAATGTTTTTGATTGGCTATCGCATCGGACACATTCGGATGTTCATTATGGTTTGTTTCGCTCGATATCGAATCTTGATCCTCGTGCACAGTCGTATTATTATTTGGTCGATCATTTTGAAATTTAGAATTCAATTGATTTTGTTTCAGTAACGGATCGTTATTATCACCTTTACCGCGTAATGCCATCGCATTAATTTTCGATGCTTGGGCCCGTTCTCGTAATCGTCGACGTGTCGCTATAAATATTTCGATGTATACAATTGCCATTATAAATAATGGTATATAAAATGATCCTAACGATGAATAAATAACATAACCTTTTTGCGATGTTAATTGACACGGTGTGTCACTCGTAAATTCTATCGGCCAATCGTTCCAACCGATTAACGGTGGGGAACTAATTAAAAGTGATAATATCCATACACCGGCTATTAATAATAGTACACGTTCGACGGTACGTTTTTGTGCATAATTTATTGGATCGGTGATGGCCCAATACCGGTCGAGTGCAATCGCACATAAATTTAATATCGACGATGTACAACACAGTACATCGCATGTTAACCACATTTTACATAGTCCTATACCAAATTCCCATTTACCTAATATTGAATAAGCTACATTAAACGGTAAGACTAATATCGCAACGGTTAAATCAGCAACAGCTAATGATACTATAAAAAAATTTTGAACAATTCTTAATGGTTTATAGGTAAAAACACTTAATATAACTAAGACATTTCCAATTATCGTAAAAATAATGATAAGTGATAGGATGATGGTGGTTGAAATTGCTTCCCAGTCCGGTACAGCAAGTTGTATGCCAAATATGCTTGGATAAAACGAACGTAATTGTATGGGACATCCTTCATCGGATGAATTGGCACTATTATTCGCTGTTACTGTTGTTATAGTCATTATAACTAAATTTTAATTAACTAACATATATCTCTTATATTCTAAGTACTATGTTCACTTCATAAATGTTCTGTAATATTTTAGTAGATTTAAAAAAATTTTAAATTTCACATTTCAAATTATAAATTAATTAACAAAATGCCACTCAACCAACATTTTACAACGAAAGCTTTTTTTATTTTTTTTTAATTTAAGTAGCTAAAAAAATTCACTTCAAAGCTTTCCTGATTTCATTGTTCTGCACATGATGTTATACATAATTTTGTTCTATGTAAATTTTTATGAGTCCGTTTCTTGGAACTTGATTATGGTTGATAGCCACAAATTGAATCTGAAATGAGAAATAAAAACGGAAAAATGTATTATATATGTAAATATTTTGATATATTAACATATATTTTTTTGCAATAAAAAATTGCTAGCTGGATAATTGAATAATTAATAAAATTTGTATGCCATGGCAGCTCTTAACTTATCAGCAAAACAGCTGCAATAATTCTGGTAAATTTTGTATGGTAACCCTTTGCTCATAAATAGTTTCATTCTACTCAAAGTACTGTGTCATACAAATACACATATCCACCGATCTAATTCCTCCCTTTAAGGAGCTGGAAGTTTCCCACCTGAAAAAGAAAACCCTAACCGAATTTCCATCAGGTAGGTGCGGGAAATAAAAAACCATACGCGGATTACAATGAAAGACGCATTTGTCATAAAACAGTTAATTCAATTGATTTCTAATTTTTAATCACTTGTTTTAAAATCTAATTTATATTAATTTTAAAGTTCTGTATTAAATAAAGTGTATATAAATTAGATTTTCGTCGATTACATGACGTATTGGTCATACTACGGTTAATTCAATTGATTTGTGCTGTAATTAAATTTTTTTAAATCTAATTTATATTATTACTTTAATAACTTTATATTTTTAATGATGCAATAAATTAATTAATTGTAAGTTTCAGGCAAAAACTTATCTAATTTATTACGGTATATGGATTGCAGAAATTATATTATTATATTATTATGTTTTTATAATGTGAATTAGTTAATTAATAGTTTTAGATAAAAATTAATTCAATTTATTACAGCCTACGGCTTAGAAAAATAAGCTAAATAACAGAATTTTTTTCCGAGAAACATTACAGATTACAGTTGAATGGTGATACACTGGAGATGCTAAGAAGATATGTCAGAACACAGAGAGGTTAATTATCATTGTGATTGTTTTATGCTAACAGTAGTTTGAATATTGGCTACCGGGACACCAGACCAATTCTGTCATTACTGACATATTTTTTTTTCCCTACCCCACAACAAATGTTACTAACTATTTGCCACTAAGGTGTCTGAAACCGGGTCGATCTCATTAATTTAACTAGTATCCTGCCTTATCCTTCCAAGTTTTTATAAAAACGGGTGTAACTCGGCCAACTCCGAGAGATCCTGCTTAATGCTTGGCCGTACATTCAATCAATAAAAAAAATCGCAGACCAAACTGCCATGAAGCGTCTGTTCATCAGAAAACGAAGCATCAAACAGTGTTTATTCTTCATGTAAGAAGCCGTTAAAGCAATAATACCTGGTAAAGTTTCCTGGTAAAAATACTAGAGCCCCCAATAAAAAACCAATAATGAAGAAGTACAGCGATACAATTATTTGTTTAGTAAGTTCAGCTTTTCAAGGAGCGGTCAAATTGAGATTAAGTTAAAAAAATTGATCTCCAACTAGTTAGGTGAACCTATCAAAAAAAAATAAGAGACTCTAGAGATCACGCACAGAAACAAATGCATGTAGGGCAGTCACACTTCCTGATTTAAATGAGTCCGAACGTATGAGTGTTTCGAAATAATATGCATTATCGGATATTTGAGACCCCTTGTAAATGTGTAACGGATCAAGGTGCGAGTTCCATAAGTGTCATTAAAATGACACCATTGAGATCCGCACCTCGATGGCGTTAACAGAAATCTTCTAGCAGAGGCCTTGCTGCGGTATGATAGCCGGCTAGAGCTCAGGGTGGGGCGTGGGGTTTGCAAGGCATGCTTCGAAGCTTGAATAACCGCAGGAAAGGATAAGACGGGAAGGCGGGGTCACTTGAACAAGTCGGCACGCAACCAGACTTGCAACCATCACATCACGATAAAAAATAGAAAAAAAAATATTTTAATTTATCACAGTGATTTTAATAATTAAGATAAATAACTAGCGAGAGAAAAAATACAACAAATTCGAAAAGAACACACACAAAAACTTAAATAAACTTTATTAAAAATCTTAACTAAAAAGATTAATAAAACCAAAAAAATTTGTATAAATAACTTAAATAAATAAATAAAATAATAATTATAATAAATAAAATAACATAATTAAACTTAACTAAAATTCGTCCATATTTTACTGTCGCCATTTTTTTTTTTCATCATGCAGTGAATCAATTGTACCCACAATTTCTTTGTGGGTTAACCTACTCGTGTTGCTGAAAAGCAGCCCATATTATAAATTCGAGGCAATAATTTTGAGCTCATGAAGCCAGATTGTTGGTGATGCAATCGTAGTAATCCATTATCAAAGGCATCGTTTTATCTGGTATATTGGTTTCATTATGGAGGGTATCGACTGCCCAATAAACTAAAAAACTTTTTTTTTCGATGCGCTCATCACGTGGTCGTAAATCGGCTTTATTAATTTGCTTTGTTCTATTGCATAATAATTTTGGTATGCAAATATTCTACGATTATAATTTTTACTTTTAACACATATTTGGACAAATTTAAATTCACAATTATTAAAAATATATATTCTTATCACAATTAACAATTTAACAAAATAAAAAAACTTATTCGAAATTTTTATTTTTAATAATTTTAGTCTGTTCTTTTCAATGACCAAAACACCTCTCCCCCAATTTAAAATTGTTTTTTTCTTCAACTCTTCTTTCAAAATTTTTTCCGATCAGAACACGATTTACCCAATTTAAAAAAAATAAAAAAAAAGTACGGTAAATGAACAGCTATATAAAAATAAATAGTGATATAATTTAAAAGACTCAGGGGTGAACAACATACATTTTCATACGAGCACCCAGGGAACGAGCAACCAAAAGTCGCTCGTTACAAATGCTAAACTAGCATTTACAAGTGTGATTTAAATGAATTTAAAATGCTGACCAGCTTGATTGAGAGTAGCTTCCCGTGTCAGCTTTCCCTGCAAACATCAGCTATCCAAAATGAGGCAAATTCATTAACCTTGCCAGTGCTATCCAGCAAACGAGGCCATGAATCTGGCGAAGAGGAAACCTCGATTACAGCCATTCCTGAAACAATTTATGCGAAAAGCCTGCCAAAAAGCCGTAAAAAATTCAAGAGGAAAATAAAAGCTATGAAAGACGACTCGTTTTCTAGCATAAGCTCTGCGAATACGAGATGTATCGCAAAAACGGCCACTGTAAAGCGAACACTGCCAATCATTCTGCACAACGTACCAGTAGAGAAAACGGCGGAAACAACACGGCCAATAATTTCCACAGCAGAGAGAAGAGCCACATTCAGTTGCACGGGGAAATTAGCCTCCGTTATCACCACTGAGAAGTGTGACTGGATCCAAATAAAAAATAAAATAGCGGAGGACCAAATTGAATATCACACGTACACGCACGTTGATGTTAGAAAATTGGTATATGTCATGCGAGGAGCACATTCTTCTCTGGATCCAGGAGAGATAGAATTAAATCTTTGAGAGATTCACCACATCGACGTCACGGTCTTGCAGATAACCTACAAGAAACAACGGAAGGAATCACTTATTTCCCGAAGCCGCTGTTTCAAGTTGTTATATCGACAAGGCAACGCCTGTCGAAAACTTGCTAGCTATTCAGCAAATGAGCCATTATAAAGTTACTTGGGAGAAGAAAAGTGGTCGAGTTCAGGTGACTCAATGCCGAAATTGCAAGAGATTTGGCCACACAGCGTTAAATTGCGGTAGAGGTTTCCGTTGCATAAAATACAAGGAAACTCATGAAAGAGGATACTGCAGGAACACCACCGAGAACCGGCAAACCGCAGAATGTGTAAACTGCGGCGAACAACATCCAGCAAATTACAGCCAATGTCAGGTGAGAAAAAGATTTTTATCCAATATTTCTCCGCCTAAAAAAGGTCCTACCCAATTTCTTTCTGGTCTTGGCACTCGAAAGTTAGGCATTTCTTACGCTAATGCAATGGCTAGCAACTTCAAGACTGCGAACAGTTATTCGGCATAAACTTTGCTGGCCTCAAAGAAAGATGCAAACACTTCTACGTTGAATACGATCAAGTTCTATCATCTAATATCGTTGAAAAACGGTTTGCCTTCATAAAATTCGATTCCTCACTCCCAGGCCCTTCATGCTAGAACAACTTCTATGCGTTTCTCTGGATGTCAATAGTCTAGTTTCACTAGATCGGCGACAATAACTTGAATAAATGCTCTTCCGTCACAAGCCTCACATAGTTCTCTTATCCGAAACCCAACTAACTGAACGATATAAATTTCAAGTCACTGGATATATCACTTTCAAGCTAGATGCAATAAGTACCAAATCTGGAGGCACTGCTATCTTAATCCAGAATGACATTCCTCACTTCCTAGCCAAAACTTTTGTAACAGCTGAAACTGAGGCAATACTCTTAAATATTGGTACCCAGAACAAATATCTCACGTTTTGCTCTATTTACGTGAGACAAGTCAAGAGTTATGATTAACATCATCTTTTTAACTCCGGAAACAAAGCTATCTTGGCAGGTGACTTTAATTCATGCCACACTACATGGAGTTGCCCAAATAATAACCAGATTGGTCATTCACTTCTTAATTTTTGCAATAATTCCAATATCCAATTAACTGCTCCTAACAAACCAACATTTCCAAGAGGAAACTCGGTTCTTGATTTGGTTCAATATAAAAATATCTCTCTAGTCACTCCACCACGAGTCTTGCATGAATTTTGCTCAGATCATGTACCAATTGTGTTCACAATCCCTTTCAAGACCCAACCACAAGAAACAAAAGTATTTCGCAACTACTCCCAAGCCGACTGGATAAAATTTTAAATTTATGTTCACCGAAACCTCCCAGAAGACTCAGAAATCACTACCGCTACTCAAATTGAGGAAAAATAGGTCAAATTAACTAAAATAATCAAATTAGCCATTAAGGAAACTTTACCTTTCATTCAGAGCAAAGGCACCTTAAAAATGCCTTCTGAGCTCCAAAACCTCATTAAACTACGCAATCGAATGCGTCGGCTCTATTATAAATACCCAGGGCAAATCTTGAAATCTGACGTTAATTTTTATTTCAATATGATTTCGTGTTGGTTCAGCGAACTAAGAAATTCTGAATTCACAAGTAGAATGCATAAAATTCCCGATAATTCTCCGAAAATTTTCAATGAATCGAAAACTTAATTGTAAAAACCAAAAATGTGATTACTTCAATAGCTAAAGATCCTAGTCTAATCATAGATCCTAAAATAATTGCAGAGGAAATTGCGTCTCACTAAAAAAAGTTCATATACAAAACGATTCTCTGAAAGATCTCTGTTTTGAGCAGTTAGTCAATAACTGTATCAACAATTTTCTCAATTCTCCTCCTATTAATCCAACCTTAATGGAGATGGTCGATAAAGCAAAAGTTGCCAACATGCTTCAGCATCTTAATAAAAGAAAAGCTCCGGGAGACGATAACATAGCCAACTCGGTACTTAAAAATCTTCCAGATAAAGCAACATCCCAACTTACCGATATCGTTAACGGTATCATAAAAACAAGCTACTTTCCAGATTGTTGGAAACTCGGCAAAGTCATCCCTATTCCTAAACCAGGAAAGCCCTCTAATAGTATAGAGCATACTCGCTTAATATCACTCCTAAACGGAATAAGTAAGGTGATGGAAATAGTTATTCTTAACAGGCTCCAACCCCTATTAGAACCCTACATTCCGGAAGAACAAGTCGGATTTCATGCCGGTCACTCTGCTACTTGAGCAGTGCTGAGGATGAAAAACTCTATTTAAAATGCTAAGCAAATTTAGTCGTTCAATAATCGCAGCCCTTATGGACATAGAAAAAGCTTTTGACTCGGTGTGGCATAAAGGTTTAGTCTATAAATTAATTCAATTCTAGAGGAAGGGAAGAAGAAGAAAAAGGATGAAAATGAAAATAGAAAAAAAATGTTTACCTGTTATAGTCTTGTAAGACTTTTTGGGTAATTGCTGTTAATAGCAAAAAATATAGAAAAAATAAAAAAATAAAAATAAAAAATGTGATATTCCTTACTACCTCACTAAACTAATCGAATCATACTTATCAAATAGGAAATTTTTCCTTTCGTTAAACCAACACTGTTCTAGTACCAAATCAATCGCAGCAGGAGTTGCACAAGGTTTAATTCTAGGCCAACATCTTTTTCATTCTTCTATCATGATATCCTGAAACCTAATAATAAAGAAACCAACATCCAAATTTATGCCGCTATATTCACATCTTCAATTTGCGCTCAGAAATCTAGTGAAAGATGATCTAAATATCTAAATCAGTATTCCGAATATGCGAAGAAATGGAAATCAAGGTAAACTCTTGTAAAACCGAAATTATCTATTTCCACCGCAACCAATATAGTAAAATGCCAAAAACCAGCCCTATTTCATTCGAAGGTAGCACCTTAGAATATAAAAACCAAATCAAATACCTAGAGGTAGTATAGATAAACTATCACTTCTCTCTCTCACATCAAAAATGTTCGAAAAAAAACCTCTGCAGTTCGCTATGAGGCCTATCGTAACCTACGCTATCCCTGCATGTATGGGAGAATTGACTGAGACACAATGGGTTGCTGGAAAGTAAGGGATCTATATGTTAATGACTTGAATTGAAATATAAAATGTTGAAGGAAAAGTAATTTTTTTTTTATGTTTCAAACAGGAGGGCTTCGAATCCTGATAACATTTTAAATACAAGTTCTTGTATAAAACTTACCTAGAGAAATGATTATTCCCTATGCAGTAGAACGTCCAACATTATCATCATCCCAAATTGCTTGTTGAATACGGCTGGTAAGATGTTAGAGAAAATCGTATTTTAAAAATCATGGCCTTCTATTAAAAACAAAGAATCCCTGTTTGAATATCAATATAGATACGCACTTTACGCGCTCTACCATACACACTAATTAGTATAGAGGTTCCAAAATATTTAACAAGGCTGATGGTTCATTACTTTAAGATAGAATTTTAAAGTATGAGAGCAATAGAGCCATAAAATACTTTTATATAACTGGAGGGGTACCACAAAGGTCAGTGTTAGCTCATAGTTGTGAAATGCCTTGAATGACGGCCTTTTCAAACTATACAGATACCAGAATCAGCAAATATAGCTGGGCTATGCGGATGATGAGGCAGTTGATGAGCTTGCCAAATATAGACCGAACGGAGGAGATATATGGACCTGAAGTGTAAAAGTAATTTAAGATTGGTTATTGTCTATGAGTTTGTAGTTGCTGAATCAGAACACGATAAAAATTCTGATCTCCAGTAGGAAAATGATGGAAAGAAAAAAGTTTAAAATGGGTAACTAACTGATTTTTTCTTATAACCTATTACTCAGTATCTCGGAGTGGTAACCAATGCTAGACTATTATTTACATCCTATTTGGACGCTGTGTGTCAGAAAACTGAAAAATCAAAAGAAAGCTTATTCGTGAGTAACTATCGCCAAAGAAGCAGATTAATACTTAGTATCGTGGTTACATCTTTAGTCATGTAGCCCACCGATCGCTTCATGGATTGCTATGCATAGCTATAGAAAAGTGCACATAAAAAAAAATTTCAGCCTAATTTCAGTCTAAAAGCTGATGTTAAAGTTTTGATACAGGAAACCCTTGTAAAAATTAAGGACATGTTTGACATTAAGGAAAATATTAAAGGTTACACAAATGGCACAGTGGTAAATTGCCCAAGCCATATAGCAGACAAAATCAATAACGATTGGTTGAATTTATCTATATGCCATATACGGTTAAATGTGTAAATCTCTGTAAAGCGAGCTAGACCGATTAACATATGAGCATTTTTATGAATCTTCGCAAATCCGAAAGAACTTTCGCTATTATTATCGTAAGAGGCAATTGCAATAAAAATCGCATTATTTGGAAATTATTTCCTTCTAAGAAACTCAATTAATTGTCAGAGTCAAAACCCGATGCCACAAAGCATTGATATTCATTCTTTTACAGTGAAGATGACCTTGTAAATTTTTTTCTATGGTTCTTATAATATAAAATCATGTTAAACGTCACTTCAACCATACAAAATATTATATAGTATTGCTCTTCAATATATTAAAACTACGCAAGTCTGTTAATCAATAATCCACTCCTAAATTATACATCTCACTTATTTACGGTATAATTCTTAATTGCTATGTAAAATTTATGTGATTAAAATTAATTATGTGGTTACAAATTTTAATTATAATTATTTTTCCGGAACAGTACACCGATATTTAAATTGTTATAATTAGATGGTATATCGGTTTGTAGAGGGTTTCCTACTAGGAAAATTGTAATACACGTACTGGTTAGAGCGGTATTAATTTGCAAACCAAAGTTCAACCGAGAAGTTTATAACTTTTACAAAAAATAAATTCTCAAATGAGGTAAGAATATTGAAGACATATCACCTCCTTGCAGGACTCTATAGACCCATCACTACAAAAAAAACCATCATGGTTTTTTTCAACATTGATTCGTCATTGGGACAGAATTACTGTGGCGATAAGTGACTGACCGGTTCACATAAAATCCTCCTCGGTATTATATCTTTGGTCCCAAAATGCAATAGTTCTAGGTCGAAAAGTATGGTAGAATCCAGTGACTTCTTTAAAAAGTTACATGAAGTTAAAATTGTCGTACCTTTAAGATTTCATCCTTTAACCATTCATGCATTTGCGTTTGCACATTTGCTTTTCGTTTCCTCTTGCAAGTACATTCACAACTATCAAGAGTGACACTAGGTTAATGGTATCGGAAGCTTGTCACTTATTTAAAATGATTAGAGTACTTCGTTTAATTTCGGTATTTATAATCTCGCATATCAATTTTAAAGCAAAATAAGAAGAAGAGGCCTATATAGCGTACACTCGGATTATATGCAAAAATTTACCGAACTTTTAGGTTATTATTCACTTGAAAAGTGTTTCCTGAAAAGAACTACAGCCTTCCAGTATTCAAATAAATAATATGGCTAAAATACCCCCAATAACATGAAAGCCATAATAGTATTGCCCAGCGGTATATACTGGTTTCATGACTGATTTGACCAAATTATAAGATTAAATATGAGGAGTTAATTGCCTATCTTCATATGATATATAGTAATAATATAAGTTGTCTCACAAAAA
Source organism: Tipula confusa (assembly GCA_963556175.1). Lineage (NCBI taxonomy): Eukaryota > Metazoa > Arthropoda > Insecta > Diptera > Tipulidae > Tipula > Tipula confusa. Next base: position 149,615,526 of record OY744476.1, on the reverse strand, counting down.
AACCGATATAACCTCCCACATCCTACAACGGTCAATCATCGTGCTTATATCATAATTTAGTTGATCAATTGGTCGATTTTAACCAGTAACGAAAAACTCTGCAATTAGCAGAAGAGATTTGGCCAAGAGCTAGATAGTACAGACCTCTGTGTTTATTTTCAAAGTTCAGTTTACCTTAAAATATCAAGATGGGAAACTAAATCTTCCAGCTTAGCTTGCGACAACATCCTTTCAAAAACGGAAAGATCCACACAGAGGCTATTCCGTTAAGGACTTATACTGTATCACCATAACTACGATGTTAGTTTTTTTATTCTGCTATGAATTACGGCGTTGTAAACTGGTTAAATAATCGCGTTTCCAATGCATTTGGAAATGTAGGTCCTAGCTAGATAAAGGTGATAATTTATCAAATTTGAAGTTTGGTTCTGGAACTTAAACCGAACGTCTGCTAATCAAAATATGACCAGGTGTAAAAACATCAAACTCATTTTCACCAGTTCTGCATATTTGAATTTAAATCTTGAATTCATTTTGATTTCGATCTGATGCAGCCCCGCTTCAATTATACGAATATTAGTAATATTTCGCAGACTGATTTACTAAATATTACTTAATGGCCTTTACTACTAGCTTCTACAACCTACCGTTGTGTGAACTGGATTGCTGATTAAACACTACTGAATCTCAGTTTTGCTTATCTCATTAACACTACACCCTTTTCTTAAGCCAAGTATACGATTGTTTTAACTGATTTGCTGCTCCCACGAAGTTCAATCCTTTGTTGCTGTATATGAAGCGACACATTACTTATCGCGCAAAAGATCTTTCTATATATTCCAGGTAGCAGCTTAAAGATATGTTGCTGTAGCCAATCCAATGTAGAAAGATTTGGTACCAAACAAAAATTATGCATTTGATGCATCTATGGATTATCTACCTTGCGATATCTTTTGAATGATCCAGTATTTTGGTCGTTATAAAGTCATCTGCAAGTCACATGCACCATTTAGTATGATAATCATACAAATTGCCCTTAGAATCAATGCACTAGAAGGAAAAATTATTGAATGATCCATATTGCGATTAACCACTGAGTTAATTATTTGACCACCAACGCAAACAAGACCATCAATATCCAGAAATGGATTTAACGCTTTGAGCGAGCTTTTCATCGGAACTTCCTGGTTTTTCTGGAAACTGGATATGTACGTAGCAAAAAATAATTTTGAGCATAAGTTAGGATAGTTATGTCAGTACATCAGATTTCGTCTCTGACAAACAAGGACTGCCTAGATCCACATATTTCTCGGTCTGGTCATTACTTCGTTTGAAAATTCCCGATAAATTTATTCACATAGTATAATTCAACTTCACCACTAAATTGAAACCATGAATTAAAGATTAATTCATTGATTCCCTTTATTTCTTTAAGAAGTAAAATCGCGATGATGTGGAAACCAGTCATTCTTGGTGGTCTTTTTATTTATTTCCTCCTTATGAAATTATGGTATTGTTTCTTGAATTCCACATTTTGCCTAAACTATTTTTCAATCGCTTTTAACCGTCTTGCCATACAAAAGTTGAATGCTAGAGGCTCGTTATTTCTCTTCAGACCAGGAAATTATCTATGAGTTTTCCATCTTTGTTTCTTTCAAACCAACATTCAAAAAGTGTTCTTTTTCGGTGAGATCGTTGGTCATTCCAATCTAGTTCAGCAACTTCTTCAGTTCACCTTAGTTGGACTACCTTAAATTAATCATTACGACACGGCCGTCAGTAATACACAATCCCAATTTTTTGCACACAAGCATCAGCAATTACCGTTACTTTTAATGCAGAATTTAAAAGTGCGCTGTTTAACTTAAATTCATCGTTTCATCGTTCCCTTCACTCAAACTACGTTTAGTAGACCAGCTTAAATAGTAGATGAAGTACTTGTTTGGAATTCTTGCTTTTCCTGTTTACTCTTTCCACTAGTTTATCATTTATGTTCCTTAGAGATTTCCCGTTGAATAAATTTATATTTCTTGTGAATATTTATATTACATCGTTTTTCAGTTATAATAATTCCCTTTCTTGAGGCTAATGACATCTTGACTAACTTGATATACTCATAGAGCAAATGGGGTTTTCTCTTGCTCACGAGGAAATTCTATGTTAATTTCTTGGTCTCGAACGTTTTGCGTACGTTAGCTCTCGCATGCATCGGTTTAATTCTCGTATACAGTCGCATCTTTTATTTTGAAATCCGAAAAATTTCTTTGTCGTCGGTTATTCTGTAGCAATAGGCCCTCGTCCATAACATTATGATTTCCTTATTAAAATTTTTGATTTTTCCAATTTTCTGCCTTCGTGTCTATCGCCTTTAAACCACAAAGCACTTCATTCGATTTCTCTGATTTACTGAATGTCCAACAAGTGTCAAATAGTGTCTTTGAAAGTTGTGAAATACGTACTGTGGAGATGTGCATAGAGGATCCATCCTACGAAGAATATAAACTGAACTAACACTAAAAAAACGTTCCCTGTGGGATTATATGCATTAATTACGAGCTCTTGATATTTGGAGGGATACTGTGAAAACATTTTTGTTGACCTTATTCGCAATAACCGCAATGACCTTAAAAGAAAGAGAAATTATGCCTGGTGAATGAAAAGTGGCCATCTTGTGCCCTAACCTTAAAAAAAAGATCGCTCAAACTGCGAAAATTACCGCGGCATATACTCTTCTTTGTACAGCATACAAATTACTGTTTTACATCATATTGGAAAAAATTACTCCCCTAGTAGAAGAATTTGTAGGTGACTATACCAAAAAGGATTTTATCCAAATCGGCTAGTCATTGATCAAGTATTTTTGCTGAAGATGAGTATTTCTAAATTAACGATACATCTCTTGACGTACATCAGGTGTACCTGGCCTTCCAACAAGTCTATGACTCAATCCGTCGGAAAAGCTTATGGTTTGCTTTGTAATATCTGAGAATACCGGATAAATATGTGCGTTTATGCATATTGATAGTAATGCAGTCATAATGTTGTAGCTAAGTTAAGAAGAAGCTATCATGGATTTTTGCAATTAGTTCTGGTGTGCAATTAGCATACATAGAAGGTGACCGTTTCCAATACCTCAGATCTCTTGTTACTCATAATAACTGAGTGGGAGGAGATATTAAAGCGCATTTTGTCACTGGTAACCGTGCTTTGTATGCCTTTGTATGCCTTACGCCAACTGCTAAAGTCAAAATACCTTGTAAATGCCAACAAATTGAAATTTAACAAGGTGTTGATTAGACCCGTTGTTATGTATGGGTGTAAAAGTTTAACTCTGATGAATAAGTATGAAAGATTGTAAAATACATTCGAGAGAAGAATAATGCGCATGACGCGATGATGACGACACTTACTGAGTTTTATTCAACCACGAAATCAGGAATTTTATAGAAATTCCTAATCTCGTTCACGAACTAAAAGGACAGTGAGTACGTTGGCTTGGTTTCGTTCTGGGAGATGATCCTAAGAGGATGATGCAGTGATCTCCAAAAGTAAACCCTCCATTTGGCAGGTACAAAGAGGATGCTGTCAGCGTTGGTGGCTCCTCCGGGTAGATAATGGCTTATCTTCTTCGGGTTGTCTATAGAATAATACGAAGAAAAAGCTCGAGATAGAATCCGATAGAATTTCTATTACATACGGGTCAGTAATGGCCTGTAAAAACCGTTTTATTATATTTTTTATGAGTTACAGAAGAGTCATTTCATAATTCGTGATTCAGCTTTAAAAACATTATTCTTATATTCATGGATGACCAAACAATTCTTCGAGTAGGTGGTCGTCTAAAATTGGATGCAATTTGTTACTATTCTGGCCACCCCACATTACTGCCAATGATCACTCTTGTATTCATTACCAAATATGTGGTAAAAATACTACATGTATTTTGCCATATTCGTTTGGTTTACAACTAAAACGGTGCCCTGGAATTAGCATTAAATCTTACAAATGCCTCTTTGCATCCCCTGGATCTTTACATTTTGATAGAATTTTTGAACCTGCTGTCAAATTTGCTAATTACCACCCTCCTCGTACAATGAGTAATGTTAACCACACTTATGAGGCTCTTCGAACTTTGGTGTAGTAAAACTTGAACCCTTGGCCTACCACTCTATTTACTAGATGACAATTGGAAAATATTAAGACATTTTTTTATTGATCGAGTGTTATCTAGTAAACCTGAGCCGAGATATTTCGTAGACCATATATGCCTTTTGGCATATATGGTCTACGAAATATCTCCAAAAACTTCAGCCTAGATTCTTATAGGAATCTTTGATGTTATTAGAGACCAATCAAATGTTTCAAATTTTTTGAAATTGAATAAGTCATCGAATTTCATCCGCAGGTGAGAATGCCTTATTAAACGCATATAGTAACCATAAAAACTGAGGTTTCAATAATTAAGCGTGCGATTACAAATATATGCCAGCAGAAGAACAAAATGCAATAAATAATAAAACAGCATCTGAAGAGCGGAATGAAGTAAATAATGGAACAAATATATGCTATAACACTGCCCTGCACACGAAAGCTCCCAATAATCGTAGATGGTAAATAAAGGATGAAAAACTGGTTGAATTGTCTATTACCATCTCAAGTGAAGCAAAAAAATTACATGAAAAATGTAGAAATAAAATTCAGGAAACTGATGGTTAAAGTGGAGGTTCAAAAAAAAAACGGAACAACGTGGGTGGAATGGCTGAAATCATAGCGCCCCTTAAATGGGAAGTACTGAGAAAACAATTAGGGAAAAGTAATAAAAGCATGGAGATTAACTCACCACATTTAAATTAAAGGATAAAGAACATCTGCTCACATAGATGAATGCCAGCACATGCGGAGAATGGGAGTTAAGAATGGGGTTTGGGAGACACAGCGAGAAAATTAAATCAAACGTTAGTAGTATGTTATGATGATATAATAATTGGTTTAATTGGGATTTTTACCTCCACATTAGTGTAGATCTTTTGGTTTTATACTAAATTTTTGGACGATTCGGATGTGTTCTCACTATGGCAAGATTCTCAAAACGTTATTTTCTCGATTATGACCTATATTTTTTTCGACATTCTGTTGTGGTACTTGTTGATTTGGATTGGTTTGAATCTGGCTCGAAGGACCAACAGATTATTGCAGATGACTCGTCCAATATTGCTAAATACTAACTGGAACACAAAGAGACATTGGTCTCTTTGTGTTCCAGTTGGTGACCAATAGAAATATTGGTGCAGTTTCAGCACCCATAATCGAAAACCCTTTAGAAACAAACAAGTACAGCATACAATTAGTATTGCGTGCAAAAATTTCAATGTTTTGACATAGGTATATAGATTTGCATTGTATAATTATACATTTTTTTCATTACTGGCAATTAAAGATTTATTTACTCTTCGTACATAGTTTTGAAAATAGTTTGCATGTACTACTAAAATAATATATATATCACATTGAATTAATTCATAACAATTAAATCACATATACGTAACTTTATACATATTCCACACAATCCGCTTACCTTTATAAATATATTCAACTCGATACCTCTCCTTTTCAAACAAACTATACAAAAAAAAAAAAAAAAAAGCTCGTACAACAACAATTACATAAGATTTTGCATAAATAAAAAAATAATTATTTATAGTTGCAATTATTTATTCGGTTTATATGGAGAATTTGTAAACACATAAATTGTTGAAATAAAAGAAAACCAAAAAAAGCTTTCAACAAAATAAGCTTTTGTGCCAAAGTCTTTCTTGGTTTGTTTTTCTGGTATTGTACCGTATTTCAAAATTGTTGTTGCGACTAAGCTAAAATCAATTATTTGTGTGGATGCGGTGTTTTATATCACGATGCAGATCCCCTTCCACTATTTCGAAACAAGTTTTGTGGCATAAAAAGTTTTACCGAGGAAATTTTTTTATTTTTATGATACAATCATTTTAATTGAGGATGTACGTATATATGATTAGCAAATATGTAAAACATTTTAAAATGTCATGTGCAGTAAATCATTTTTTTTTTGTCGAGAACTAAAATTATTCATTCGTACAGCATACTATCATCTCATAAACAATACGTGGACATATTATGATTTGGAAAATCTATTTGCTTAGCGGTAATATTTTTTTTTTTGCTTTTTTCTTGTTATGATGGATATTTATGTTGATGATTCGACCGATAAATCTTCCGGTGTAGCATTATACGGGCAAAACAAATATATAAATCTGCGTGTATGTATCATTTTCGAGAAACATTAATCATATGGTTTTAGAAAATTTATGTTTTGGTGGATTTACCATAATATTATGGTATTACATAGAGATAATCTGTGGATCATGGAATTCAGTTATGATTGTCAAATTTTAATGTTTATACAAAACACTTAAGAGCGTTCTATACTAAAATAGGGTATTTTATGCACCGTCGTTAAGGACCTGTGTGAATATTTTCTTCTAGAGTTTTTTTATCATAAATAGATAATGCGGACCATCGATTGGAATACACAACAACGATAGACTAAAAACTTATTCATAACAATTAATTTTAATCCATAATCTGACTCGTAGCTTTTTTATTTTTTAATTATTTTAATTTTTTAATTCATAAATAATTTAAAGAAAAATAGTTAGCCCAAAAAAAAAAAAATTTTTTCCTAAAAATAAGTGTAGCCAACTTCCGACAGAGGGTCATTTCATATACACATATATAAAGTATCAATTTTACTGTGTAATTTCTATATACAAAATTTGTATGGTTGTGTTTAGTGTAAAAATAAAAATAAAAACAAAACAAAGTTATATTAGTTTAAACCAATACAGAAGACTTTGATGTATAGGATCAAAAACGTCTCTATAGAAAGACCAACTATTCAAAAATTTAAAGGGACAAAGCGCCTCTTTGATGTAGTATTGGTTGTGTACAGATATAGCGTAAAACAAAAACAAAAAAATATATTTACTAACACTCATATAGTTAGTTTTTTTATGTTAGTTTTGCTTTGTTATTTGTTCTGGTACCAATACTACTTTATTGAGGCGAATATATAGTAGTATTAGTGTACGAAAAAATGAGTTGGTCTTTCTATAGAGACGTTTTTGATAGGATGTTTCGTTTCATTGTTATTGCTGTAAAAAATGTTATATACATACATATTGAAATTTTCTTTTAGTTTTTATTTACATATTAAATTTTGTTCTACACCTCATAGTTATTATTTTGCTTTTATGAATGAAAATAATAGACCAAAACAAAATATATCTTGGAATAGATTATTGCTAGTAATTAAATTTTTTAAATATTTTCGATTTATTTTTATAATTGCTTCATTAATCTTGCAGACAAAGATTAAAATAATTTTTATTAAACGTACACGTAAGGTTGTAATAATTATTTTTTATCCTAAAATTTTGTGAAATATTTATTAGTATTTGTGCAAGATTGAAACAAAATCGTTTTTATCCGGTGTTGAAGCCAATAGAATAATTTCGTTTATTTTGAAAAACTGCTGTCTCTGGAAATGTACCCATTTCCACGCGTTCCGAGTGCGGAAGTGTGCGTCGCGCGTTTTTTTAATATGGTTTTCCTGGTAGGTCTAATCCATATGTCGCCACGTGTTGTATTACCATTGGAATATCGTTTTCCTTCGTTGTTTAAATTTTTTTATTTCTGTATTTTACAATTTTTTAACTAATAAGATGAATACTAGTTTCTACAGTGTTTCCGAAAAGGCATATCTCGATTAACTCGGGGATCAACGATTTCTGGTAAAAGTGAATTATTATAAAAATCAATCAACGTTTTTCGCATTTCATTTTCAAAGAAAATATCATCTCTCTCAATTCGTTCTATCTTTAGATTATAACGAGATGAAGTAAACTTACAAAAAAAGTAAAAGATGGCTTTTGTAAGTTTACTTTTTTGTAAGTAAACTTACAAAAGCCATCTCAGTGTGCACAGAGCAACACACTCATATTTTTTCCCATTTACTCTGCATTTTTTTCTCATTTACTAATATTGTAGACTACTGAGACCCACGGGATGCCACAGAAAGGCTCAAGGCCAATTGGTGGAGCTGATGACCGCAAGTTTGTCGGCTATCTCATTTCCAGTGATACTACTGTGACCAGGAACCCACCACAACCTAACTTTGTTATGAAAAGAGAGAGATTGTAGCAGTGTATAACAGCTTTTGACCGACTTTGAATCCAGGCAGTTGGAAGCCAATGCTTTCAATGCTGCTTGTCTGTTGGATAAAATGTCGATGGAGGCGCCCTTAAGACCTTTAGTCATAGTTGAGACGCAGGTTTCGATGGCGTGAATTTCGGCTAGAAAAACACTGGGATAAGTTTCCAGGAATTTCGATATTTTTTTTGTTGGGCCCAAAGACACCAATGCCTACTCCACTATCCATTTTTGATCCATCCATGAACCAGACTAGGCTGCTGGGTTCCATAAGAGGTCCACCAGTATCGTAGACGGTTCTATCAAGGACTGTTTCCCCGAAAATCCTACCAAAGCAGAGTTCCTTGGGCATCACGTCCGGGACGCTAAAGAACAAGTCAGAGGGTTCATTCAAAATATTCAGATGACCCATAAGATCATCATGACTATATTGATTCACCAGCTGTAATCTAGCTGTACGAGTAGTAGCTGATTTTTTTGACGTAAATATGAAGTGGAGTGAGTCCGATGAGGGCTTCCATTGCCGCCGTAGGACAGGTGCTCATAGCTCCTGTAATTCCGAGACATGCTAGCCTCTGCAATGAGGTAAGCTTACAAATAACAACTTTTTGTTGTACCTTCGGCCACCAGACTATGGACCCATTGGTTACAATTGTACTATCATGATGTACATTCAGTAAATCATTTTTGAGCTAAGTCCCCAAGTCCTGCCGAACATACGCCTACAGACCCACAAGGCTCTGACCGCGCGTTCCGTAGTGAATTTAATAGGAGAGTTCCAATTCAGTTTCTTATCTAGGACAACACCCAGATATTTGATTTCATTAAAGTATCTGATAGTATTATCATTTAGACTAATTGAACCAAAGTTCAATTTACGTCTTTTGGTAAATGGTACCAGGACTGTCTTGTTAGGGTTTATCGAAAGGCCATCTTTAGTGCACCAATTCGAAATAACAAGCAAGGCCTGTTGCAAAGCTGAATTGATAGTGGAAGGTTTTAAAGAAAGTGACAAAATATACGGTGTTCGTTACAGTCAATTGATAGCCGATGGTGATATTAGCGTCTATAAGAAAATTCTGGATGCTATACACCATATAAAAATACCTATATCGAGAAGATCGAATGTTGAAATCATTTGCTACGTAATTTTCGTAAAAAGATGAGAGAATTAGTAAATAATACCACATTCCCAATGTTGGGTTCAAATTTAAAACGACTTTCCGTTGGCATTACTAAAGCCGTAAATTACCGTAAAAGCATGAAAAATATTCCGTTGACCGACAAAATTGTTTTTTTACAAAAAGATTTTGATAACGCACCATTCCAAGTGTTTGGTCAGCATACCCATTGTGATTTTACTTTTGTAAGTGGAGCAAATCGAGTGAATAAATTTGGTGCCTGAGATGCAGAACTGTGATTTTTTTGAAAAAATTAGCTCGATTGTTCGTAGATTACGAATTAATGCTAAAAGCCTTCTATATGACGTAGATTCTAATCGAGTGGAACATTTGCACTCGCTAATTGCTAAGACTATTGGAGGAAAGCGAGTAAATTTTTCGAAGAAGCAATCATATACCAGTAGGGCCCAATTTGCCGTGTTACAGCACAACACGCTTCGTGCTCATTATCGGTTGCAAAAGTTTATAATGAACGGTACTCCAAAAACGCATATAATTACTGTTGAAAAAAAGCAACACGGCAAAAATTTAAAAAGACCTAAAAGAAGAATTGTTAGAAAGCGGATGTTTATGAGACCTGATTCCAACTATGGTGAGAGCTGTGAAAAACCAGATATGAGTCCAGAAGAAACCAATAATGAAAAGGAAAGGATTTTATTTTTACTTGTATTTGATCGTGATAATCGTGTAGCTTTGGATAGAGAAACGATTCCCAGGCAAATAGTCCTAAATGGCATGATATCCGTCGGTTTACGATCACTGCATCTAACTTTGGTTTAATTTGTAGAGCAAGAAATACAGACAGTATTCCTAATAATTCCTAAGTGAAGAAAATGTTTTATCGTAGCAAAATTTCATCAGCAGCTATAGACTACGGGAAACAAAATGAACACATAGTAATATGCTTCTCCCGATGTTCTAATAGATGATTATAAAGGTTTAGTGGAAATTAAGTGTTCATTTGCTTCACGCAATATGGACCCAGTAGAAGCTATCAAATCCGGTCAAATACGATATTTTAAATATAATAAAGACACAAATACAATATCAATTAATAAAATCCATCCATATTATTATCAGGTGCAAGGACAGTTGCACATAAGCCAAAAAGATTATTGCCTTTTTGTAAGTTTACTTCATCTCGTTATAATCTAAAGATAGAACGAATTGAGAGAGATGATATTTTCTTTGAAAATGAAATGCGAAAAACGTTGATTGATTTTTATAATAATTCACTTTTACCAGAAATCGTTGATCCCCGAGTTAATCGAAATATGCCTTTTCGGAAACACTGTAGAAACTAGCATTCATCTTATTAGTTAAAAAATTGTAAAATACAGAAATAAAAAAATTTAAACAACGAAGGAAAACGATATTCCGATGGTAATACAATACGTGGCGACATATGAATTAGGCCTACCAGGAAAACCACATTAAAAAAACGCACGACGCACCCTTCCCCAGTCGGAATGCGTGGAAATGAGTGTATTTCCAGAGACAGGAGCTTTCGAAATTTTATTTCGAAAGCTCCTGTCTCGAAATAAATTTTATTTTAGTATAGAACGCTCTTAAGTGATTTAAAGGATTTGGGATGAAGGATTGGATACAAAATGGAAATACAACCAAATAGCCAAGTTTATCCTTATTGAGAAAAATATTGTACAAATATCTCACTTATATCATATAATATGCAAGATCAAGCGAAGTTTAACTAACTGAAAATATATTGGTCTTAAACAATTCTGGTAGGCCGAGTGACCGTTACTAAAACTTACTCTAAGGCTTACTCTAAATAGATAATATATCTATCTAAAGTGGTTATTGTGTACTCAAAATAGTGAAATCGTTTTAAAAATTGTAATGCTCAAGTACTTCAGCTCGAGTGTTTTATTGGGTCGTGCAACAATATTGGTGAATTAATTAAGGCTGTTTCGGTTAAAAAAATTGTATGGGCCTACCAATAGTAACCAATACCAACGCACCAGGTGCTCTATTTAAAGGTTGAATATACTACCTCTGTTAAAATACTAAAAAAATGAAAAAAATGAGGAGGCGGATTGGGGAATTGATGCCAAGTATGGCAGGTATTGAGGAAATCAAATATTCCGGACTGTACCAAAAACTAGCTTTTTGAAGGTTACCCAGAACCTTAAACCAACTATGGATATTCAATTAGGAACAAGTGAACCCCACGTTGTCGGCATCTAGCGACCACACTACCTCGAAAGTGGAACACACGGCCTTCGTTACTGATAAAGCGACAAGTTAGAATAGCCATTGTACTTTGAGCACTGATGCCAGGAGGAGATTGAAAATGGAATACCTGAAGATAATAACAGGTTCTGTGAACCCTCCAGAAAAGAAAAGGTTGGATACTTTGACAGATCGGAATCTACAAAGAGATCCACGAAAAAATCAAGATTTTTCTACAGATTTTATTGAAAAAAAGAATATCAGCAGGAATATCAAGGATTGTCTCATGGTTTTCGAGAAAAACTCTCATTTTGCATTTGAATAACTGGAAAGTAAAACAGGCAGAAAATGCAAAGGGTCAAATAACCAGCAAACGTACAAGAGCTTGAAACGAACGAATCACCTCCAGTCTAGCTACCTCAAAAACAAAGGATTAAAGTAGATGCCCTTCGAGCCCAGATGCTCTCTACGAAGCATTTAATTAGATGTTAGGCTCTCGTGGAGCATCTGAGCTACTTAAGATAGGCGGCATTAAAAATAAGCAGTCTTTATTGTAGAATTCAGTACAACACGTAGTAGTAGTCTGATGATTTGCCTGCGTTGGCTGCGGTTACCATAAGGCTACTTGCAAAGACAATAGCTGAAGTCAAATTGGTCTACAGTGTGGATAGGAGAGATTATTTTAAAAAAGGAAGAATTCGTCTTTTATCTCGTTATAGCTGGAGACTAACATAAAAGTGCTGAATAGGGATATGAGTTGCACCACTTTAACTGTTCATAGGAGTTTGTGACATTCCAGCAGTGGCGTTGTTCGAATGACAGAGCAGATCGCCACTCCAAACTTTTAGTGGAAAACTCACAGCAACAATCGATGCCGGAAAATAAATAGTAATGAGAATAATAGGGGCCCTTGAAGAAATTGCCGGTGTCACAATGATGCTAGTAAATCAAGCTTGTGATGCATCGATGCCTAAAATAATTGAATTTGCCTAGGAACTTCATGGGTGAAATACTGCACTAATAGTACAAACTGACGAGAAAGGTGCTGGAACTAGAAACAGATACAAGCATATCAAATGGGAGTACTTAAAATGGGACCGAACCTGAAATACTTCTAAAGACGCACAACCGTTGTTTTGTAGAGGTTGTATTGCCAAAAACGGGAAATACCTAGCGACTGGTATTCGTAAATAAAAGAAAATAACTGAAACTATTCATCGGTATAACAACCCTTGAACATACACAAGGGAACCAATTTGTAAAATTATTAGAATGATTACTAAGGCTATCAGCCATAATTGGGACAGCATGAAACTTTAAGAATAAGCAATACAGTCCCAGGAAAAATTGGTCTACTAAATTATTGTCGTCGTTGACAAACTCTTTCCACGTACCAGACTATTTTTTGTGGTAATGTATACCTACCTTTCGATCGGAGACTAATATTTGAGACCATGGAAGATGAATGCAGTAAAAAAATTAAGAAGGTGCCACGCAACGGTCAGTCTTTGGATTTGAACTATATAACTCATCATATGACGGTATCTTGCGTATTGAAAAGCCAAAGGAAACCTTCATGGTGGGTCATTCAGATGGTATTGCGGTAGTATAATCGCCGGAGACACGGATGGTAATCAAAACGTGGCGGTAAAACGTCGTGGCGTGCATAAAGCTCTTACAAGTATTAGCATCTGTACCTGGTCATTGCAAAGAGAACGCCATCTAATCTAATGGCTGATGAAACAAATAATATTTGACCGCAAACTTGGCATTGTACAAGCAATGAGAGTGGCGAAGAAAAATGTTAATTAAAAACCTCTCAAAGTGGGTCGATAGACGGCATGGAAAATTAAACTATGTACTTCATAACCAATTCTTTCGGGATATTTTTACTAATTTTTAGCACACTTCCCCAATAGTGTAAGATTATTCGTGTATTTATCGAGATGTTGTAAACAATGATGCAGAACTTACATTTTTTAAATGAGGCATAGTATATCGTTGTGTAAGGCCATTATATCCCATTCAGTTAAAAGATAATTTATGTAACACTTTTAAATTTATTATCGTATTCAAGTTAAATCCTTTTGCATCGTACAGATTTTCCGTTTTTTTACAATTATTTACATAAAATTGTAATAAAATTATTGAAAAAGCGACATAATATATAATTTAGATAAATCGTTGAACTAGATTTGGAAAACTACAGTACACATTTATTATAGGTGGAAACATTTATTGAAATTTAAAATATCGCACGTATTTTAGATAATCCATATGCAGTAATAAAACTTATCCGACAGTATTAAATCGATTTTTTTTTTTGAATAAATCATATTTGAGCCAAACGGTTGAGTGAAAAAACAATTTAACATGATTCGATATATTATGTTGGACGTGTTACAATCTTGAATATAATTTTCGGATCCTGCATTCGTTAAAAAAAATATTTAAAATTTAATTCACTTTGGTTTCTATAAACGTGCAATATAATGAGAGGGATAAAATATCATGATGCACAACTTGTTTGATAAATTGTCACAAATAAACTGTCCGAAAGAAATTACATCGATAGAACTCCATATAGGTTATCTCTGATGAAATAAAAATGACCTTAATTTGTGAGAAGATATCCAAGTGCGTCATACCACTTGTAACCTTAAGTTCTATATATCCACTATATAAAATCAGAATATCTTACAAAATCCGGTTATGAACTCCTATGTAAATCTTTTGGATTTTTATCAAACTTTAAGTACCGGCCGATTCTAATTTAAACGTGATGGTCACTATATTTTCAAACTATATATAGGTATAAACATTTTGGCATTAGCTTGTTTTGACATTCGATTCAGGAGCTTTCCTTCAAGAAACACTCTACAACGTTTCTATATTAGCAAGGCAATCGGACTAAAGTTATAACTGGTGAAAAGTGATTTCCTTGCAGAAAAACGGCGGCAAAGCCATGTGTTACGAGATGGTGAAACATATACAATCACCTACAGAGACATCATCAATAATACAGGTTTCACTGCATGTTTTTGTTGCCACTCAGTTATATTTTATTATTAATAATGCCACAGTACCACTAAATTGCCTACTAAAGCTGATAGAAAATGTATTTAAAAAGGAGGAAAAAATGTGGATAAATTTATCGCAACAAGGAAGTGGCATTCTATTTTTTTACGCTACTCGGCTGACGAAGCCCATATACTTTCAACGAGCATCTTTGCGGAAATAACTGTACTAAAGCATATTTTCAATCTTCTGGAGTGGAGTTAAAAATACCATGCTTTTAATATTTTAAAAAAAAATTGTCAAAAAAAAAAATTGAAAAGAAAATCAACTATCTTAGTGGAAAATTTCAATTGCTAATTGGAAGAGATAACTAAAATATGAGCAAAAATGCTTTGCAAACTATAATTTGAAATATAAAAGTCCAATATTTTAGTTGTTGGGCGGTTTCTTATATTCCAAAAGCATGATTTTTCGGAAATTTACCAGATTTTTTAATCGCTTATTTAAAAAAAATAGCATTTAGTTTGAAATTATTTGTTAAAGTGAAAAGTATCAAGACTTAAAAACTGCCAACCTCTTCATCAAAAGGATCGTTCAATAGTTTCTTGTTATCGTAGATAATAAAGGAGTATTTGGAATATTGTCATCAATTTTTCGAGCACTCAACTTTGAAATGTCCTGATATTTGAAAAACTATGCTTTATTAATCGTTTAAAAATCTCCTTTATTTTTAAGCCAGCAGTGACGTTCAGTTTACATTTGGGAGCCAAGGAAAGCAAATAGCGTTGTTGTTTTATAAAATAAAAACAAATGATGTTATATTTGTGGAGGCTCAGCATTTTTTTGCAGTGATTATATATTTAGCAAGTGAAACTGAAATTATATGGGTAGGTAGTCAAAGTTAAAAGGTAGGAATACAAGTAAAATCGTCTCAATATTTCTTTAATACGTAATCGTAAAAAGGAAATGCGAGTTGTCCTGCTGATTTATTATCGTGCTGTTACAAGTTTTTAAGCTTCTCAATAAATGATAGTAATCGGAAAATAACCTTCGTCTAAAAACAGGATATTAAATGCCCGTCTGTTTAACAAAGTCATTATAGTTTCAAATGCAATGCAAAACATCGTCATCGTACACTCTTGCATGTTTAAATATCGGTAACAATTCCCAATTTAGCAGTGAGCAAATAAACGCGCGAAACACATATGGTTGTAACATTACCACTGGCAATGACACTGAAAAGCAAGAAACAAACAAAATATTGCGAAAAGTTTAAGAAATAGAAACCAGTGAACCTTCTTACAATCATTTGACTCCTGGAGGAGAAAACTGTGAGCAGCAAATCATTGATACGGTTGTTCAAGATTTAGAAGATAAAAGTATGGTTATATCGCCATTATTTAAGTCACTACCGGATTTAAGTTATTATCATGTTATGGCTGAAATCAATTTTCAATAAAGAAGCTCGGCCCAATAAAAATGCCACCTTGAAGTGTATGCAGCAAATTGAACTTGAAGAAATAATAATTATCCAAAGCCTAGGGAACTCATACTTAGAACGTATACCCAGATGATGTGGTGACCGAGTCAAATTCATTAAAAGATGAAAACCAGGCTTCAAAGAAGCGCGAAAGCGCTTTACAATTGTACGGAAGATAAAAGCAGTCAATGAGCACAGTTCTCACAGTTCTCGTAATTTCTTACGTAAAATAGCCAAAGAAATTCACTTCACCTTCAAACCTAGGTCTTTCACCATTCAGGACCGAGATGAAAACCTTCATGTTAACATCCATTAGGTGCTCGATATACTTGGAAGGAGCATTTGTCTGATTGACCCAATGTTCAAATGTTGTCGAAGTGTCAAATGTGTTATTTAAAAGTTAACAAATACGAACTGTGGAAATGTGTATTGAGGACGAGTAATTCATACTGGCCATGCAAAAACTAAAGTAAACCGTTACCCTGGGATTGATAGCATTAATTTGGAGCTAATGATATTCAGAATTGATTAGTATCTCAATCCACCGAACAGCTTATGGTTTACTTTTCAATGTTTAGTTATAACAAATTATAAAGAATTTTTGAAATTAGCTCTGGTGTATGGAAAGGAAATGCTCTGACCCGATACTCTTAAATCTCATGTCAGAATTTATCTTTCGAAGAAACAAAAACTTCATGACAAAATCTTGTATCGTCAATGGAAATGGTGTCATAGAACTACTGGATCCTTTTGTATGATTCTCAGCTTCCGTTGGTCTCAAAATCAATGAGCCCAAAGAAAAAAGAATTCGATGGCCCTATGGCTTTTAGTAATTGTGACCACACATTTGAGGGATTAAGAAGTCTGATACCTCGGGTCTCTTGTTAATCATAATAACTTTAATTTACTTAATTTATTTAATGTATTTAATGAATTTAATGAATTTAATGTATTTAATTTATTTAATTTATTTAATTTATTTAATTTATTTAATTTATTTAATTTATTTAATTTATTTAATTTATTTAATTTATTTAATTTATTTAATTTATTTAATTTATTTAATTTATTTAATTTATTTAATTTATTTAATTTATTTAATTTATTTAATTTATTTAATTTATTTAATTTATTTAATTTATTTAATTTATTTAATTTATTTAATTTATTTAATTTATTTAATTTATTTAATTTATTTAATTTATTTAATTTATTTAATTTATTTAATTTATTTAATTTATTTAATTTATTTAATTTATTTAATTTATTTAATTTATTTAATTTATTTAATTTATTTAATTTATTTAATTTATTTAATTTATTTAATTTATTTAATTTATTTAATTTATTTAATTTATTTAATTTATTTAATTTATTTAATTTATTTAATTTATTTAATTTATTTAATTTATTTAATTTATTTAATTTATTTAATTTATTTAATTTATTTAATTTATTTAATTTACTTAATTTATTTAATTTATTTAATTTATTTAATTTATTTAATTTATTTAATTTATTTAATTTATTTAATTTATTTAATTTATTTAATTTATTTAATTTATTTAATTTATTTAATTTATTTAATTTATTTAATTTATTTAATTTATTTAATTTATTTAATTTATTTAATTTATTTAATTTATTTAATTTATTTAATTTATTTAATTTATTTAATTTATTTAATTTATTTAATTTATTTAATTTATTTAATTTATTTAATTTATTTAATTTATTTAATTTATTTAATTTATTTAATTTATTTAAATAAATTAAATAAATATTTATTTATTTAATTTATTTAATTTATTTAATTTATTTAATTTATTTAATTTATTTAATTTATTTAATTTATTCAATTTATTTAATTTATTTAATTTATTTAATTTATTTAATTTATTTAATTTATTTAATTTATACAATTTATACAATTTATTAAATTTATTTAATGCATTTAATTTATTTAATTTATTTAATTTATTTAATTTATTTAATTTATTTAATTTGTTTAATTTATTTAATTTATTTAATTTATTTAATTTATTTAATTTATTTAATTTATTTAATTTATTTAATTTATTTAATTTATTTAATTTATTTAATTTATTTAATTTATTTAATTTATTTAATTTATTTAATTTATTTAATTTATTTAATTTATTTAATTTATTTAATTTATTTAATTTATTTAATTTATTTAATTTATTTAATTTATTTAATTTATTTAATTTATTTAATTTATTTAATTTATTTAATTAATTTAATTTATTTAATTTATTTAATTTATTTAATTTATTTAATTTATTTAATTTATTTAATTTATTTAATTTATTTAATTTATTTAATTTATTTAATTTATTTAATTTATTTAATTTATTTAATTTATTTAATTTATTTAATTTATTTAATTTATTTAATTTGTTTAATTTATTTAATTTATTTAATTTATTTAATTTATTTAATTTATTTAATTTATTTAATTTATTTAATTTATTTAATTTATTTAATTTATTTAATTTATTTAATTTATTTAATTTATTTAATTTATTTAATTTATTTAATTTATTTAATTTATTTAATTTATTTAATTTAATTAATTTATTTAATTTATTTAATTTATTTAATTTATTTATTTATTATTATTTTATTTTTTTTATTTATTTTTTTTTTTATTTATTCATTCTTATACTGAGATAAGTAAGGCCAAAGGCCTTTTCAAAGTATATCTCAGCATTAATATAATTTTTTACATATACATAGTTTATTACAATACGATAAAAAAAAAAAAAAAATTAATATTAAAATTAAAATAAAATTAAAATTAACACATACACACAAATTACATACACACATATTCATATATATATACATATATATATACATATATATATATATATATATACACATATATATATATACATATACACACATGTAAATACATACATACAACATATATCTACATATACATACACACATACATACACATATATACACATATACATACATATATACATATATATACATATACACACATACATACATATATACATATATCTACATATACATACATACACATATATTTACATACACACACACATATATATATATATATATACATATACATATATATATATACATATATACATATATTTACATACACACACATACATATATATATATATATATATACACATATATATACATATATATATATACATATATATATATACATATACATACATACATATACACACACATACACATGCACATACACATACATATACACACACATACATACATATACATATACATACACACATACATACATACATACTCAAATGCATATAAATTCAAATTATCGAAACAAGTATGAACAAGTTCTATAAACAAGTTAAGTTGAAATGACATCATCTTGAATTATGCTTAAAAAAGTCTGTGCATGCTTTTTTGAACCGATCAACGGATTTACTTCTTTTAATACATTCGGGCAATTCGTTAAATTTAATGATTCCATCAACAAATATTGAAGACGTAAACTGACTAGTAGCAAATCTAGATGAGAATGATGTGATTCGAAGAACTCTGGGTGAAGAACTAAAAGTTACTAAAGAATACAAATAAGATGGATGTTTAAGATGTAATATTTTGAAAATAAAACAAAGAACTCTTATTTTGAGATATGTAACAAAAGATATGCCAAGTATTTTGTCTTGAAAATCAGATACATGATCAAACTTACGCAGCCCATATATATATCTCAAGCACTTATTAAAAGTTAATTTCAACCGGTTCTTAGACTTGGAGTCAGCATTATAAATAAATATGTCTCCATATGTGAGAATAGGCAAAATTAAAGTCTTGACAAATAGTAGCCTAATTGGTACTGGAGTAATGTTACCTAATTTGTTGAGTGAAAATAGTGCAAAGTTGACTTTATTGCAAACCTGATTAACATGTGCACTCCAAGTTAATGTACTATTAAATAATACTCCAAGATTTCGAGCAACATCAGATACAAATAATTTCACACCTTCAATTTCAATATTAACTAGATCTTTATCAATCTTATGTTTATAGATTGGTAAAACTTGTGATTTATTTGCATTCAAAAGCAAGCCATTTGATTTGGCCCAAGAAGAAATCATAAGCAAGTCATGGTTCAAACTTCGGCATGTAACATCGATATTGCGCAATGGTCCAGAATTGTAGAGTTGAAAATCATCCGCATACATATGATACTTCGAGTACTTAAGTCTCTCTGGTAAGTCATTAATATAAAGCGAAAATAAAAGAGGACCAAGGACAGAACCTTGTGGTACTCCAGACAAAACTGATACCGGCGACGAAAATACATTACAAGATTTCACTACTTGCTTGCGATTGGTTAAGTATGAAACGATAAGTCGAGTTGAGTAATCAGAAAACTTAAAATAAAATTTCAGTTTTTGTGCAAGTAGAACATGGTTAATACAATCAAACGCCTTGGAAAAATCAAGTAATACAAGCACAGAAATATTTGACTGGTTCAAACTTTTCAATAAATCAAAATACACTTTAGACAAAGCTGTAGATGTGGAATGATGCCTCCTAAACCCAGATTGAAACCGATCCAGCAAATTAAATTGATTCAAATATTCCTTAATGTTGTTACATAATAACAGTTCAAATACTTTGGACAAATATGGTAAAATGCTTATCGGTCGAAAATCAGATAGCAAGGAAGGTGATGTAATTTTTGGTACCGGTGTAATAATCGCAGTTTTCCACACGTCAGGAAAAGTGCAGCTTGCTACTATATAATTAAAAATGTGAGTACAATAAGGAATAATGACAGGAAGCAACATTTTTACCAACTTAGGTATCATATTGTCATGGCCAACAGCATTTGACTTAATATGCAATATAGCCAAAGCCACTTCAGTTTCAGTAAACGATGTAAAGTTTAATTCATAATTGAAATCTTTAACTTTATGAGCGAACGGCAAAACAACTGGATTTTGTGGAATATCCGAAAACTGTTTATTGAAATCATCAGCTGTGAAATTGTTGACAGTGTTTTTATTCGTTGTTTGCATTCCTAGACTTTTTATTACACTCCAGACGTTTCTCCCCTTGCGACCAGCATCCAACCTATCAAAAAAGTATTTTCTTTTACAATCACGGATCAGACATGATGTTCTATTCCGTATTCTACAGTAGGACAACCTATCGGCGGTACATTTACTTTTTCGCCACCTAAATAAAGCTTGATCACGTTTATTAATAGATTCTTCAACCATCTGATTGAACCATGGCATTGACCCATTATTGCACAATTTACGTTTTGTCGGGACATGATTATTAAGAATATTTGTAAATAAATCATTAAAATATTTCACTTTGCTGTTAACATCTGGACATTGATAAATCCCACACCAATTCAGTAGCAAACTATCATTAAGAAGCTTGTGCACATTTACTTTACGAAAATCACGCACATACTGGTAGTTGACTGCTGTATGGGAGTTTCGGTATTTATAGCTGACAAAAATTAAGTCATGATCAGAGATACCTGGGATAGCAGTTTGCCCAAAGCTGATTATTTGGTCAGCATTTAAGTCTGGAACAACAATAAGGTCCAAAGTAGCTGTCAGCCTGGTATTATAAAATGGTAGAATCGTAAGAGAAAGTGAGGTCATGAGATCTAGAAAATGTTTAGTGACTGTTGATGGATTTTCCACGTTTAAATTGAAATCACCCATAATTATGACATGATGGTAATCTGAAACCAAAGCGGATATAACTTCTACTATTTGGTTCACTTGCGACACCGTGCAGCTTGGAGGATTGTAGACAACACCAACTAAAAGTTTACCACCACATAGCATAACCTCAACAAAAAGCGCATCAAAGAATGTCAAATGAGATTTATGTATTACATTAACTTTCAGGTTGTCTCTAACATATAATCCAACTCCACCTCCTCTACTTGCTCTATCATTTCTAATTAAAACATATCCAGGAATTTGGAACAGACATTCTGGGATACCATCTCGAAGCCAGGTCTCAGAAACACCAACAATATGGAATGAAGTCGACACAACTAGATTTGAGATTTCATCAATATGAGCAGAAATACTACGTGCATTCAAATGACATACATTCAAACAACCAAAACTATACTTTATATTGTCTTTTATGAAATTCACAACTGGCACTTTGCCATCATTCTGTTTGGTTTTAATCCCTAGTACCATCATTAAGTAAGAATAAAAGCAATATATGCAAATCAGTAAAATCACTGAGACTAAATTGGAATTGGAAAATTGGTGTCATTTCAACATACCAAGTTGTAAGCCAACTGTACAAATTTTGTAAAAAAGTAATGATCAATAATGTAAAATTAAGATACAATAAAGTGCAAATATATAATAAAGTCAAAAAGTTAAAAAAGTTACTCAAAAATTTGATATATAAAAGTAATAAAAAATAAAAAATATAATAAAATAAAAAATTAAAATAATTGATCGTGTTAGACCGAAAATTTCTATATACAAGAAAAATACTGTAGTGTAATGTGTACTTTAATTGCTTAATTGGTATTAAGCGTATACTGCCAACATGCAAAAATAACAAAAAATAAAATACAAACAACGCAGTGGCAAAAGTTTTGACAACAAGTGTCAAAATAAAAAACAAAACAAAAATTAACTTAGCAAATGTAAACAAAAACAATGGTAAATATAAGTTTATAACCTTAGCTAAGCCTACAAAAAATTTAAATAAAAATATACTTAATGGTTCATTTTCACTTCTTCCTTCAGGAATCATCAACATTTGGAGATTCAATTGGCTGCAGGCGAAATAAATCATTCAATGACTGGACACGTACAACATTCGAGTCAGCTGATTTTCGTAAGTAAATTTGTCCCATCTTACACCATAGATATTTATAATTATTTTTCATTTTGATATTTTTAGCTTCATTATACAGGAATGATTGAAATTTTGTGAAGTGCTGCATGATGTAGATGCGCTGCTCAGGATGATCACCCGGACAGATACTACCCAAGTCGGTGGTAAGAAGTATTTTCTTCTTACGCATTAGAGCGAGAATATTATTTTGTAGTTCATTTGATTTTAATGTGACAATAAAAACGTCATCTGACATATTTTTGTTAGTTTTATTAGATGGAAGTTTGTTGCCACCTCGCTTAGTTTGCCGAATTGAAATAATGTCACCGGCTATTACAGAATGATCAACATTCTTAATAGTAGCTAAAATTAATCCATTCACGTCTGGATGCTGGTTAGGTAGCCCAACGATAGTAATTTTTGATGAGTTACCAATTTGATTAGGCTTATCCAGTAGAGACTCCATTACGTTGAGGCGTTCTTCATGTTTCCGACACGTCTCTTGTAACCCCAAACAAGTTTTTGTTAATCGTTTATTATCGACAACTAAATTCATTATTTCTTTTTTGAATCCCTCGAACTCAGCACAGATGAACTCCTGAGATACTTTAATTTCAGCAATAAGAGTTTGTATAATTTCAAATTGGCCATCAAACCGCTTCGTTAGACCATTTATGGCAGCAGCACATGTTGACTCTGCACTACAAGGAGATGTCTTTGAAGATACATTCGGTGAAACTGGTAAGCTTGGTAGCACATGACACGAAGCAGGAGCATTCAAACACTCTGGTGAGCAAAACCAATTAGACTCAGCTGCTTTTTTTGTTTTGGCTGCTCCAATAATCCCTTTGCAGGATGGATGGTAAAGCTTACGACAAAAACTACACATAAAAACTGCCTGCCTTTGAGTGATCCCCTTTTGACATGATACTGCAGGACAAATCATGTTAGGGTGGAAGTTGGGAGCATCAACAGCAACCTCAAAAAAAGGCATTTTATTTGAGCACAAAGATAAATAATCAAAGTAACGTCAAAACCCGCCAAAAATATATTGAAAATGTCACTTTTGTATAGTACAAGACACAAAAATAAATTTTAATTTTTTTTTTTTTTTTTTTCTTATTTCGTCTTTCCGAAAATCAAATATTTGCTTGCACTCCACTTTTATTAGATTTTATAATTGATCTTATAATTGATTTTATAATCAATAAGATTTTGCAAAACTAAATTGCAGAAAGTTTTATCCCAATAAAATACTATTAATATT
The DNA here is from genome assembly GCA_963556175.1 of Tipula confusa. Classification (NCBI taxonomy): domain Eukaryota; kingdom Metazoa; phylum Arthropoda; class Insecta; order Diptera; family Tipulidae; genus Tipula; species Tipula confusa. Next base: position 149,591,252 of record OY744476.1, on the reverse strand, counting down.
AAAACTTTATATCACTTGAACTTGAACTTTAATTTTTTTATTTTTTATTTTATTTATTTTGGTTAAATTCTATTGATTGACATATGTATACTCGAATATGGTTGTGAATCGAATCAATTTAATTTATTTAATTTATTTAATTTATTTAATTTATTTAATTTATTTAATTTATTTAATTTATTTAATTTATTTAATTTATTTATTTTATTTAATTTATTTAATTTATTTAATTTATTTAATTTATTTAATTTATTTAATTTATTTAATTTATTTAATTTATTTAATTTATTTAATTTATTTAATTTATTTAATTTATTTAATTTATTTAATTGATTTAATTTATTTAATTTATTTAATTTATTTAATTTATTTAATTTATTTAATTTATTTAATTTATTTAATTTATTTAAATTATTTAATTTATTCAATTTATTTAATTTATTTAATTTATTTAATTTATTTAATTTATTTAATTTATTTAATTTATTTAATTTATTTAATTTATTTAATTTATTTAATTTATTTAATTTATTTAATTTATTTAATTTATTTAATTTATTTAATTTATTTAATTTATTTAATTTATTTAATTTATTTAATTTATTTAATTTATTTAATTTATTTAAATAAATTAAATAAATATTTATTTATTTAATTTATTTAATTTATTTAATTTATTTAATTTATTTAATTTATTTAATTTATTTAATTTATTTAATTTATTTAATTTATTCAATTTATTTAATTTATTTAATTTATTTAATTTGTTTAATTTATTTAATTTATTTAATTTATTTAATTTATTTAATTTATTTAATTTATTTAATTTATTTAATTTATTTAATTTATTTAATTTATTTAATTTATTTAATTTATTTAATTTATTTAATTTATTTAATTTATTTAATTTATTTAATTTATTTAATTTATTTAATTTATTTAATTTATTTAATTTATTTAATTTATTTAATTTATTTAATTTATTTAATTTATTTAATTTATTTAATTTATTTAATTTATTTAATTTATTTAATTTATTTAATTTATTTAATTTATTTAATTTATTTAATTTATTTAATTTATTTAATTTATTTAATTTATTTAATTTATTTAATTTATTTAATTTATTTAATTTATTTAATTTATTTAAGTAAATTAAATAAATATTTATTTATTTAATTTATTTAATTTATTTAATTTATTTAATTTATTTAATTTATTTAATTTATTCAATTTATTTAATTTATTTAATTTATTTAATTTATTTAATTTATTTAATTTATTTAATTTATTTAATTTATACAATTTATTTAATTTATTTAATTTATTTAATTTATTTAATTTATTTAATTTATTTAATTTATTTAATTTATTTAATTTGTTTAATTTATTTAATTTATTTAATTTATTTAATTTATTTAATTTATTTAATTTATTTAATTTATTTAATTTATTTAATTTATTTAATTTATTTAATTTATTTAATTTATTTAATTTATTTAATTTATTTAATTTATTTAATTTATTTAATTTATTTAATTTATTTAATTTATTTAATTTATTTAATTTATTTAATTTATTTAATTTATTTAATTTATTTAATTTATTTAATTTATTTAATTTATTTAATTTATTTAATTTATTTAATTTATTTAATTTATTTAATTTATTTAATTTATTTAATTTATTTAATTTATTTAATTTATTTAATTTGTTTAATTTATTTAATTTATTTAATTTATTTAATTTATTTAATTTATTTAATTTATTTAATTTATTTAATTTATTTAATTTATTTAATTTATTTAATTTATTTAATTTATTTAATTTATTTAATTTATTTAATTTATTTAATTTATTTAATTTATTTAATTTACTTAATTTATTTAATTTATTTAATTTATTTAATTTATTTAATTTATTTAATTTATTTAATTTATTTAATTTATTTAATTTATTTAATTTATTTAATTTATTTAATTTATTTAATTTATTTAATTTATTTAATTTATTTAATTTATTTAATTTATTTAATTTATTTAATTTATTTAATTTATTTAATTTATTTAATTTATTTAATTTATTTAATTTATTTAATTTATTTAATTTATTTAATTTATTTAATTTATTTAATTTATTTAATTTATTTAATTTATTTAATTTATTTAATTTATTTAATTTATTTAATTTATTTAATTTATTTAATTTATTTAATTTATTTAATTTATTTAATTTATTTAATTTATTTAATTTATTTAATTTATTTAATTTATTTAATTTATTTAATTTATTTAATTTATTTAATTTATTTAATTTATTTAATTTATTTAATTTATTTAATTTATTTAATTTATTTAATTTATTTAATTTATTTAATTTATTTAATTTATTTAATTTATTTAATTTATTTAATTTATTTAATTTATTTAATTTATTTAATTTATTTAATTTATTTAATTTGTTTAATTTATTTAATTTATTTAATTTATTTAATTTATTTAATTTATTTAATTTATTTAATTTATTTAATTTATTTAATTTATTTAATTTATTTAATTTATTTAATTTATTTAATTTATTTAATTTATTTAATTTATTTAATTTATTTAATTTATTTAATTTACTTAATTTATTTAATTTATTTAATTTATTCAATTTATTTAATTTATTTAATTTATTTAATTTGTTTAATTTATTTAATTTATTTAATTTATTTAATTTATTTAATTTATTTAATTTATTTAATTTATTTAATTTATTTAATTTATTTAATTTATTTAATTTATTTAATTTATTTAATTTATTTAATTTATTTAATTTATTTAATTTATTTAATTTATTTAATTTATTTAATTTATTTAATTTATTTAATTTATTTAATTTATTTAATTTATTTAATTTATTTAATTTATTTAATTTATTTAATTTATTTAATTTATTTAATTTATTTAATTTATTTAATTTATTCAATTTATTTAATTTATTTAATTTATTTAATTTGTTTAATTTATTTAATTTATTTAATTTATTTAATTTATTTAATTTATTTAATTTATTTAATTTATTTAATTTATTTAATTTATTTAATTTATTTAATTTATTTAATTTATTTAATTTATTTAATTTATTTAATTTATTTAATTTATTTAATTTATTTAATTTATTTAATTTATTTAATTTATTTAATTTATTTAATTTATTTAATTTATTTAATTTATTTAATTTATTTAATTTATTTAATTTATTTAATTTATTTAATTTATTTAATTTATTTAATTTATTTAATTTATTTAATTTATTTAATTTATTTAATTTATTTAATTTATTTAATTTATTTAATTTATTTAATTTATTTAATTTATTTAATTTATTTAATTTATTTAATTTATTTAATTTATTTAAGTAAATTAAATAAATATTTATTTATTTAATTTATTTAATTTATTTAATTTATTTAATTTATTTAATTTATTTAATTTATTCAATTTATTTAATTTATTTAATTTATTTAATTTATTTAATTTATTTAATTTATTTAATTTATTTAATTTATACAATTTATTTAATTTATTTAATTTATTTAATTTATTTAATTTATTTAATTTATTTAATTTATTTAATTTATTTAATTTGTTTAATTTATTTAATTTATTTAATTTATTTAATTTATTTAATTTATTTAATTTATTTAATTTATTTAATTTATTTAATTTATTTAATTTATTTAATTTATTTAATTTATTTAATTTATTTAATTTATTTAATTTATTTAATTTATTTAATTTATTTAATTTATTTAATTTATTTAATTTATTTAATTTATTTAATTTATTTAATTTATTTAATTTATTTAATTTATTTAATTTATTTAATTTATTTAATTTATTTAATTTATTTAATTTATTTAATTTATTTAATTTATTTAATTTATTTAATTTATTTAATTTATTTAATTTATTTAATTTATTTAATTTATTTAATTTATTTAATTTATTTAATTTATTTAATTTATTCAATTTATTTAATTTATTTAATTTATTTAATTTGTTTAATTTATTTAATTTATTTAATTTATTTAATTTATTTAATTTATTTAATTTATTTAATTTATTTAATTTATTTAATTTATTTAATTTATTTAATTTATTTAATTTATTTAATTTATTTAATTTATTTAATTTATTTAATTTATTTAATTTATTTAATTTATTTAATTTATTTAATTTATTTAATTTATTTAATTTATTTAATTTATTTAATTTATTTAATTTATTTAATTTATTTAATTTATTTAATTTATTTAATTTATTTAATTTATTTAATTTATTTAATTTATTTAATTTATTTAATTTATTTAATTTATTTAATTTATTTAATTTATTTAATTTATTTAATTTATTTAATTTATTTAATTTATTTAATTTATTTAATTTATTTAATTTATTTAAGTAAATTAAATAAATATTTATTTATTTAATTTATTTAATTTATTTAATTTATTTAATTTATTTAATTTATTTAATTTATTCAATTTATTTAATTTATTTAATTTATTTAATTTATTTAATTTATTTAATTTATTTAATTTATTTAATTTATACAATTTATTTAATTTATTTAATTTATTTAATTTATTTAATTTATTTAATTTATTTAATTTATTTAATTTATTTAATTTGTTTAATTTATTTAATTTATTTAATTTATTTAATTTATTTAATTTATTTAATTTATTTAATTTATTTAATTTATTTAATTTATTTAATTTATTTAATTTATTTAATTTATTTAATTTATTTAATTTATTTAATTTATTTAATTTATTTAATTTATTTAATTTATTTAATTTATTTAATTTATTTAATTTATTTAATTTATTTAATTTATTTAATTTATTTAATTTATTTAATTTATTTAATTTATTTAATTTATTTAATTTATTTAATTTATTTAATTTATTTAATTTATTTAATTTATTTAATTTATTTAATTTATTTAATTTATTTAATTTATTTAATTTATTTAATTTATTTAATTTATTTAATTTATTTAATTTATTTAATTTATTTAATTTATTTAATTTATTTAATTTATTTAATTTATTTAATTTATTTAATTTATTTAATTTATTTAATTTATTTAATTTATTTAATTTATTTAATTTATTTAATTTATTTAATTTATTTAATTTATTTAATTTATTTAATTTATTTAATTTATTTAATTTATTTAATTTATTTAATTTATTTAATTTATTTAATTTATTTATTTTATTTAATTTATTTAATTTATTTAATTTATTTAATTTATTTAATTTATTTAATTTATTTAATTTATTTAATTTATTTAATTTATTTAATTTATTTAATTTATTTAATTTATTTAATTTATTTAATTGATTTAATTTATTTAATTTATTTAATTTATTTAATTTATTTAATTTATTTAATTTATTTAATTTATTTAATTTATTTAAATTATTTAATTTATTCAATTTATTTAATTTATTTAATTTATTTAATTTATTTAATTTATTTAATTTATTTAATTTATTTAATTTATTTAATTTATTTAATTTATTTAATTTATTTAATTTATTTAATTTATTTAATTTATTTAATTTATTTAATTTATTTAATTTATTTAATTTATTTAATTTATTTAATTTATTTAATTTATTTAATTTATTTAAATAAATTAAATAATATTTATTTATTTAATTTATTTAATTTATTTAATTTATTTAATTTATTTAATTTATTTAATTTATTTAATTTATTTAATTTATTTAATTTATTCAATTTATTTAATTTATTTAATTTATTTAATTTGTTTAATTTATTTAATTTATTTAATTTATTTAATTTATTTAATTTATTTAATTTATTTAATTTATTTAATTTATTTAATTTATTTAATTTATTTAATTTATTTAATTTATTTAATTTATTTAATTTATTTAATTTATTTAATTTATTTAATTTATTTAATTTATTTAATTTATTTAATTTATTTAATTTATTTAATTTATTTAATTTATTTAATTTATTTAATTTATTTAATTTATTTAATTTATTTAATTTATTTAATTTATTTAATTTATTTAATTTATTTAATTTATTTAATTTATTTAATTTATTTAATTTATTTAATTTATTTAATTTATTTAATTTATTTAATTTATTTAATTTATTTAATTTATTTAATTTATTTAATTTATTTAAGTAAATTAAATAAATATTTATTTATTTAATTTATTTAATTTATTTAATTTATTTAATTTATTTAATTTATTTAATTTATTCAATTTATTTAATTTATTTAATTTATTTAATTTATTTAGTTTATTTAATTTATTTAATTTATTTAATTTATACAATTTATTTAATTTATTTAATTTATTTAATTTATTTAATTTATTTAATTTATTTAATTTATTTAATTTATTTAATTTAGTTAATTTATTTAATTTATTTAATTTATTTAATTTATTTAATTTATTTAATTTATTTAATTTATTTAATTTATTTAATTTATTTAATTTATTTAATTTATTTAATTTATTTAATTTATTTAATTTATTTAATTTATTTAATTTATTTAATTTATTTAATTTATTTAATTTATTTAATTTATTTAATTTATTTAATTTATTTAATTTATTTAATTTATTTAATTTATTTAATTTATTTAATTTATTTAATTTATTTAATTTATTTAATTTATTTAATTTATTTAATTTATTTAATTTATTTAATTTATTTAATTTATTTAATTTATTTAATTTGTTTAATTTATTTAATTTATTTAATTTATTTAATTTATTTAATTTATTTAATTTATTTAATTTATTTAATTTATTTAATTTATTTAATTTATTTAATTTATTTAATTTATTTAATTTATTTAATTTATTTAATTTATTTAATTTATTTAATTTATTTAATTTACTTAATTTATTTAATTTATTTAATTTATTTAATTTATTTAATTTATTTAATTTATTTAATTTATTTAATTTATTTAATTTATTTAATTTATTTAATTTATTTAATTTATTTAATTTATTTAATTTATTTAATTTATTTAATTTATTTAATTTATTTAATTTATTTAATTTATTTAATTTATTTAATTTATTTAATTTATTTAATTTATTTAATTTATTTAATTTATTTAATTTATTAATTTATTTAATTTATTTAATTTATTTAATTTATTTAATTTATTTAATTTATTTAATTTATTTAATTTATTTAATTTATTTAATTTATTTAATTTATTTAATTTATTTAATTTATTTAATTTATTTAATTTATTTAATTTATTTAATTTATTTAATTTATTTAATTTATTTAATTTATTTAATTTATTTAATTTATTTAATTTATTTAATTTATTTAATTTATTTAATTTATTTAATTTATTTAATTTATTTAATTTATTTAATTTATTTAATTTATTTAATTTATTTAATTTATTTAATTTATTTAATTTATTTAATTTGTTTAATTTATTTAATTTATTTAATTTATTTAATTTATTTAATTTATTTAATTTATTTAATTTATTTAATTTATTTAATTTATTTAATTTATTTAATTTATTTAATTTATTTAATTTATTTAATTTATTTAATTTATTTAATTTATTTAATTTATTTAATTTACTTAATTTATTTAATTTATTTAATTTATTCAATTTATTTAATTTATTTAATTTATTTAATTTGTTTAATTTATTTAATTTATTTAATTTATTTAATTTATTTAATTTATTTAATTTATTTAATTTATTTAATTTATTTAATTTATTTAATTTATTTAATTTATTTAATTTATTTAATTTATTTAATTTATTTAATTTATTTAATTTATTTAATTTATTTAATTTATTTAATTTATTTAATTTATTTAATTTATTTAATTTATTTAATTTATTTAATTTATTTAATTTATTTAATTTATTTAATTTATTTAATTTATTTAATTTATTTAATTTATTTAATTTATTCAATTTATTTAATTTATTTAATTTATTTAATTTATTTAATTTATTTAATTTATTTAATTTATTTAATTTATTTAATTTATTTAATTTATTTAATTTATTTAATTTATTTAATTTATTTAATTTATTTAATTTATTTAATTTATTTAATTTATTTAATTTATTTAATTTATTTAATTTATTTAATTTATTTAATTTATTTAATTTATTTAATTTATTTAATTTATTTAATTTATTTAATTTATTTAATTTATTTAATTTATTTAATTTATTTAATTTATTTAATTTATTTAATTTATTTAATTTATTTAATTTATTTAATTTATTTAATTTATTTAATTTATTTAATTTATTTAATTTATTTAATTTATTTAATTTATTTAATTTATTTAATTTATTTAATTTATTTAATTTATTTAATTTATTCAATTTATTTAATTTATTTAATTTATTTAATTTGTTTAATTTATTTAATTTATTTAATTTATTTAATTTATTTAATTTATTTAATTTATTTAATTTATTTAATTTATTTAATTTATTTAATTTATTTAATTTATTTAATTTATTTAATTTATTTAATTTATTTAATTTATTTAATTTATTTAATTTATTTAATTTATTTAATTTATTTAATTTATTTAATTTATTTAATATTTAATTTATTTAATTTATTTAATTTATTTAATTTATTTAATTTATTTAATTTATTTAATTTATTTAATTTATTTAATTTATTTAATTTATTTAATTTATTTAATTTATTTAATTTATTTAATTTATTTAATTTATTTAATTTATTTAATTTATTTAATTTATTTAATTTATTTAAGTAAATTAAATAAATATTTATTTATTTAATTTATTTAATTTATTTAATTTATTTAATTTATTTAATTTATTTAATTTATTCAATTTATTTAATTTATTTAATTTATTTAATTTATTTAATTTATTTAATTTATTTAATTTATTTAATTTATACAATTTATTTAATTTATTTAATTTATTTAATTTATTTAATTTATTTAATTTATTTAATTTATTTAATTTATTTAATTTGTTTAATTTATTTAATTTATTTAATTTATTTAATTTATTTAATTTATTTAATTTATTTAATTTATTTAATTTATTTAATTTATTTAATTTATTTAATTTATTTAATTTATTTAATTTATTTAATTTATTTAATTTATTTAATTTATTTAATTTATTTAATTTATTTAATTTATTTAATTTATTTAATTTATTTAATTTATTTAATTTATTTAATTTATTTAATTTATTTAATTTATTTAATTTATTTAATTTATTTAATTTATTTAATTTATTTAATTTATTTAATTTATTTAATTTATTTAATTTATTTAATTTATTTAATTTATTTAATTTATTTAATTTGTTTAATTTATTTAATTTATTTAATTTATTTAATTTATTTAATTTATTTAATTTATTTAATTTATTTAATTTATTTAATTTATTTAATTTATTTAATTTATTTAATTTATTTAATTTATTTAATTTATTTAATTTATTTAATTTGTTTAATTTATTTAATTTATTTAATTTATTTAATTTATTTAATTTATTTAATTTATTTAATTTATTTAATTTATTTAATTTATTTAATTTATTTAATTTATTTAATTTGTTTAATTTATTTAATTTATTTAATTTATTTAATTTATTTAATTTATTTAATTTACTTAATTTATTTAATTTATTTAATTTATTTAATTTATTTAATTTATTTAATTTATTTAATTTATTTAATTTATTTAATTTATTTAATTTATTTAATTTATTTAATTTATTTAATTTATTTAATTTATTTAATTTATTTAATTTATTTAATTTATTTAATTTATTTAATTTAATTAATTTATTTAATTTATTTAATTTATTTAATTTATTTAATTTATTTAATTTATTTAATTTATTTAATTTATTTAATTTATTTAATTTATTTATTTTATTTAATTTATTTAATTTATTTAATTTATTTAATTTATTTAATTTATTTAATTTATTTAATTTATTTAATTTATTTAATTTATTTAATTTATTTAATTTATTTAATTTATTTAATTTATTTAATTTATTTAATTTATTTAATTTATTTAATTTATTTAATTTATTTAATTTATTTAATTTATTTAATTTATTTAATTTATTTAATTTATTTAATTTATTTAATTTATTTAATTTATTTAATTTATTTAATTTATTTAATTTATTTAATTTATTTAATTTATTTAATTTATTTAATTTATTTAATTTATTTAATTTATTTAATTTATTTAATTTATTTAATTTATTTAATTTGTTTAATTTATTTAATTTATTTAATTTATTTAATTTATTTAATTTATTTAATTTATTTAATTTATTTAATTTATTTAATTTATTTTTTTAATTTATTTAATTTATTTAATTTATTTAATTTATTTAATTTATTTAATTTATTTAATTTATTTAATTTATTTAATTTATTTAATTTATTTAATTTATTTAATTTATTTAATTTATTTAATTTATTTAATTTATTTAATTTATTTAATTTATTTAATTTATTTAATTTATTTAATTTATTTAATTTATTTAATTTATTTAATTTATTTAATTTATTTAATTTATTTAATGTATTTAATTTAGTTAATTTAGTTAATTTAGTTAATTTAGTTAATTTAGTTAATTTATTTAATTTATTTAATTTATTTAATTTATTTAATTTATTTAATTTATTTAATTTATTTAATTTATTTAATTTATTTAATTTATTTAATTTATTTAATTTATTTAATTTATTTAATTTATTTAATTTATTTAATTTATTTAATTTATTTAATTTATTTAATTTATTTAATTTATTTAATTTATTTAATTTATTTAATTTATTTAATTTATTTAATTTATTTAATTTATTTTATTTATTTAATTTATTTAATTCATTTAATTTATTTAATTTATTTAATTTATTTAATTTATTTAATTTATTTAATTTATTTAATTTATTTAATTTATTTAATTTATTTAATTTATTTAATTTATTTAATTTATTTAATTTATTTAATTTATTTAATTTATTTAATTTATTTAATTTATTTAATTTATTTAATTTATTTAATTTATTTAATTTATTTAATTAATTTAATTTATTTAATTTATTTAATTTATTTAATTTATTTAATTTATTTAATTTATTTAATTTATTTAATCTATTTAATTTATTTAATTTATTTAATTTATTTGATTTATTTAATTTATTTAATTTATTTAATTAATTTAATTTATTTAATTTATTTAATTTATTTAATTTATTTAATTTATTTAATTAATTTAATTTATTTAATTAATTTAATTAATTTAATTAATTTAATTAATTTAATTTATTTAATTTATTTAATTTATTTAATTTATTTAATTTATTTAATTTATTTAATTTATTTAATTTATTTAATTCATTTAATTTATTTAATTTATTTAATTTATTTAATTTATTTAATTTATTTAATTTATTCAATTTATTTAGTTTATTTAATTTATTTAATTTATTTAATTTATTTAATTTATTTAATTTATTTAAATTATTTAATTTATTTAATTTATTTAATTTATTTAATTTATTTAATTTATTTAATTTATTTAATTTATTTAATTTATTTAATTTAATTAATTTATTTAATTTATTTAATTTATTTAATTTATTTAATTTATTTAATTTATTTAATTTATTTAATTTATTTAATTTATTTAATTTTTATTTTACCCTTCCAGGGAACGAATTTGTTGGTGACTGCCAAAGAGAATTGGCTGAGAATCGTTTAATCACTGACCATTTTTTTTGCTAAATATGCTGCTTTATAAATATTACAAAACATCTCGTTATGTAGATTGACTTTACAAAATTGTATTCGTCAAATGATGTGAACATTTGACCTTGATAATATTTAAGTAATGATGGGATAAGAGATGACTGCGATAGCATTTAAGAGAGCAACATGCTTATAAATAATATATGACTCCAGTTACGATGAATACGGCAATTACCTTTAGTTTTATGAAAATTCTAGGTAGACTGTGACCAATGATAAAATGACAAACTATAACGATGGCTTACGGTAGACATGTTTTAGTTTTTTCTGTTTAAAATAAAAAAGGGGCCAACCGGGGATTAGAATCGATAGAGCTGAATTGGTGATAAGGTACAGGTTAGTCATGTTAAAGGCCATGACTTAGCCATTTATTATTATATATATTTTTTGCCACATTTAAACATGCTAAAAAAAAGTAAAAACTTGTTTAGCTATGGAAGCACTAAGTACTAATGAAAAAATAATTTGCTTGAGCCTCCTAGGTGGTTTTAATTGTGGTGAAAAATCAAATTAAAACAATTTGGTTCGACAATCATAGTATGAGCAATAGAATAAAGCATATAACGATGAGCAAATCATTAACAGAAACAAATGCTACCATAAGGCCATTTTTGAGTTCTCCTTAACATCAAAACTAAGAATTTGGTGCAAAGTACTTCCTACTGTATTTTGTTTAGCTATATACATTCCAAAGAAAACCAACAATAAAGAATTTAAGGTCTGGGTTTGAAATGTATATATATATACGCTATTAACTGGCCGATCTATTGTTGTCTAGTGTCTAATTTTGAATTATTGCCAAAAAACAAAACCACAACAACAACATTGTATTTCCCATCACCGAATGTAAACATTTTCTTTTGTATTGCGGTCGACACGGAAAATTTATTTAGAATTTTCTTGATGTTGTTATTAGTTTTTCTTTTTTGTATGGTTGAATTATGAGTTTTAATGTGCGACAAGAGATTTTTCATTTTTCATTATATTGATTCATTTGGTTGTTGCCAGAACCATATACATGAAAAATTTAATGGGTTTTAACACTTACGTTTTAGAAGATATATTATATGGCGGCTCAACAAGTGTATCCATTATAAATTTTTTGGTCTGTTGATATGCTTGAATCATTGTAGAGTTCTTCTGAAAGTAAAAAAACATGTTGGTATATAAATCTTTAGTGATTTATTTATGGTAATAAAACTGTAACTGATGTTAAATTTTGTATACGATATTTTAATATGGATTTATACATTCATAGTACCTACATATATGGTTATTAAAATACCGCGATATACTATTAAAATCGATTGTGTATGGAGTTAAAAATTATTAACGTATTATCGTTTAGAATTCTGTAGAAAATCGATATAGATGACTATGTAGCATTAATTTTAGATTAGGGATTGCAACATTTTTTCCTTCTTAAACGATTCAAACATTTCCTCAATGATTTATGGGCTATCAAATTTATTGGTTTATAGATAAAATGAAAAAAAAGTTATACTTTATTTGTGCCACAGACAGTAATCGATTTTTTGCAATTTACCTGAAATACGAGTATTGTATTTACACAAATGTATAAGATATTTTTACACTTTAATAAATTACAGTAAATGTACATCAACATGAGATCGTTCAGACATTGAAATCCGATTTAATGTCCAGAATTAAAAAAAATAGCTACCCTTAAAAGCTAACAAAACTAAGGTATCCTTAATACCAAACAATTAAAATACGACATGCAAAAACTACATCGACATTTTTGAGATTTCACAGCATAGCGCAAATTTCAAGTAACTATCTATTGTTACATCACAGAATGCGGAATACAAAAGATCAGGTCAACATCCCAAATGAATTTTGCAGGAACTTTAGAAGAGCCTATTTTTAAGTAGGAGACCTCTAAAATTCACGGGTTAATACACTGCAACTCGAAGGTGCCATCGTCAACTGTTCTTGCGTTCTTTAAGTTTGAGTTTCGGTATTCCTGTGTCATGGGGAGAGCGTTATCTTTTTTTGTTCTGTAATATTCTTGGATTACGGACAAACTTTGCAGCCGTGGAATACCATAAAACTTTCACAAAACCAGCGAATCTACTTTTCACCGAGACCAAAATTGTGGAGTCCGGTTATTCTTCGGCTATCGGTATTAAACGTTACTCCTTAATCCATCGGCTTATTCAACATACAGGGCTGACCACGTATATCCGCAATGTTATACCTTTTTCCATTCACAGTTTTTTAGGCCAAGGTACGAATAATGATTTCAGCTTTATTTGGGTGGAAATTCATGTCTCGAAACACCCTTTCTTCCTATGTAGCCTTGATCAAGGCCCAAATATAGCAAACAGCGTTGCTCATTTTGGTTTTGATTCTCTATCAGACTCTATTGAGCGCATTCTTCAGAAGACATCAGATGCTGAAATCACTGAGAAAGGTGATTTCAATGTTTCAATTACAGCAGAATTTCTAATATCGTGGTCATGCCAAGTGAATGTTCCACCTAAACGTCAATCATGGCACCATAAAAATGTGGACTAGGGAGAAATAAATTACTTGAAAAGTGCGAATGGCACTCTTGTGCTTTTGATAATACTGATAGCGCAGCCATTCTGGTCTCGACTGTCATTCTTACAGGAATGGAACAGTTCATTCTTTCCAGTCCCTCTAATTCAAAAAAATCATACAATTTTTGGCATACTCACGATTGCAGGACAGCAACAGCCAATAAAGAAATTTCTTACCACAAATTTGTTAAGAACTCGTCAAATGAAAATTTAGCTGAATTTAAGGCGGCTAAAAACTTGGTAACGCGAACGTTGTCGCAAGCTAAAAATAATTACAAAAAAAAGGTTAAAGAAGAGTTGCGGCAGTTCCTAAAGCAGGGCTAAAGTAAGGACTTTTTGATCCTTTGCTAGCAAAATAGAGAAAAACTTTTTGAATAGTAAGATATCATCAATACCACCTCTGAAAGATGGGGACCATTTTTTTTTCTACTGCCCAAAAGAAAGTTAATCTATTCGTCCAATATTTGCTGTAAATTTTAATTTAGCTGATTCGAACGTAACACCCCAGATTATATCTCTAGCCAGCTATTAGATTCAGATCCCCCAATTGATCTCAAATATTGTTGTAAACCTTAGTTAAAGCCACTGGCATGTTTGTTCCATCGATCTATTTCTTCTAGCATGTTCTTTTCCATCTAGAAAACTGCCAACATATATCCAATGCCAAAAAAGGCAGTAAATCGGACCCTTCAAATTGTTGAAAACATTGTTGTAAATCGGACATTCCTTATTCTTTATACCTTCTTCTTCATCGTGAAGAAACGATGCTTTCGCAGAAAGAATGAAACTATGAAGGATCGTTCTACGTGAGATCTCAATTCCATTCATGAAAGTGGTGAAGCCAACAGGGTTAAATTTAATCCCAACAAATTTCAAGCCTGTATTTTTTCTTGCCGGGCTGATGGCTATTCGCCGTTTTTTTGGCTGGTGAATCCAGCTTGGCTACTTCTGACACATTTGAAATTTCCAGCTTAACTATTTCAAAGATACCACCTTGGGCTGAACAAATAAACAAAGCAGCAATTGGTGCAGCCAGATGCCTTAGGTTTTTACAACGATGTAAGTTTAATCCATCAGAAACACTTACAATATACAAGTCCTATATAAGACTTAGGTTGGAGTATAATTCTCATATTTAAGCTGGACCACCAAAAACTCATCTGACTATACTCGATCGGGTCCAAAATCGACCATCTTGATTAATTGAGGACGTTAAATTATATTTTAATCTTGATTCTCATTCCCATTTGCGTAATATGGGAGCTTTCTGCGTGTTTTACAAGTACTTCCATAGTTATCGTTCAATGGAACTTTATGAATTTAAGCCTGGTTTATCAAGGCCCGCGCATTATCCGAAACGCCCTGTGCATCGAGATAATCTGGATATGAAATTTGCGAGGACGCAAATGTTGAATGAACTGAACGACCAGACGTTCCTCCTGGAATATAAGACTGAAACTTTTATATCTTTTATTCCAATTTTACCTTATTTCCACCTAATCCTTCCTTAACCTTTCACAATGGTGCTGTGTGTTTTTTGCTAGAACATTACATAAAATATATTCATTTATCCTAAGTGCCATGAACATTTATTAACGTAAAACAAAAAATAAAAATAAAAAAAACTACAAAAATTTTGGGAAATCGAGGGAGATAATAAGTCAACAAAACGCAACTGATGACGAAGCTTCTGATGACAAAGCCTTAAGTGAAAGCTGCTTGCAAGCATTTCGTTGACTACTTTTACTCGAGCAATGATTGAGCTCTGATATTTAACTTATATATTTAAAATTCTGACATAAATAATTAATGCTTGGACAAATGGAATTAGTCCCTGGACACAAAATTAGCTACCAACAATACAGGTTAAATACATGGCCCTTAATTTGTTGAACATTTTCGTTTATGTACTATAACCTTTGGTTCAGCAGCTCTTACTCCCTATTTAGCTACGCAAACACTCCATTTTTATGTAAATAAGTTTGCTACCAAATTTTCAGCTGGATTCATTATCTTGAAGCGTGATTTTTACATGGAGACATTAGTCTGGCGGAAATACACGAGAAGCAACGTTCAAGCTACAAGAAGAATTTATCTCCTTGTTAGATTATTTTGTTTTCTGCTTTTTCTCCGAATCGAATAACTTTACAAAATTTGCAATCTGTTTGACTAAACGAAACCTGCACGAATGACGATCTTCCTCGGGACATTGCTCAAGAATGGTGTGTTTTTCTAAATAAACTTAACCAATTAAGAAACCTTAAACTACCCCAATGGATATATACTGCTATATAGATTTGGAGCTCCATGGATTCGCCAATGCATCCCAAGAGGCGTATGCAGTAATAATTTATGCAAGAGTAGTAGAGGTTAAGACAATTATTAAACTTATTTCAGTTATCATTGTATCTAGCAGACTTGTCAAAGGTTTATTTATATACAGATTCAACTATAACACTATAGATTGGCCTTCTAAACCACCTCAGGCTTGAGAGAGGTATATGCGAGGCATATTACCGCAAGAATTTGTAATAAATTACTTTGGTTTAATGGTCTAAAATTCCTTCTTAACTGAAACTAAGAATGTTCAGGGAAGTTATTAAAATTTAAGTTATTATCCTGCAACTACGAGAATGTTTAAGCATGTCACCTATCATCACCTTGAATCAACTATCGATATTCCCACTATATTGACCACCATCAAATAAAGATTCTTGAGTCCGCGTAAGCTAAAGTCCTTATGCATCGAATTTTCCTTATACATCGATGTATAGTTTGTTGTAGATACAGTTTCGGTATTCAGCAGCAGTAAGTGGGCTAATCACCACCATCTGAATGCGGATGTATTAATAGATTTATTCATTTTTTTAAACAAGAATAAATCACTAATTTAACTGACCATAAAATAAAAAAAAATTTGGTAAATAATCAAAACGTCAAAGCAAAAAAAATCATTTGGCTACTTAGATCCAGAGATGTCCATTTCCAAAACTGCTTCAACGACATTTTATTAAAATATACAATTTATATATCAAATGAAAGGTCTCGACGAGAGCTACAACACAACATCAAAAAAAATGGTACCGAACTACTTTTTGTACCAAAAAATCGGTTAACAAAACTATGAACTTTTCCAAAACTCTCTATTTATTTATTTTTCTTTTGTTTCAAATCTACCTATATTCTATAACTCAAAGAGACATTTTCAAAACTATCCAAAAAAATTTTGTAAATCAACTGTAATACTGTAATATTTTGTTAATCTCCTGTTGTAATACCGATATTTAAGAACAGTACTTAAAACTATCATTACTTACATACTTAAACCTATCAACCTATCATTAATTTTTAAAAATTGTATTCAAAAGTGAATTAATTTTATTTGATGTAATTGTATGTGTACATAATCAATTTAACTATGGATATAAAAAAGGCCAAACTATGTGAGTTGGGAAAAGGTAGAAAAAAACATCAAAATAAAGAAAAATGAGCGAAGACAAAGCAGTAAAGAATTAGGTATGTAATTGTTCTGTGTGAAATTTGAAAACCGAATTATTACTCTTATTAATATTTTGTAATATTAATCAGGTATTCCGCAAAATCATTGCCAACGAAACTAAATTGTAACCATTCAAAATCTTCTATTTATAAATGCAACTTATTGTCTATGCATTTCACCAACAATTCTACGATAATAAATCAAAAATCGACCAAGAACATTTTTACTCAAATTTTGTGCAACTTCGGCACCAAAGAGAATCAATTAAATCATTAAAGAAAAATGTAACTACGAAATATTATATTTCAAAACTTTTCGGAAACACAAAAAAATCTGTAAAATTATGTCAAAAGGCTTTTCTAGATATTTTAAAAATATCTAGATTCCGTGTACAACGCATTTGCCGAAATTTTCAAGCAGATAGCGCAATACCAAAAGAAAAACGCGGTGGTAAACGTTTAATTAAAAAGCACCACGAAAATATGGAAAAAGTTATTGGATTTATAACCAATCTCATGCAGTCTCATTATTGCCGTAATGCCAACTTACTTAAGCTATATTTGCCCAGTGAGCTAAACATCAACAAATTGTGAAAACAATTTAAGTCAGAAAATGTCGCTTACTCAGTGAAATATTAGTATTTTTCCAGGCACCTGTTCCAGTACAATTTTACAATTGGTAAAGGCTTATCAAAATCGAACCAATCGTTGAAAAATATTTCTTGTTATACATGGAATTAGGCAAGGAGACCCAAAGATTCAAATGAAATTGTTTCTGCTATTTATCACCAGTTGAACCTAACTGAGTTTAATGAAGGAGTCACTTCAATAAAAAAATTTTGCGATGGATGTGGTGGGCAAAATAAAAATCGCTCAATGATCCTGATGATATCTAAATGGCTGAACAATGCTCCAACCCAAATTAAGCAAGTAACCATATTTTTTCCAGTACCAGGACATTCTTTTATCCCACCGGATCGAGTTTTTGGACGAATTGAAAATTTTTTTAGGAAAATTGAAATAATTGTGCAGCCCGAAGAATACATTGACATATTCAAAAGGCATGGGAATGCATACAATTTAGAGAATATTCCAGTTTACGATTGTAATACTTCAGCTGGAATCTCATTTAAACCACTCAATAGCTGGCATTTTAAATTTGCGCCTAACAAAAAATTTAAAAATTTAAATGCATACGAATATTATTGAGCAGGATGCCATGCAAGTTTAAAATAACTGAATTAATTTTATAAATTATTTTATGTTATTGTGATTTTTTTTCTTTAACATTTTTTATTTTATTGCTTTTTTTATTATTTAAATTATTTTTTTAAAATTATTTATACGTAAGTACATCTTGATGTATGTATTTTAGTTTATTTTATTACAAAGACTGAAATTTCAAATGAAAAATAAAGACTGAATTTCCAATAAATAAATAGCCTACTTTTTTATACTAATTTATTGTTCCAAAACTTTCTTTAAATACTTTTAGCTGTTCCAAAACAACCGAAAAATATTATTGTTTCCAAAACTTTCCATTTTGATATTTATAAATTGAATTACAACGTAATTAATAATTTTTTTACGAGTCAAATTGAGTTATTTTAATCTTTAGAACCTCAAAAATATTAAAAAATATAAAATAACATTCTAACCCAAAACAACCTATCATTTATGAAATTTGCAGTATATTAAAAAATAGACTAACTACGAATAGACAGTTTTGATAATGGACACCTCCATTCGTTTTTTTCTACAGTAATAATGAGAAAGGAAAAACAAAACCAAACAAAACTGAAAAAAAAAATTTCTTTAAATGCAAAATAATGTACAAGAAGGATAAATTTAAAAATAAAAATATGTTGTTGTTTCGTACTGGCATGCAATAACCAATACACATTATATATATATATATATATATATATATATATATATATATATATATATATATATATATTTTTTTTTTTTTTTTTAATGCCATTGTAACATACGAAGATTATCATTCTTATGTACTTTTTCTATGATTTTAGGTTATATAATTCATTTTTGGGTTAAGACCTTTGTTATTTCGTGAATATTTCTAATTAATCGCCAATTGGAGATGGTTAAGGTCATCCAAGGTATTTCCTTCGTCTAACGGCTTTGCTCTAGGCATTGCCAAAACGGTTTTAGCAGAACCTTAGGCGTCGATGTTGCAAATAGACTCTGTTTTTCCTTACTCTTATTTGGTTGCAAGTTAAATAATTTCTAAATCGAACTAATCAATTCTACTATATATTAGTTTTCATAAGATGTTAATGACTCGTATTTTTCTGTTTTCTAATGTTTCATCACTCCTACAATCATTGCGACAATTCCAGCATTCGATATTACCTCTGGCGGGATTTGATTCATCTGTGTTCAGCAGTTCGTCGTTTATAATTTACATTTCGATTTTTGCCACTATTTCGTCCAAAACTTTACTCAATTCAACCTTTTACCAGTTTAAACTATTTTTGGTAATGAAACCTATTTCTCGTTTGTAATTGCCATTGGGTTTGCCAGGTTAAACTATGGAAAATAGTTTAGTACATACAAAATTACTTGGATAGTACATTTTGAGGTATTACTAATCAAATAATTTTTTAACTCGTTTCCCATTTTACTCGGCTACCCGTCAACACGTGCCACCACCCAAAGAAGAGCCCAACCTTTCCATACCTACTAAATTGATAATTCGTGTTTATGTTTATTAGAATAAAAAATAAAACAAAAAAATCCAAAACAAAATTAACGATCGTGATTCATTTTCCAAAGGATGTAATATTTTAGAGAGGAGGATTAGGCGAAAGGATATAATGCTATATTTTTAATTTTATCCTGCCACACTAAGCGATTATTTCGTGTATACGATACGCAAGAATTTAGGTTTCGGATTAAATAAAAATTCCAAAATTTTTTAAATTAAAATTTTATTTTATTTTATTTTTTTTGGCGTCTTATTCTATTCTTCTTATACATTTTTTGAAGAGTTTTTTTTTCTACAGATTTGGTAATCCTTAATTTTAATTAGTTTTGTATTTTGTTTCTGCGTTTGTGTTCTTTTTGTAAAGTGTATATTTGATATGAAAATTATAATTAATATCTTGGTTTAAACAGTTTTTTTTTTTTGCAAAAAACTTAATCCTTATATTCATAATATAAGAGATTTGTGGAACGTCTTAAGATAGTAAAATCTACTTTTCGGTTTTAAACCGAATTCTAGATTTTCACCGCTATATAAAATTTTTATAACAATGGTAACAATGGTATATCAGCGCATACGGCTAAAACAATGTGATAAAACAACATGTTAGTGGTAATAAAAAACTTATCTATCATTCTTTAGGTAAATTCATAGGGAACATGCCATATCGCTTAATTAATAAATATTTTGAATTAACTTGAATGATCATGCTTTCATTAGATTGCCTGGGACAATAAATGTAATTTAACCTAATTTATGTTTTAAGAAAATGCTCTAGTAGATAAGTTAAAACAAATTGCCAAATCATATGTAAATTAGTCGTGGAATAAAGTCGTTTCAATTCAAACTAAAATAATTTTTTTTACCTTGCTGCGCACCAACTCACTTAATTGGTGCAGAAACCAAAGTTGTTCGCAAAATTGTGTAATAGTTTAATAAAGTGAAAAGTGATTTAAACGTACCGCAAGTAGGTGATTTACGAGCATAAAAGTGATCATTAAAAGAGATAACTATGGCTTATCTGATTATTACAAAGTGCAGAAAATTAAAAACACAAGTGTACTCACCGACCGTGCATGTTAAACGCCCAAATACCAAATTATACTAATAAACAGACTGTTGGACAAATCAGATAACTCAACAGTACACATAGCAGCAAAAACACTAGCACTACCTAAAACGAAGTAGGACCTGAAAGACAAGTTACAAAACTTCGAGGAGAACTCCACTAATAACGTCTCCTGTGTGCATAATGAGGAAAACATACTGAGTGGCTACGATATAATGAGTGACAAGCCCATTTATAGAGCCATCCATAGAACCATTTATAGAGCGTAGATAATCTAATCCACAGAAACATGAGCTTGGACGAGTTTTGCACTAATGTAAACCACTTGTTTTCACTCATCGTAATAAAATAAAAACAGAGGACTACAAGCGTGATGCTGTCAACGTGCTTGTCGAAACTTAAAAGAATCGAGCACTAGACGTGCTCATCAGAGAATTGAACGGAGATCTGTTAAAAATGCTAATGATCCAAAAACCGCAGACTCTTTCAGAAGCTATCTTGCCTAGAAATGCAAAATTTGAACTTTTGAAACATACCAATCTATTAAAAAAATTATAACAATTCGGTAACTGCACGCGTACACAATCAATGTAAAACCACCAGCACCAGAGTATTGATCCATCGGTCCAAACGAAGCAAGTTAATTATATAAATTACCCTAATTATCAGAATAATCAAACGTTCAGACGGAAAACCTTAAACCACAACGAGCCACGGAAGTTACAGAGATTACATAACATGGAAATGCAACAGGAAGATGAGGACTACTTTAAAAAGCTCGTGGAAGTTTATATAAAAAACGAAGTAATTGACGAAGAACAGCTAGACGAGAATCCGGAACTAAATTTTATGCTGGAAGCCTCTCTAGCATTCAATATATAGACTACAAAATTAAAAGCGGCAATATTCTATAATTCCTAATTGAAACTAGTGGTAATAAAAATTTTGTAAAGCCAGAATTAGCCAAAATTGCCATTCTGACCAACGTTAAATTTAAAATCTGATCATAATTTAGCCATATCACCAAACATAAAAATCCCACTCCATGATAAAAAATCTCTTCAAGTCAACAATATCGAACTTCGTAACAACCATCTGTTACCAGACATCAAGCAAAAACTCCAGGAAGTTGTATCAATATTTATTCAATCACCACTGAAGTAAAGGCCAAAATCAAAACAACAACTGAGGAACCAATATATACGAAGTTATATCCGTATCCATACCACATGAGAGAAGAAATGGAGAAACAATTCGGCCAACTCAAAAAGACATTCCGAAAGCCCAAATAATTCACTAATTTGGATAGTTGAAAAAAAATGAACGCTTCCCAAACAAAAAAGTACAGAATGGTAATAGATTTTAAAAGACTAAGCACAGTAACAACATCGGATACATATCCAATTCCTGATGAAGGCAACACAATCGTAAATCTTGGGAATTCGAAATTTTTATTTGATTTAACTTTGGAATTTCATAAAATAAAGATAAAACCGACATACTCAACACTTCCTAATCAACAATGAACGTGAGTTCTTAAGACTCCCATTCAGCCTAAAAAATGTTCCTGCCATATTTCAGAGGATAATAGATTATGTTTTTAAAAAAACTTATCGGTGAGATATGCTATGTTTACATCGATGATATAATATTATTCGAAGGGTGAAATAAAGGAAACATTTATCAAACATCAGAAAAGTATTCGCGAAACTGGAAAAGGCTAGTTTACGCGTCATACTGGATAAAACGGAAATTTTGAAAGCACAAACGGAATTTCTTGAAGATTTCGAGATTTCTTCTTATTACAAACCAAGGTATCAAACCGAACTTCAAAAAAATCATTGATATTCGAAACATCAAGAAACCCGACAACTTGAAGGATCTAAAATCGTTTCTTAGATTGGCACTTATTAAAGACGTTTCATTCGAGACTTCGCGAAAATAGCGAAACCATTAACCAACGTAACGAGAAGGGATAACGCACAAACTAGAGCAAACCAGTCCAAAAAAATCAAAATCAACATGAATGAGAAGGAAATTGAAGCATTTTGATATATCAAAGAGCTACTGACATCTTCAGAGAAACTACTTTGTCCGAACTTCAAAAGGCCGTTTATACTAACCACCATTGCATCGTCATTTGTAATCGGCGCTGTGTTATGACAAGGGGAAATCGGTAAAAATAGACCGATAAGCTATATTTTCAAATCATTAAACACAACTGAGGAAAATTACGTGGAAGAAGCTACGACAGAATTAATCCAATACTGTGATGCATCAATTAATGCATTCAAAAACCAGCTAATAATTAAGTAAGGAAAAACATCAACGCTTATGAGGAACTTTATTCAGGCTATATAACAGACCGAAATAAATAAAGAGAACCTAATCAAAATACTATGGAAAAGATTGAATCCAATCCTAATTAACGGAATAACAGTTCCAGAGGAAAACATTCAGATACTACAAGAGGTTTATAAGGAATGCTTCTCTAATGCAAATTACGACGAACCCAAAAGATGATTGATGACATCTGTAACGAAGAGAGCAAATTCGCAATCATAAAAGAAGGACATATACGAGTACATAGAACCCATATTGAGAACAAGAAACAAATTTTAGAATGTTAATATTTTCCTGACATGACAGTTTTGATAAAAAAAACAAGTGAAGAAATTTTCAAAATTCGCAAAATTTTTCCGTATTAAAAGCAAATCAATCCTCTGAAATTTGTTGAATACATAGATTAAACGGTGAAGAAGGTAATCAACATAGCAGTAGATTGCTACAATTCCATACACTTGGTCACTCAGCAAAAATCTCGTGATATATTTTTGGGCAGAATACAACGAATCAACTATCAAAATCTAGCCGACTTAAAAAAAAATCAACGAGGATCTGATAGAAAGGCCTTAAAGATCGCAGGAAATAAAACTAACAAGAAAAAACACTAAAGAAGTGAACCAAAAAAATTCGAATTCGGTTATACAATCTACACCGCTAACAAAAAAATTAAGTCGAAAGACCAAACCTAAGTTCCGATAGGAAACCGTAGCTCAAAACAATAATGTCAAAATTTCATCTGGACGACGGATTCACAAAGCCCAAATTACAGAATCTAATACAATAATCTCTATATTACAGCACTTGGCTTTTGGATCAATCTATGTCAACGAGCATCTACGAATACAACCCTCCATTGGTAACATTGAAACGAGGAAATGGAAAAATCATCAATGGCAGTTTTAAGCGGAGACATCAATTTGGAAAACTAATAGGATCTTATCGATCGTATCACAACAACGATTTATCTCATCACCAAACGACCAAACTTAAAAGACCAAACTCCAGCACCACACGATCAATTAAATGGATCAGGAGCGACTGAAAGTAGATTGCAGGATCACCAGAAAAAATTGATTAATCATTACAATAATCCATTGAATTAACCTTTTTATAATCGATACGTCATATAATCGCCGAAAATCAAATTTATAGTATCTAAGCAAATTCCAGTTTCAAAGGATGATTTATTGTGGGTTACACTTGCTACATCCACCAAGTAGTTTACCGCATAGCTACTTACGGCAGTCATTCGAGATCCAGATCTACCGAGCCAATATTAAATATATTCAAATTTATTTTGGGTCTCAATCATTTTTTATATTCAAATGGGCCCAGCGAATTGCACAACCATATAAAAATGCAATATAAAGTTATACTAGCCACAGAATTTACGTTTGACAACGGTTAAAGCTACATTATTATATTAAAAAAGTTAGGTATTAATCTTTTTGCAAGTTGCATATTTCTTACCAACCTGTGAAATAAAAATCGGTACAAACTTTAAAAAAAAAATTATGATGTTACATATTGCTGTTACATTTTTCATCAAACCTGGCGATGTAGATATACGTTCATTGGTATAGATCAAGCCATAAAGAATATTTAAAACAACAAAACTACATATTTGGGTGGATTGTATTTAAAAAGGTAACTGAATCGAAAAATCAGCTGATGCACATTAATTTCCATATTGGCCAACACATTAACGTTACTCACAAGAAATTTAGGGAAATCGTAAAGATTCCAACATGAAACCCTTTTCCCAAAGAAAAGATTGAATATGAAGTTATGGTCTAAGAAACTAGACTGAAACGATGAGCACACACAATCAAGAGTAAAAAAAAATCACACATTCAAATTTTTCGCTAGAAGACTAAACACAATCAGTCACAGTATAAAGGCATAAGCCGATTGCCTTCATAATTTTAAATACTGCCGATGTGCTAAATATTATTAAAAAAGATAAAGGGAAACGAGAAATAAGCCTAGAAATTGTGACAAAAAGAGGACTTTCTCTGTTTATACTGGCGTTTGATTACTCCGAAATCATTCAAAATACATAAAATATAAAATTAGCTGCAACTAAGGATACAACCTAAAAACGTAAATTCCTCAACAATCAAAAGGAGATGGGCTAGAAGTGCAAAAGGAAAAGCTTATATATTTGCTTACTCATTAATTAATTTTTTTAGTTTTTATACAAACAGTTTATGAAAATTTGTCCAATATGACTGGAAAAAATAATTCTTTAGATATAATGGGAACACTGAACAAAGCACCAGGACATAACCTGATATCAGGGAAAATAATTAAAGAGTGGCCTGGAATTTCTTTTCGAAAAAAGATATAACTAAGTGGAAAGCAAAAGTACTTGAACTGAATTCTGTAAATTTTACTTATTTACTTTACGAGGCAGCAAAAGAGGTAACAATAGCATTAGGAGGAAAACTAAAACAAAAGATCGGCTACCTCCTAGAAATCCGAAAACTGAAACTGAAAAGAATTACGCTTTTTGGAAATCTACTAGACAATTTAAGAGATCACTAACTCAAATGTCACTTGTAAGCAGCATAAAAGGAGAATAGGTGCGACATGATGAAACAAAAGCCGAACTGTTTTTACAACGCCTGGCAGCAGTAGTGCATCCACACCATATACAATCTAAAAATAATCCTTAACCAGCCTATATATCTTCTTAGAAAAGATGAAGTGCCTCCTCTCTATAAGTAGCACTTTAAATATATATGAACTTGAATCCCAAAAAGTCATCTGAAATTGACGAAATTTCGCCGATTCTATTTAAGAAGTCATCAAAGAAAGCAGTAATTACTTTCGTTTCATATACGAGCCTGGTTGTGTGAAGGTTTTAAAAATCATCATGACAAGAAAACAGACAAGCCTGCTGAGCAAGTGGCATCAAATAGACCAACCTCATTGTCATCTATACTATCTTCAAGTTATTTTGCAAAACCGTTTTTGAAATAATTAAAAGAAATTATCAATATACCTGTTTCCAGTCATCAATAAACATTCCACCATTGATCAAGATCAACAAGTAGATTTTCGGCATTTGAAGATATTTGTAAAATATTTGTAAATGTTTGTAAATACAAACAGCGATTATTTAAAATGTTGAGGCTTTTGTACACTACACCACATAGCGCTTAACTATCAAAAAAATCAGTTGGATTGATGCATATTTGAACAGTCTGTAATGGTATTGTGTCATGTAAAAAATTTTATATAAATGATTTTTTAATTGGCTATGCATAAACATTTCTGCTGGAGACTGACCAGTTGCTGTAAATGTCGTAATATAATTGTGAAACCGTAATCGGTGGACGAAAGCTCCGATATCTTTAACACCACGCATTTTTTTTTAAGCTATCTTTGGTGATTCTAACCATTTGTTTCGCTTAGCCGTTATAATCCAGATATAAAAATGCACAAGTGTCCGATAAGACTGTTATCGTGCAGTTATCACAAAACTGATAAAATTTGCATGATTTGAATGCAGTGCCAAACGGTAGTTGTCTGAAACCGATAAGCTCAGAAGATAATGTGTTGCAAACACCGAATGTAGACTGCTATAGTTGTACACTTATACGACATTGTTTGACATTCATTATGACAAAGAAAATATGTGACAGGAATGGTTCAGCAAAATCCAAATGTACACAAAACCATGAAAATTTCGTAGTTTCTCAACTATAACTGGGTTCTTATGGAGCTTTTGGCCCCTTTTCTGGCTTCGAACGTACAGAAATTCGTTGAAGTTATTTACTTCCGACATAAAGGCATCTTTCAATAAATTGTCAGCTAGTGCGACAGAACCACGCCAATACCATATGGTGATGCATCGCATAAAATGAGCAAACGTAGTTCTAAGTTTTACTGAACAAATACACTGTCATGTGATACTTTGCCTCAATGTTAGGTTTCTGAAGAATAACAGAATGTTAAAGTTTAACAGCCTCTGAAAAACGTGGGTAGATTTTTGAAAACTGCCACTTCACGTATGATGTTGATGTTCTCTGTAGTGGGGTGCCTGCCTAGAGTTTCGATTTTGAACCCAAGAAAACCTTACCCTTCTACCCCAATTTAACACTTGAGTTTGTGCTATTTCAGTACCGATTCAAGCTCTAATATGGCGAATATTTAGCCACCCGCTAGAATGATAAAAGCGCATTGATAGCTGGAACCTTGAAACAGTGGATCTTCATTGCTTTATTTAAACTTTATTTATAAAGTTTAAATAAAGTGCATATCAAACTAATCCAGTAACCCGCACACACCATTATTTCGGAATGTTTTGATTCAATTGCAATAGCAAGTAGACTAATAGTTTTTTCATGGAATGTGGTAATAATCGGTTTGTTATCCGTTACAACTTAAGAGTATAGCGGGAGTAACGCTCGACTATATCTTCACTAGTATTTCTATGGTATATCTGAATTATTCGCGATGGCAGTTGGTTATCCAAATATCTAAAAATGTGTTTCTTGTAATTTTATATTTTTATTTTATTTTTATTCATAAGTGACAGAAAAAAGTTTAAACCGCTAAAATTTAATTCTAGATTTTTGACAATCAGTGGTGACATCTCTTAATGAATAGTCAAATCAATATGGTAGCAGAATTGAGCTACATTGATCTAAATAAACAATGATCAGTCAACACTGATTATTTACAAAAATGTCAAATTTGACAGTGATGTGAGACAAATTATACAAATTGAAAGGTAAGTTCATGATTTAATGTAATAGATAATATGTTCTTATGCTGTGTGCCTTAATCGACTTTTCAAACTAAACTATTTAAATTGTACAAGCTTCCGCTATTGCTTCATAGGTGGTAGCCGAAAAGTAAATTTTCTGAGTAACTTTTCACAAAAAGTATAAAATAAATATAATAATTTTAAACTATAAATAAACTATAATAGTTTTTGGTTTAGATTAGTTTCAAGTTAAGCGACTTTTGTGTAGTTCCATCTATCTAGAAATAGCATGAACTAACTCTTTATAATTTAGTTTTTTCTATGCAGGTGCTTTGCTCGATATCCACATCAACAACTAGTAATATTAACTTGATTTGTTCTCGTATCTGATCAACTATAGTTATTCTTTGTGGTAAGTGTCGGATAAGTTAATTTAAGGTACACATATATACCCGCAGTACGGTTCTTTGTTATAAGCAGATACTAACCCCATTTTGATTGTGATCACAGATATATTATTTATTAAAAGTAAAACAAACTGTCATCTTTCCTAAATAAATCATAATTTAAAATAAAAATTAAATAAAAAAAAAATTAGAAATATTTTATAAGAAATCTCTTAATCAAGCTTCTTGTCTAAACATTTCAAAAAAAACTTTTCATTTTTTAATTTCCTCTTCCAATTTAATATTTTGTTTTAATTAAAATTCCATTCATTTCCAGGGCAAAACGGCATAGAAACTGATGAAAAGGCAAAAAATATAAAACGAAGATTTGAATGATTAAGTTTTTGGTTGATGTTGTTGTTGTTTGAAGATGGTAGATAAATGAATGTCGATAAAAAAATTGATTTTTTTTTGGCAAACTTTTTTTTAACTTTCGCTTAATCGATGAGAGTGGTTCGAAGAAAGATATTAACCCAACCCAAAAATGTTCGCTACAAAATTTTAGGTTTCAATATTAACCATTGAACTAATTTTATGTTGACTGATAAAAAAAAACAAAATTCCATTTTTAAAATCAATGTATCTATTACCTGTTTAGGCATGATTTGTGTATTTAGGTTTCGCGGATATTATCATGTAAATTTAATGTTTACGTAGGTGGGTTAGGTAAGAAAGATACCTTTTTTTTTGTAATGTAAACTGATTTTTAGTAACAAAAAAAAACAAAAGGATATACAAATATCAACTGTTTTTGTGAGTGTTGCCTAATATAATTTTGGCAACACTTGGAAATATTAAAATCGTAAATATTAAAAAAGCCAATAGAACTCAGGTGATGTTTGTTATAATTAACAGCTGATAGAAAGTAATTACAACAAAACATTTATAGAAGGTAAAAGTCAGTTTTTAATGGTGTTTATGGTATAAGTACCTCTAATTGGAATTTTATATCTGTTGATTGTTATTTTCAGGCCATTTTAACTATCGATTTATGGTACATGTTCTATTTTGGGAGGATTTTGCTTTCATCAAATATCAGAGAGAAACTTTTAAAGAAGTTTCGTAAATTGGTAAGTATACCTTAAGTTGAAATGTCAATCTCTTCTCCGAAAATGGTTTGGTTTGCTGGAGAGTCGTGTTTTTCTTATTCGCAAAATTTTTAAAATAACAGCATTTTTGGACTTTACAAGCTTTCGAAAAAGTTTATAGTATAAGTTTATACAAGAAGTATGAAACTACTCCTAGGCAATAAAGAAAATTATCTAGCACGTCGAAAATTATTTACTAATAATTTTCGATGCAACAACGAGACCACTGATTTATAGGAAATCCATGTTGGATTGCTTCACACTATTATATTCGGTACAGTAATATATTTGATTTATACAGCAGACCTATCAAAAACAAATTATGTAAAAGTTTCAATGTAAAAGTTTTCATTATACTTATGTTGCTATGTTAGGAACAGCCTCAGAACTCGATTCCATCAGTTCATAAAGGCTTTAGGATTTGCTTATATAGTTTTGGTTCATAGCTATAGTAGATATTTGTGAATGTTTGCCAATATACTTTTGAAAAGTAATAAAAAATTGAAAATGAACGCACCCTTGAACAAATAACCAAACTGTCAGTGTCAAAACATTCAGTAAAGACAACAGTTTCATCATGGTGACGTACACGAATGAAAAGCATTTATAAATAATTAAAATTTACTGCAAAAATTCCGAGTCGGTGACTACAACTTCAAGAGCGTTAATTTCAATTTTTGATCGTAATTATCGTCCTAGTAGACTGCTGGATGTTCCCGTGCCAGTAAGACAACAGGTTTCACGACAAAACAGTCAATTCCATAGCATGCTCAAAAATTGGTCATTGCACAGACCACACTTTAGCGAATTTTGCAAAAAGGATATTGGCTTGCAACATTATAATGACCAATTTCATTCCAAAATCATCTTCAGTGATGAAGCGATTTTTTTGGCTAAACGGCTTCGTTAACAAACAAAATATGCGTTATTGGTCAGATGAAAACCCTTATGTGCTTCAAGAAACTCCACTTCAGCCACAAAAAATAACTTTATGGCATGGTTCTCATGCTAGTGGTTACATTGGACCATTTTTTTTTCAATTGCATGAACTAAACATTAATGATGCCGTTTCATCAAGACGGTATGACACGCCACATCTAACAACCGATTTAAGGAAATCTAAATTCGATGAACGTGTTATATCTAGAAATGGTCCTGTAGATTGGCCGCCTGGATCGTGTGATTTAGCACATTTAAATATGAACGAGGTTGAATTCCATACATAAATGTTTTGATTGTTATTCAAGCCATTAAAACAATTTTCGAGATCAAATGGTTCATTTAAATTATTATAGGAATTCATTATAAATTCTTATTATTTTCGTGTGGCTTATTTCACTTATTAATTGTTTTTATCAAAAATATTGTTATTATTAATATTTTCGATGAATTAATTAAAACAAGTAGTTTAGTTTTTATTATAGTGAAATTATTTTTATTATTTATTGTTCATAAATATATTTCGGAAATAAATTTTTTTTTTTTTTTTTTTTTTTTTTTTTTTTTTTTTTTTTTCATCATCAGTATTGTATTATAATATTTTATTGTCAATACTGATGATGGAAATTTTATTTCCGAAATATATTTATGAACAATAAATAATAAAAATAATTTCACTATAATAAAAACTAAACTACTTGTTTTAATTAATTCATCGAAAATATTAATAATAACAATATTTTTGATAAAAACAATCAAATGGTTTGCATTTTATTTAAAAAAGAATATCAAGCCCTTATTGGATAACCCGATAGTCTATACCACATTTTATCAAAAAACCTTCATCATCAAGGAATAATGGCAAGACATGCTTTTTTCCGTTGCTTTTTCAAAACATTAGTTTTCCTATATGCTTAGTCAATTGTGAAGTGCTCACTTCTTTGTTCAAAACTTTTACTCCTATACTTCTCACTATATTGGCAGAAATATTTTCAGAAGTAACTTTTCAAGTATATACTTTCGAATTTACCGGCAATAATTTTATTGTTTTGTACGATGTTGATCGTAATTATGTTGATTTCAGCCACCTTCCTTATTTGTTAGATTGTTTACTTCTATTTTATTTTGGGGATAGTGATTTGATGCCATTTATATCTCGCTATTTTTTCTTTCGCAAAAGTTCTGTCGTTTTCTTGATAATAATTTTGTCTTTAAGCTTTATCTCTTATTATTGGAGTGCTTTCTCATGATGGTTGCTGAATGTCGTTAAAAAATTGCTCAACTTTAGCATCTAGTTTATGTTTGCTTATTCTTTGGGTGTTTGGTTAACTAACCAAATTCTGTAGTAGTCCCAATATGTGTTAATTTTCACTTATTACTTAGTGTTTTTGTTCTTCATATCGGATAGATTCCTGCCACAAACCCCCGAAATTTGGCGATCTTGATGGTATAAACTACCATTTCACCAAACTGAGGACAAGCCTCCCGATGACGTTTTTTTAACGTTCCAATATTTGTTTACTTCGAGCGGTGGATTAGCCGTCCCTTTAAAATGTCTCGCATTATCTGAACACATTTTTCTCACCATTCTGCGATCGGCGATAAACCTCTTCAAACGCCAAATAAACACCTCGGTTTATAGATCGATTACGAGCTCCAAATGAACTGTTTTCGTGGCAAAATAAATAAATAGTGCCACATAAATTTTTTTTGGTACTTTGCATCGAATGTAATGACGTACTTGGAGAGGTCTGACATTTTGGTGATTAAGTTAGACTTGTGGTAGATTACCCATAATCTGCGTAAGAAATTTTGACCCCATCCGAAAACATCTTATGTACTAACGAATGATGCTGCGAGTCTGGACTAGTCCATTGATGGGATAATACCTTGTGCAAACTGCCATAAGAACAATATGTGATTCCACGTGAAATGTCTTAAAATATGATAATAGCGAATTTGAGACCTTGTAAATTCATGATCTTTAAGGATGAAGATTTAGTGACTATTGCTTAGAACAACTCGATTTCCTTTCAGAAGATCTATTATTCAGTAAAAAGGCTGTTAAATACTGCGAATAAACTGCAATTCCGCCTTCTCCTCCTCTTCGATCGTCAAGGACACCAATCGCAAGTACAGATCCACATCTTTTTTCATGAGCATTTTTTTCGGCCTTCCTTATCGATAGTGCGAAATCGACAGTTTCGAATAAATCGTATGACATAAGCAAATGATCGACGAACTGCTCGAAAATTCATCCGATAGTGCACGCCGATTGCAATACCTTCAATTATTTTTGTGTAAAAGGAGAATTTCATAGCAAATTTTTCCGCTAACTCATCGCTCGGTGACGGTAGTGAACAAATGGCTGGCCAAGCCAAATCGTCGCATTTTAGAAACGTTGGGCTTCCAAACCAAAATTCCGAATCGAACATTTCCGCAGGCAACCTATTTCGATCAACTCGGCAGTATTCGAATTTCCTGGAACATTACTTCATTCATTCAATTACGTGACCTGCTGAATCTTAGTCACGCAATGGGCAACAAAAATATTCCAGTTGTGCGGTTCTGCGCTGATCCAATACAGCGTGATCCTCGAGTCAGTCCAATAGAAATAACGGTTGACGTTTAATTGGTCGAAAACATCTTGCTTGAGTCGACTGACCTGATCATTTATAAATTTATCCGCTTAAAGTTCCAGTCGAGCGATACTGACAGTTTTCTTTGGACCCACCCTTGATTTGGCGCAGACCAATCGACAAGAAATTGAAGCATCCGTACGAACATTTCGTAAATACACACAAGTTTCGTATGCTTTTTTACTGGCATCTGAAAATGAGTGATTTTTGATGACCTTAGGGTTGCCCTTTCGTAGGATGAATCGAGGAATGGAAATTTCTGTAAGAGATGTCATTTGAGTTCGGAAATTAATCCATTTTTGGGCCAATTCATTGCCTAATGGCTTGTCCCAATCGTTCTTCATCTTCAAAGTTCTTGGTAAAATATTTTGGGTAGAGTAATTACCGGACACACGGACTCTAATGAGCTGAAAAGGCTGGCCATCTCAGACAACACACGTCTCTTGGTAATAGGTGCCGTTGATATTACCAGCTGGTATGTATATCGAAAAATATCTTGTTCAGGTTGCCAAATTAATTCCAAAGTTTTGATTTCTTAAACGTCAAATTTCATAGATTTCTCGTGATAGTGGAACTCAATTGGCGACAGTATTGTGTCGCTGTAGAATAAAATGTGCTCAATGTAAAACCCCCTCTTTTCAGAATAGCGATTGATTCGCTAATAATTTCTTTCAAAGTACTCGAGCTATGATAGGAAATGCTACTTACTCGTCATCTGCTAGGCGATGCATTATGTTTTAATTGCAAAAAAGGAACCGGTCGCTGTCTTATAAGTCACTGTACAGAATTCGAAAATTTTGATAGGATCGGTTTCCTTGTCGCGCCACAATATCATCTGAAAATTATTGTCAGGAGATTCGAGTCGAACTTGGCGGTACATTTTCTAAATGTCAGTCGTTAAAACGTACTGTATAAAATATTCTTACGGAAAATGCTCGTGGAGGTCTCGCACGACTCGTCGAAAATGTAAATTTGTACTGGAGCTAGACAATTTCATCAATAAGCAATTTCTTTGATTTTGCATTGCAGTTTTCAAGATCTCTTTGGATTTCGATTTATTAAGCCTTTCATCAATTAAAGCCGTAATCTCGGCCTTAGCATAAATATACTTCGATTCAAACTCGGTAAACCTTGAATCAAAATAATCCTCCTTGTCAGATTCGACATTGTCCAATAGTTGATCTTCCAACTCTACAAATCGTTTCTAGTGTGAATTCAACTGCTCGATCTGGACCTTGAGCCTAGACAGATTTGCCTGACTGTCATGCGCAGTTACCCAAGTTGCCAAATTCTTTCCGGCATCTACTAACATTGTTTATGATCTGCCTAATTGCTTTCGTTCAGCCGCCCTTTTACTTTTATTTTTATCCTTGTTGGCCATTGTTCAAATTGAGCTCGGAAAAATACGAAATTTGAATTAGCAACAAGAAAAATAATAGTACTGTTCGTACATCAAGAAATATATTTACCGCTACGCCGCAATCAACTGATTTACTCAGTTGATTATTAACAATATTCAAGGTCACCATAAAAGGTATACAGCACGAAAAGTTCCGTTTATAATAGAAACTCGAATAAAAGATGATTTCGCTATCTGAATGGAAGATTTTTTTTATATTCAAAGAACGTTGTCGCCATCAAACGTTGTCGCATCAAAATTTTTTGTTCTTACCAGCGTTCTTGTTTCAGCTTCCCCAATTAGCAGGCAAATGTTTCGATTCCTAGAAGGGTGATCACTATTTCGTGCGCTATTAACTTTTTCTTCATATTCGGATATTTGCAAAGGGGTACTCACTGCCTGATTTTTTCCTCCGCTTTCTTAGCCAATTCCTGCTATTATGCTTCTGCAATTTATTCGTGTCAGCTTCTGGACTAGTGATTCAGTGACGAACGAAGTTTGAGAAGCTGTATCTAATAATTGGGTGGTCCGAAACTTCAATGTATAAGAGTGTGTGGTCTACTATACAGGCTATCAGTGTGTATGCTCGTACATGAGAAAACAAATAATTTGAGAAATCAAGAAGATGAAATACTAAGTTCTTTTTATGAAAAAATTAAAAAAAATCATCAATTGTTAGAAATTCATTATTGGTGTTACATTGTGCCCATAAACTGCGTGATTCAACATCTAACTTTTGCCATAATAAATATATGAGCCATGGATCTCTGACTTCAACTTGATCACCTAACACTTTCAAACCACGGATTGTTTCATCGGAGGTATCTAGTAGTTTCCTTATAGTGGAAGCATTTGCCACATTTACATTGGGGTGCTCTATGAAGTTGCGAATGAATGCATTTATCGAAAGGCGTTTGCGATCCATTTATCGAAGGGCGTTTGCCTTTGTTTTAACTTCTTTAATGCTTCGATGTAATTCGATTCAGTCACATTAAAATGCTTCCCCTCTAAGCAATCCCATGAGGTATTGAAATTTTTGTACCGGAGAGATACCTTCTCGGCTATCTGTAATTTGGCTAGACGGACCTCTGGAGCTGTATTCATGGCGGTCGTATTCATCATAGTGTCGTTGAGGACATTACCGGTTTCGCAAATGCTGCGTTTCTTTATCCACTGATTTAAATTGGCTATGGTAACATAATATATTTCTTTAGTTTCTTCCAATTTCGATCAATGCTAACATCAATGGCAAATATCGATTCTTCTATATCGACTGTTTTGTCCAACATTTCATTGGTGCGAGTTAACCTAACACGTAATTCTTCAATTGTTACATTGGAAGTTTCCCTAATACCACTTGCGAAATTGGATGATCTCGTTAACATGCCCTTAAATACGGCGCGTTGCACTCATTATTAATAACTCTAGGAACACACTTTAATCACACTCTATGCACCGTAACTTTATAAGCTTAATTATAGCAAACACGAGTTGATATTTATGTTACATATTCACTTCTTATTATCCGTAGATTTTCAGCACACATGGTAGGGATATCATTTATGCAAAACACAAGGTGTGAAACTCACGGTAATCAGTTTTGATTAGAATCGTTCTTAATCACAGAACTATTAAAAAGACTTTAGTTTTAGTTTTATAAATAATTTTCTCTACTTATCTGTGATCCGGCTCGAAGGACCATGTTCAATTATATGATTAAATTTTTTTTTAAATTTCCGTTTAAAGACTGGCTGGAATCTAAACAGTATCAGTCATTTTGGTGACTCATTTTGTTATTCTTTATATCTAGTAATAGTTAGTTCCCCTAGAATCATTAAAACCATCCTCCGAAGAGTGTAAATTTTACCGAAAATCAGGTTTTTATAGATTTATATCACGTTTCATTCGTGGTTTTTTGAGTTACTCCATTTAGTATTTCACCCAAATATATCACAAATAATATATCGGTTTTCCAGGTGAAACAACGTGATCTAAGCACTTGGTTTATTCAGATAGTTTCATCAATGAAATATGAATCATAATCATAAACGAACAGATACCCACCCTATTGATGCTACCCCCACAATAGATTAAGCTGTTAATGTAAGGTTTCAGGTTCTATCCTAAGCAGTAATATTTTAATTTGCAAGTTTTTATTGACCCAGTTAGAGAAATTTAAAGATACAATAACCTATACTGTTAAAATTATTCTTAAATCCCAACATTTCCACAGTAGCTGAATGTTGTGTCTAAGAAATATTTAACAGGTCACCCTGTGCATATATATGGTTAATGCTGTATGCAAAAAAAAAACAAATCTATATAATTTTGATTTATGACCAAACACAAAAAAAGTCCTCAACCAGCATCATATACACGTTCACATAATAAATCTAGTAATGCTACAAAGGCACAATCATGTCAGTCACCAAATAATTAATTACTCTCATTAGTTCGACAAAACCCATTATAATTCCGTAGCATTCGTTGCCGGTGGAAATAATTTTATAAGTTCATTAATTTTCGATAACTCTTATCATTACTTAGATAGCACGAACAAACAAAATTCAGTCTTTAATATTCCACTATATCGATATTGAATCTTTTTTGTTCTCTAATCGTAGCTAATGACATAAAATTTGTTTTAACTTGAAATTCTAATTTGTATATAACAATGAAAAGGCGTTAAATGTCGAAAGGCACGAATATATTACACATCGAATCATATTGTGACAGGGTGTACGCTTCATAAATCAACTGTCGGATCTAAACGGGGAAATTTACACTTCTTGACTAATTGATATTGGCCCATTGAAAATTATCCAAGTAAATTTTACACGTAATATATTAACTTTTTGTTCACCCGGTGTATGTAAATAATTTTGTAACATTTTATATATGGAAAATAATTTTTCATCTATATATACATAATATTATAACTTCCTGAATGGCACGAATTTTCAAAGCACATTACAGTATATTATAAATGTATAACGGTGAATAAAACATTTTCACTTAGCATCAATTTAATTTTGTCTGCGTTAATTTAATTTAACATGGAAATTTTTTTTACTAAAATATTTATCTTCTTAACAAAAATAAAAATTAAAAAGGAAAATATTAAATATTCATGTCAGTTAATATATCAACTATATAGAAGGCGTACAAACACGAACAAGTAGATACAAACACACACACAAACTCACACCTAATACTTAAAAAGTTTTCATTTATTAACACAAACGAGATGTCATTATCATTATGAGATTTGTGAATTTTGTTGGTATTGTTATTGTGGCACAGGTGTAATTCGTTTAACATATATGCCTTGTCTTGGAAAATATGTTAATATGTGCACTTCTGTCTCAACATTTTTGGCAGGGGAATTAAAATTCGACATTGTAAACCATTATTGATTCCTCCTGGGTTTATTTTAAGTAGACTTAAAATATAAGTGACCAAACATACATTTTCCAGAAATTCTAGGTGAAATTATAAAGTAACAAATCAAAGAAGATGCAATAACTTTTCAATGTATTTCTGGAAACTGCGTAAGATTTACTGTAACAATCATTCTACCATTCAAATTTGCGAAATAACATATTTCTATCTAGCCCTAAAATGTAGATTTGTGGAGACCAAAGCTGTGTTACTTTCACAACGTCGAAAATGATTACAACAATAATTGCATTGTATAAAGGCATTTACACAGCTATTTTCGCGCTATAAAATAGGTTTTATACAAAAAAAAAAGCATGCAGCAAATCCTTAATTTATATATAGTCTTTATCACCTAACATTATTTTTATTAATTATGATAATTATTATTGAAAAATAATTAACAATAAATTTTATCGTATGAAAATTGTGAATTCGTGTTTGGATAAAAGTATTTTTTCGTCTTTGGAGACTTTCCACACATATACGTATTTCTTGCGCATACCTATATTTTGTAGTTGAAAAATGTAAAAAAAGGTGGAATAACTTAAAAGACACATTTTTACTTCTTCATAAAACTGTAATGGCTACCCCAAGTAGTTCTGGTGCTACTCCTTCAGTCAACTGGAAATTTTATAAGCAAATGCTATTTTATAAAACTTTTGCTGAAATTCCAAGGTTGTTAACAGAAAAAGATATTAAAAAAAACATTATTTATTTTTATTTTGTTTTAGAACTGTTAGTAGTTTTTCACAAACTGATCCAAATTCTTCTGGAAACTTTGAAACATCAGTTTACTACATTGATGAAGACGACATAGAAGATGTACCAAAGAAGAAATCGCGCAAAATAAATTACAAAAAAGAAACTGACTAAACAAAAGAAGTAATCGCAGGAATTGACCGAATCGATGAAGACAAGCCATCCATATTACAAAGTTTTTTTAATTCAATTTGTATGCAGACCGAGCAATTTTCAATTATTCAAAAAATTCAACTTCAGAAAAAATAACACAATACACAATACAGTTTTGATTGAAGTTTTTCGATGATTCACTTCTATACGTTTCAGAAGTAATTTTGATACATTAACCAGGATACCAAAAGCATTTTCGACTTCTCGTCCTGCTTTGATAATCTACTTTAAAAAATATAAAATTAAAAGTTAAAATTCAATTGAGCATATTGTAGCACATCTACCACTACCGATTGTTGAAAATTCTTTGTTCCAAAGTTAATTTTTACAAATACTGAATTATTAAGTTTTTCTTTAAACAAAAAGCTTCATCGCCAATAATCAAACACGGCAAGCTAGTATTTGTGCAAGGAAGATGCATTTGTTTTGGTATTCTCAATCTTTCTGGCTGGTTAAGAAAAACTTTTCCAAAAGCAGACTGTTTGAAGACAGCTGAATCATAATTAGAACCATGTGCTCCTATATCTACGAAAGTAAATTTATAATTTGCCTCTACTAAAGCCATTAATATGATAGAAATTTTTTTTTATAATTATAACAAAGGCTTTCAGTGTTAGCAGGAGCATGTATGTCAATATGTTTACCGTCAACAGCTGATAAACAGTTGGGAAATTCCTTTTTTTTTTTAAATTCTTTAGAATTATTTACCCATATCTCCGGAGTTGGGGTGGGTAGACCAATATACCGCATATTGTTATTAATCGCATAAATTGTTTGAAAAGTGCATTTTGCAATTGTAGATCTACCCATTAAAAATCTTAGTCCTAAATCTGAAAAACTGGTATCAGTTGCTAAATACCTAAAATAAAACGTTTTTTGTTAATTTGATGCGAATACCAAAAAGATTATTATAAAACTTACCGTAAAGAAATTTTTCTTTTGGAGCAATCGTATTTTGGCGGCAATATCGTTTTGGTGTTAGATCGCTGCAGAGACTTTCGAAAATATTGAAATGCTGCTGAGACATTCGAAAATATTGAAAATATTTCGCAGGAAATTTTTCAAATAGCGGGATTATTCGGTGGTATTCGCCTTTACATCTTCTTTTTAAATTTATTGGGTGAACCCAATAATGTCGATGATTTTTTTTTAAAACTCCAACACAAAACTAACAATTTTGGCTTATTTATTTTTGAAAGAGCCATATTTTAAAAGTAAAAATAATTTTCAAATCACAAACAAACTACAAAGTAAATACAAAAATTATTTCGACGGTTGCTGCGACAAAATTTTGCTTTGCGTTTACTGTGGCATCTAGTGTGAAAATTCGACGCGAATCGCATCTCGCGAAAATAACTGTGGCAATGCCTTAAAGCGGAATCGGCTTTGTGTGAAAGCTAAAAAAATTTTATATTTAGGGGAAATAAAACCATTTTATAGTTACAGTGTTCACCACAAGCGGTAATTTTTTCAAATTTATTTTTTAAAATCATATTTAAAATCACAGAAAATATCATATCACATGATTTTTGTATATACATTTTTTTTACATAAATGAATATAAAAAAATGTTGACATAAATGTTTTATAACTAAAACAGAAATATAAAGCCAAAAGATGTTGCTTTACCAAAGCAACACAACTCAAATTAAAATTTAGCTTAGCTCGAGCTCCATAGCTAGCTTATCTAGCAGCCACTTTTTTTTCATTGTTTATTTTCGGCTGTCATCGTTCAGAGTAATACACAACTAAGCCTATTTAGATCGATTTCGAGTGAAATTTTCATACAATTTTAACAAAGCGAAATCAGAATCGAAAATTTTTACTTGAAATTTTGTTTTGAGTATTCAGATAACGAGCGAAATTTGTATTAATAAAAGCTGTGTTGCTTTCGTAAAGCTAAGCGAGTTTTACTTTAATATCACAAAGCAACAGCTTTTGGCTTTATGCGCATTTTAATTTTTCTGTTTTGGTTATAAAACATTTATGTCAAACTTTTTTATATACATTTATGTAAAAAAAAATTTATATACAAGAATCGTGTGATGTGATGATAGTTTCTATGATTATAAATATGATTTTCAGTAATAAATTTGAAAAAATTAGCTCCTTGTGGTGAACACCATAACCATAAAATGGTTTTATTTCCCCTAAACCTAAAAAATTGTTGGCTTGAGAAATAAAGAAAATTTTCT